>JABFEA020000119.1:5148075-5160073 GCA_019775915.2 Cyphomyrus plagiostoma | reverse complement strand
TTGTTTTCTTTTTTTTTTTTTCTTTAATATTCTGTGTTTTTTGTGTTTGGTGGTTGGGTGGGGGGGGGCCCCGCCAATGAGGTTGATATTACATTGTGGGGATCAAATGTCCCACAATGTGATAAAAACCTGTTATTTTAATGTCTTGGGGATCGTTTTTCAGGTCCCCACAAAGATCTGTAAATGCAATCAAAAAACTAAAAATGGCTAAAGTCTTGCATTTTGTTTGGTTACTTATGGATAAGGTGAGGGCTAGGAAGGAGTTAAGGTCATCAAATGTAATTACATTAATAGCTTAAACCATAAGCTACTGAACTGTTTCACAGGGAGAAAAACTGAAAGACGAGAGGTGATTTTGTGCTGTCATTCATCGCTTTTCTTTATCTTGCATTTGTTATTTTTCTGTCCTTTTCAGTTTAGCTGCTTGTTAGGTTGTATATAACATAATGTTAAATAGATACCACATCAGTTACAGTGTTTGATTTTATCATGCCTGTCTGCTCTGTAAAACAAGATCTTTGACTAAATTCAGGCCAGATATTCTATAGAAGGAACAGGGTTATATAAAAACTTTATATATTTAACTGATTACATTTTTATTAGTTAATTGACTCGTGTTACAATGTATTTATTTTATATTATGAATCTAATGTTAATGTACTAACAGTAATTATTATCTAATTCGCATACGCCGTTTTTAATAATGTATCTTTTAATAATGTAATGCTGGAAATGTTAGCTGACTTATTTGTCTTAATTTTTTCCTCCTTTCTAGTTATTAATTTAGAATTCTGCAATCAACAACTAACATATTCTACAAGATGTTTTATCACTTTAGTTTTTTTTTAAGAAAAGAGAGATCTGCAGTTGTTTAATCTGTAACAGCAAGCTAGCAGTGAATAACATGCATTTGTTTTGATGTGCATGTAACATCAAGATACCGTCCGCTTAACGTTGGTTTCAAGACGAGTAGCAAGTCTTTCAAGTAGTGGAAAAGAAAAACGTCTGCACTTCAGTTTTAATATGTTTCTGTGTCATAACAATATGAAACGGTGATGTTTTGGCTTTGAGGCTGTCGTCTGCAGGTGTGATCCCTCCTCTGTCAGTGTGTGTGAAGCATCTGTGTCTCTCCAGGCTTAAGCAAGGCTCCTCTTACATTCTAAAGGCTTGAGAAGCAACGCTGAAACGTACCCCCCTTGATTCCTGTGATAGACACCAGGCTCATCGCAGGCCTGGATGAGTCCTTATGGGATATCGACGGCTGTTCATATTCCAGGAATGCTTGTGAAATTGTCATGTTAAGGTGAATTATAATTTCCATTCATTTTGGAAGGGTTTAATAATTAATGCTTAAAGTTATTCTATCATTGGAGGACAAATACCTCACCACCACCCCCCCCCCCACCCCCCCCCCGCCAAAGCCAAAGAACAAAGACTCATTAATGAGCATCCAGGAGCCCTGTCACTCGTTGCAAACTGGAAACCTAATGTACTGTATTGACCGCATTAATAAAACAGGAAATGCATTTCTAATGTCTTCTTTTGCGGTGCATTAGACAGCATAAGCTTCAGGGTCATTTGTTTGTTTGATTGTTTGATACTGGAAGAAGAATCAAATAGGAAAGCAGTTCATTTCCATGGTGACCGTAGCCCCGTAAATTCCTATGACTCGTGCCGTCCCTCTGCTTCATGCCACGCGACCAATGAAGTTTCACAGTTAAATTGATGCCATCATGTACATTTCAACCCCATGCCTGTTTGTCTGATAAATGTCCATAATAAAAGCAGGAGAGCAAAGACAGGCCACCTCAAGAATACTTGAGTTCTGGAACCTACTCATGGCTATGGACTCAATTCTACAGAATATGAATTATATGTCAAATTTTTATTCAAATTACTGCTCAAAGACATTCTTCAAAATACAGGCAAAACTGTTCTGGTGAAAGCCCGTATCTCTTTGTAGCCGTTTCCCAGTCAGTGATAGGAGATTAAATATTTCATTTTAAATGGCTGCCACATTTGTTTACCTGCTTGTCTAGCATTGTTTCATTTTATCAGCGATGCCAAAGGCAATCATGTCCTATCACAGCCTTATAAACAGGTACACAACTCCTAAAAAGGGATGTGTACACTGCAAACGCACGCAATCTCACCACAGTTTTGATCAGAAATATGGGCTAAGGAGCTAATCAACAGCATCACAGTTAATGGAAAACCGTGTCAGGCAAGAAACAGTCAAAATGTCCAAACATATACTGTTCTACCTAGTAATGTTTTCTGCCTCTCTGTTTCTATGCAACCAGAAGACCCACAGAAGTTTAAAGAAATAAAATCATTGTAAGCTTTTATATATGTGGAAATTACCCTGTCAGTTTGGCTTTTGAAATAATATAAAAGAGTATTGATTTAACAACAGTTCAAATGAATATTCACGGCAGAATTTTAATGCATTTAACCTAATTTAATCAAAGATAATCTAGATATATTGTTTGTTTTCCAGTTGACTTCTCGCTCCCTTCAGCACCACAGGATAAAATAATACCTTTAACAACACAATTAAAGGCCATGCTCCAAACAATTGGTTCTGGAGGAGATTTAAGACATAGAGAAGGGCCCTACCGCTTAGGCGGAACCAATTAAAATGAGGCAACGTGGCCAGAAAAACAATGATTAAAAGTGTAAAAAAAATACAACCAGATAAACACACGATTTTTAAATCTATAATAGTGAAGATTCTTCTTCTTCTTTGGAGATTCCTAACAAAGTTATTTCATTAGGCCAGATCCTGCAATGATCTCCCCCTCTAGTTGAGGTCAGGCTGTGAAAACAGGACTGCAGATTTCTCTGATAGGGCCAGTTCCCCCATGGCAGTCATAGGTGGACCGGTTCGCTGAATTAAAGGTGAAGCGCGGTGGGAAAAGATCCCTCTGAACTTAAATAAGTCACGCAGCTTTAGTTCTCTTCCAAGTGGGGTCAAAAAATAAGGCAAATACTTTCCTCAAAGCACTAGGAAGTGAATCTGCAGGGGCCTATGCACACAGCCAGTGTCTCTTTCTCACGTGTTATATTTTAGTATAGTTATATTGGGTCTAAACGACACTTTCATGCCTGTCAACCTGCTGACACAAGCGGATGAAACTCCCATCGAGCATTTAACTGCTTCCGGCATGCTAATTATGTGCACGGGCTAGGCTAAATAAATTGATATTTTAAGGTGAGATTTATTGGAGCAAAGAAAAAATAAATACCCACATAAATAATTAATCAAACAATGAACACTGCTATTATGAAACATTTATGATAAGGCATTTGTTTGCAAAATGTAAGATTAATTACAGTCTAGATTAGTCATTGCTTATATTGGCTATGTAAACAGATGGATATTTTGTTGGAGTATATGTGTATAAATACTTATGGGTCCTATGGAAGGAACTCTCTCGATTCCAGACTGGCAGATGAAATTCCCAGTTCATGTTAATTTAACTACCGCACTGCTGAATCTCAGTCATATCCTGTAAAAATCCGAATAACGCATCATGAGATATCAAGTTAATGAAATGCAAAATAATATTAAGATTGCACTCATGGTTGTTCGGTTGCATTCACACCATTAAGGGAATTGTGGGTAAATTGTGAGCTACATCTTAATGTGTGGGTAGAATGACTGAACCTGCTTAGTATGAACTATAACATTCTTAATACACCAGGCTCGAAATATATGTGCATAATATTGCAAGGGGGATACGAGTGACTGATCCTTCTCAATCAAAGATTCGCCGGAATCTTTGTGGCGTGACTAGGGATAGCTAATCCTGAAGATGATGGACGAGGTCAATTGACTATGGATTTATAACTACACAGTCCGTGAAAGGCAAGACTTGTAATTAGAGTCTGACCATAGTAATGAATTCTGTCCACATATCCTGGGTAAAATCAAACAGGCTTCCTCACCTTTTTGTTAATTCAGTATACCTTTTGGGGAAAAAATATATATATATATATATATAAAATATATCTCACTGGAGATATCCTGGAACAATGCAAGCAGCAAATGACTTTTAATGGTGGAACACATGGCTATCAGTCACAGTTTTTGTTTTAGAATAATGAAAGGAGGAACTTGACCTTTGAACTTTAAAAGGTCAGATATGAGACAATTGGCGGATCCCTGCACATGTGACTTGAGAGAACACACTATAAGAAGAGGAGTGACAGCAGCTGCAGTGTTGATCAGACACTGCCGTTTCTCATTATTGTTTAGCCATAAGGTCAAGGTTATTCCATGCATAAATATGTGTGTGACAATTCGCAACATAAAATGAGTTCCCTTCCACTCATGAAAAAGCCTTCAATATTATATTTTTTTTCTCAACCGACTTATAAGTACTCTTCGGGGCCAAGAATGATGAATGTTGCCTCAAAGCTGCTTTTAAATTTGTATATCGAATATGGATCTGTTTCTGTGTTCTTATATGGATATGGCTCCAGACAGAGCTGAAAGACACTGGAAACTGTAATTTAGGATTCGTGTAGAATTCACATCATGTGAATCTAAAATATTCATTCATTCATTTCTTTCCATTATGTTTTTTCGCCTGGGTTTTTTTGAATGTCTATTCAGTCCCCCAATAAAGTGTATGTATCTGTGAAACGGGAATAGAGAGAATGGACAAAGAAAGGAAAATTGTACTGGCTAGTGTGCGCTGCTATTGTATGTGTATCACCATGCATCAATTCAGTACCTATGAAGATAAAGTGTGCATAGTTTTATAATCATTTCTTCATGTGTCTTGGGTTTACTTGGATATACATGGAGCCTCCAGCAGGTTTGTCGGTTGCACCTTCATGGTGCAATTCTTCTGTTCCACCACATCCCATAGGTGCTCTACTGGATTGAGATCTGGTGACTGTGGAGGCTGTTTCAGTACAGTGATTTCATTGTCATATTCAATAATCCAGTCTGAGATGATTGGAGTTCTTTGCTATAAGTAGGCATTTGAAGCTGGTTACACTGTGATTGTAAAGGGATGGAGATGATCAGTAACAACACTCAGGCTGTGGCATTGAAGCGATGTTCGGTTGGTACTAAGGAGCCCAACGTGTGCCAAGAAAATATCCCCCCAAACTATGACCCTACCATCTGAACCTCGCAGCAGAAATCTGACCATGCAATGTCTTTAGAATCTTTCTTTGTCCAATTTCAGTGAGGCTCTACCCACTGTAGCCTCAGTTTCCTGTTCTTAGCTGACAGGAGTGGCATCCGGTGTAGTCTTCTGCAGCTGTACCCCATCTGCTTCAAGGTTCTAAGCATTGCACATTCAGTGATGCTCTTATGCAAACCTTGGTTGCGGTTATTTGAGTTGCTGTTGCCTTTCTACCACCTTCAACTAGCCAGGACAATCTTCCCTGACTGTGATTTTTCTTTTTCAGATCATTCTCTGTAACCCTAGAGATGTTGTTTGTGGAAATCCCAGTAGATTAGCAGTTTTCTGAAAGACTCATATCAACCCATCTGGCACCAGCAACCATGCCACATTTAAATCCACTAAAAATCACCTTTCCTTCCCATTCTGGAGTTTGATGTGAACATTAACTGGAGCCTCTGACCTGTACCTGCCTGATTTTATACAGTGTGATAACATAAAATTGACTGATTAAATATTTTTTATCAGGTGTGCCTAATAAAGTGGCCAGAGTGACTGTGCGCGTGTGTATATATAAATACACACACGCACACACACACACAGTGGTACCTTGGTTCTCGAACTCACTAGAACGTGAATTTCTTGAAAGTCGACCGAACCAGTTTGACCTAGTACTCGATCTGAATATCAGAAATGGAACCGTGAACACTGACCTAATATAAATTGTGTAGGAAATGAGTCATACTACAATGAAATTCTTACTTGAATGCCTTCTTCACAGACGGGACGATTAACCAAATAAAACAGCGCAACATTACAGTAACTAACAATAAATAAACCACTGACTTACGTGTACTATTAGAGCGTTTATGTCATTTATTTAAACTTTATTTTACCAGGTAAATCAACTGAAAAGTAGCTCTTACTGCTTTACATGATATTCGGGAGAAATACCAGATTATGCATTGGAACTGCCTGGGATACAAACGTCATGTGTGTAACTAAACTCTTCGGCCAATAAAGGCAAAGGTGTGTCATCACATGGTTCCAGTTTGTGAAGCCGGGTGAGAGGTCGCAATGCATCTAAGCATAATGCATTGCGTCAGGATCAGAATGCGTTGTTTTAAGCCAGCGCTTTAAGCAAGTCAAACGCACCCAATGATCGGACTGGGGAAACAAACTGAAACGCAGACTTAATACAAAGGACTAATGACAACAACCAGAAACAGCTGATCACATGGAGATCCCAGACGAGGTTAACGAGGGGGCGTGGCACATGGAAGGAGCGGACGATCAGGGCAGCACAGGGGTAATGTTGGGATAGGATCTTTATGTGTATGTGTGTGTGTGTGTGTGTGTGTGTGTGGGTGTGTGCGTGTGTGTGTGTGAAATCAACATAGCAATTAAACCTCTCTTCAGGTACTAACTTTAGATTCAACAGATATCGTGCATCAAATACAGAGCAAAATCTTAATTCTTGCTTACTGAAATTGTGGAAAAACATCCAGTTTTTAGAGCTTGCAGAACATCATTCAACCTTTACCTTTTTAATCATCCAATGTATATTTGTAACATTCTTTGATTGTTAATAAACATTACCGCCAATGTTTGTGGAGTATTTTTTGAAGCATAATGCCAACAATCCTCTGTGTTCCCACAACTGACCGCTAGTGTATCCAGCTATTTCTTTAACAAAATCCAACTAAACATAACAAAATGATCAAATAATCTGATTACGGCCTTTGGATCCTCTTTTTTATGAGTTGTTGGATGTCTTTTGCACTTTCACCCGTTTAATAGACAGATTTCTTTATAGATGTTTTTGAAGAACTGATGGGAAAACAAACTCCTACTTGTGCTAATGCCATGCAGAGGTTTTGAACGTCAGCCTAGATGTGTCATCACAGAAAAAAATAACAATAAAAAACAAATATGGGGTAATTTCCAAAAAACACCAGAGGTGGCACAATTAAATTACTGAGCAACGCTGACATCGCCTCCTGCTGCACATTACAGTGTGGCACATCATTCCCCCTCAGGATGCTCAAAGGCAGCTGGGTTCACTGGTCCTATTTCCATCTCGTTTTCCATATCAAAAATGTAACTCGCAAAAGATTTATGGCTTTGCTAATCGATTTTGCAAACCTGGCAAGACCTCCAACAATAGTTATCTTCCTCGCAGATTCTGATTAGCTCAAGCTGAATTCATTATTGTCTTGTGGTGATGTTCTGAGCTTATAAACATTACCCCCTAATTAAAAAGGATAATGTAACCCATTAAAAATCTTAGGCTCTCAATGCTTTGCTTACCTGTCATGAAAAAGGCTCATTTATAATTAATTAAAATTCCCAACTATAACACTACCATCAAACAAAATATTTATGTTACACAAGCAAGATTTGTTATTGTTCTAGACACTTTTGTTCTTTGAACTTGTGAAGTGTTTTAAGGGAGTCATTCTGCTGTACTTAGACATAAACGTTTGCAGAATTTTCATTGGTGCACCAATATTTAGCTTGACTAATCATCATTCAAAGTCTAACAGGCAATCATCAAAAAATATTAAAAGGCAAAATGCTTCTTTGGTTCTCTACTGTACACTCCTTTTAAAATTCTTTTTAACACGGTTAAGAGGGACACTGTGCCCCTTCTTTCAATCATATACATTCTAGAGAACTAATGAAGTTTTAAGCATAATAAAGATGAAAAAGGAATGATTATGAATAACAGATCTTCATTTGAGAAATAAATCTTATTAAATGTGATACCATCGGTTAATCCTCTGAATAGGCTTAAGTCATTGCAGGGATTTGATAAGTAACTGTTAGTTGACTAGGGGAAAACCATTGGTTTGCTTTTCATTTGAAAAGGAACCGGTGGAGCGTGAAAAGAGAATACAATTGGCAATGAAAAAAGGCGAGAGAAATCATATTATTCAGCGTTCATGTCTGTGAAGTTATATTACCAATGAGCAAAACAAACACAGTTTCAGGGTCTGCTGGGACTCAAGGGTAAAAAAAATGACAGAAAACCAAAGGGAAGATGGGATAGATAAAAAGAAGTGATGGCATTTAAATAGTGACTGTTAATGGGGGCTGTGTAGCTCTCTGTTTAGCTGTGCGGCACCTTAACACAGGGAAATGCAGAGTAATGCAGATAAGATGTAAAATTCATTAAGGACATTAGAGACACTTCCAGTTTTCATAAAATATTGGAGTGTTCCAGTTTTGAGTTGTGCACAGAAATATATATGGGTGGTCAAACTGAACCATATATTGTAAATTTATTGAAAAATTACTCAGCCTGGGAGTGGTATGGTGGTGCAGTGATTCGCACCTTCGCCTGCGTGGTGTTTGCATGGTGAGTCAGGGTTCTCCACACGCATGTTCTCCTTGTGTTGTGGTAGGATTCTCCCTGTACATGTTCTCCCCATGTTGTGGTAGGGTTCTCCCCGTGCATGTTCTCTCTGTGTTGCGTTAGGGTTCTCTCCGTGCATGTTCTCCCTGTGTTGCGTTAGGGTTCTCTCCGTGCATGTTCTCCCTGTGTTGCATTAGGGTTCACTCCGTGCATGTTCTCCCTGTGTTGCGTTAGGGTTCTCTCCGTGCATGTTCTCCCCGTGTTGTAGTAGGGTTCTCTCCGTGCATGTTCTCCCCGTGTTGTAGTAGGGTTCTCCCATTGCATGTTCTCCCTGTGTTGCGGTAGGGTTCTCCCATTGCATGTTCTCCCTGTGTTGCGGTAGGGTTCTCCCCGTACATGTTCTCAATGTGTTGTGGTTCTCCCCGTGCATGTTCTCCCTGTGTTGCGTTAGGGTTCTCTCTGTGCATGTTCTCCCTGTGTTGCGTTAGGGTTCTCTCCGTGCATGTTCTCCCCGTGTTGTAGTAGGGTTCTCTCCGTGCATGTTCTCCCCGTGTTGTAGTAGGGTTCTCCCATTGCATGTTCTCCCTGTGTTGCGGTAGGGTTCTCCCATTGCATGTTCTCCCTGTGTTGCGGTAGGGTTCTCCCCGTACATGTTCTCAATGTGTTGTGGTTCTCCCCGTGCATGTTCTCCCTGTGTTGCGTTAGGGTTCTCTCTGTGCATGTTCTCCCCGTGTTGTAGTAGGGTTCTCCCCGTACATGTTCTCAGTGTGTTGTGGTAGGGTTCTCTCCGTGCATGTTCTCAATGTGTTGTGGTTTCTTCCAAATTCTCAGTTTCCAACCCCACAGCCCAAAAATATGCCAAGGTTAACTGGAATACTGGAATTGCTAAACTCCCCAGAGGTGTGTATGTGCCCTGTGATGGTTTGGTGGCCCATCCTGGGTTACTTCCCCCCCACCCCCATTTCATGCGTAATTTCCAGGACATGCTCCAGACCTTAATGACGCAGCATAAGACAAGCAGGTACGCAACATACTGTAGGTGTAAGGAACTATTCAGTGCAAGAGTTACCATTTCAGGAGAAATGCAATCAAATTTATTGTTTTAACTTATTACATTACAAAACGTTTGATAGTACCCGTGTCATAAATTTCATAAATTTGTTTAGTAAATTTTACCATTAGTCATGTTTCATGATATCCAGTTAGCTGCAGTGTCTGGCAAACAAACTCAACAGCATCCTGCTTCTGAATATCAGGGCCTCTCTTTCCTCACGCTGCCTCGTTTCCCTGGGATACTCTCCAGGTTTATCATGCCGATAATGGATAAGAGGAGGCAACAGGTAAGCGAAGATGCATTGACACATGACCCAATGCTGAAAACCCCACTTTGGAAATAATTTCTGCAATTTAGACTAATTTGAGGGATAGTTTTCAGCAGAACATAGAGCTCCACAGAAAGATAAAGATGAAGAAATTGTTATAGAAAAGGATCAACCCAGACATACCAGGAAGAGTAGCAGTTGCTGATTACAGAGGTATTATAGTTGGGAGATATTAAGGTGAGAAAATATCCAAAGAATCTTGTGTGGCTTCTGTTTAGAAACCCCCGGAATATCAACACCAAATTGCTCAGTGACCTCGATAAATAACTAACGGACAACCAAACAAAACAATTATAAAGTTTGACGGGGGAAAGTCACATGAGCTGTATGAGGAACAAACGAGGTCACGGGCCCGGAGTCAGCAGCAGGGTGTGAAATTGGGGGACCTTTGTCACCAACACGGCCACAGAATTGCGGTGAGTGGGTGTGTGGCACGGTCAGGTGAGGCGGCAGCTGGCGGTCCGGATAATGTCGAGGGAGAGGCAGGCCTGGGTGAAAGCAGAGATGACATGCAGGGCAGACCCACAGGCTGATTCTGCCTCCCTCACGGGCAGCTGGCAAAAACAGGGGCCATGGAGGTAGAACAGCGAGGGCGGATTAGTGGGCATCTGGGAGGATTAGTGAGGTACAGAGAATAAAGTAGGTGGATGAGCAGGCAAAATCCAGGCATTCCCTTCCGCCAGTTTCATAATGCCGTCTGGCATGCATTTACTGTACCGCCACTCAGTTAAACCAACATAAAGGCATTCTACTTGTATAAACGCCTCCATTATGGAGAAAGTAAATTCTGATCTTCGGAAAGCAAGTTACTAAAACCATAAGCATTTTGACATGTTACCAAAATCTAATAAACCCTCTAATTAATTCATAGCTATTTAACTCATACAATTTAAAACCAAGGGATTTTGGTGTCCTCATTTGACGCCAGGTCAACTTTCCAAAGCATTTAAAGCCCGTCTCAAGTCGTCCTAGATGAACATAAACAGCGAAACACTCAGCAATAATTTAACACTGACAGTGTTTAGATGAGTCCTGCAGGAATTAACAAACACTGAAAGTGTTGCGTTAACTATGGCGATTCAGCTGTGTAGGAGATTTACCCTGAATTTACACATGCAGCGCAATTATGAGATCCCTGCACATTAAATAAATTGTGCTAAGGGGAAAATTGACTCGACAGGAAGTATTTTTAGTTCCTCCGCCTGGGTCCGTGCATTATTCTTACATTTAGGTTTTAGAGGCAGACCGTGCTCAGACAGTAGGCTTCTCTTTTTTCATTGTCTAGCAGAATTTTCTGCTTCACCAGCTTTTTGCGTGTCTGAAGGATCAGTGACCTGCTTCTGCTTGCAGTCATTCGGTCACATGTTTCCGCCAGTGCGTGAGGGCTCTCCGCGCTCAGCAACATGAAAATGATCTGAGCGCAGCACCCGGGCACGGCAGCAGGATACGTGGGTAGCAAGAGCATCCTCCATCTAGATCTGTGCGTGTTTCAGAATATAAATTCGCCTAAAAATCCCCAAACCGCTTCGCCCTCAGCTGTAAATAAGCAATACGTTTGAGTGCAGTCTCTCTGGCACTATGCACACAATTTTTTAATACCACAGTATTCAAGTATTTTATTTTAACAATAGCCACTGTTTCTTTCATAGTTGTATCAAACAGAACGTATCCGGAATGGTTTAGCATGACCTGCTTCCTCTTACATTAATAAAACATGAATTACTTACTGATACATTCAATGTCATATATCCGTTCTTGATAACGTCTTGTCTGATACTGGGTTGTTACTGGCCAGGAAATCCATAGGGAAGATGGCAGAGGACCACCTGTATGGGATGCTTTCTACATATCGATGTTTTACATTTATCCATCTATCAATCTGTGTATCCATAATCTATCCATCCTTCTATCCATCTTCTAACAACTCATTCTAGTCAGTTCATTATAAAATCCATCCATCCATTACACAATGTAACACAATTTTTGTTCCTGGCTTCCAAGTGTTATATTTCAACTGCTTATGTCTAAAACCTATCAAAAAACGACTACATTCAGCACAAACTTTGATTTTATGACCACAGCCCAGAAAAATGTTGTATTTATTGTGACAAAAC
>JABFEA020000119.1:5106209-5116472 GCA_019775915.2 Cyphomyrus plagiostoma | reverse complement strand
CAGAGGACTAATGACAACAACCAGAAACAGCTGATTACATGGGGATCCCACACAAGGTTAACGAGGGGGCGTGGCACGCAGAAGGAGTGGACGATCGGGGCAGGATAGGGGTAATGTTGGGATAATATCTTTATCGTTTTGGAAGCCATTAAGAAAAAAATGCTCTTTTTGGTTTATCCTGTTCATTTTGTGTTTAAATGCTAAAAATAATGTTTGGGGGCTGGGAACCAATTAATTGGTTTTCCTTTATTTCTTATGGGAAAATTTTTATCAGAACTCAAACTTTTTAGGATTCAATCCGGAGTCCGAATCGGATTAAGTTCAAGAACCGAGGTGCCACTGTATTAACAACAGTGTGCAGTGCAATGCAGTGCAATACTATACACATACTGCAGGAAACAAGGGACAATTTAATATAGTATCCTAAGTCAAAGTTCCGCTGTCATTATATCATGTCTGTATTTCATTGTTACAAGACATTTGCTTAGCGCTTTGGGGCTACCTCTGTTCAAAAGGACATCATTTAAAAATAAATTAAATGGTACCACCCTGAACTGCAAAGGTGCTTTACTTCTTAATGCCACAGGTCTAGATTGCTTTCTTATGTCAGCATTGTGGGTATTTGCAGAATAATATTTCTGTTCGTCATCACGTTGTGGGTCACTCGTTCTTGCTAATTGGTGAGTGGAAGGAATATTTTTGGTGCCACCCCTTCATAAAATTACTTTATTTACAGGGTGTATTTATTGCAGAAAAGATCGCTATGAATAAAAACCTTTAAATGTCTGACAGCATTATGATTTTATTTCACATCCGCTACATAACGAGGAAATGTTTGACAGTTTTACAGATGTTTACTGTATTTGTCATTTTAACCCACAAAACATGGATGGAAAATGCCTTTCGAGACTGTCTCTTGGGTCATTTAAGAGAACATGCAAATCCTTAGCAGCCCAGTGCAAACCTGCAACTGACTGATATGTTGTCTGAAGGAGACAGGCATTGCAGGGACAAAAATTAACATACTGAGTTAGTTGAAAATGCATTCAAATGTCCACAATGGAAAACACTTTGTGGGTCATGTTTGTGCATTTACTTATTCAAATTCCTGGCACAATATACATATTAATCTTGAATTTCATTTACACTGCTGTATGCTGGTGTACACGTTGTTATTAAGGTTCATGTGTTATCTTGCCATGTTATGCCTTTTATATTTACTGACATAATTATTAAGGTAAGACCGCCCCCATTTACATTTTGAAAGCAGGTTACACTTTGCTTTCATTTGTTACACAGTAGTGATTGAAAGCTCCAGATTCCCAATCGTGCCCTTTGGCATCCCTGCCCCGTTGTATCCAGCTATCCACCCAGAAGCGTACAAGAGCCGGAAGCTTCTCCAGCCAGTAGTGGGAGTACCTATACAAAAGCCTGCTGTTATGGTGTACCCTCAAAATAAAACGAATAAAATCTTGATCTGAGAACAACCAAAAGCATCTTGTCATTAAAAGTTCCCTCCTCAACCCTGGAAGGTCTGGGCTCACATGCCTTCTTGCTTATTTAAAGCTTATCGCCGTTTATTCTCTACTCAGGAAGTATTTCCAATTTTGCAGGATAGAGGAGTTTTATACATGGCCCACTAAACGCTGGAAGTAGCCATTTTTAAACATGTATTTATAAACAATGTTCTTGAAAAAACCCAACTCTTCCTTCCCAGCTGACCCAGCTGTCAGGTGCTGTTAAGGGATCGCAGCGCCAAGCTTTGTGCAATTCATAACTTATTATACCTAGAAAAATTTCAGTGTTTTTTCTTTAGTATTGTTGTTATTGTTGTTGTTGTCATTCCTGCTTATAATAATAATATATTACATGGAGCCCTTCCTTGGAAACACAGGACACTAAGTGTGCCTTCCCATTGTAGGATACACAGCCACACTGAGGGGAATTAAAGAGAAACTGATTCACACATCCACACCATTGAATTGTTTGTGGACGCCCTGAAGTAGTGAAGCTACATCTATCATTAACATCATTATTATTAAATCTTGCGTACTTTCGTCAATGCAATTTTCCTTCATAAAGACTGCTATTGAATTTTCCTTTGGGAAAAGCTATTACCGCGACTCTTTGAATGCTAACTTTGTTGACTGGATGATCTTTTACATTAATTAATCTGCACATCGAACGCTTCTTTCTCTGTAGTTTAAAAGGGGCCTTTCAGCATTAATTTTGCTGTCATCAATCTGGAGCAATATTTTGTTTTACAGGAACACAGATTGCAGGCAACGGACTGCTGTCATAGACGGATATTGTTATGTAAATGTGATCGCACATTATTATCAGCTTGACTTCCATTCCCGTCTCTCCATTTAGAGCTGAATGCCATTTATATGCCCCGCTAATCTAGCTAGTCACCACCTATATCGATATTAATGTTACACAATCTCAGTTGTTTCTGGCATTTGATATTTAGTGCAACTTAGAGCTATAACACTTGTCACAAATTGTTTCACGAAATTCCACAAAAATAAAGCCTGTAGGCGCTGATTCTGTACACAGTGTGTTTACTTGTTTTCATATCGATTGCCTTCCTAAGTTTGAATAAAAGAAAGATTTAACGGGTTCAAATAGCTTTCAGAAAGTCTGTGATATCAGTTGTTTCATACACACAGGCACACACACATAAAGCGTGCATATGATATCATGATATCATTTCATGATCCAGAGCTACCAAAATTTACTGCCATTGATCTTTAGTAACTGCTTATACAGGGTCCCAGAGAGTTTGTTGCCCCACCCAAGAGTATGAGGATCCCGTTCTATTTCAGGCCACATACTCATCATGCACTATGGGCATTTTTGAAGACACCAATTTAACTAGCTGCAGGTTTTTGGATTAAGAGAGGCAGCCCCTGCCGAAGCGAGGGGAGAGTGCAAACGCGACAGGAAAAGAGCCAGGGCCAGAAATCGGACCTGCAGATTTGGAGGTGTGAGGCTGCCGTGCTGCTCACTGGGCCACCATGCAGTCCATTAGACTGGTCATTAGAAGCCTCCATAAGCAATCCTACAATGTCAAATCAGAACCAGCAACAGCAACAGGCTGTTAACAGCACATGATAATGGACTATTGTTAATTTGGTAATTTTGTTTATTTAGGGAACTGTCCACAGTGGGCCCAGTGGCCCACAAGATATTGTCCAATATCACATCAAAGTCATCTTACATAGTGTTGGAGCAGTGGATGAGATGCTAGTTAAAATGAACGAGGAAACCATCAAGCTGCCCATGAGCCACAGGGATGGAGATGCTTGACGAAAAAGGTACCTGTCCAGTTAAAATATACTGTACACCACAGCATATGTCATTTATATGTGATGCTAATAAACATAAGGAACCAAGATCTAAGGACATCTAAATTTGATGTCATGGATATTTTTGCCGTATATGATTATACATGATTCAATACTGGAAAATGTAGGAGTGTAGGTGTAGCTATTCTGAGGATTCTGATTAAGACCCAGAACACAAAATCGTCCGCAGGGTTCTTGAGTGGCATTTGAAGGAGCTGTTATGTCATATTTTGATGGATTTTCACTCTCTAAGTTGTAACTTGATACATGGATGAGGTCAATGAGACATGAAGTGTGTCGCCCCTCCTCCCACCTCCAAACTAATAAGCTCTTTACTGGTCCACGGTAACTTAAAATGAATCCACGCGCAGAAAGCCAACTTTCTTATTACTTTGAAGGTGAGTTGGCGGGTTGAATTATGGCTCCAGTTAATTGGCTGTGACTTTGAGGACAAGGTAAAAGATGGGAGTAATTCTTCGTTAATTTTCTTGGCTTGGAGTGTTGCTAACAACACACAATCAATTACAGCGCGCTGATTACGTTATGACTGAAACACCCAGGTGGAGAGAGTTGTTCCCTTTCGCGTTATTCCAGAATGGTTCCCTGAGGTAAACAATGTCTTTATTGACTTATGAGCAAGGTGGGAGTTTAGTATTTAAAACACAATACTTCTGTAGCATGTCACATCTTTAACGAACATGTATTCTCTGTGATATATCCTTCAAAGATCATAGACAATGGTGCCATCAAATGTGCAGAGGGTTACTGACACCCCCATTGCACGGCCCCTAATTAAACGCGCGCCCTGTGCACCATAAGCATGCTAATCTATAAGTGAACTGTAGCGCTTTGATCCTGAGGGTGATGCTGTGAATCACACAGACAGATTGCAAAGCATTCGCTTCCCCCCGACAGAATAAATCACACAAGTGTTGTTTACCTCTTAAGAGATTCAGAAAATGGGCCTACTTCTCTTAATTGCGAAATAAGTATCGACAAAAAAGAAAGATGGATCGCGCAAAGAGAGAAATAATTAACAGCAAAGCTAGGCCAAATCTGGGCCTTTGAATAAACGTACATATTCTGGCCATCAGTCTTTCTATACGCCCTTTTTCCAGAATGAGTATTCAGGTGAGGGCATAGCAGCCATTCTTCGCCAACCCCTATGGCCAATTACCAGGCATCCTCAGCCTAACTGACTTCTAGCTGATCGCAAGTTGGCATTTTGGTTTAACCTCCATGGGAATATAATGGGACCTTATTGGGCCGCCAAATGGGCCCCCAAACTCACCTGATCTGCCCCCTTTTACACAAAGGGGCATCATCTCCACTCTGTGGGAACAAAATCCAGTCTGGCTAACCAGAACAGCCTGCGGGCTTGCTTTCTGCATGTGTCAAAACACAACAGATAGTCAAACAATGTTTAATGATTGAAATTACCGACATTAATGGTAAAAGTAAATCTAACCAAAAGCACTACCACGTTTGATTAACAACCAGAATTTCATCACATTAATTATTCAATGGAACTTGGAAAGGAGGGTGAAAGTCCTAAACCCAACCGATGCTGACAATCAATTCTTTTACTGCCCAAACCCTGCAGTGATTTTAAAGCAATTCTGTTAGATTTGGTCAATCTGCCCTATAATAAATCATCACTTTAAAGAGAAGTTCTAACAGTAGATTCGCAATTAGGTTAGTAAGTCAACTTACTGCATGAGACAGTCGACACTGTGAAAAGAGGAGTCACTGAGCAGCCTCAAAAGCCCACTTGTCATCAAGATGTAGGGTTAATGGCATCATGATTAATGGCTATCTTATTTTCCCTTACAGCCAGCCAAAAAAATATCTAATTTATAAAGTTATTACTGCTTTGCCTGTCTGTGGATAACTATAGTCACAACTGAGGCAGGATGCATTTCACCTCAAAAATTAACAACCTAAATATTATATCAGAGTTTGGCATAATAAAAAAACGTATGATATATCAACGGTATCCATGCCTGCTGCCCTCATTATGAATGCAGATGTTAATAGATGTTAACAGCCTTAAGATATAGATCACGTGTTGTTGCAGGGCTGGGTTGCCTGTCTAGCACACTTCAGGGGAGCGAGGCTTCTCTGACAGATGCCATGAGATGAAGATCCGGGGAACACACTTCCAGGCAGATTGGGTCTGACGTTTCTACCCAATATGATGGGAACTGTGCAGGACAACAAAATCTTCTAATGTCCGCTTGAGAGGCTTCTATAGAAAAGAAAGAAAATGAAGAAATGAGTTAGCAGTCTTCCTTTCCAGACAGGAAGTGTTTACTGAGGCAGCAGAACATTGCATCTCAGCAAATGAGCACATTGCTGATTGGCTGAGCTCTAGCCAATGTGAAGAATTAAAGAGAAGGAGCAATTCAATCTCCTATAACTGCACAATCGTATGCTTTAGGCAATATGGCGTGAACATCTTGCAGCCCGGAGTTACTGTTTGAATGTCATGGTACAGAGATATCGGACTGTGAGGTTGGTATCAGATGAGGGATTTTTCCTGTGTTTTTTTTTTCAGTTCACAGCCCCGAGTCTTTCACAGATCAGCAGGCTCATCACCTCTTTGTGGAAAGCCGCAGGGGCTGTCCTCCAGAGAAACCTCATTTCAGTCACTCGAACCCAGAGTCTCGTGTGTTCCCGACACTCACCTCCCACTCCAGCACCGCAGATCAATACGCCAGCCGTGAGACAGGGGAAGCTGCATCTGTCTGTTTGCCGTTCTCACACTCCCGCTATCCGGGACCTAAGAACAAGATCGCGAGATACTCAAGCTCCTGCTCCACCCCCTTCCCTCAGGGGAGACTCTTCCATCCCTTGCACGTTTTTCCACAAAAGCATCTGTGGTCTGAGTTTCCTAGTTCAAGTTCACAAGGAAAACATTCCAAGGCATTCCAAAGGTTCTCATAAAGAATAATAAAGCGGAAGTGTCACCCACCAGCTTTTGGTCTGCAAAGTCCATGTGACTCTTTGGACATTTTGTCAGACAAAAAAATGACCTGATGCTAGGAGAGACCAGTCCCTGTCGATCGGGGACTTTTACTACACTTTAGCAACTAAGTCCGACTATATTCTCCTACACTTCTGTTGGCTTAAGTATCCAAGCAACAGCTACGAAACATGTCAAAGTATAAAAACTGATGAATAAATAGAATAGAGTCGATATAATAATTGTCCCCTGTCCCCACATCATGAATGCTGTGGAATTTGAATACCCTTCAAACTGGCTGCCTCCTTTTATTCCCCATTTTCAATGTAGAGGCCACTAACCGTTTCTTAATCACGCTACACTATCAAATGCTGATTTTCAAGAAAACCTCTATATTACATGATTGTATAAATACTACCTATTACGGTTGATGAAGGGCTTTTTTGCGGAACAATCCATTATAATGTTCTTCTAATAAAATAGTGTGCATATTATAATCTATGCACCCTTGTGAATTTTACAATTCAGATATATATTCCATCATATTTAGTTAAGCACTCTGGTGCTATAGAAACTTGTATTTTTTATCTTTAAGTTGCCCCACTGTACAGCCAAGTTGTTGGGCTATATGTTTTATTCACTTGGCCGGCAAGAGTACCTTAATACTTTACTTGCACAGCGCTGATTTTGAAAGTGCATTCTGTAGAATTCAGAATACCCTTTGACACTGCCATTCCTCTCCCCGTGCAGGGATTCCATTGATATTCTCACCGAGCTGTGGAAATGAACACTGCAACAAGTAATTCGGAGCACCGTTTCAGGAGAATTTGACTCTGTGGTGGATCGCACAGGCCTAGCAAAGGCTACCTGCGTGCAGTTTATCTGTAATTACATTCTGCAGTCTTGTAAAAAATAATTTCCGTTAAACCGCGGCTGTATTAAGAGGGACTACAAGTGCTTTCTATTTGTCAGTCAGCACCGGTCATCTGCATGCACCGATTTTCAATGTGCCCCCGGAGAGCGATGTTTCTAAACCTGCATATGAGGTCGCTCTTTGTTGATGAACTGCATCTGTGGTCTCACAGACTTGTAAAATGGAGGCAACCAGCAAACACCCAACACCATGTAAGAGTTCTTATTCAAAAACTGAATTCACGTGGTTAATTAACCGTAAAATCTCTATTTTTTGGGAATTGCACAGGAAAACAGAATGTTCCATCCCAAGCAGCACAGGGCACGAGTTTGGGGTACACCTTAGATGGGATGCTAGCGTTCATACAATCCATTGAAACATTGGTTTCATAGTTTCATTGCTACAAGGTCATCCGACTCATACAAAGTAGATCTGTGTATAGATATAACTTGTTAGAGCCAGGTAGGACTCTCTTTTGCCTCCAGAACCACTTCAAGTTCAGAGGATGCATTCAGAGAAGCCTTTCTGCACACCACTGGGCTGTCATCTTTGTACTCGCAGTCTTCCTGTCAGCCTTAACAAGGCCGGCCATTCCCTCTGACTTCTCTCATTAACAAGGTGTATTCAGCTCACACAACTGCTGCTCACTGGATGCCTCCTGTTTATTGCATGATCAAATGTAAAATCTAGACATTGTAGTGCATGAAAATCCTAGGAAGGTGGCTATTTCTGAGATACAAGATCCACCGGGTCTGGCACCAGCAAGCACACCACGTTCAGAAACGCTTAGATCCTCGCCAGGCCAGTGCTTAACCAAATAGTAAATGAACTCTTGACCCCATCTGTATGCTTTGTGTATTCAGTTATTCAGCCTGATGAACTGTGTGGAGGAGCAGGTTGTTAATGGGGTCATATTAACTGGCCACTGTTTGTTTTAAGAAAAATTTGGGAAAAATTGGGTTTCTATAAATCTTACACATGGAGGTAGAACAGCAGCAATAATATTTATATTTATTAATAATGGTGGTCATTACTAAAGCCTTGATCTTAAAAGAGTCACCAATTCTGTGTAATCTTATTTCAAACTTTTTTTATTAATGATAAAACATTACATTATTAAGTTAATATAACACCCAAAAGTGTTTCATTCTTACCAACTTACTGAACATTAAATTAATCCAAAACAGATAAGAGATATACAGCCATTAAAATATGACAGTTAGGGGTGTGATTATTAAAAAAAAAAATTTAAATCCAACCAGTGAATGTGTGATTCCTGAAATCTATTATTGGCTTTGCAATTTCCACTCTCCAGTAGCTGTGATACCCCACTGCCCCACTGTATAATTTCCCAGCACATATCCGATATAGAAAATCAGAGAAGGGCAAGTGGAGCAGGTCCTCAATCCTGTACAGCCTTAAACTGTGTTAACTGCATATCTCAGCTACAGCTAATGCCTAAATACCACGGCCACTTGACCAGTCCATTTTGCACTAGGGATGTGCAGATCAATACTGAAATATGAAAGAATCCATCCATTTTCTAAACCGCTTATCCTACTGGGTCGCGGGGGGTCCGGAGCCTATCCCGCTAGCAACGGGCACGAGGCAGGGAACAACCCTGGACGGGGGGCCAGCCCATCGCAGGGCACACTCACACACGCACACCTACGGGCAATTTAGGAACTCCAATCAGCCTCAGCATGTTTTTGGACTGTGGGGTGAAACCGGAGTACCCGGAGGAAACCCCACGACAACACGGGGAGAACATGCAAACTCCACACACATGAGACCAGAACCCGGGTCCCAGAGGTGTGAGGCAACAGTGCTAACCACTGCACCACCATGCCGCCCCTATGAAAGAATCAATTCTCAGAATTAAAACAAACAAAAAAGTATACATTTTTATTTGGTAATGTTAAAACAATGGATGGCACCTAGGTTCTCAAACTTAATCTGTTCCAGACTCTGGATCAAATCCTAAAAAGTTTGAGTTCTGATCAAATTTTTCCCATAGAAAATAATGGAAAACCAATTAATTGGTTCTCGGCCCCCCCCAAAAAATATTAGCATTTAAACACAAAATAAACAGGATAAACCAAGAACATTTCTTTCTTAATGGCTTCCAAAACGATAAAGATCTTATTCCAGCATTACCCCTATCCTCCTGCCCCGATTGTCCGCTCCTTCCCTGTGCTATGCTCCCTCATTAACCTCGTGTGGGATCTCCATGTAATCAACTGTTTCTGGTTGTTATCATTAGTCCTCTGTATTAAATCCACGTTTCAGTTTGTTTCCCCAGTCCGGTCATTGGGTGCGTTTGACTGGCTTACAGCTGACTTAAAGCAACGCATTCTGATCCTGACGCAATGCATTAGGGTTACATGCATTGCGACCTCTCACCCGGCTGCACAACCTGGAACCGCCTCAGTGACGACACACCTTTGCCCTTATTGGCTGAAGAGTTTAGTTACTGTACACGCATGACGTTTGTATCCCAGGCAGTTCTGATGCGTAATCTGCTATTTCTCCCGAATATCACGTAAAGCATTAAAAAGTGGTTTTCAGTTAATTTACCTGGTAAAATAAAGTTTAAATAAATGACATAAATGCTCTAGTAGTACACGTAAATTAGTGTTTGTTTATTGTTAGTTACTGTAATGTTGCACTGCTTTAGTTGGTCAATCGTCCAGTCTGGGAAGAAGGCATTCAAGTAAGGATTGCATTGTAGTATGACTCATTTCCTGGAGCCTAGAATTTCCATTAGGTCAGCATTCACGATTCGACTTCTGATATTCAGATCGGGTTCTAGGTCAAATTAGTTTGTTCGACATTCAAGAAATTTGAGTTCTAGTGAGTTCGAGAACCGAGGTACCACTGTATTATTATAGGGAGCAGGAGAGGGGGTAACTGATAGAACTGGGAGAATGTGTAATCCCCAATATTTAATTTGGATTCATTCATCCCCCCACTAAGTAGAGCTTTGTTTTAAAATGATCAATTATCATCATGTGCCCCCCCCCCCAATAACTAAT
>JABFEA020000119.1:5094160-5106109 GCA_019775915.2 Cyphomyrus plagiostoma | reverse complement strand
CCCACCCCACCCCACAAGCTTGCAAGTTTTTCTGTCAGGTTTGGACCAGCTCTGATTATTGGTATTGAGATCCCTATTTTCGATACCATCCTTGGAATCGGATCAAAAAGAAAATCAGTGCTACTGCACATCTCTGCAGAATGATGACGATTACAGAGCTGACTCTGCCCTGCTTTCTCTCTACAGCCTAGCTGTAGTAGACCAGTTGGCTGAGTGACCCCAGCCCTGACTGGCAATTCCGCAGGTGGTAATGAATCCATATCTCCATCAGTAATCTCTCCAAATCCCTCATCCTTTTGCTTATTATTGTCATTGCCTGGCCATTGCAGAAACTCTTTAGGCTTTTTACTTAAGCTCCATGCACTGCTTGATATTTCTGACAGCAGAAACATGTTTATCCTGATATTTAACTGGAATTATCCAGACGGATTGTGTTTGAATAACAAGACTCCTCATTGCACGACTGATCAAAAATAATCAGATAATTTTCTGACTGCCCTTTCAAAGGATGTGTACTGTGGTAATATTTATACTATATTTATATGCAAGCATGCACATATATTTACAAAGTATGACGGGCTGCCTTAAATTATTAAAGATTAATTAAACTTACACATCATGTATTCCTGCAGGTACAGTTAATTATTATTGAAAACGACGAATGCAAATGTGGATACTGCTTGTGCCTCTCAAGGGCATAATTACAACGCACTAGTCCCAAATGAGAGCTGAATATTACATCACAAATAGTTAGTCTGAAATATTTTCATATCCAGCCTTATGGGGCAATTTAGTATTGAATATTACATCCTTAGTTAAAGAATGCTATCAAAGAAGAACAACTGCTGGAGACTGGATATCCATCATTTCTGTCAGTCAGATGAATTCGGATGGACTATTAATATGTATATGGTAGAATAAAACTGCAAATTTTTCCACTGAATTAATACATTAAGATTGTTGGTAGCAAAAGTGGTCTTAAAAATAGAAATACTTTTTTCCAACAAAGACTTTTATTTTTTTGATTTAGAGGACAATAAATTAGGAACACTAATTGTTTCTTTTTAATTGAGAATGTTCACACAACTGTGTTTATTTTTGATGAATTGGGACATCTGGACACGTTTCAAATACTATAAGTGCTCTCTTCTTAATGATGAATATGTGTAAATAAAAAGCGTTGTGTTCACTTTTAACATCTCACTTATTGAATGTGGCAGAAATAGTATATTTTGCTCTAAGTGTCTACAGGACTTAACTGCCTGTATCAACAAATGCCAGACAGTAAGAACAGTTACTGCGCTCCCATAATGCACCAGGGCAAAAAATAACTCAAATTTTCATTACATTTTCCTTGCTAACTATTATATTTTGTGTCAATAAAGTTTTGTGTATTTGAATGATAGTCTCCTTTCTATTGCCATTGTAAGATATATTGTACATTCTATGTTAAGCACCAAGGAGGAGGAAAGTTGAACCATTTAGCGTGTCTGCTGAATAAGATCAAACGTCCTGCAATCTCCCGTTCCATAATTTCTGATTTGGGGTAAAATGTGTGCTGTATCAGCAGCTGCATCTTGCAAGAAGACAGCCAGCAGTTCCCCAGAAACCCAGAACCCTGACTAAACAGAAAGTCACCGCGCATCGTGTTTTTTTCTGAAAGTGTCAGAGCAGAGAGCTGAAATGCGAATGTGATGCTGTAACAAGTGATTTCTCAATTTGTCTGAAAATAATATCAGGGAAAAAAATAAATTATGCAAATGCGTTTAATCGGCTCCGAGAGCCTGGAGGGAGGCTGGTGTTTACCTTTAAGAACAGGACTTGACGTAGCATGCTTTGAATTTTTTATGCGTCTTAGCAAAACAACTTCCAGGTCAGTGTGCAGTAACTTTAAACGCTAAACATCATCCATCGAAATTACTAACTTGCTTTGGATGAAGTTACCAGCTAAGCACCAGTATGAGGAGCTGATTGTGGACTACAGGAGGCAGCGGGGCTCTTACACACCTATCCACAACAATGGTGCTACAGTGGAGAGCGTTAGCACCTTCAAATACCTCGGCATCCACCTACAGGAGGACCTCACCTGGTCCACACACACACTCTGGTCAGCAAGGAGGCAGAGGCTCTACCATCTGAGGCAACTGAGGAGGTTTAAGGTCTCTCCTGCTGTACTTAACCCTCTGGCGCATAGCGGTCACTACAGTGGACAGCTGTTTAAAAGTAATCAACTGGGAAATCAACTGTTTTATGTTGAGTGCTTAAGCGCATGTAATCCAGTGTCGTGGACATGTCTGCAACTTCCTGAAAACATCAAATTATTGACGAAAAAGTTATTTGTTTTCGTCATGCCTTAAGAAGAGTAACAACAAACAGAAAATAATTCATGCATCAGAGGGTTAAGGACTTCTACTCGGGTGCTGTAGAGAGCATCCTGACCATGAGCATCACAACGTGGTTTGAGGTCTACTCTGCCTAGGACCTGCAGAGGGTGGTTAGAGCAGCTGAGTGCTGTACTAGATCTGCTTTGCCCTCCCTTCAAGACATCTACAACAGCCACTGTTGGACAAGAGCAACAAATATCTACAAGGATCCATCCCTCCCCAATAACTCTCTGTTTTTCCCGCTGAATTCAGGCAAACACTTCCACAGCCTTATGACCAGAATGGAAAGGTCGGGAAGGAGCTTTTTATCCTAGGTCATAAGGCTCCTAAACCAGGACAACACTCAATGCCTCTAGGTCTTCCGCTTGACTCTACGGTGACTCTTCAGTCACTGTAACACTGACATATCCTGTGAGTACTGCTTTCACACTATCCAAATTGTTGGCATGTACCTCAGGCCTCTTGCACATTGCATGTATATCGCATAGCAAAATACCTCTTACCTATCACTTATGTATAGATTATGTACAGCTGAACATTTTATATATTTTTATATCTTATATTATTATTTTTCCTTTTTTCTCTATATATTGTTATCATGCACAGCTACTCGGAGTGACCAGGGTTACATTCCACTACATGTTGTATGTGTACAGCTGTGTAGGTGATGAAGAAACCTCTTGAAATCTTGAAAAACAGGGGAATATCTTATCTTATATATATAGACACACACACGTGAATCAAGACTTAATTGCATGCCTCGCCTGTAATGACAGTCATGCTCTGGTTTTACTTGAGACATTGCTGCAGGATCAGAGTTTTGCTGTGAATGCAACCACCGTAGTGATACCACTTCCCCTCCATAGACTGCAGCCTCTAGCTTCCTTCGGCTCTGTCCTGCCAGCCTGAAGGATGGTGCACAGAGCACTAATTGCAGGGCCAGCTGCATCCAGATGAATTGAATATCTCCGTCTGGCTGGTCTTCTTTATCCCACAGCCCCTGACCAAGGGTTGATGTCGATCTGCACAAACTCCACTGAAAGCATGATGGTAGCCAGCAATGCCATACTAATAGAGATGGGGTTAGGCAAAATTGAACTGAAACTTTATTAGCCATTTGCACAGGTACAAGTACACTGGAATTCTTGCACAGTTCCCCCAGTCAAGACTAGGCTGAACATAGTTAGTTACATACATGCACTCACATAGTATAAATAAAAATAAATTAAAATGTGGTATTTTTTCCTTATAATTCATGTGGTTTCTTGGATTTAAACTACAACTCTTGCATGGTAAGAAGACCACCTTCCACCTCTATGCCCCCAAAAAGTTTCAGATTAACAAACAAATGCACATTTTTCCAGTTTATTTAGTAGACACTTTCATCAAAAGAGACTTAACTTTTTTGGTAACACTTTATTTAAAGCATCCATGTATAATGATTTATGATACTTTTGTTAAGTATGAATGACGTTGTCATCAATAATGCACTATAAATACCTTCATAATGCATTATAATACTTATACCGACCTTTATAATGCATTATGAAGGTATCTATAATGCGTTATAGATGAGAGCTTCATAAAGCATTCATAATGTATAATACACATGGCTATAATATGTTATGCCTTTTATAAATAATCATAGCCATGTCCATAATATGTTTATAATGCAATCATAAAGTATTATGATGACTGCTTTATGTAAAGTGTTACCATTTCAGTCCCTGGTGTAATTTTGGATTGAAATCATTCTTCCAACCCTGGGATCTGAACCAATAACCTTCTGCTCTTGGCCATAGCATCCTAACCCCCTGCAACCACTTACTGCCCCCTTTCTGTGCCCCACAGACAAAACCACTGCTCAAATCCCAAACACCAGGCTTCTTTTGTATTCCTTTCCACGGGCAAATCCCCAATGACCAAATTTGTATTGGAAGCACTGCGCCGTGGCGAGTGGCAAAAACAAGGCTGGCCTTCATTAGCCGGCTTACAGGGCAGGGAGCACACCCTGGACGGTGTGTCTGCGCTGCTCCACCAGAATAGCAACAAGTTCCACACCACCATTACTCCTTTCAAGGGAGGGAGCCCAAAGAAGAATGGATTTATGCATGTTGACATTAGCCCCATTTGTAAAAGCCTTACTTTTTTATTGTGTCAGATAAGAAACCTAATTATTCTATGAAGAATATAAGTCTGTCACATATTATTCCATCCCCTCAAAGGAATTTACATTTCAAAAAGAAGGATCTAATTACCATGTCATTGCACAGTGGAATAACAAAGACCATAATTTTATAATAAATCAAATGACCTTTGAATCATTGAAATTACAGTAATTGGTTCTTTAGGGGTATCTGTTCCCATGTATCCAAGTATACGTATGTGATGGACATATTTAATACATTTTTGTTTGACTGATTTTCAAAATGTTGATTAAAAGAACTGCTTTTGGGAATTCCTCTTTAAAATGGACAGTTTGATGAGGGTGAGGTCTTGCCATAACATTATGCATTATTGTTTAGCATGAGACTTCTTAGTTCTTTCTGCAACTACAATACTTGCAGGACCTTTCTCCCCTCCAGTCCACAATTTGTTTTAAAACATGTTATTTATTTATTCATTTGCCAGCTGGCTTTTTCCTATTTTGCTTAAAAAGGAGAAATTACAGTTGCATTTTGTAAATGCAGTATCTGAACTTTTAAAATCGTTAAAAACCTTCCAGTAAATGGATTTTGAGTGCACCTATTGACTTTTTTGTAAGTTGAGTGCAGAAACAGAGGAGATTAACAAGGTCCAGAATTAAATGTTGGGGAGTATAGCGAATGCTCCTGTGAGGAGACAAACATGTTGCTAAGATATAGGTTCTGAAGTGAAATATTGTTGGGATTTGATGCTTATGATACTTAATTGAGGGCAGCTTCCTGAGGCAGCAGCTGTTCTTTGCTTCTAAAACCTGAAAACACAAGGTTCCTGAGAAAACAATGAACCTTTTTCTAAACATAGCAGGACGCTAAAATTTATATAACATGCAAGAGTTATAGGAAAGCTCAGGAAATTTAAGGGAATCTTACCTTCCGGTAGCCAGTCAAGCACGTCAGCTGTTCCAGTTTCACAGTCAGTTTGAAGCCCCTTTAAATATCCATTATATGGCCAAAAGTATGTGGACGTCCCTATTCATTAAAGGAATTGCTTGATTAAGCCACATGTACAGAACACTTTCCATTTGGCACCGTCACAGGACGCCATCTTTCCAGTAAGTCAGTTTGCCACATTTCTGCCGTGCTACAACTGTCCTGGTCAACTGGCATTAAAATTATTGTGAAGGTCCGAATGTCTGGGAGAAGTTCAGCTGTGAAGGGACAGTGACACAGGTTCACAGAATAGACCTCATCCGGTAGACTAACATCAACACTCATCCTGAATGGCAGCTAATCCAACCAGCAATGCTCCAACATCCAATGGAAAGCCTTCCCACAAGAGGAGAGGCTAATCTAGCAAGAATAGGCTGGCCGACTTCATATTGATACCCTTGGTTTCAGAATGAGATGTGGAATAAGCTGGTGTCCCCAAAGTATTGACTATACAGTATTCAGTAGAGTGCCTCAAGCATGAAGTCAAGAAACACTGGATTGGATACCAGCCTTTCATAGGAAACGTACTCACATACACTATGGGCAAACCCAATTTGCCACATGATTTTTGACCCCTATGTGTACCCGTAGGGGGCCCATGCAGACACAGGAATTACACGCAAACTCCACACCTAAGCAGCTGTGCAAAACCCACAATCTGGGAGGTGTGAGGCCACAGTTCTACTGACCGAGCCCTGGTGCTGCCCCAGCAAAGTATGCTCAGTTTATTGAAAGAGCAGAAACCCAAGGAGACAGTGACCCGCGTGATTCCTGTGACGTGCCCCACTGCTGCACTGCGGCTTCAGCTTGTAAGTAGTGTGAGAACAAGCCAAGCTCTCTGTGTAAATCAAGGCTAAAGAAAAGGAGCGAAAATATATATATTCATACTTAAAAGTTTTAAACTAGGAACTATGTTTTAAAGAATTTCTTAATCTAGATCCTGACTGTCAAGCTTGCTTCCGGACTCTGAAAGTATAATTTTCATCTCCTCTGCTAGTTACTTAACGGATTACTTTACCAAATTTTCTAAATTGTATTTCCTCAGCTTTGTGACTGATGGTGGCTCAAAGGAGTGTACCAAGCTGGCTCCTCGAATCCCTGTTTATCCATTTTCTCAGTTTTGGCATAACACTGACACACGCAGACATTTGCATTGATGTCCCAAGCAGATCACAAAGCAACCTCAAGCCTTATGAGTGTCCCTGGTGTCACACATCCCTCGACCTCCTCATGTGCTCATACACTGTATGTCTTAAAATATGTTTATTATAATTTGCCAATACTGCGATGGGCTGGCCCCCCTTCCAGGGTTGTTCTCGGCCTCGTGCCCATTGCTTTTGGGAAAGGCTCTGGACCCCCCGCGACCCAGTAGGATAAGCGGGTTGGAAAATGGTTGGAAATTGGATGGATGGATGAATAATTTGCCATTAATCTGTTTTGCCCAAAATTCTATTTTTGTCACGAAAAGGTAAATGTTTTCAGTGTTTAGAACACTCTGTATATGAGACTTAGTTGAAATGACAGAAGTGCACAAATGTTTATTTCAAAGCATAGCATTCATAGCATAGCATATTGTAGCATAGCAGAGTATAGCACAACATAGTGTTATCTAGTTCAGTATTAGCATAGCATAGTGTAGCGTAGCACACTATAGCAAAGCATAGTGTAGTGTAGCATAGTATAGCATAGCATAGTGTAGTGTATAATAGTATAGCATAGTATGATATGTTATAGTATGGTATAGCATGATATAGTTCAGTACATAGTTTCTGGTAACAAGCTGTAATACTGAAAGTGAATTTACTAGCTCTGTCAGTGTTTCTGATACAACAGCAGCCGTGAGCTGTTTGTTGATGTTTCTTGAACGTCTCGAGATGCAAGATTCGGCTTCAAACCTCTCGAGGTGAGAGCCTCCAATAACAAGTGTGTTTAATCTGCCTGCTTCTCTGAGCACCCAGGGGGAAACATGCGCACTTAACTTCACCTGTTTGGAGTTTAAATTGCTTTCACATTGACTGCATAATGGGGTTTTTTTTCCATACTTTCAGTTTTTTTCCTCAGTGCTCATTCTCCACAGAAGAGAATGCTGTGGACTTGTACTCGTTGATTAAATTGAGGAGGAGGAGTCCGCCACTTGTTTTTCAGTCTTGTGCAGAAGTGGCAGGACGAGCAAGGTGATTGCAATGGGGCTGTTTTCGTCATCATTTTGAGGACACAGGAGCTGACCAGGCTACACGTGGGAGGTCTCTGTGCGTATACACTCTCAGCAACATGCAATAATTAGGTCTAACAAATTTCTGTCTAGGATCCAGATGATTTGTTTCCTTTAACGAGATTGGTGAATGATAGATAGGCTTAATCTCAAAGAAGGCTATACCTCACAGTATCTGGTCAGGTGTAAACAGGAAACCCAGATATATTTTGCTTGTCTGGCCTCAATTTAAGGGAGGCTTGATCTTATTATAATTGGGGGGGGGGGGTTCTCACATCAATTATTATTAATTAAAGTGCTCAGTTTACGCCCATTCAGGAGCCTCCCCTCCCTCTATGAGACGCCCCTGACTAATTGTGATGGTCACAGTCGTGGTGCAAAGCATGATGGGCATCATAGTCATATAGCTGGTCTTTGCAAGAGGATTTCATATTCTGTGATATCCATCATTCAGAACGTCTGGAAATATAGTTTGCAAGTCTTGGTCCGTAACCTAGAGTTCTGATTACATTACTACTGTTCATTTTTTGGTGGGGGAGAGTTTGTGTTTATTTGTGGGTATGTGTGCCCTACAATTGCCTGTCGTGTCCAGGGTGCCCCCTGCTTGGAGCTCTATGCTGCCTGGGACAGACTCCAGCCTGACAAGATAAATGGCTGATCTGGGATGAATATAACTTCACCTGATGAGTTTAACCTCCCTTACAAGATACCAGCGGCGTTACATTCATTGAGGACAACAAGTTAATTCAAGCACTTTCTTCCTAAATCACTTTTGACCTGAGACATTCCTCACACTCTAACTGTAATTGAACCAGATAACAGAAGGCAGTTTTGTTATAACGAGACGAGAAACAATCTGAATTAAAATTCACAGCAGAAGCATCATAATCTACCCCCCCCCCCCCGAGCTAAAGCAACAACCCCTGCTAGAAGTCCATAATCACCCATAGCCATTAGATAAAGCATTATCCTTTAGTACGATTTTTTTTCTCCACTTTAAGGTAATGCATTTTAAAGTATAATGCTTTATCCCTTTAAGTGTAGATTTAGAGGAAATTATAATAACCATGCAAGGGGAAAGACAGACTTTTACGCAGCATTATTTTTTTCCTTATTCCCCCCACCTCATCCCACAATCTACAAAATGAGTTTGATCTTTTGATATTTCACCAAAGAATCTCAATTCGAATTGGCAACTGGGTGTTAACCCCCCTGGAAGCACAGTGTATAGCTAATTGGCTCAGGAGCGTCCAGAGCAGGTGGCCCGGAACACGCCTGAGGTGACGCCGAGAAAATCTGCGAACCTGGCACTCATTTTGTCCATCTTGATTCGGTACAGTGATGGCCGCCCTTCACTACTGTCTGTTACGGGCTCAGTCAAGACAGCAGTGCAGTTCTCTGTCAGGGAAAATGCTTTCTGACATTACATTTTAGATATTTAGCTTTTATCCGAAGTGACATACATTTTTTTTGACAAAACAGGGTTGGACAGTCCCTGGAGTAATTGGTGGGTTAGGGCCTTGCTCAAGGGCCCAACAGCAACATCACTCTGCTGACCCTGGGATTTGATCCGGTAACCTTTCGATCAAAAGCAGAGCATCCCAACCCGCTGAGCCACACAGCAGCCCCAAAGCCTTTATGGCAGATATACCAGGTCTCAGTAAACAAAAACACAGGAGCTTGGCAGGGAGAAGTAGCAAACGGATGCTTTGCAATAAAATGACTGACATATGCAAATGTGACATATTTTGTTTGTATTTTTTCCCCACAGGCCATGTTGATCCAGCCATTGTCATATTGGTAGGGCATATATTTTCAGCGTCCGTGACTGACAGTATGACTAGGTGGGGGGGCTCTGGGAGTGTTCAGGCTTCAGACAGGGCCTAAGTTTTCTACAGGCATTTTCCTGTTTCTAGGATGATGCAATAGCATTTTAAGTTAAAATGGCGGATGGGGGGGGCGCGGATCATTAAAGTGATTTAGCAGCCAGTTTTATCCAAAGTAGTTTCCACAGCTCAGAATTAGTATGGCTATTTATAGAGAAAGATATTTTTTATTGCACTCATTCATTGGGTGCAGCAGCAGAACCCTTGTGATGCAGATCTTTAGCGATTAGGCCTCCCACTGTCCTCTGTTAGTCAGTCTGGCCTCTGCTTTACTGAGGGTTACTGAAATCTCTGTGCTGCAAGTGATATGACATTTTCTAAAAAAGAAGTGTGGATTTCGCTTAGAAATTTCCCCCTCCGTTCCGAGGTTCAGAGGCTGAGGAATTCGGTAATCTAGCTTCTGAAACAGCGAAAACTACCAATAAGATTAAGATAAAGTTTATTGATCTCATGGGGAAATTTTTGAAATGGGGGAATCAAACTCAGGCTATGGTGGCATGAGTACCAAATGCTGACCACCAAGGAGCCCCTGACACTTTAGGCAACCAATATTGATTGGGGCTCTTTTAACAAAACCACACGCATACACAGATGCAAATATCTATGCATACATGTCTGATTCTCAACTGCCATTAATCACCAGTCATCCCTGCTGTAAATTGGTACACACAAACAGCATTTCTTAGTAAATATAGCATTTAATGCGAAATAGAGTCATTATATGAAACATTCATTTGAAGAGAGCTACCATAACAGTCCCAACAGAACAGAAAAAGTTACACAGACAAGAAATCATTTGCTGTAACATCAGGTCGACGTGTGTTGCAATACAGATGCGACTCTTCTCCGTCCATGTGACCACGACCGTGTGTGAGAATGAGTGTGTGCTTGAGTTTCACATACACACCTGTGAGACAAGTTATACAACCTAAACAGACTCAGGATAAAACGGCAAAAGGAAAACTGACAGGTGAACTTTTTCAGGATGGTTAACTTCAAATACCAAGTTGTGCTAGAGAATATTTCCCAGCTTCTCAGACTGCACTTGAAAATCCATATTTAAATCTTTTTTTTTTTAATCCTTTCTTACAATACTTCAAGTACAGCCAAAGGCATATATATCAGTCCAACATAACTATTTACAGATGGGCTGTACGTTAGATTTATGAAGTTCATTACCATGTCTGGTATACAATGCTGTCTGAAAGATTCCTTCCACATATACACACACACACGTGGTTGAACGGGATTACTCAATTTATATATAGCGTTCTACTCAGCCCGGACAAATGTGCCCTGGGTCAGCCAGGGATGGGTTCATTGTTTCTGGGGACCAATCCCCTCAGTTAAAAAGACACTTAGGAGACACCCCTCCCTTTAGACTTACATTTAACTAAATAAATAGCCAGCTAGTAGCATCAAAAGATTGTAGCTAACTAACTGGATGAACATGCTGCTTCCCCTTCTCAGGAATACAGGTTATGCATTTATTACATTTTTTTAAAAGAAGTGATGGTTTGTGGCCAACATGGGGGTAAATCTTGGGGGCTGCATACAACTGTGTGGTTTGAGCAATGGTTACCCCCCCTCCCCCCAAAGAGAGAAGTCTTCTCTCTTCATTTCTTATTCCAGAATTAACTGTGTCCCTGTTTTGCTCTTAATCCAATTTTATTTCTGAGTAATGAAAATAAGGAAGTTGACCTTTCTTGTATCATGTTAAAGGGATTATAACAGACACATAATTATCCTGCTAACAAACAAAAACAATCTCCCCAGCTACACCCTGAAACGTTTTCCTGGGTTTGGGTGGATGTATAGAGAGAATGGGAAACTAGGCTGGGAGTAGGTGTTAATCAGCACATCTATCACTGCATATGTTTTATTAATGTTAAACTCCTGTTGCTGAGGCAGAATGGAGATTAGCAACTACGTGTGTGTGGAGTAGATTTAGAGACTAAATCATTTTAATTGTGCGGTTTCATATCGGCCCACATTTCACAAGTCCTCTGTAGTTAATGGAAATAGAATGGCTTTTAAGGTGTTAATCCTAGAGTATGTACATTTTCATTCCACATGGCGATTTCCATCAGCCATTTTTACACAAGCATAGATGCACAAATAAACTGGAAAATAAAAATAGGACTTTGAGGAGGGTGGGTGGACTTTACAGCCTCCTGTTTGACGATCACATTAATGGCTTATGCTAGCTGCTGTGAGTGATCGGAGCGATCGATGCACAGCCTCTCCAGAACTCCCCTGGGGGCGGGGCCCCCCCGGGGCGCGGGCCCCGGGGGGGGCGGGGGGGCGGGGGGGGGGGGGGGGCGGGAGGGCGG
>JABFEA020000119.1:5076536-5094150 GCA_019775915.2 Cyphomyrus plagiostoma | reverse complement strand
CCACCCCCTGACCCCCTGCCCCGGGTGCAAACCGCACGCCGTGTTGCTTGCCTGACCTCACGTGAGGCGCCCAATAGTGCAGTCAGTCCATCAAGCATCAATAACAGGGAAAAAGCTCAAGATGTCTACAACTGAACAGAAAATTATGCTCTTCGACGGTTTCTATTGTCTTTATTTAAAACGGTAAAACAGAATCGTAATGACCTTGACTTTTACGCCAGAGAAAAACGTTAATGTTATTTTCTTTCACTGAATTCCGCTCGCGACAAACATGAGCGTGGCATCACTCGTAACTGATTATTAATAAGACTCTTAACACTGCGTCATGGGAAATAAAACGCATACATCTGTGCAGGCCTCATGGTTAAAATGCTTCGCGTTCAACTGAAGAATATATTTACCCTCTTTTATACTTTGACAAAACATTTTTTGGTAAAATAAAAAAAAAATTATATCTGGTCTACATTTACATTGTTTTATTAGATTAAAAATGCTTTTACTCAGTTAAGAATGGCAGTTATTAAAGTACCTTTGCTCCCTCAGAATAAATTCAAGGCCTCTTAGTCAGCATATTTTTCTTTTTTCTTTCTTTTGTTTCTTTCCATAGGTTCTTTAAGATAACAACAGACATGCTTGGACAAATATGATACAGTCTTGTTAAATGGTTTTAGTCACTTTTCCAAACTAAAAATCTTTCTTTTTCCCTCGATTTCAATTAACAATAACATTTACAAAGTGTTCAACAGTACATCAATAAGTCGAGTGAAAACTTCCAAAAAGTTATCCGCCTTGATCTGTTTTGTAAATATTTATATGTATATATATTTTTTCTCTTTTCCTTAGCAGAGTTTGGTAGTCAGGTGGTCAGATTGTTTCAAAATCTCCGTGTTGTACATGTCCAAGGCGTGGTTGACCCGGATCATCTCGCTGTTGTTGAGTTTCAGCCGATGTTTCAGCATACAGGAGAAGAGGTCGAGCTGCGGTTTGCCGGGGGCCACCGGGGGCGCCAGACGGTTGATCCGATCCCTGATGTCCAGCAGCAGCAGCATGACGGACGACGACGAGTAAAACTGTGTCCCCTGGGTGTACGACTGGTTGACCTGCTGTACGGCGCTGCGGAGGAGGTCGGCGTTGAAGCGCAGGCTGTATCCGAACACCTGGATGTCGGAGATCTTGATGTAGATCTGCCTCTTGTTGGGGTCGGAGAGATCCACGGGGCCCTGGCCGGTGTCATTGCGCAGCGTGGTGGGCATTTTGGCCCGGCTGCGCAGGTAGATGTGCACCGTCTCAAAGAAAGTCTTCCAGCGGTTGCCGAGCAACAGGGTCCAGTTGTAGCACTGTGAGCTCTGCAGGCGCACCCTCTCCCAGCGCGGGTAGCCGTGCTCGCCGAAGGGCATGCTCCACCCCTCTGAGTGGCTGCCACTGAACGGGTTGACGTAAACGAAGAACATGGGGTCGACGCTGCTGTTGCGCATCTGGCAGATCTTCATGGAGAGCCCGACGATCATGTGCAGGTAGTCCATGCGGTTCTTGTTGCTCTTGAGCGTGAGAGACATGCGCTTGCGCCACCGTGGGTCGAAGAAGGTCTCCAGGCGGATCTCGTTGCTGATGAAGGTGGTGTGCACGTACAGGCGCGAGTCCATCTTCTGCAGCAGGTACTTCAGTTCCAGGTCCTGGAAGTCCAGGTCCGTCTCGAAGCTGATGAACTGCTCGCTGCGCTCTGAGTCCACGTTCTGCGGCTCGCAGCGGCCGCGGTACAGCTTGTAGCCCTTGTTGCAGGAGCCACACTGTGAGATGTTGGCCAGGCTGCACATGGCGCAGCTGTTGTTGCCGCCGATCACGCAGGGGATGGGCCTCTGGCACAGGCTGCCACCCGTGTGGCACACGCAGGTCCGTTGGCTCTCCAGGAAGGTGCCCCAGAAGCCGTTCTCGTTGCAGTACAAGAAGGACTGGACCCTGTTCAGCCACTGCAGCACGGACCTGGACAACGGGCAACAGAGGGAAATGATATTCAGCAACAATTGCTCTCAATGCAACTGTGAAGCAACGGCCATTTGCCGCCATTCCCCGAGGCTGCCCGCCTCATTTCCTGAGTGGATCTTTCCGCTCTTCTCCATATTTTCCCCCCAGGCCTCCTCCCCTGTCATCTCGACAGTCCTTTATCTCTGCTAGATGAGGGAGAGTTATGATTTCAGGAGGGAATGTGTCAAGGTTAAAACGACACGAAAATTAACCCAATTTGCAAACGTGACTCTGATGACAGTTGTCCCAGATCAAACTGCAGGGACAGGCGATGGGGCTAGTAGTGCAGCGCTGCTGCGGACGAGCTGAAACAGAACCCTGCCGATCGGGGATTATGCTGTTCCTCTCACCACTGTGGTTTGCGATCTTGCTATTTTGTATAAACATCAGTTTGGCACACTAGTTTCAAAACAAGTTAAGTGAGTAAGATGTATTACATTTGAAGGCATTTTTTTTGTTCCAAAGTGTCCAATTCGATCCACAATTTTAAAGTAGATCACAAGATAGTAAGGAGTAAATTTGGGAAACGGACGTTCTGGAAATATCGCTTCACTTTTCTAAAAGTCAGTAGTGAAGAGACATGAAGAATGAGATCATTGACTGTGCCATATTACAGTGCTACATCCATAACTCAAAAGCAGGACACGCACATTCATTGGTTTCCCTACATACTGCTGTAGATGCAACGGTTTCGACTGTAATATTTTTGCTAGCTGGCCAATGGTCATCAGAAAAAAAAATTCAGAGCAAAAGTCACACAGTAGGAACAGTTAGAAAAACTGTAAATGTATAAGCTACTGGCAAAGATACTATTTGTTCATCTATTACTAACATTGCATATTTTCACATTACATGGGCCAATTTCCTGAGGACCATTTGCCTGTATGCTTTTTCCATACACAGATATTTTTTATGCTGCTTTCCAATGCCATTATATAGGAGTACAGTTTATGCGTATATGTCCATACCAAAAAATTATGTCTTCCATTTGCTGCCTATTAGGGACCAAAGAGAGCTGATAGCATCCCAAGCCTGCCTCGCTAGAGGCGGGTCCAGTTTGAGCCAGTACGCACTTCAAAAGCCCCCGCTTGCATCTTTTACTCTCCTCTTACGTGTTTTCTCCAGGCGTGACAGGGCCACTCTGCAGTTTGCCACAGTGGGCGATATGGAAATGATGGGAATCGACTGAACATGGGTTGTCTGTACAAAGCCACACGTAATCCCCACACCGGTAACAGGGACTCGGACTGGTTCTGGCACTCAGTGTGGATGACAGACATGACTGCAAGCAGTGCTGCATCCTTCAGGGAGGGAAAGGCAACAGTGCTTCCGGCAAATGAAACACTGGGAATTCCTCGTCGGTATTCTGCGTTGAGTGCAGATGCAGATCAAACACTTCAGCGCATTTCAGTTATCATCCCTATTTTTTTCTGTTTTAATTATCAAAACTGTAATTTGAGGGAAATTTCTATCTAATTTCCCTGCACAGTTTTCAAGAAATTGTCCCAAATGTCACTACAGTGTGATAAAAAAATGTTATTCTGACTTTTGGGGAGGCCACATTTTTTCATGCCCCACAAGGGGAAACTCAATTTTATAAAAATCTGTCACTGCAATCAAATAACTAAAAATGTCAAAAGTCTTGTATTTTATTTGGTTACTTATGGTTAAGGTTAGGGCTGGGTAGGGGTTAAGGATTCCATCGCTGGGATTAGGGTTTTTCCCATAGGAATGGATGGTCCTCACAAAGATATTAGTACAGGTGTGTGTGTCACAGAAATTGGTCTGTCTCATACTCTTTCAGTATTGCCAAAGCAAAGATGTCATAATATCTGATTACGGGCTGATCTAACAGACCCGTGTCTCCAAAAACAGGCACATGAGACACGCAGGTGTGGCAAAGTTCGTCGTTTGCTGTCACAGATCTCTGAGCGTGCCTTAATCAGGGTACGAGTGATGACAGACCGGCCCAATTAAAGCCAAGCCATTAGTCTGCGTGGTAAAGAACAACTGCAGGACGCGTTCTGCTCACAGGGAACAGCAGAGTGTTGCAGGCTGTTCGCTTAATCTCTCACTGCCAGGCGATTAAAAGCCGTGTCTCAGCAACGTCAACCGGAGAAACGGAGACGAGTATATCACTCCCACAACTCGCTGGCAAGTCGGGACTACAGAGAGCAGGTTTTGACCCCCCTGATCATGTCATTAGTGGCTGATACATTTGAGAAAAAAAGCTTTTCTATATCATCTTCCGTTTAAATAATTTAATATTTAAATAGCAACGTGTTTCCCGATGCTTAATTCATTGTCTTTGGTGTTTATGCGTTCAAAATCCTCAGCAAGGCATTATCACCTGCCACGAAGACCCTGAAATGCATAAGCAGCTATGGAAAAGGGAAGGATGTTTGGATGGAATTATTGGTATACAGGTAGATATTATGCATGACTACAGATATCAGTATTTGGTTGTATCATGTTTATTTATTTATATAATTTTCCCCACATTCTGTCACCTGTCACAAAGGCAATTCTGCTGAAACAGCCCTTGTGTTTTTCCCTAATTCTGGTGCGGTAATTAATTAAATCCGGATACTGGCCAGAAACTCGTACGGCTGACATGATTAGTGAATTTTCGGAAAGTCTTGCTGCTGTACGGGACAGCCTATGTTTTTTATTTTAATTTAATAATTTATTACAGGGACTTGGCTGAGAGCTGTGTTTCTGCTGATCCAGGACAAGAGGCTTGGTGATTGTATACACATACGCACCATGCAGCGAGATGGTGTTCAGGTCAGGTGGAGGGCAGAGCCGCGTAACCTTAAGAGTAGCAAAACGGGGAGTCATGACTTTCGACAGTCCTGTGGCGGTGTTGTGGGGAGGAGGGGCAATGAACTTCTACTTCCATTGCCTTACCACATTTAAGGGCCAAAATCAAAGTGAAGCACATGGGGTGTGTGTGTGCCTGTGTGGGGATGGGGTGTGGATGTAAATCTCCACACCTGTAGGAGGCGCAATAATCCATTCACTCTGAGCCCTAGATTTGGGGCCTGTCACTGTCTCTTACCATGAAAACACCGCGATTTCTGCATTGCCGCATGGCGACGGCTGCCTGGTTCCCTCGACGACCGTGACGGCGGTAATGTCATTTTCCATCAAAGCACAGAGCGCGGTACATCAAACGCTTAAACGCCAGAGAAGCGCACACTGTGCAGGCAGAGATTAACTGTCACCTAAACGACTTAATGCCGTTTGTGTGCTTGCACTAAATGTAAATTATGTTCATTTATTTCATCTTGTTTCAATTACATGGCTTTGATGGCACCCTTGATATTGTCACAAACATCCATTAGCATTAGTAGTAAGTGTGTTTAGGTGACTGCGAATTTACACGTGCTGGCTTCGCCTTGTTCGAACTCCTCATACAGATAGATTTTTAATTATCCATGTTTCTGGCGTTAGGCACATTTTGTCCTCAAGTCACTCACAGACACATAGATGATGAATAGAACATTCTAGGTTTTATCCTGGGGACCTTTCCTACTGACTTCCTCTGGGTGTGCAGAGGGGAGTGTCTCTCTCCCAAATGTCGATATCTGCATTACTTTGCAAAAAGTAGCCCAGGGGATTTCCGACAGTACCTCAGACTTTTTCCTAGACAAAGTTCTTTTGCCTGCATCATATATAATTTCTGTTACAGCCTCAGACTCAGCACACTCTGAGGTAATTTATTTTTGACAGACGGCTGTTTGTCATATGGCTACTGGACAGACACCCAAAGTACTTCCTTGCAAACATTTTCTTATTATACATTAATGTTTGCTCCAAGACCCTGACCAGGATAAGAGGATGGACATAATCCTATTTGCATACAATACTTGTTTATTTATTGTCCTGTATCAGTGTTTCTCAACCCAGTCCTCTGGAACCCGCAGGCAGTCTGCATTCCTGTTCCAAGCACATCTGAACCAATCAATCAAGCAATCAAGAACACCAAATACCTGATATATTGGGAGCTGGGATGAAATAAAACATGGACTGTCTGGTGGTCCCTGAGGACTGGACTGGGAAACACTGAGCTATAAGCTAGGAAAACAGTGAACGTCACATGTATCTAAGAGGTCCAGGCGAACTTTGCCATGCAAGTGAAGCTCACCAGCCCTAGGACCCTGGGTGGCTGTGGGCTACAAGGTGGTGGGGAGATCAGTGGCACAGTCAGAAGAGTGCTCAAAGGACGCCCTGGAGAAGCTCACCTCTCCCTGGGCATCTGGTGGCTGGGCTTGTGGTGGCAGCGCACGCTCAGGCTGAAGAGCTTGCGGGCCGTACGCTGCATCTTCAGCCGCTGAGCCTCCAGGGAGCTCTGCAGCAGCCGAAAGCGGGCCTGGAGATCCCAGTCACTGCCCCAAAGGAGGTGCACGCTGCTCACCGGCAGGAAGTGAGTCGAGGGCAGCCTCTTCAGGAAGGACTTGAACTCGTCTGAGAGGACAGGTGGTGAAGGGGTTAGCATTGGTGCTAGGGGCACACATCTTAGGAGATAGGCGATGCCTTTGGGAGAGCAGGTAGGTACAGAGTTAGCATTGGGGCTAAGGGCACACATCTTAGGAGACAGGCGATGCCTTTGGGAGAGCAGGTAGGTACAGAGTTAGCATTGGTGCTAGGGGCACACATCTTAGGAGATAGGCGATGCCTTTGGGAGAGCAGGCAGGGACAGAGTTAGCATTGGTGCAAGGGGCACACATCTTAGGAGACAGGAGGCATCATTTGGAGGACAGGCAGGGACAGAGTTAGCTTTGGGACTAGGGGCACACATCTTAGGAGATAAGAGAAGCCTTTGGGAGGATAGGCAGGGACAGAGTTAGCATTGGGGCTAGGGGTACATATCTTAGGAGATAGGAGAAGCCTGTGGGAGGATAGGCAGGGACAGAGTTAGCATTGGTGCTAAGGGCACACATCTTAAGAGATCGAAGAAGCCTTTGGGAGGACAGGCAGAGACAGAGTTAGCTTTGAGGCTAGGGGCACACATCTTAGGAGATAGGAGAAGCCTTTGGGAGAAGAGGCAGGGATGGAATTAGCTTTTATGGCCCTGTGCTTCTTGTCCTGTCATGTACTGGGTATGTTGTCATGGGAGATGTACAGATGAATTCCCTTGCTTGCTGGCAGCCATTAGCCAGCAAAAAGTCTTATGTGCCATGACGCCAGCAGCGTTTGTTCAGCCAGCTCTTTAGCCGGCTCAAATATGCACCCTTTGAGTTGCAAAGCAAACTCTTCTCCAAGAACAAACATTTGCTCCTGCAGATTTTTTTCGCTCTTTGACCAGCCAGCATTATGATGAGAAAATGTGATGCCTATTAGTTTTTTCCTGATCACTTTCTGACAATAAAAAAAACTGTAAACTGTAGTTCATCAAAAAACACTGGCTCACGTCTACTTCTTGATATCACTCCGGTGAATTTCTACGTAGATCCCCATCCAGTTTGGATGTAGTCACCGATTTCACTGAGAATATTTATAACTGTCAGATTCTTTTTTCTTCGCCATTACTCTCTGTCAGGCATAAAACTATGTGAATGTTTACTATAAAGTTTGGGGATGGGGGTGTTTTGGAATGCCAGTGCAAGGTACTACAGTTCTTCCATGACCGAGGGGAGTTTGATTTGTGTGTCCAATATTATATGTAACTGATGTTTGGGCTTTATTACATGTTAATAATATATAAGGCAGAGGAGATGTGAGATATGGAGTCATCTCTCATGCATTTTGATCAGGTAAGCTGGGCAAGAAGGAAAGATTATTACTGTCTGCAGGCCGGTCAAAGATCACACTTCGGTCCGGTTTACTCAACACACTTATTCTTTGCATTATAAATTAACTTATTCATGAAAAAGGGGGAAGCCGCTGAACTTTAACCATGCTGGATATGTAACGATATCGGTTTCCCCTTCAGAACGCAAACTGTGTTTGCGAAAAGGCGACCGTGCCTTAAGCCGGCCCCCGCCTTTTATGCGGGAAGTGCTGCGATGCTAATGAAACTTGGCTTTTTCTCCCGTCAGCCGTTTAAACAGCTGCCTTCTGAGCATCAAAGAGAATTATTCACCGTCCAGCTCACGCCGGGCTCGTAGGCGCACTCCGGCGTGTCTGAGAGTGACTGCGCTACCGCCACGTTTGCCTTGACTACGCACAAAGAGAGGCGCGCTCCTGTTAAGCACCGCGCCTCATGAAAACCTGGCAGAATGAAGATATTGACTGATATAATTAACTGCAAGAGCCTTCCCCTCTAACCGAAGGCACCCAAAAGACACTGAATAATTCATTCTCACTTTATTACATGCTGCCATACAGAATTTAACATGCGGCATTTATACGGGAAACCGTGGAGGATGAGAAAGAGCCACCGCAAGCCCCCTGCCAGAGAAGTACACCTCTTGATTTTATTTCCATGGTCCACAGTTAGGCATAGAATAACATTATTGTTGCTGGTTTATTACTGGTACTGGAAGAGCACAGCTGATCTTCTGCTAACAGGCTATGGCTAATCTGTGGACCTTCTGACCTGTACTACTGCTACACATTGATGTTGAATCATTCTTATATCAAATGAGTTTTTGTAAAGTTATGCTAAAGGAGTAACCAGAGCCATTGAGGGTTAAGGGCCTTCCTCAAGGGCCCAACAGTGAAATTTCTGTGCCGACCCTGGGATGAGAACCATGGATCGTCTGCTCACAAACCACTGAGCCACATACTGTCCCAAAGACATTAATTATGACAAATCTTCATTAAAAGACATTACAGCATTTTCACAGGACTTCCAGACGAATTTCTTGGGTGTTATGACCAATCATTACAGTCTGAGATGCCCAGGTCTCCTATTACCTGAATTTTCAAAGTCCTTGTAGGTGGTAGCCCACGTCTCTGCCATACCCATCAGGGTGTTCTCGATGATCTGGATGTCAGTGATGGGGCAGTTGCATTGTTGGAACTCCTCGGCGCAGCGGCACACGCACTGACTGTTTCGGCACACATACTCCCCCTCGCCGTTGCACATGATGTAGCTGAGGGCCGACTGGACGAACTTCTCCTGCAGATACTCGGGGAAGATTACCTGCAGACCTGGCAGTGGAAAAGGGGGATCCTCAGTTGACTGAGAGTATTTGTTAGAGCCCATGACTGAGACAGAGGCGTCAGAGGTTCAAAATGACATGCTGTTTCTCAGCCTCTGTTAGCCTATGTTCACCTGGGATCGTTCAATTAACTCTGATCTCAGCCATAAACTGTTCAAAGGCCATTTCCTTAGGTCCAAACACCTTTGAATTGCCCTTTTCTACAGTGTTGCATGCGACACAAAATAAATGAGTGATTGATATGCGCCATCCCATCACATTTTAGTTAATTTAACACCACAGTAATGTTTAATCTGTTCTTGAATAGACGCGGCCACATAACTCGAGGTGGCAGATTCTGCTTTCTTTGCCAAGGCCAGCGCAGGGTGCAAAGACACTGTAAACAGATATAGAAAGGCAATTCAGCATTATGCAATGACGGACTAAAGAAAGGATGCTTTTGTTCTCCCAAGCCTTGGCAAGGAGAGTTGTTTTTTTGCGCCTATCGGAACCTGTGTTCCGCTCAGCTTATTCTGAAGTCTGGCCACCTTCCCAAAACAAAAAAAAGGACTCAGTAGAATACAGTGTACTAGTAATATGTATCTTCTATGCAAGGCTACATGATGTATGTTATTATAAGTATACAGCATCAGTAATTCCACTCAAGAAGCATTATCGCAACTTCACCTTTCAACTCATATTAGTTTGAATAATAGTTACGTTAGTAAAAGAGTCAACAGCTGCAAAAAGCCACCAAAATTTAACAGGCTAGCCTCGGTGAACTCAATAGTGAAGGAGAGAGCTTGGATTGGAGGGTACACAACATAATTTAAATACTATGGTCTGTTTACTAGGGAATGAATGAAGCCAAATTAAAAATTGGGTAAGGGGCACATCCACCCCATCTCCCCTTTCTATTCCCTTGGGTGAGCTATTACTGTAAAAATACCCGGAAGTTATTGCCATGAGAAATCCTCTGTTTCTAAAGGGAGGAAATCACAGCACAAACTCATTAAGTTAAAATGCAACTGACTTGATATACATATGGAAAACACACAGACATCTGTCAGCTAAATATGATTTTGACAAAAAAAAAATTGTGTAAGAATCCTCTCTGATGGACCAACAAACAGATCCATGTGATACTTGTAATGGACAGTTTTGATAGTTAAGGAAACCATTTGGGCTGAGTACAGCACCACAGAAAAGAAAACATGACTGCAATTCATTTAAGTGGGCAAGTGAACAAATTATTTGGACGAACATAAGAAGTTAAGTAAGGGACCAAAATAATATACCAATAGCAGTACTGGAGTCTTCCATGTAGTCAGGGTTACTTGGACACAAAATGTTCCTGAATGAAGGACAAGAAAACTAGTATAAATAAGCTGTTTTGTCCTTTGAGTGACAGCAATGCTCATTTTCTCACATTAATGTTAGAATGTTTGAATGTTGGCATATGACCAGTAGATGACATTAAAAATCAATTCCATACCAATTTCACACATATTTTCAATATACGTAATATACTTCTGATTCAGTGAGTGTTTACATATTTCCCATTTTGTGATTTCTCTGTCTAAAATCCGTGTTGGCCCATCTGTGTACTCTGAACACACTACAAGTCAATTTGCTGATTAAATCTTGCTGCATCAGATGTTCAGTTTTATAAGGGGTAAATCACACGCTCGCAAAGAATGAAATTATGCAAATTTTGCCCATCCATAAATATGATTCAGCCAGGATGGATGGTCAATGCGTCTTTGTTATCCTCATTACTTTTGACAGGCTAAACCATGATGTTTTAATTCCAGTTGGTAAGAGTAGCTCGGTTTTGCTAAGTGGGATGTAGTTAGAAGAACAAGTCAGTGGGGTTTTTTTCTTATTCATCCCCACCCCCCACTAATAAAATGAATGCAAACAATGCAAATTAAAAAAAAAATAAACAGTGCAAATAACAGGTGCAATAAAACACTAATTATGTGTGATAATTACCGATGCAGATTCCCAGAAAATGCTACAAAATTGCTTGGAACTGCACCATTCTCTCCTTTAACATCCAGCACAAGCATTTGCGCCATTCAATATTTGTTTTCCGTATGGTACCGTGGATGTATCCGGAACAATTTCCTTTCAAGGAAAAAAATTTGCACCCGCCGACGTCAGTCGCTGAAATGGACGGCTTCCTGGCGATGTTTGTAAACAGCTGGTGACTGCAGCAAAACGAACACACCGATTCCGACCATTTGGAATCTTATCCAAAATAATTGCAGCACCAAAATTGTAGATAATGGGGAAATTGTTAATGATGGGCGAAGCCTGAGATTGTAAAGTGGCTTGAACACGTGCCCGGGGTGGTTAATGGTAGTTTGAGTAGGAGTAGCGGACTTATTATCTCACTCCTGATTTTGATCCTACGGTCCCCAGAAAGCGGTCTTTATGACGCACCCGTGCAGAAGAAATTGAGGCACGCGGCAGAAAGACTCGCTGCAAGTCAGCTCCACGTCCCCCTCCCAGAACGCCGAGGAGGCCCGAACGCGGGCAGAAATGGAACGTTTTCAACCGCGGCGTTTTGGACTACCAAGGATTCTCTCGCTGACAGGCTGCCCGGGGCCCCTGAGCCAATATTCATTTAGCTCAATATATTCCTGAGCCTGAAACTTTAATGTGATTTGTGGGAGGATCCAGATGGCAAGTTCACGGATGGGTGCCGCTCGCTGACAGTAGTGGAGCCAGCAGTCGAGTCCACAATAACACCGGGGCCATTTTCCTTTATTTATTACATCAGAGCTTGCCGAAGGTGAGCGCTCTCCATTTTTAATCTGATCAGAACGCCATCGCTCTCTTGTCATTATTGTTGTTTTTCGAACCCTTTCTTATCCAGCGCTGACGGCACATATACAAATACATTGTTTTATACTTCCATCCAGCAGATTTATGGATTTTTTTTTCCCTTTTCCTAAAACGTATTTTTCACAGTGAGACATCTTAAAATGACTTTCTCTTTAAAGTAGCAAGCAGTCAGTGTCTGTCCGGCGTACCATCGGATCCAAAAATTAGAAAATTCATCAGCAGCTGCCTCAAACACGATCAATGGGGTGTCGTTATTGCTTTGACTCACAGCTGCGTGCCCAAATAAAAAATAACAGTAGCATTTTAATGGCTTTACTTTATTAGCAAACTGAACTGTGGCAACGAACGGGATGTATACCTTTAACACCAATCAGGAATTCACTCCTTAATGTGCAGCTAGTGTCCACTTGTCAGAGAAGGACCACAGGAGTGAAGAAAATGTGTGCAGGCTTACATATGATGGGACTGAACCTTGAGCATCGGCTCAAACACGCAGGCCTGCACAGCATGTCGATTCAGCTCTTTGAACATTTTATTTTTATGGACTGATAAATGGGAACAGTGCCCAGGCAGAGCTTACAAAGGCTTTATTCCCTGCATTGTGATGCCAGACCGTGGTCTATAAACTTTGATTTCATCAAGAATTAATTGTGCATTGCAAAGCCACAAATTCACAAAATAATCATTATTTAACACGCCGCCCCACAAAACGCCCTGCCTGAGTGCGGCACGTTCAATTACACTAAGTCTTTGTTACCCATGTAGTTAACTATGGTGGATTTTAAATCGAGAATGTATCCCCCCGCCCCACCCCACCCTCATCCTTCCCCTCCTGTCCTATATTTAGGAAGTTTACAGGGGGCAGGAATGACCACCAAACTAATCTGGTCAGTTCATCAAGGTTACCGGTTATCAGTGGTGGATGATTTATTATTCTTACTATCTTCCAATATGGCTGCTGCTGAACCATTAGCAATATTAAGAAGTCAAGAGGATCGATGTTTTTAAGTCTGCAGTACATGTTCCACATTATAAGATCCACCATCGGGTTCAGCAGTTAAGCGACAACCTTTTCAGGAACCGTAAGTCGGCTGTGTTTCAGGCCCTGAGTCCTCAGGGATCTTTACATATGTTGCTGCTCCGACATCAGTGATGGGATTTGTTCACCACACTTGGTACTAATGCTGTTATTGCACGTCAGCTTGTGTTAAAACACTGCAGGGTAACGGCAATGGGTGTGGCTGTCACAGAGGCTCGGAGGAAAGCAGCACTGCAGCTGAAGCTGCGAGTGTGAAGTGTCAAAATGCCGACAAACCAAATGCCACACAGGTGAGGCTCGTCTGTACAAACGGTGGCCGGTTCCACTTGCGTGACCGGCGGACATTTGCAGAAGTGAAGAGGGGAGGATCGGGGCGAAACATAAGACAAACAACAGATGATGGAGGTCGCTGGGAGCCACAAGTACTGAGGTGAACGCTAAGGAGATAATTGCAATGGGGGATCTCTGATCTCATGTCAGCCAGGAGCCAGATTCAAGTGTTTAGTTAAAAGACAGTAGCCAAATAACTTTGGGAAATTATAGGATTCTTATTTTTCTTCACTTTTCTGAATATGCGAACACTTTTCCCATTTTCTCTTTATGCGTCTAGCGATAAAGGGCAGAAAAGCTGGCTCGCTCACCACACACGACATTGTGTCGTGCCACGCACGAAGGTGAGCGCTCTCCATTTTTGGTTGCTGGGTAACCGTTGTCCAAGGCCCGCCACGTTCCTTGCCGTCTGCGTGTCTCTCTCACCTGTTGTATAGGGACCGAGGCCTCAGATAATTTCCTTTCATTCCCTGGCTCACTAGCCCAGGGTTCTGCCTTTTGTGTTTATCCTGCACTGTCCTGCCTTCCCATGTCCACAGTCTGTGTGATCTTTATTTACACAGAGAGACATGTTGCAGAGTCCTATAACCGAAAAAAACAGCAGGGATCTACTGAAAGCAACAATCTCTCAGACAGAAGTTCAGTGACACTGCATGGGAATGGTGTTATCCTGCATTTTCTATATTCGAGAGTTTTACTGAATAAGGACGAGGGAAAAGTGCATTTCCCCTTCATTCTACTATATGAGAAATCTATACAAATAACTTGAACCTCAACTTCAATATTCTGATTTGTAAGGAAAGGCAAAAAACACTGAAGAACAGGACCCTGTAATCTCAGTATAATATAAGGTTATCAGGCACAATTGACTATTTAACCGTGGCACTTAATGTTGCCATGGTCACCCAGAATACCTGAGGGAATGGAACAATGCAAAACTGTCCCACTTAAGGACTGGCAGGTGAAGCATGTATTTTTTTCCAATTAAAACCAGTTCAGTAAATCTGATAGGAAAAAAAGAAAGTGGCAATATTGAAATAACCAGATGTTACAATTTAAAATTCAGTTGCCCTCTGTAAAATTGTTACAATTGCAAAGATTTAGCTAAGTGCATGTCGTACAAAAGAAGCTACCTGCTGCACACACTGATTAACATTACTGAGATTCATATAGCAGTGCAATTATCCTAAAGGTATGGAGCTGTCATAAAATGTCACAGGAAACAAGGCCTGCCAAGGGGGCGCGAGCATCTCCTCACAAGGTACATGCATCCGAGGTCAGGCTGTGGGGGCTGGTCTTAAGAGCCCTCTGCTCTGGGCAGGACACACTGACAAACACTTCGGGAAAAAATGGTGGTGGTGATGGGTTGGGGTGGGGGGCAGTAATTACCATAAAAGCTGAAAATTGCACGTATAAATTGCCCTACCGTTCAGTATGAAGCATGTCACTGAAGAGGGTTAGGGAGAAATTGCATGTTACCAGTAAGAGGAGACTGGAGTGGAAATGAGTGCGGCTGTCTCTTGTGTGAAAAACCTACAGACACAAGACAGCCATTCTGCTATAGATTGAGCCTAACTGATGCCACATTATTAATAATAAATAATAACATCAGCAATATTAATTATATTGTTATTATAAGTAGTAAGTAGTAGTAGAAAAAGCAACAACAATAATAATAATAATAATAATAACAATAATAATAATACATCGAAGTTCTCTGTTCTTCAGAAAGGGTGAAGCTGCACCCACAGTGGAGACAGCCAGGATCTGTTGGCATTTGTAGGCCAATATTGAAATTGTTCATTCAAATAAAATTCCCTGGGGAGGCAATGGGGCAGCTAACCCAAATTCTGGCTTGGCTTCCCGGAGCACAACAAGCCAAGATAGCTGGGTGTAGCGCGCGGACGGCACTGGGCTCTACCCAAAGACTCCTTCGGATTTCATTTGATTTTTCAAGCATCACAGAGCCACAAAAAAATCACAGTGCCGTCCACAGGGCTGTCTTCATATCTAAAAATAAAACCATCGCTTGTCACACAATTTGTTTTACAATTACAACTACGTTTCAGAAATTTTTAACATGTTCAGAATAGATATCATATTATATTATCGGAATTAGGAATAATTTCACGTGCTAAAAGTCATGCAATAAACAAAACAAAATATATAAAAATCGGTATTAATCATAGCTGCACATAGGCCTGATACCTTTGTAGTTTCATGTAAAATATGTAACAAAAGACCCATGTGTACAGAAAACACATATATATACATATATATATATATTAGTATGCATAGACACACATATATGGCAAGGGTCTTCGATATCACAGGGCAATATTGAGAAATAAAATTGTTGAGGTAAAAGACATGAAATACTGCTGAAATCAGACCATGAGTGACATCACTGTTGAATCATACAACTGAATCCTGGTCAGTAAAATGAAATTGCATTAAGACCTATGGTTATACTGAATCCACAAGTTCCCACTGCTGAACATGAGGACCTCGTCTGGCAGCCGAGGTGATTATAGCTGATTTATGACTGATTTATATGTCTGCTATCCCAGGAAGAAACATACCCTTGATTGACCGCTCCTGATACAAAGTTAACCTCGAGGTCATCTGGGAGCGATTTAATCAGATAACCAGAGTTTGATGCAGTAGACGGGATAAAAATAAGGGGTAATGCCATCAATCTATATGGCATGACTTTGTATTTTATTTTAACGCAAGTGTACCTTTGACAGGAAAGTAATTCCCCAGTAACATCGTATTTTAGGTCATATTTTAACACTATGCAATCTTCTCTGTGAGAAAAGATTTGGATAACTAAGATTGCAGTGGCCACACAGGTAATAGATGCACTATATGAATATAGGATCTTACTTTATCGTCTTCATTCTAGATCAGAACTGTGGTGCTGGGTTTTGTGTGTGTGTGTGTGTGTGTGTGTGTGTGTGTGTGTGTGTGTGTGTGAGCGGATATACCTTACCTTATGCGGACACAATGTCCCCACAATGTGATGAATACCTGTTTTTTTCCCTTAAGGGCACCAGGAAACTCAATTAAATAAAAAAAACGTGACTACAATGGAAAAACTAAAAATGCAAAAACTTGTATTTTGCTTGGTTGGCTATGGTTAGAGCTAGGTAGGGGTTAAGGTTGTCATAGTTAGCATTAGCATTTTCCCCCACAGAAATGAATGAGCGGTCCCCAAAAAGATATGATTACACGACTATGTGTGTGTGTGCGCGCGCATGTGTGTGTTATCTTTTCAGGATCATAGGCTGATGACTACTTAAAAACCGACTTGTAAGAATGAAATAAACTCTTCAAATCCAATTTTTATTCTCTTCATTAGAGAAATTTATTCACGTTCATCTCCCTTGATCCATCCATCCATCCATTTTCCATAACCAATTATCCAGGGCAGTACTGACAAGAAAGCGCATTTTCAAATGTGTGCATGTACTTTGTGTTCACAGGTGTGGTCACTCATGCAAGCGTAGACCTAGATTTCCTTTTATTTATGTGAAAGATTTAATATGATACAGCATATAATGTGTCAGCAGAGTGTCTTTATTGCTCTGTTTACGCCATTCCAATTTTTTTGTATGCGTTTGTCAGCGCAATGAAACTGGCGGAATCCCCAGACTATGATAAGCATTAATCCATCAAATTGCAGATGAATAGCCAGTAGGTCTATTTAATTCATTTTCACCTTTCCACTTTGAAAATTGTTGGCTCAGGCCGTTTTAACATATTCATAAATCTTCCTAGATAGGCTGAGAGCCCCTGGAAGCAGAGAGAGACAGAAAATAAAACATCGAAAGACTTTGCTTTTGTTTTCCAGTCAAAGCCAGGTGGCAATTCCTCATTGGAGGAAGGGCATGACCAATGAACATGCCCCGCACTCTCTCTCTGGGTGAAAGATGGACTTGTGGAAAACAGAAGATAATGGAAATTTAAAACTAATTATGGGTTAAGCCATCATTTATTGCCCTATTAGTTCTCAGGTATTTCAATTAACCAGTACCATACTTGTCATACACACATACGGTCTGCTAATAATGGTCAATGTTAAAGTACAAAAATGGCCATTTCAGTTACTTTTTCAAAAATAATGATTCAAAGTAATAAAATGGTAATTCAAAATTGTACAAGAACAAATAATCATTTAGAGGAAACGGGAAAGAAGTACCCCTCCTGGAGCCGACACCTTATCGTGGTGGAGGGGTTTGCGTGTTCCAATGATCCCAGGAGCTAAGTTGCCCGG
>JABFEA020000119.1:5031739-5049165 GCA_019775915.2 Cyphomyrus plagiostoma | reverse complement strand
ATACACTGTAAGAGACCAAACAGTTTCTGAAATGTCATTTTTACGTGAAACTGTTTTGAGTTATATAAGCTGTGTGGATGGAGATCATTTCCCGCTAGAATGTCTGCATGCCGTTTGACCATGAACCCTGCTGCCTGTGCGCATGCATACATGCATAAAGCAGATGTAGGGATCAGGCTACTGCAGTTCGAAGCAGGAGTCTGCACGCAAGGCTTCTACCCACGCCGATCTCCTTTCCTCTCCCCCTCCTCCGACCCCCTGCGCTCTCTCGTGCTTGTCTGCTACCAGCCTTCATCTTGTGGCAGAACTGCATTTCTGCTGGGGGGCTAGGGGCAGGGGGGGGGCACGGCACCCCAATCTGAGTTTTCATAATCGTCAGACAGCTAGTGTAAAGTCATAAATCAGGCGGCCACAGATACAATTGAATTCCTGGATGGTTTCTGAGCTGCCAGTCCCTTTAAACATATTATGGGATAAATCTTTATCCAATACCCTTCAGTGGGAGGCTGTGCTGAAATCGATGCATCTCATTTTCATGGCCGCCCTGCGGCCCGCGGCCAGACCCCGCGCCGCACCAGCACACACAGGCCAACGGAATAAATCTCAGACTCCTTCTGCTTTTTGGCCGCCATCTCTCCCTCCCAATCAAATGCCGTGGAAACGCTCGGCAACTGCCCACCTACTTGCCGAATGTTCGGCGGGCCATCATTCATCTGCACAGAAGCCTATGCAGAGAAGTTTAAAAAAAAATTCAAAATCAATCCATTCTAGAATGTTCCAGGTTTCCGGGGCTCGAAGTCGACCATGTGTGTACAATGGGCAGGTAGGAGAGGGATGGCATGGCACAGGGCTGGGCTTGGGTGACCTCCATGATGGCCAATGGGCCCGTAACTACGGAGCCCTGAGGCAATAAGCCCCAGCTGACCCTTATTGGTATAATCAGCTTGTTAGGGTTTAAATAGGGTCAGCTGGGCAAATTTCAGTGGGCTGGGGGGAGAATACAGTGGCCCCATACTGAGGGCACACACTGTTTGTTTGGCAATTTAGGACTGATTTTACTTTGTGTTGCCCCTTAATGTTTTTTTAGATGCCTGCTTGTTTTTTGACAAATAAATTTTGATTTCCCTCGCTTTACTGTGAGCATTCCTGGAGTGCCCCCCCATGACCTGCCAGTCTCATCTCCCTTTTGCTTATAGCAGTTCATTTACATTGCAGTGTTAAATTTCTAACATTTATCCAAGTCATTTTCCTCCCTCCTTTTTCTGGATGGGTTGCTGTAATATCTCTGCAAGAAGTACCATAATGCACAAGCCGGATTCCCGCCGAGTCCATCTGTCCACACTGGTGGCAGCAACTCCAGTGGCAGCTATATCAGCGAAGAAGAAGAAACACACACAAAAAAAACTAAACAAAAAAAAAAACTATGTATACTACTGTATTCTTCTTCGCCCACTGAATATGCTATTAATGAAGTGTTCAGAGTTTACCAGTAAGTCAACTATGGAATAAATGAGCAATGCCAGTTTTTGTTCGGTAACTTGTATAGCGTTACTGCTAAACAATAACCAGTCACTTCTAATCTCACAGTTACACTAGTGAACCGTTTCCAACATCTGCACACCTAGACAATGACAATCAACTTCACGCTGCCATTTTTGACAAGGACTCCCAGATCCCAGCAATGAGGTGTACCGTCTATGGCACCAGCGGGAGGTACGTCCACGCGTGGCCACCAGAGAAGAATGAAGAGGCAGAACTGAAGTACAGCTTCAATGAAGCTGGAGCGGGGCCAAGTCTGCTTATCCCAGTGATGGCTTTTCTACTGTCCAAGACAGGCAGCACAATGCATCACTTTAGATGCGCTTCCCCCATCTGCCAAAAGCGTTGCAAACTTATGCACTGCATGTTCTTCATTTTAATAAGAATACTAATTATAAGTTTGAAAGAGGAAAAGTTATCCGGTGTATAATTTGATTTATAGGCTATATTTAGCCTGAACAACTAAATAAGTATTGAAAATCATTTTATATAATGAACTGTTGCTTTTCATTCAATATTAGCCTGTAAACCACAGTTCCATGTTGAGGGTAAATCTCTGAGTCTTCCCATGTTGCCCGGTGCTAGGTTTCTAGTTTCTGAACAGGGTAAATAGGGATGACAGATGGATTCTGTGCTCCATTCCAGCTTACACACCAGTTAAACCGGTCTCTGCACCCAGCAGGCCGTCAGCTACCAGCTCCGGGACAGAGAGTCTCTCTTTCAAAGAGCAGAGTAGCTGGAGTCCCTGGCTCCCGAAAGACCACGTTTCCCAGACCTTCCGGTTCCCGTAGTGCCGACAAGAAGCCCGGCGCCCGCGTGGAATGAAGTCAGTCCACCGCGAGTCCAGTTACTGACATCATACTCTACCGGAGCAGCACTGCGTTCCGGCTGATTTCACGTGCAAATTGGTGGTTTAGCTTTCGCCCAGAATGTACGCGAAAGGGGTGTGATTAGCTATGAAATGCAAAATCAATTAGATTTTTATGCAAATAGGAACCTAAGTCTCTCACTGAAGGGATTAAATACCCAGACGTATTCAGTTTACTCTCCAGTGAGTAAACGTCTCCTGACTCCTCTCTCTCTATTGGATATAATTATATTTATTAAGTCAGCTGTATTATAAACAAGGAAGAATCATGTATATTTATCGATATAACAGCATAAATGCTAATAATTTCATGCAAATAGGGTTCATATTGTACTAATATATTAATACTGCTTTTTAAGGTGCAGACGCTATAGGAAATTCTATAATATTATTTTTTTGGCCACATGTCACAGCAAAAAAGCTATTTTTTTTCCAAGGGTTGTCAGGCTTCCATACACATGGGTGGAAGGGAGGGGGGCAGAGAAGGCAGGTGAGCTAAGCACACCGTCAATAGAGAGGAAACACTGATAACCTCCGGTGACCTCTGAGTTAGCGTGCTCCATACTCTGTGCTAATCACTGTAATGTGCTCTGAAAGGCATCCAAGTGCAGCTGGACTGGAAACGCTTGGCAAGCTAGCTGGGTAGGCTAACGAGGCCGTCTGCATTAATTTTTCCACTTAATCCTTATCCACCCCTAAGCAACAATGATATATATAAAGCTCCTTTTTTGCTACCTGTGTTTGTAACAATTATAGCTAAAATTCTGTTGCCAACACATTTACAAACTATATTATTATCAAATAACGTGTGAACACACTTGCACTCGTCATTTTATACAGTGCAGGGTCACACTGAATCAGAAGCTGACTGCACAAGGACACAAGGCAGGGGATGCTACCCCACTGCAGGTTCATAAAGAAGCTCATGTAGCTCACCTGTTTTTGGATTTGGGGGTGAACATACAAAGCCCACATACAGAGAAAGGGGCGGAATTTACACCCCAATTATGAAGGCATAAGGATATAATGCTAATCTCTACTCTGCCCCATTAAATAATATGCTGTAGTGGTACATTACATTTTCCACAGATTATCGGTGCATAAATAACCACAGGACAGATGATCATGTATTCTTTCCATACAGCTCTGTTTATACATCTGCCTCACACTGGCAGGAAAGCAACAGATCAGTTACCTAAAATGGATTATCAGTAATCGATGCCATAACTGATCACACGTTCAGGTTCCCGTGGTTATCGGTCGCTGATTACGTCTGGGACATCTGTGTCACGTGACGTACCTCTCCATCCCAACAGTGACGTCGCCTCTTCCCCAAGGATGAGAAAGCCCTTGCTTCAGCACAGAAGCATCAGTCAATGCCTAACCCTGACACTCTTTCCAACTCCATTTCTCGACTAATTACCAGCTCCTCCCAGCAGTCATTAACTAATCCCGCAGTGAGGGACCGTCATCAGAATTCTAAGAGGGTCGTGACATGATTCGTTCTCCCGCCGCCTCCCTTCATCGCCCTCCCCATCCAAGGTGTGCCATGTTTTTGAAAACATTTTAGTCATGGCCTGGATTTTCTTTTTTTTTTTTTGTTTTAATTATAAAAAATGTTCGAGATCACAATAATTATTAGTGAAAACAAAGACAGCACTCTGTTATTTGCTGAACACTTGGACAAGATCCATCCATATACATTTTATTTATTTTATCCAAAGCGACATGCATTTTTCTTTGGAGAAAAAAGGGTCAGACGGTCCCTGGAGCAATCGGAGGTTAAGGGTCTTGCTCAAGCGCCCATCAGTGACATCGCTCTGCTGACCCTGGGATTTGAAACAATGACCTTCCGATCAGAGGCACAGCATCCGAACATGCTGAGTCGCACAAAGTGATGCAGCTCCTCTCCACAGAAAGAAACATGATACGCAGGCTAACGCGGCTAACACAAATACCACGACTTGACTGACATTATTCCTGATGTTTGGTAATATGCAAATGTGACGTTGCAGGATCTGGAACAAGTAGAGGGGTATGTTGTGCTCGTCTCCTCTCTGTGAGTGTGACCTCTCCTCTCCCCTCTACCTGCCCGCTGCAGGGGTCGGCCACACGTTGCTCACCGAACACCATGAACTTACCTCCCTTGCTCTCTGTAAGCTCCCTGCCTGTTCGCGTGTAGCGTGAATATGAGTTCAGCCTCGCTATTCCCCATATAGCAGATGAAACTGAACACTAACGAAAACTAGGCCAGTAAAAAAGTGCCCCCCCTGAAGGAAGCAAATATTTTTAGAGATAGAAAATTATACTATTTGAGTATATTTGGAAAACAGTCTTTAAAAATGCAACTTTTTGGGGTTTAGACTTTATTTCCGGTGAGAATGTCAAGAGGGAAACCAGGGCGTAACAATGTAAAGGTTTCACTCCAGTAAACGGTGATGAAAAATTGATGTCAAACTTCAAATCAGCCAATCACCCTGATTTCAGGCAGCATGAGAGGATGCAGAACGGTAACTCAGCACAGTAACCACATACTAAATCGCAATCATGAAATTTTCATAAATTGATTAGAGTCGGGCTGATTAAAACGACAAAGCAATTTAAAATGACAGTAGACCATAATCTCCCTAGACTGGTAATGATATGTTATAGAATTAGAATTACAAATGTAACAAATACGATTAATTTACGAACTGATCCGAAGCTAGTATGAAAGTTGCTGGAAAGCATCCCTATGTTATACGTACAGCAGCCCTGTTAAGTCATGTAGAAATAAACATCACCACTCACTGCTATTTTTCATATTGTTTAAAGATGAATATTAAGTTAATTCTTATCAAGTTGCTATTTATATATGTAGATATATGTGTTTATGTATATATGTGTGTATTTGTATGTGTGAGTTGCCAATGAACATTAAAATAGTAATATACATTAACATCAACATTGTGGCATAAAAAAAAAAACACAAAATGGTTTTATTTTTATTCAATAAATAAGAAAAATAAACAAATATAAATATCAGCCCGCAGATGTCTGACTGCTTGAAAAATTTTATATGTAGATAATACAGTCGTAATATTTGTAATAATGCTGAACACTCCTCAGACACAGTCTTTGAAGGGCACCCACTGAAAAATTTGTGATGAAGAACCCAAAAAGAGTACATTGGCACTGTGGGATCCTTTAGCAAATCTTTGTAAACGCTTATCAAGTCCAGGGCTTTATAGATTTTCGGTTTGTAATTACTCCCATTACAATGGCTGCGTAGAGCAAGCCTCTCAGCTCTCTCTCTCTCTAAGCCTCATGCCACGGCCCTGATCGACGAGGAGCCAGACTGGCCATTTTATAAATATGTTCATCCCAATTGATGCTCTCCATCTCACTCTTTGATTACAAAACAATGGTTATTCAAACCCTTTAAAAATGTAATGTTGAGTAGATTTGCATTTATATTGGATTTTTCATACAAGACAAGCATGAGACAGGGACAGGAACAATGGCCAATCGCAGATCATCCAAAACATGATTGACCTTGTAGTGTCAATAAATGGATAAAGAATATAACAAAACTGTGATTTTCAACACTTTTTTATCTTCTGAAAATGCATTTGTTACCCGTTACTTCTCATTTCAACTACTATGTTCTAAATTTATCCTCATAATAAATAAAAACTGGACAAAGCAATTTTCTAAACATTAATTAATTATATTATAATCTTAGATTTTCCTTACTAAGCAGAATAGCATAATATGAGGACAATACTACAGACTACAGGACAATACACAGCTGGGTAACAGTATGCAAGTCAAATTGGTAGCTTGTGCGAAACTAATTAACTCACCAGCGACAGATAAAAATAGACGGTGATATAAGCTATTACTTCACTTTATTACCATTTCCCCATTAAAGCAGCAAGTAGACGTATGATTAAAAGATACAGTAGCTTCTCTCTAGAGAGACAGTTCTTGCACAGCACATGACAAAACAATCTGCACACATATACAGGCACGTTATTCAATGTGTACCTTGTATTTAATGTAAATTTAATGTTAAATATGGAACACATTCCCCAACCAATCAAGTCTTTAGAACCCGCTTTAAGTGTATCTGGTCTGATTAGCGCCAACCCATTGTAGGTTACCGCTACTGTGATCAGCTCCAACTTAAGCGTTAAATACGGGATATTGCGGCGTGCTGGCGCCCACCCAGGGTAGGTTCCTGCCTGCTTCCGGTTGCTCTGGGCCCCCCGCAACCCCAGTGGGGATTGAGCGGTTACGGTAATGGATGGATGGAAATATGGAATATGTAGTTTATGTTTTACGCTAAATCATAAGAATTGATATAATTGTCTACTTCTCACATGGGTTACTCCAACCGACTGAGTAATACTGTAGAACTAGCTCTAAGTGTATCTGGCCTGATTAGCATCAGCCCATTAACGCTAATGCGGGGATCGTTTCACTGGTACTCTGGGCATTGTTTTTTGCAGCCTCCAAATGAAAGCCAAACACTGGAACGTCTGCATTTGGTTCGACCGCATCTCCAGGTTATTACAGACCTTGGAGTGGCCCGTGGCCGGACTGCCTTGCAGTAAATCAGTGTTACTCCTGAAAGCAAAAGCCATGGGATGCTTTGTTTCCATGCAAGTCTGGTTTAATCAGCAAGTCTCTAAATTATACAGACAAAGGAGAAGCTCCTGTGGAAACATACATACATATATATTTTTCTTTTCATTTTCTTTTTAGTTTTTGACTGCAGTCACTGATGTCTTTTCTTCAGGGAGACAGGGGACATTATATAGGTATATTCAAAAACAAGACCTGAAACGGTCTTGTGCTATCGGGTCCTGAAAGCTGAACACTACATCCAGCATTTATGAATGATTCCACAGTCTCCTGCAGCCTCATTTGGGTAAACAGCTGCAACGAATAAATGGTGGGAACAGCGTGGCCGTTTCATGATAACCTACATTTGAGCATTAAATTATTTGTTTTTTTTCTACTCATTGGGTTCATTTTCTGCACTATGATGATTCTCCAGAAAGATAAAAAAAAAAAAGAGTTGAGCACTAAGCTCAGCTTCCGCTGCAATATTTACAAAAGCCTCTAATCTCTGCATCTTGTCCCATGTAAACAGAGAACCACAAGTGTGAATGCCCTTTTGATCATTAATAGAGTGGTCCCAGTTCAGCCTCTTCCAATTTAAGAGTTTGCCAGTGGAAAAAGATAAGGCTTCTGTAGAGGCCTCTGTCTTAATTTTACTGTGGCCAGGTGTTAAAAAAAAAAAAAAAAACATTTCCATCTAAATTCCACATTTAATTCCTTGTACTTTCAGTTACACCGAGCACTGAATAAAAGCTTAGCTCAAAACGGCAATATAAAAAGTCTTTCCTGTGTTTTCCTACAATGCCAAAGTCTCCTTCCAGACACCTTAGTCTCTCAACCTAGTGAGAACCATAATATCCCAGAATTCCGAGGAGACTCCTTCAGTAGGCTTTACCTCGCTCGCCGAAAAATGGACAGAAAGGCACTAGCCAGCTGTGTCTTGCAGACTTCCAGTACTTCAATGACTGTAACATTATCTGTTTGCTGCCCATCTGAGACTCTGCTTTCCTTCACACTGAATGCAAGATGCATTGTCTTTAAACATGCAGTAATTATTCAGTGGCATTCAGAGAACAATTCGAAGCTTAGGGTAATTTATTAACTGCAACTCAGACCTCTGACCAGAGAGAAGAACTGCAGCATTTAGGTTTAATTTCCTCTGAGAAAATGGCAGGAAATAAAAAAAAAAATCATAAATATAAAATTTTTAAAAGCCCAATGCTTGCAACTTCATTGCAAATCCGCCCGCCAATCAGTATCAGTCATTTGTCCAGCTTTTGCAAAGATGTCTGACAGATGTGACTGCAGATTTTCCAATTCAATTTTTAATGAGAACTGTGCTGTGTTCTGCTGGGAACTGACGCAGCCCGTAATTGTCCTGTCACCGGCAAGGTGATATTCTGCATCGACGGCTGAATTTTTAACGCTTACTTCAGCTCAATAAGTGACGGAGACCGGGCTTTTGTGCAAAACCTTTGTACTTTAGTGTCAGGATCCGTGTACAAACTCGGACAACCACAGATGCAGAGCCCACTCCACTTCAAACCCCCCAACAAATAATCACTGGCCCCTGACATGAACAGGCAGCACACGGATTCGGGACCCCAAAAGGGAGTTTATCTAAACGCTCCCGTGATGCAGCCATCAGACAACAGGATGCGGAAATGCGGCATCTGCACATGGCAGAGTGGAAGCAAAAATGACATAAAATGGGAAATAAACATGAAAAGCAGGAATGGACTGACTTCAGGCTGGAGTGAGGGAGAGACTGCGAACTCTCACAGACTAAAAATTAATCAAATGTATCAAGAGACAAGAGAGGGGGAGATGTTTCTTTCAAGATTCTAAGGTGTTGACAGGAAAGGAGAAGAATCAACGCTCTCTTGGTCGAGAGGAAGGATGGCTCCCAGTCGCCTATTTGTTGTACTTTGTCAGTTTGTTGAAGGGAAGATTAACAGAGTAAAGAAAGCAAAGGGGCAATATTTTGCATTTCCAGCAGCTGCTCAGTATTGTACAAGATTGCCGGGGGAACAACATGTCGCTGCATGAAGGCCATTGTGCGCCCGCGAGTGTGTCGGGGAAGATCCGCAGCCATGTGCCACATTCTGGGGCAATTAATACTCATTTCAGGGTTTGCGACAGATTTTAGAGTGGGGGAGAGAGAGAGAGAGAGAGAGAGAGAGAGAGAGAGAGAGGACACACTCCGAGCTGGCGAGAGCTGATTCTCAGGAGAGACCTGTAAACCTCCGGGCAAAAAAAAAAAAAAAACAATACTCTGGAGTCTAAAAAAAACATGCAACTTCCATGTATTTTCAATATGCACTTAAAAAAATGTGGGTCACCGTGATCCAGAGCGTCTATCTGGGAAGTGGCTGTGGCAAAGCAGGGTACACCCTGTACAGGACAGCGGCCTGGTGAAGGGAACTCACCAATTTACCTGAAGCACCGGTCTCTGGGGGAGCAGAGTGAAGTGCCAGGAGACAGCCAAACATAAGCAAGGGGAACATTGCAAACTCATCAGAAAAAAAAGAATCTGTGCTACTGTGGTTACAAGAGCAGAGACACCCTGGATGTCATCTAAGATTAGTTTAGACTCACAGTGGGTGGGATTACTGTGCCCTGTCAATCATTGTTATCCTTCTTCCCATTGGTTAAATGATTGAGTCTGAATGAGTTTTGGTGGGTTTCAAAGTTATGATTTCCTTTAAATTGTTTTGTGTATCAGCATAACAGTAGTGCTTTCCACTTAGTGGATGTTGTATAGAAAATGAAGGATGAAGTTCTTTTGTTTTTCGAATTCTGCAAGTGTAACTGCACACAGATTTTCTCTTGAACACCAAACAACAGCCCTTTAAAGAGCATGTCAGGTGACCAAGGTTTGCAGCAAACATTCCACTAATGTGTCAGTCAGGGGCTTCTCAGTTCATCTCCTGTTTATATAAATCACTCACAGCAGTGCCGAGCCCCATTAAAGCCTCCTGTCACTTCAAACTAGCATTTAAACGTTGTGTCTTTGGTGAATCCCAACAGAGACATTCTCACAAAGGTATCACCGTTTTATCCCAAACAAAAAACAAAAAAAAAAATAAAAATAAAGATCGCCCACATATTGTAAGAAACACTCCTTGTTCTTTATCTTTTAAGGCTGCAGTAGAAGGCAGCGATAGTCAAAGTGAACACGCATTTACGACACGGCTGTCTCCAAGCTGAAAGTCTCCAAGCTACAGAAAAATGTTCCCTCTGATGATTCTGACAATGGCATTCATGTTTTCCGCATCTATAAATATGCATCTGAATGTCAGCTGGTCTGGCTGTCATTCTGGATTTGCTGTGATGACCTACATATAGTCTGTCGTAGGCAAAGTGACGGCTTGGCAGTTAAAAATGACACTGGCAGAAACACCTAGTTTAATGGGGAGGAAAAAAAAAGTGGCAATCAATCAATTTTAGCGACTGGCCAATACGTTTCCAGTATCAGAGCAGATTTGCTGAAAATGATCAAATTAAGCACATGGCTGAGGAGGACAGTGAAATCACTGCAGACCAGAGCAGGATATAAATATGCCATAATATAACCTACTATTAATCTACAATTATAATATATAACACATGTCAGATTATATATTGTATGTCACATGTGCTAAGGATTTATTATGTCAAAATTTGACTTATGCCACAGTTTACCACACATATTAAACAGGAAGGACAACGTACTGATAGTTTTGTGGTGATTCTTCCATGAGCAGTCTACATGTGCTACTTCCCTCACCACAAAACTGCAAATACACGCTATCATTCAACTCTTCAGCTCAACACTTTAGCATTCCCTTAAGGTCTCTGTTTAATTGTTTAATAATTATGACTGCTGTTCATAGAAAGCCTTTCGGGTTTGGGTGCTGTTATACACAACCGCAGGTCTGTAAAAGCCGGTTTAAAGCGAGGAGAACACAGAAAGCAGTGGTCTGAGCCAAAAATTCCCAGATAAGCTAGATAGGCCCAGATTGCAGCCCTCCACACTTACAGGGAGCGTCGCACATTTCGGCTCTCACGTAAGCTTCTTTCGGTCTACTTAAACTTTACATTCACATGCATTTACTTCAGCTTTGGCTGAATCTTCCCTCTGAAGCGACTCAAGGTCACTGCATGCAGAGAGTACATCAAACGGCACGGCAGAAGCTGGGCCAGTGCAGAATCATTAAGCGCAGTCACTGTTGTTCTGCTACCTCTGTGTGCTACCAAAATATTGTAGTATTTGTGGATACAAATCCCCATATAAACCAGCTCGCTAATCAAGACACATTGCACCTTACATCACAAAGACAGCCTCGCAACAAGATCAAAGATCACTGAATACCGAAACACTTAAGCAGGTATGTACTGTACATCCAACATTAGCTCCCCTGCTTGCTACCAGAAAACTGAGCACAAAGACACTATACAAAATGGACATGAACTGGTTAACATATTAAGTGATTATTTATTATAATAAAAAAAACTTACTGATTACAGCTGGAACTGCAACAACAAATTATCAAAAAGCAAAAATTAGTCAATAAACCTGTTATTCTGACTATCCACATACATGACGTTGACGGAAAGCTCAATATGAAACTCCTTACAAATCCTTACATTGTACCTGAACACTTAATAAAGATTCAAGACAAAATGCTGAGTTTTCATAATATCATTATGTCATTTAGCAAGTTATATGTAGCTCTGAGAAACCTCTTTCACCATCAAATTAACTGCTACATAAAATTCTCGTACTATGTGCATGATACATATAAAACAACATATTTTTCTGCTATAAACAACTAAAATAACCATATTTTAGACACATTTGCAGGTGATAAGCTTGTTTATGAGAAATTTAGAAAAAATATGTTTAATGGAAGACATGACACTCACACACTGTCCTATTTGTATCACTCACCAGCTTTATATGTAATTGTGGACATTGCATTTGCTTGTCTATCTTTAAATGCATTAAGCTTGTGTGTTTGAATACACTTAACCTCAATTGCATCAGTAAAAAAGCATCTGCAAACCATAAACACTTAACAGGGGTACAGGTTGGAATTGTTTTAATACATCTGCCAAACAGCTAAATAATGAGGTGACATACCTTTCTGGGCTCGTTAATGAACTTGTGAGCAGCAGAATCATGCCTAAGCCTTGGCAGAAGACTGGGGTACTTGGCATCAGGCCTTTATTTATTTTTTTCTGGAATGATATCCAAGGTTGTTGGAGACACGTAAAACGAAAAATATTTCGCTTTTGCAGGCTCAAAAGCACGGAAATCAGATAGACTCAGTTCATCTCTGGGAAAACCTTAAGTTATCATCTTTGCGCTGATCAAAGCTAAAGCGCTACGCTAAACTGTCTGTTCCCTTCATGTTACCGCATGATTAGCACGGTTAGGTTGTTATCTCTGTTCTTCTCTCCGACAGAATCACTTCAAAAAAATGACTGTTATTCCACTCTTATATCCTACCCTGCACAGAAATATGAGAGCATTAGAGTGCACATTTTTTCTTCACTTTTGAAATACACCATTTTTTGTCTGGAGTATTTCCTTTCCAAGTAATCTTGCTATCAGTGAAAGTATTCATACTACAAACGTACCCCGAGACAAATCATCTACACAGTCCTGTACCAGGCAAACTTTATTGTTGCTGAACAACAACACCAAGGTTTTTCACATTTTATGTCCAAAGTGAAACTGACAGTTAGTCTGACAGTAAAGGTTTTGGCAGGTCTGGGTCACTGTGACCCCCCCCACTCCCAAAGCACTGTTACAGCACAGCCGAGTGATCTGTCCCAAATGTGCTTCGGGGGGGAAACAATAAACAAGTCAAAATGCTAAAAATGATTTTTAAATAATGCTCACAGCTAAAATGGAAATGCATCCCCCCCCCGGGGTTGATTACTGACTCTTATAGTGCATTCTGTATACCGGAAAATTCCACACACAGCAAGATGTCGTATTAGGGGGACATCTGAAGACGTCACGTTTCAGATCAGGATCACTGGGTTTCGAGGATTACAGAGATCAGAGTGTGATCACTGAGTTATCGTTACAGAGAGAAGTTAAGTAAAATGTCATTCATTTTGCCGCTTAGCAGACCCTGCCTGACAATTTGCATGCAAGTTTTGTACGTTTCACCTGCTCAAGCACCACGCTCAAGGGCACGGCAGCAAAGCTGTTTCCAGAGCTTCAGCTAGCACCACAACTCCCTGTCTCTTTCAGTCGATACGCCTTTAAAGGGCCCCGCTGAAATGTGGGTGTTCTAAAAACCAAAGACGGCGATCGCAACGGCACAATATTTACCTATATATTTTATATCTGGTTGTAAATCCTTGGCGGAATCTTTCCACAAAGGAGAGGTAACTCCGAGAGTGGTGGAAAGGCCCGCGGTCCGAGATGAGCCAGTCAAATTGCTTGGAGACATGTTGCTCGGCAGCAGATGGGTCCTGGCGGGAAGACTGAACTGTTATATGGTCCCATATAAACAGGAAGCAGATGACCTCAATAAACCTCCAGTTCATGCTTTTCCTTCAGCCGCTCTCTGCTCATTCTCGCTCCATTCTGTGGAGACCTGTAGGGGGCGATAGATGAAGAAAACAAATACACTCAGTCCATTTAAATAAATAAGAAGAGAATAACGCATAATAAAATTAGCTAATTACTGTGATGCTGCCTAACGAGGCAGTGTTGCCGAGATTCCTCTCTCTCTGTGATGGCACGCACGCCGTCTCAAAACTTGGTCCCAGAATCCTCAGGCTGTTATCAGGTCCAGATTGCAGCTGTCCATACTAACAAGGAGCATTGCCCTTTGTAGATGAAAATGAATCGGCACCCAGGACGCGCGCTCTTCACTTTTTATAAACTAATTGGTTCCATGATAAGATCAGACAAGGTTAAGAGCCTGGTTTATCGTACATTACAGCATCAGGCTAGTCAGAAAGACTAACGATAAACTGCACTGCTTCATTGTTTATTGGAGCCAGACACAGCCTTCAGTGACAGAATCACCATTAATGTTGAATTATTTCATAGGAAAATATGTCACGTATTTACCCAAAACAAACACTGTTTTCCATGTAGAGCTGCAAAAAATATTTCTAACTGAAATGTGGATTGGGATTTCACCACACCTGCCAAATGTTTTGCCTTCTTACCGGGAAAGCTTCCCATATGGAAAACATTTTATCCAACTTCCATAAAGATATCCAGTCGAGCAGTGTTTCCCAATCTGGTCCCCAGTGACCCACAGACAGTACACGTTTTTGCTCCCTCCCAACTTCCTGCCAGACAGTCCACATTTTTAGGAAGGTGGGAGAGAGCAAAAACATGGACTATCTGTGGGTCCTCGAGGACCAGATTGGGAAACACTGCAGTAAGGGATCACAGTAAGCCCGGAGTCTGTTCCAGGTAGCGTAGCATATGACACAGGGGACACCAGTACAAAAAACCCATACAAACAAGGAAGAATGTGGAAGCTCCACAAGCACACAAAGAAAGAGCTAGGATACAAATCTCCACCAAGTCCTGAAGTTGTAAGGCTACTGCCTACCCACTGAGCCACCATGCTGGTCCTTAGTAAGCATTTCATGTATGAAATAAATCACAATACTGCCCACTGCTTACAAAAAGAACGACCATATGAAGCACACCTATCTTCAGCTACATGCCATCACATATGCATAACAGTTGAATGCAACAATGAACACAGAGTTTTAGTCTAGCATAGCAAATCTGCTTCTCCTTGCTGTGAGAGCATCTATAGTCGTGACTTTAGTATTCAACAGCCTTCTTTTTCAGTATTTTGCATAAACTCAGAGCTTGTGCGCAGGGAAAACAGCCCGGTAGCTATTCGGTATCTTGGGCGTGTGCCTGCTGACTTGCATTATTTATAATCAACGCAGCCCACAACACATGAGCACAATCCTGCAGTGAGTACCTCATATAGGCATCGTTTGGCCCAGGAAAGTTTCAATGCCAAACTAAATTAGACACCAATTATTCATCAAAGTGCATTGTGACATAATACTCTTATGTGCTGCATTATACATTATACAGGGGCTCTGTGATCCTGAATTGCCAGAGGAGTTTTACCCTGTATCTACCCACAGTGATAAGGGAGCCATTTTCGACCATAATTGCATTTAAGATCTTTGGCCTCTAGCTTCTGAACACCAATATTACGGCATTAAATTAGTACTACTGTGTGTAGAAATTATTTCTTTGTTCATGCTTCACTGAGGGAAAGAGTTACAACGCAGCCAAAAAGCCAGAAAAAAATTGATGGCGCTAAGCAAGAATATCACCAAAATATTATAAATCACGCCAAAAGATAATTTACCAGTGATATCCATGGAGAACGCCAGTGGTCAGACACTAACATGAGTCTTTAAATCCCTTGAAGTGCACAGCAAACTGAACAACAATTTGACCAAGGTCTTTGGTTCAAAGTGTTAGCTGAATTTTGCCAAGTTCATTGAACTTCAATTTAAAGTTTAAAGACATACAGAACATTGCTAATTAAGGCTTTTGTTGCTGTTAACTTAATAGGAAGTGTCAGCTGGGAAGACATTGTAACATTACTAACTAAGGAAAAAGGTGAAGGTGCCCCCTACACTTTCACTACAGCTGTTTCCTGACCTGCAATTCATCACAAATGTTAGGAGTCATTGTGATATATATATATTTATTGGCTTTACATACAACCATATGTTTTGGGTGATTATTTAAGCATCCACAACCCGCCGGCAGATTTCAATGGACAGACTAAGTGATCCAGAGCACAAACAAAGGCAGCAGAGACAATGACAGATCTGAGGCAAAATAATTAAATGGGAATCCCATTTTAAATAATTAACTTAAGCTAATGAGGCTGGCTGTCAGAATATAGCAATTAGTCTAATTGAAAAGAAAGGTAGGGGATTCGTAGGATCATGTTCAAGAGTATGAAGGACAGTGCAATTAAACTTCAGTTAACCTTGTTGTGTGTACAAGATTTGGTGTATTTGTGGGGACAAATTGTGTTTGGTATTGGTTAATTGAATTGGTCTTTGAATTTTATTGCCACTGAATAAGCATATATTTGCATTCACACGTATAGGTACGCAACATGTTACGCAGTCACTTAATCACTAAATTATACATACTTATGACATAAACACATAAACACACAATAATTAAAGATATTTAGTAATACTAGTGCAGACATTTCATTTCATAGCTCGCAGTGCTTATTTTTATTTCATCAAAGATTATTGATATACCTAAGTCCTTCCACAGACAGCAGAAAAACTAGATCATAGTAAAAATTTGTTGTTATTAGAATACCGATTTTTACCGCCCTACATCAAGGCAACGTTTCTTGCTTCACGGTTTACTCAGTACTCGCTAATGTGTCTGCGGATATATTTAACAGTGTTTTTTTCCGGAGTAGATGTCAGCTAGTAGACGGGTAAACACAAGCCCATTTTCTGCAGACTGCCATTCATCTCATTAGTCTGAAAGCGAGAACGGGGCTGTACATATAAGAGGGTAAAAATACATGTAAATGTCATATACAGCCCTTAAACTCACCCTGATACAAATCACTCACATTAGATGACTCAACTAATGGAGGCGCGAGTGGATCACGTGGCCGGAAGGGCAGGTGTTAACAGCCTCGCGCGGCGATCTATCCCTTTAGCGCTGTAACTCGATAGCTTAAGTGGATGGCTCTTGAGTGTCTGAGCGAAGGTTTGTTATGCGTGTTTAAACCCTGAGCACAAGTCGAAAACAAAACAATCCAATTTGCGTCAAATACCCGGCACATATATCAGATATCTGTATTGGGTTTTGCTTCCCAGTTACTGGCTTTTTAAAAAGACTAAGTTATACAGTGTTGCCAACTTTGGCTAGAGTGAGATTTTAAATTAAAGACTAAATCTGCAAACACCTGTACATGTATGTAAGAGTTTTATTACTTTGTAAATAGTCTGTAAGGTTTGCAAACTGCCCCAACACCTTAAATGTAGCCAATTTTAGGTTTATAATGGAATAATATCCTCCTGATACCCCACCCATTCATTTATGTCCATTGTAGTGGATATTTTATTTTTGCATTTATCTTTTCAATGATGCTAGGAAACATATTTCTTCCTGTTATACACTAAAGAGGACATGCTGTGAAATTTAAAATAAAAATAAATTAATTGTAAGATGTCTTATTTCCTCCAAAGACAAATAACCTACAATTGAAGGACACTTTTTTCCTTGGGTCTCAAGAGGATATAGATTTCCCGTAATATTTCTTGCGTGAGCGTAAGAGTCTGAAAGCGGGAGTGTCACGCCAGATGCAGGAGAGTCTGAAAGCGGGAGTGTCACGCCAAATGCAGGAGAGTCTGAAAGCGG
>JABFEA020000119.1:4997091-5009430 GCA_019775915.2 Cyphomyrus plagiostoma | reverse complement strand
TATAAAGCCATATATATCTCATGCACTTACACAAATCATCGGCCATTGAGCAGTATATAAATGATAACACTCACATCGTGAGCGGAGTTCCCTGGTTAATGCACAGGGACATGCAAACTTCTTTACTGCGTGGCCAATGTACCATACATTTTTAGAAATAAGACGTTAAACCCAAGTACGGTAGAAGGAAAGGATAAAACGGAAGAATATTAGAATACTTTAGTTAATGCTGGCAATGTCAGGAGGGCATTACGAAGGCGCATTGTTATTATATATACGAACATTCACACACCACGATATGGGTACTGAGTTTGTAGTCATCTGTCTGATTGATTGAGCATCACCCCATGCGTACATGAGGGCGATTCATTTTCTTGAAATGTAGCGCCGGTTTCTTTTCAAACAGTAAGTGATTCATTACCACCTTGAAGAGGAGTGCAACTTCAACAAACATCATCCCAAAGCTTAGCAGATGCATGTATTTGGGTGCTTGTCAAAATAAATGTTGCTATGTTCAATGACAATTTAGTCCGACTCAAACAGGGAATAAAATATACCGATCTTCAAACCTATATAGCAACCCATTGGCTTGCGAAGGGCACCGGGTATTAAACCACACGAATTGAATAATAGGTCCTCCGCAGCCAGATTTAAGTCGTTTTTTTGCTACCGGCTCTAGAGCAAATTTTTGCTGCCGCTGAGGGATGATGTACCGGTACGTGGTCAATAAAAAGAGACTGCGTGGACTGAAAACAGATCTGCCTGCCCTACACTCCCTCTCTCCCGATGCAGCATTTGCTAAGCACTGCTCCATTCATCCACTCTTTTTAGTAAAAGGAAAAAGAAAATACCCACCGCTCTCAGTCTATGTGTACGTTTAAAGAAGCGAAAAATAACCGTCCATGAAAGTTTGCGCCTCGAATTAACAACTCACTTTATGCAATTGCATAAACCTTCGTATAAACTTAGATAGGCTCGAATATATGGCAATCGTTAAATATTGCAACGACTTAAAATGGAAAACACACACACACACACACACATATATNNNNTAATGCAAATATTTGCAATGAAAGCATAATCTTAAAAAAAGCATATCTTAAAGCGTAAAGCAGATTAGACTTTACGCGGTGGAATATCACGTACGAAGGCAGCCTTACCTAAAACCGATCCTCCCCAGTTACTGGAAACCCAAGTCCCCGTTGTTTTATTCTGTTGACGGAAAACTTCTGCTGCTGGAGCATATGATCCCAGCTCTCATAGTGGCAGCCTGATCTCTGATGCTGGATTGCGGATGAGTTGGCAGTCCTTCTCATGCTCGGGGGAGAGGAGTCCTTCTCTTCGGCCGGGCTACGGGCATCGGCGTGCGGGGAGAAAGAGAGAGAGAGATGCGGCGATTGCCAGAAAAAAAGTGTATGGAGTGGAGTGCGGTCCAGCCGGAGGAGGGGATGGGGGGATGAAATATCCGCTCAGACTGGACGCGATCCGGAGCGTGGGGAGAAGGAAAGCAAGCGCGAAAGATCAGGTGGAGTTGTGCGGTGGATAGACTGAGGCACAGCGAGTGATGTGAGCGCGCAAAAGGGGAGAGAAACTAGGGGGAGGTGCTGAGATTACAGTTTAGTATTATAGAGGATGGCTGTGCTAGACAGTAAAGGGGTGGGACTGTACCACATAAAGTGAATGGGAAAGAAAACTGGGGAGGGGGGACATGGGTGGAAAAAGGACCGGCCGATCTTGACGTGGGCTTTTTTGTTGATAAACATCGATTCAGTATCTTTATCCTTAGGTATATAGCGTGGCAGTGCCCGTAAAAAAACAGAATCATAAATAAACCCCAAGACGGGATGTTCGTTACATGAAAAATAACCCGAGTTTGTTAATATGCGAAGCAGCAACTCATGCACTCAAGCAAGGCGGAAAAGATAACAAACAAGGATGCGTGGATGACCCGGATTTCGGTGCAAAATAACTTAAAACTCCGTCTGCGCTGGAAACGGTGTGCACAGGGCTAGTGACGTGCGAGTGATGGCAAGTTTGCATTAAAAATGAGGAACATGTGCTGCCGCCCATTAATACTTTAAATAAGTTTTAAAGGAAAAGGCTGTCCGGCTTCGTCATAGTTCTTTAAAATGCAACGCTATATAAAACGCTGTGAATTAAAATGTTAAAATGCAAACAAACAACATTGTGATCGATGAATACTGGGCACATAATAGAAAGGGGAGAAACTATCCAGCGGACGCTGTCCAGGGTCCTGACGACATCACACAAAGGTGACCACCGGTAAAGGTCAAATAACACACACGTCTATGGACAGCCTTGTAATGTTTGCCGCCTTGATTTTCCATCGTTTCTACTAGTATTTTTGCAGCATCCAAGAAACGCGGCGATGAAAAATGGAGGTGCGCCGAGATTTACGCCGTGCGTAAGCGGACAAGGAGAGCGCACGTACGTCGGTAAAATAAGGCTTCTTGACTCGGCTTGAAGGACACAAGCAGGAATGTTGACTGAATGCTGTGAAAACATTTCTTTAAAAGGAAAAATACTAGTACTGCTACTTCTATATTATAGCTTCAGCTACAACTAATAATAGTAATATAAATAAGGAATAAAACATGATTACCCAAAGTATTATATTAAAATTCATATAGAGATTTGTTGAGATTATTATTAAATACGACATTTTTTTAAAAGAGTTATTGCCCCTTGTGAGTCTGTGTAAGTCTGATTTTAAGACCGCGTGGAGTGGAGACTTCTATGCCTTAAAATGCCATATAATTATTATAAAATCTGCCATGGAAATTAACATGCGACAAAGAAGTGTGGTGAAAAAAAATGAGAGAAAGTCAGCAATAGCCAGAAGCACAGGTGTGATGCCGGGGTATTAATCTGGAAAATGCAGGATTCAGTCATGGGCGCTGTGTCTCCTTTGAGCAGCTGACATCATTATCTAAGGGAGTTGTAAGATTGCCTATCTGGGAGGATATAGATTATGTCAAAATATGAGTTGTTTGTGATATATTACCCTTTGTCTCAGATTCATATAGGTAAAAAAGTGACAGATAGATATATAGCAAAATAAGCACGACTATTATCTGGGAGCAAGCATGACCTATCCTGAATTAATGGCAGTGTGGAAATTCAATTAAGTATGAATCAGCTCTTTATGCTTAATAAAGAAAAACTGTACACTAGAGGGGAAAAACCAGCATATGAGGCCAGTCGTAGAGCTTTGACATATTTCAGCATGTTTTGCGAAATTCCTTTGCTAAACAAAGTAGACATTTGTGAGCTGTTTTTTTCCCCCAAATTCAGCTGAATTATTTGTACTTCAATAAGTAATATTTTTTTGTTCCACTCCATTGGATCACCAGATAATACATAGTAGGACAGGAAGGAGTTTCTGCAAATGCAATTACAGCCAATGACCCCAAAGCCAATATCTCAGTTGCTGTATCCTATCCTGCTCGAAAGAATAATGTGTAGGAACCAAGAAATTCTAGAGGCCCTGGGAAAGTGTCACCTCGAGTCCTCTCCCAATTATACATATAATTTTAGGTGTTTATAGGTCCCTGGAAAGTGCTGAGCCCCCTGAATCTGCCAGGGTATCCATACCTGTATTGCCCCCCTGGAGTCAGTGGTACAAGAGCAATGCGGAAATAGTGGGTAAGGCAGACAGGAAGTACATTTTAAAGTTTAATCCAAAAGTGACAATGTCATAATCACTGAAGGGATATTTGGTGGTTATATTCTGTTTTGTTAATAAATTGACCAATAGTCAAATAAACACAAATGCACACATTTTTCAGACAACTAACGATGAGCATTGACAAAGTCAAAATCATATTTGCAACATTAAAATCAAATTTCCATGCGGGAGGGGGGACAAAGTAATGTCAATAATTATGAACATAAACATGTTTCTAATTACTGTGGTTATAATTGTTTGGCCTTTGTTTGTATGTGAGAGTAACCCAAGAAGCTGCTTACCTGTACAGTTTGTGTGTTGTGGATGTGCAGGTCGTCATTCGTACGTTTGATTAATAAGCAGGCGGTAATGTGGATGCTGTCAGCAGCTTCAGTGTTTTGGCAGAACCAGCTGAATTATAAATGCTGCGTTTCGCTGCGTTTCTCTTATCTTTCAGCTGGTGAAAGGTTTCAGTCTAAACTTCCAAAAAGTGTGTTGTGTCAAAGACAATCACTTCACATCACAGTTTAAAGGGCCCCGATGTTATGTATTCTGTTATTGCAACTGAAATTTAATTGTACAACGGAACATTTAGAACTGCATTGTAGTTTTTCCAGCATGTGGTTCTTTATTTTATGTATTAAACATGTGAAATTTGAAATAACTGAAAGTACATTTTTTTAGAAGTTTCTCTGTTTCCATGCAGCCTTGAGCCTTGGTGATGTGATGCATCAAAGTCACCTTTGTGACACTGTGGATGGAATATGGATTCTGGAGGGGATGCCATCTCTCGATGGCTCTGTTGTGTGGCAACACTGCATTAAGTCCTGTCAAGATGTATTAGTTACAAAGTTGTGGGACTGTACCAGTAAGGGATGACCAGACATAGCAGTCAACTGTAAGAAATAAAAAGAAAGAAAAAAAAGCTGAAGTAGCAGATGAAAGGAGAAAATCGGAGGGAAGGATGAGAATGTAGCATGTGAGAGAGTGTAAGGGATGAAAACAAAGAGGAGGCTCAACTGTGTTAGGAAAACCGCTTTGCCTTGAGGCAGACAAAGGAAAAATGAACGATTGTCTTGAGTTTTTTTTTTCACACTGAGCAAAGGCCAGGCTTTGCCGCACGGTTTAAATAAACCAGACAATGGTGCAGAGTGAATCATCTTGGAATCAAACGGTATGAGAAAAGAACAGAGGAGTGAAGCTGAAGACTGCAGATTATGGATGATCTGGAATGTCATGCGAGTCGATCTGCTTGGTGAGGGACGGAGAGAAAATGGCTCAATTTTGGATTTTAAGTTGGCATTTGAAGTTTGAGATCCTTCTTTATGCTATGAAAAGGAACTGATGAAGATATACCATGCAAATCATCAATGAACATTATTTTAATATAAGGAGTCCTACAGGGTTTGGGTGTGGTTTTTCAGTATTTTTGTTTTAGATGCACTTTGTTGGTTTCACTGCATAATGCAGTCGAATATAAAGTCAAGAATGTGAGAACGTAGAATGTAGAATTTTATTTTTGTTCATATAACACGGTAGCTTATTTAAATTTTTCTTGTAATATGTCATTTCGCTCGATGGTGCCGCATTCATCTCAGACAGCAAAGGGGAGGGAAGAAGAGACCCAAGGAAACAGAGCAATCGCAGGTCGAACCATAATTTGCGCCCTTGCAGAGGCGTTCAGACCCAAAGCATTGACTGAGCATGTCTGCAAGGTAGGAGTTTCTCGGTGCTTAGCTGACAACTTACTAATGACTTGTGCTGTAAAGGTTCCCGAATGCGGCCTCAGAGCGTTTTCTCCCCCTGTGTTATTTCAGGTCCTCGTTGTCCGCCGCGGAGTTACACCTCATTAGGCGAGTTGTGAGGGGGACGACAGATGTCCAAACACCCAGCAAGTGCATCCGTCATTACATTTGCATGAGGATGTCCCCCAAACAGAAAGGAACAAAAACAAAGAATAAAACAGAACTGGACAGTCTCAAAGAATAAAAGAAAATTAAAGCATCTGCAAAATCATAATCGGCAAATGTCACCAAGTAAGTCGTAAAGCAATTTAGGAACCCAGTAATGTGGCACTACTCTTGTCAAGGGGGGTTTTGCATTGGATGGGGGGGTTACACTTTGTGAAATTCCTTAGCATAGAATCAGTTTAGTGACTGATTCCAGAGGAAATGTGTAGTGTACAGATTAGGGTGTTCTGAGAGTTAGCATCTTGTACGGGGAAAAAACATAGTGAATACAAAAGAATACATGTGATAACTTCAAAAAGACAGACAGAGAGATAGATAGACAGATAGATAGTATTTTTGTTTTGCTACAAAAATTGTCTTTAGGAAGTTATTGGCTTTATAAACACAGCAAATAAAAACCCTTTAAATTGAGTAAATCTCCTTCTTTGCTGTAAAATTCCTTAGAGAGGCCATTGCCATCTTTATGGGTCCCAGGAGATCGGAACGCCGCGCCACCCAAAGAAAGCATAAGATACACGCGACGCCATCCAGTAAGTGGACCTGCTGCTGATGTGCCAGTCAACAAATTATAATATTTCATTCAACATTAAGAGGCCTGGGTTTTATGGGGGGACTGTAAAACAAGAAGGGGGAAATGAAACACCTCCCTGTGATGGCCCTGGGTTAACGGGGGTCAGACGGATCGACCTGGATGTATTTAACAAGGCGCGAGACGCCGGGCCGCCCCCCCCATCACCCCCCCACGTTACTCCCGTGGCACGATGTTACAGAGCAGGCCCGGGACAGGCAGCTTCACTGTAGAGATAAATGACTTTGGTAATGGCAGCTTACAGCCATTAGAGCGTGTGATGGGGAAGCCGGAGCTAACTGAGTGTCTGAGGGACAGGCCCGGCTCGTTGAGAGCGAGTAGCTAAACTCAGCAGAAACCCCCACCCCCAGGTGCATCCGTGGGGGGGGCATGGATGTCTTGACAGATTCAAGAAGCCCAGGACTTTACAGGGGCCAATGAATGTATAAATTAGGGTGGGGGTTTTTTTAAGGTGACATTTTGTCAGGGGGCCCAGAATTTCTAGGTACACCCCTGCCCCCGCTGCACCCCCTCCAACTTTTGTACTGTAAATACAAGGCGGACTAATGACCGCAGCTCCATTCCAGTCCCCTCCGCTTCTCCTGCTGCTATTCCAACCCCCCCTGAAAATAATCGGGTGCCCTCCACATCGTTACAGTACATTTACGATGACCGCATGCCCGTCCCCTGTGTTTTAAATACGCATCGGCGTGGCAGGCCGGCCTCGGCCGGGGCGGACGGAAGCACCGCACCGATGCTCCTGGGGTCCTGGGTTCGGCGCCCTGGGGGGAAACATTTGGGACGATGCAGGACAGCAGGTGGAATTGTGGTTAAGGACACAGACGCACAACCTAAAGTCTCCAGAGGGGGCAGTGCTGAAGTACCCTTGAGCAAAGTCCTTAACCTGAATTGCTCCGAAAAATATGTCTAGCTGGTCACACAGTTATTAAAAAAAAAGGTTTCTTTTGAGAAAGCACTTTTACAGTGTAGCAGACAGCACAATAATAATAATCATACAAATCAGTATGTCGTACATGACGTGTTCCTTACGAGGCTGCAGTCAAAAAAAGTATATATGCACGCACACACACAGTCTTTAAAATCAGGTAATCTGATTTTGGCCGCCCGTCATGTCAGCTGTATTCTAAGCGAAAACCTAATTTTAAACGATAGCCCCCAAAACCATTCCGTTGCAAGATGAAGACTAACAAGTAAAACATTTTATATTAAGAAATCAAACAGGAACATTTCCTTCACCTGGGTCGCTGTGCGTCAGTCATCAAGTGCAGCATGAGGAGCAGTAATGGAGATGCCGGGTCCTGGTCGACAGAGAAGTCGCATTTAGCCTCCTGAAGCTGCAGTCTCAGCACTTACATCCTCCACTGTGACCCTCCTCTCCAAATCGCACCGCAGATGTTACCCTCCCCTACTCTTTTTTTTTTAAAGCAGGCAGTTCCATAGACGACTGCTCTCTCAGGGATATTTCATAAAGCATTTCGATGACACTCCTCAGTGACTATTTAAATCCACCCTGCACTTGAACCATTGCTGCTAAGCTGCTTTTTATCTGCTTGGGTTTTTTTTTTTTGTTTGCCGTTTTCCTGGGTTAAATTATAGTAGGTCACGGATGAACAAGGGGGCTGTGAGTGCAGGTGAGATCTTTGCTTAGGCTGCGCAATTTCCCCATTGTTTTGTACAACCCCGTTTCCTAAAGAGTTGGGACGTTGTGTAAAATGAAGGGGAAATAAAATGCGATGATGTACAAATCATATAAACCATATTTAATCAAAATTAGAACAAAGACAACATATCAAATGTTGAAACTGAGAAATTCCCAAATTCTTTACAATATTAAGCTGAGGAACATTATTCTTAAATCATTGGACTATTTGCCCAGGCAGTCTTTCACACAGTGGTGAGTGAACGTCTCACCATCTTCACTGGCCAGTGACTCTGCCTCTCTGGGAGGCTCTTTTTTATACCCAATCATCTTACTGACCTGTTGCCAATTAACCTCATTACTTATTGCATCTCCAACCAGGTGTTCTGTTTTAGCATTACACAACAAGCTTGTCTTTTCTTGCCCCTGATCCAACTTTTTCGTAACATGTTACTGACATCAAATTTAAATTGAGTATATATTTATCAACAAACAAAAAATAATTCTGTTAATAATTCTGATATTTTATCTTTGCTCTTTTTCCAATTAAATATGGGTTTATGTGATTCTGTTTTTATTTACAGTTTATACGGCATCTCAACTTTTTTAGAAATATGGTTGTACCCAGGATGTGGTTTCCACCAGCAAAAAAACAATTAAGTACATTGTTGCTAAAGCAGACAGTCTGCACAAAAAAATTATTCACTGTAGCAACAAGAATTAAAAGCTCCATCTGCGCACAGACGTGAGATTATGCCTTAGCAGATGTTAGCATTACAGAGAAAACTGTCCAGTAAAAACTCCCTCTGGGTAGTTTTGTATTTCCAGATCTATATACATGCGATACACAACATCCCAAAGAGTACCGGTAAAAATCTCTTTAACCCCTGTGTCACATGACCAAAACATTTATTGACATTCACTTGACACATTTCAGCGGGATCACGTTACTAGTACCCTGACAGGAAGATCACATGCCGATGTTGTGAGTAACAAACCTCATTTCCAGTAGTGGTGACACCAACTTTTTTTTCTGAGAATTAAAATGATAGGGGAGGAAATGGTTTGAAATCATACCTCTCCTCATGATTCCTCCCTTGTTTTTAATATAATCAGAAGCTGTAGCTGTTCACAAATAAAATGTACACCAAGCAATGCAAAACAGGACTGGAAGATTTGTGTTGTCACATGTGCAGGCTGATCAGGTGTCACGTCCAACCAGTCCTGCCTGTCTAGTCCCCTTGTTTCCCTTCAAGTGTGGCTCCAAACTAGCCACAGCTGGGGCTCCGTAGTCTTACCTCTTGTTCCTGCCCTCCTGTTACACAGACACAGCTGCCTTGTGTTTGCTTCTTTGTTAGTCATTTATATTGGTTTCGGTCAGTGCTGTGCTTGCTGTTTGGCCATTGTTGCATGTTAACATGTGTGAACACTAATAAACACCCTGACATGGAGTCTGTTGTAATACCCCCTGCATGTGAGCCATGCCTTGTTTCAATGTCATGACAGAATGACTGAACCACGAAGACAGAGGTAGGTCCAACCAGAGGAATCTCTTACTTTCATTCATTAGCTGATTCCTCTGTGAGCAATGGTGGTATTGGCCCAGTGCCCAAGAGGAACCTGCGGCCGCTCCTTTTTCAGACACCAAGTTCACTCCAGACTAGAATTAAGTAGAAGATGCCATTCACGGTCTTGCCAGAGTTCTGCGGAGCTCCTCGGAGATCCCTGGCTTCAAGGGTCACCCAAGGCAGTCGCCCTGCTGCTCCAGAGAGGGGCAGAGATGGAAGCGATCTCCCCAGCCTCCACTTCCCTGGCAACATGGGGGATAACCGGGGCATTGCTTGCCTTGCTCTGATGAGTGAAAGAGATGACCCCACTGCCGACTGAGGAGCCATCACTCAAGGTGTTCTCATCTACCACTGACTTCCTACCTGCCAAGCTCGCCTTGCCCGAATTTCCCAGTAAACCCACCTCCATGCTACCAGCTATACTTTCAGTACAATCCTTTCAGAGCAGAAGGAGGACTAAAATGCTGACAGACCCCGATTAGGCAGCATCCAGTTCGGAAGAGCTCACTGCTTTTCAGCAAGCACCCCGACCTAGTACAGCCATCACCACTGCAAAAGTGTCCTGCCCAGAAGAAGCCATTGCTCCACTGGCATCTGGTCCAAAAAAAGCCACTGCTCCACTGCAGTCCAGCCCAAGAGACTATTTCACTAGCATCCCTCCCAGGAAAGGCCACTGCTCCACTAGCATCCGGCCCAGAAGAGACCGCCGCCCCACTGGTGTTCCAGAAGAGGCAGCTGCTCCACTGGTGTCTGGCCCAAGAAAAGCCGACGCTCCACTGGCATCTGCTCCAGGAGAGGTCACTGCTACGATCAGTCCAGGTGCCCCGGTTCCATCCTGACCCGCTGCCAACCGAGGAGCCATCGCTTGAGGCATAATTGTCTGCCGCTGCCCTCCTGCCTGCCAAGCTCACCTTGTCCGAATTTCCAGATGAGCCCAGCACCAGCTACCAGCTAAGCCTTCAGTTAACTCCCACCAGAGGAGACGGAGGGCTAAAAAGCCCGATGGACCCCAATGCAGCAGCATCTGCTTCAGAAGAGCTCTGCATCTCAGCAAGCGTCCAGACCCAGTATGGCCAACATTGCTACAAAAGCACCCTGCCCGGAAGAGGGCATCACCACTCCGCAAGATCACAACTCGGCAGAGGTCACTGCCACTTTGCCAGCACTCTGCCTGGTAAGGCTGCTGCTGCTCCGCCGGCGTCTGGCCCATAAGAAGCTGCTGCTCCACTAGCTTCCAGCCTAAGAGAGGTCACTGCTCCGCTGGCATCTGGCCCAGAAGAGGCATCTCAACTGGGGCCTGCCCTCCTTAAGTTGGTCTGGCTGCACTTGTTTACCCCCAGGTGCCTTATTCATGGCCTAAGAATCCCACCGTGCTACACCCACCTCCAGAGGGTCTGCCGTACTGCACACAGTCAGAGGATCCTGCTGTGCTGTGCCCACTCCCAGCAGATCTTGCCTCACATTAGCCCAGGAGGGCCACTCTGCACTTATCCCAGCTCCTGCTACGCAGTCGCCAGCAGGCCTGCCTGCTCTTGCCTGTTCACCCATGGCCATCACCCAGACGGCTCCTGCCTGCCTCCTCACGGCCATTGACCAGATAGCTTCTGCCTGACCTGCTCAGTCTGTGGCCATTGCCTGGATGATACCCTCCCTGCCCAAACTGTGGACGTTGCCTTGTCAGCCTGTATCTGCTTGCCTGAGGCCACTACCAGTCCTGCACCTGATGTTCCAGCAGGTTCTAGCCCCAATCCTGATTCCCTGGGTGCTTCTGTCTTCCCCTGGAGTACCTGGAGTGGGACCCTCTGAGTCTTGCTTTGGGTAACCCTGACTGGAGCCCCAGCCACATGAAGCCTGGGCTTCGAAAGGGATCAATTGCCCCAACGCACAGCCTAAGGAGGAGTGGGCCAGGTCTCCATCTCCCAAAGAGGGTGATGGAGAGACACCATCCGTGGTCGCTGCCTCACTACCAGCTCTTGCTCTGCCGGCCTCTGGACCGTCCTGTCCCTGGGCCAGCACCCAGCCGGCCCTGCGTGCACAATGTCCGTGCCTGTGGGGGGGTACTGTCATATCCAGCCCATACTGCCTATCTAATCGCCTCACTTCCCTCTAGCGTGGCTCTAAACTAGCCCTGTCTGAGGCTTGTTAATCTTTAGTCGTTCCTGCCCTCCAGTCACAGGTGTCTTGTGTTTGCTCCATTGTCAGTCTTGTATAGTAGTGTCTCACTGTCCTGTGCTCTTTGTTTGGCCATTGTTACATATCAACATGTGTGAACCTGCCCCGTGTTCATTAATAAACACCCCTACGTGGGGTCTGTTGCAATACAGCCTTATCTGGGCGTGCCTTGTTTCAAAGTCATGACATCATGTGGCACTGAACAGTTCCTCCTGTCAGCCTCCTTCTATTCAGCATGGCGAGCTGGGACATCCCATTTCCTGTCTGTGGATGCTGAAGTACAGTGCATTGACAAATGCCACAAGCTAAGGCCTCAAAAGCAAGTGATACATTCCGTCTCACATGTGGCATAGGAGACATTGGAAGTCACAAACAAATTTTGGAGAGTAGGATGGAGATCTCTGTGCATGGCATTAGTGCAGCTGACGTAGCATTGTCCAATTGGATGCCTTGTAACATCCAATTATCTCTGTCCACCTACCAGAAGTGATTGTAGTTTTTTTTAGGCAGGTGTGGCATAAGACGGCCATAACTCATACAGAGGGGCTATCATTATTAGCAAGTGATATGTTTTTGATTGGCCTCACACCTCTGGGTCACATGTGTGTGGAGTTTGCATGTTCTCACCATGTCTTTGTGGGGTTTCCTCCGGGTACTCCGGTTTCCCCTCACAGTCCAAAAACATGCTGAGGCTGATTGGAGTTGCCAAATTG
>JABFEA020000119.1:4976198-4993309 GCA_019775915.2 Cyphomyrus plagiostoma | reverse complement strand
ACATAAATGCTCTAATAGTACACCTAAGTTAGTGGTTTATTTATTGTTAGTTACTGTAATGTTGCGCTGCTTTATTTGGCTAATCATCCAGTCTGTTAAGAAGGCATTCAAGTAAGAATTGCATTGTAGTATGACTCATTTCTTGGAGTGTACAATTTATATTATGTCTACGTTCACGACTTCTGATATTCAGATCGAGTTATAGGTCAAACTGGTTTGTTCGACTTTTAAGAAATTCGAGTTCTAGTGAGTTTGAGAACCAAGGTCCCACTGTATATACAAAAAACATACAGTATATAAAGCATACATATAATATGCAGTATACATGCAATAACAAGTAGGACTTCTTTAGCAGATGGTATTGTTCAAAGTAGTGTACTTGTAAGCGAGGATCAGAACAGGGTCAGCTAGTGTCAATAGATCAATTGAGGTTAAGGGTCTTGTTCAAGGGCCCAACAGCAGCGTCACTCTGCCAGTCACGTTATTTGAACCGGCAACCTTCCCATCACAATGTTCCGTCCCACAGGATCGCGTGCTGTCCTGCCTCGTGCCTTGTGACTTTGTTTTGTATTCCTAAGACAAGGTCATGTTGGTTAGAGAGACCACTGAGTAATGGACATGTATGGGATTGTGTATCAAAACCACAGAGTATAAAATGTATGGTGCTTTTAATTTGACCACTATATATATGTGGGTCAGGATGAGGACCCGCAAAGAGATTACAGCAGGGTTGCACTCCGGGTTAATGTTTTGTTTGTCCACGTCTGGCCATTTCTATTGTCATTTCCTCTCCTGGCCGGACCGCATCGCTGCTGAAAGAATAGGGGATGATGGCGGCCAATTTCTGGGGCTCTATTTGGGATCCTTCAAAGCAAACGGGGATTTACTGGGTCCAGGCAAAGCTCTGCAGTCTGAATTTGCAGTGGGCCCAAGCGAATCCACCACCGGACAGCGACAGGCGAAGGACTAACAGCGGACGTCAGGCAGCCATACACTGCAGCCCCACACAAAGTGACTGCGACATCCTGAGAATAGCACACTGGATGTAAACCAAAATGGCTCCTTGTCAATGCCAGAAAGTAAACAATGAGAGCCTATAAACCTGTGCTCCGGAGTGTTAAGGACAGCATGTCCTTGGAGGATATCAGCTACTCAAGAGTCACGAGTAAAGCTGAAATTCAATGAGTGCTAGCGCTGTGCTAACAGCCGACTGCTTGTCACATAACTATTAATAGCAGCACCGAACTATAGCCCAACAACAGTGATGCTGCTCATGCTTAAATATGTGTGTTAACAATGTTTCTCGTATGTTCGTATAGAACCTCAGGTATTCAGATTTGAGTATTCTTAAAAGAAAATCAAGACGAAAATTACTGGAATTCTTTTCAGAAATCATCCCTATGGAAACAAGCAAGACAGAAGATTAGCAATATTTTTTATGCTTTATGGGAGATTTTAATATAAAAAACTGCTCTTTAATTACAGGCTGACTAAATGGAAATTATTTGTATTGATTTGTTTGCTGAGGATAATGTCGCCTGGCTTTCAAATCCGGCCTTTATTTTCGGGGAGACCGACGCCCGCGTGCACTGTGTGCTCAGAGCATGGGCAGCCTCGGGCCTCAGATACGTAATGCAGTTCCAGTAGCTGAAGTGTGGAACAATGTGGAATGAAACAGCACCTGGGGGAAAAACAGACAGTGGGGTGACACTGTCTGTTACACATAATTTTACCAATGTTGGGATAATGATTAGGCATTCATGTGAATACAACATTCAGTGCAACTGTTCTGTGGGTGGGGAGGGGGGGCATACTGTATATTTTACATTCTGGGGACTAAATGTCCACACGATGTAATAAAAACCTGTTACTTTGACTTGGTGGGGACCATTTTTTTGGTCTTCATAAGGATAATCTCAATTTTATAAATATCCGTGACTGCAAACAAAAAGACTGCCAAAAGTCTTGTATTTTGTTTGTTTCATGAAAGTTGTCTTTGTTGGCACACACATACAGTACCTACCATTGAGGACAGCAAGGACAAGTCCTCAATATTTTTTCTGTAGCTCTAAGACCCTGATCTGTTACAGGGCACATCTAGGAAGGGATAACACTTCTGACCTCTGCATTTCAAAAAAATCTATGGCCCTGATTGTTGAGATTTGGGTTATGCTCATTCGAATGAATGGAGTGTCCCCACAAAGATATACATAGCTAGTCTGTGTGTGTTTGTGCATGCATGTGTTTGCGTGTCTGTGTAAATGTTCGCCCTGAGACGCACTGGCATCCCACCCAGGGTATCCCGCCGCCTCACGCCTTCTGCTTGCTGGGATGGACTCCAGGTTTACCGCCACGCTGTACTGAAAAAGATGTGCAGAAGCCAAATGGATGTGCAATGGAAGGCAAATGGATGTGCAATGGAAGGCAAGTGGATGTGCAATGGAAGGCAAGTGGATGTCCAATGGAAGACAAATGAATATGCAGTGGAAGGCAAATGAATGTACTGTAAAAGTCAGGAGCATCGGATGGCCATAACACGCATGCAGGATCAGTACACATCAGCAATGTGAACAAAGAAACAGTGTGGCATCTTTCACTCCATCTGTGTACATGGAACCCCCAGTGAGCTCTGTGGGGTATTTTTTGGCATGCAGTGTATGTGGGGCTTATTTATTGACATGGAGCACATAAGATTTTAAGCTAGAGCTTAGGGCATGACTGCTGAGTGCACCAGTAACGCTCTCGATCAGAATCACTTAGGATTTTTTGCCTAATTAATGAGTCGACTTTCTCCAGGTGTCCTGTATGCTGCACCCGACTCAGAATCGTGGGAAGCCGGCACTCCGGCAGTCTCCAGCTTCCGTGTCTTCTATACGATGAAAAACCTGAAGGCCAGGGCATCAAAACGGGTTTGAAATCGGTCATGTATCAGTTCATGGGTCCCACCCACATGAGTCATAGCACATTCTGATCCATGCCTTAGACGGGAGTTCCTTTTTCTTTTTGTTTGTTTGTTTATTTATCAGTGTTCTTTGTTGCAGGGGGTCAGGTCAGGGGTTCCTCAGGAAGCCGTGTCCCAGCACAGATTAATAATTCACTGTGTGGTCCCATTGCTTACTTTATGTGCTCCTTTCTAGTCAGAGAGAGAGAGTTTCATAGATTTATCATTTATCACAATTTCCTGAGCCTGGCCCAAAGATCCAAAGTCACACGGTACTGGTGATTCTGTGCTCCGTAGCGCCTCCGTATGATTGCTGAGGAAATGCACCTCTTTCTGTGCCCACGCATTTGTGTCTGCCTGCCTTCAGTGACAATCTTTTCGGACTCTTGCAATTCAGCCCATTTCACGGCCTGCTGTCGACTGGCTCGCCTCGTCTTGCCCGGCTTTGTCTTCCACCGTGGATGTGCATAAGCTAAAATTAACAGCAAGGGGCACAGGTCATGTAGTCCACTGGGGGGAGGGCAGGTGCATTCTGGTAGGGTAGTCAGCATGACCTCATCTTGACAGCTACCCCCAGTCCAACGTCATGTGATTGGCTGAGGTTGGGTTAGGTTAACTTTGTTTTTAGAGAATAACTTCTCTTAATTGTGTTTAAGAGTGCACTCTTTCCCATTCCCTCCCATCCTCTATCACTCTATCACTCAGGCGCATATACAGGGGTGTGGCCACAGGGTCACTGGCCCCAACTGAAACTTGATTGGCTCCTGGAGTACTCTTCTCCTACCACTCTCCGATTCAGCATATTATTGGCTAAAGATAAGGCTGACCCCTCTGCATGTTGCCCTTCTTCTGCCCCCCACCTTAAAAAGTCCTAGTCATCCCTACTCTCTCTACTTCTTTCTACCTCTCCTATTTTTCTCCCTCCCTCCATTTCCTTCCTTTTCCAAATGTCTCCCTTCCCTTCACCCATCTCCCCCCGGTTCTCTGGCCCTCTCTCCTCTGCCTCTTGTACATAGCCGCTTTCCAGAGGAGCCACTGCAGTAGGGAAATGGGGGGAGATGGGTGAGATGCAGTATTCTTCAACTATTACGCCTCATCTGACAGCCTCATTATAGAGCCATTTGGAGAAAGAAACCAATTATGCTGCATCTAAATCAAATAATTAATTTTGCATTATTCTCCCAAAATTTCCTTTCTTCTGTGACACTGCTCATCCACTTTGCAATTTAAATGTTGCAGGGAAAGGACGCACATTGTGCACTGTCATGTGAGATGTGAACGGTATATCCATCCATAATACACCTTTCCTATAATGAGTTGCTTAAATGTGTCATGTATTCGGCCGTTTTCTTGAACAGAATTGGTCATGCTGTTTCAGGCCTGTAAATAAACACTGAATTTAAATGAATGTCACGTAATGATGTGCTTATGGCTACTCTATACACAAAACAACAATAATAACATTAGTAATAGCAGTCAAAGTAGAAAAGTGATTTAGTCACATTTATATGATTATATAATTCACTTTTACTAATACTATGTTTTGGTTGGCGTAGCACTAACAGAGCACAATAAACCATGAAATGTTTATAGTATGAATCGTCAAGTATTGTGATGCAGACATATACTATATAACTAAAATAATTCCAAATGCAGGTAAATAAAACATAATGTAATGAAAGGAGATGGTTAACTGCATTATGGTTTATGTCAGAACATTGTCAAACCCATACGCAAACATGTTATGCTGTTAGAAGGCTATCAGCTAGCCTAACAATTATAAAAGTTTGCTAAAGACTTGCTTACAGCAATAATGTGTGATCTCTATTGTGTATTGCTAAAAATTGTTTGAGGATTATGGTCTGGGTTGTTTCTATGGGTATATGTGGTATAATCTATGTTATGTGTAAATATGTCTGTTATAATCTGTTTGTTAAGATGTGTGGAGTATTCTGGCGTCTGTTTAAATATGTTATTGTGGTCAGTGGTGCATTATATAATCTGTGCACCATTTATTTGATGCTTTAGAAAATTATTTGCAAATTTTATACACTGAAATCTGGAAAGCGGTTTATGACTGTTTAGGACCAAGCTTTAATTAAAAATTTATGCTGTTAGTGTATTTATTATTGCTTTGGCTGAGAAGAAGGAAATAATAATAATTTTCTTATATTCAGCTGGCCCACAGGACAACAAGTGAAAATCATGTACATAGAACACAGCAAGTGGTCATTAAAAAAAAAGTAATTTTATTTCTTCACTCAAAAGGTGGTGAGGATGATGATCTCGCGATGAGTCATCCTTATAGTTATCTTTCCTGGCCTATATATTAGGACCATATTTATTATTGATAAAAAATAAGCACTATATTTTATGTGTGTACTTGCAAATCAATGTATTACATTGCAATGAGCATAAAGAAGAAATATGGGTGTACAAAAAAAAAAACAGTCACAGTAGACCAAAGAGATTTGGAGTCGAAGGCTTCCTGTGTATTATCCTTGAGCAGAGGTTCGATACCGGGGCTCAGCAGGTAGCACTGCAGCCTGATACCTCCATGGCGGGGGGTTTGCATCCTCCCCCTGGCTCTGTGTCCATGTTCTCCCCACGTTTGCCCGAGTCTCCTCCAAGCGCTCCGGTTTTCTCCGGCAGTCCAAGAACATGCTCTCAAAACTCCCCACAGAGTGCGGACGTGTGTGTGAGAATGCAAAGCCCAGGGTGTATCCTGCTTCCAGCATCATCCCTCTGGAGATCGCTGCAGCCCTGCACTGGATAAGCAGCGATGGAAGATGGAGGGATCCCTGAGCACAGGCTTAGCCCCCTTTAGCCGTAGCTATAGATTACGAAAGCCCGTTGACTTCTGAAGCAGCTGAATCCGGTTCAGGTTAACGCATGTACCTGAGTAAGATGCAAGGCCACAGGCGTTTACCTGGTCTGGAGGCACATTTAACTTGCAAGGTGCAAGACGCAATCAAGAATTCGCAAGCGTAACCATCATCTGTACAAATACAACTACAATGAAATGCTTGCGAACTTCCCTGCAGACTTAAACAACATACAGTATAACGACGAGCAAGAGAACCAGAATAGTGAACAATAATGTACAATGTACAAATAATAAATACAACATACAAGCAATATACAATATATATAAAATATGCGATAACATACAAGGTGCTGCAGTGATTAATAAGTAATATTGGTGATTGGGATTATGTTGCCAAGTTACCATTGTGTATTCAACATTCCTATTAATGACAGGAAGAAGCTGTCACATGAAATCGGACACACACTCAAGCTACATTAGCGGCTGGGACTTGCTATATCACACTAAGGCTTGTCGGAGCCTTTATGCACGTGTGTACTATCACATGGAAGAGGTTGGTTGCTGTTGTTTATTTATTATTTTGCACTTAAGCAAGTTGGCAAACAGGAAGCCTCTGATTACGCGTTCTGTGACGCATTTTAAAATGATGTTTTTCTTTGGTTTTGCTCATTTTTATATATTTAATTATTTTTGTTGAAATATCGGATGTTCTTTTCACACAAAACCAAACCAAGCACTCGTCTGTCTGCAATCACCACTCTTAACAAGCCTTACACAGACTTTTACATTCTGCCGGCGATGAAATATCCCTGCAGTTCAAGCTCGACACTCGTCAATTAGACCCAATCGATAAATGTTTTGATGCATTTGTGCCGCAGCAGACTTTGCTGGAACACAATAGAACCGTTCCTCCGTAGCCCAGCGGAAAGGATGGAATGAGAAAAGGTTCTGATTTGCCCCTTGTTTTTGGGGACAGAATAACGGCCCACACCTTTTTGTCAAATCCACATGTCACCTTCCTGTAGAAATAAAATTACATAGGCCATTATTAAAACAAGAAATCAAATGTATACATCATCTTATAATATTTCTTTCTGTGGCACTGGCTATCTTTCAGACAAGTCAGGCATTACATTTTGTGCTGTCACAACATTTTGCTCACTTTTAACTTTATGTTAAGGGCCTTTAACATCGGAATAAAGCAGTGTTCCATTGCCATAGTGTTACGTCCCTGGGCTCCAGTGGGCGGGGCCCGCCAGGTGGAGCCGATCGCCTCCGCTTACCTCCAGCATAAAGGAGGCGATCACTAGGGGTTCGACGCAAAGTATTGAGCCAATGATTTTCATCAGCCATACCAAGCACTTTTTCATCTCACGCCTCCCTGCCTACCCTCTGTTTCGTTGCTTACCTACGTCTGGAATCCTTGCCTGTTTTTTCCCTCTCCACAGCCCCGCTCCCGTCCCTGACCGCCCTGTCCTGCCCCGCCTGGTGTCCCTTGTCCTTCTGTTGGGAGACGCAACACATAGAACTTTAAATTATATATGTTTGTTTGTTTATTTCAAACATATTCACATTCGCCATATTTAAATAACATGTTTCCAGTCTTTTATGTTTGAAAAGGAGTAGGCTGAAGTATAAACTTATTTATCCCTACCCCCATCCAATTATTCACAGCTCACTTTAAACACTTTAAACACAACAAAACAACACCGTTACTTTGATATAAAAACTGAACACACCAAATGACACATTTCTTTCAAAAGGTAAGTTTTGGAATTACCATTACCATCCCAAGGTAAACTGCTCTCCTTCATCCTCGTATTTATTTAGAGTTTGTACTTTATATTTTCTTTTAAACGGACATATTTTTATTTAGTTTTAAGTCTTCTGTTAAACTGTTCCATAATTTAACCCCTGCTATTGAAACACACATACTTTTTAATGTTGTTCTAACACAATGGATGTTTAAATTCAATTTCCCTCTTAAATTATATCCTCCCTCCCTCTCTGAAAACGATTTTATTTTATTTGGAAGTAAGTTATTTCTCGCTTTAAATATTATCTCTGCTATTTCAAACTGAATCAAATCTGAAAAATGTATAGCTCCCATTTTTATAAAGAACCCATTTGTGTGATCTTTGTATCCTACTTTATTTATTAATCTAATGGCCCTCTTCTGCATTATATTTATTGTTTACAGGTTACTTTTATATGTGTTTGCCCACATCTATACAGGATAGCTTGAATATGGTAAAAGTAATGTACAATATAAGATATATTGTGATTTCTGCTTTAAGATATGCCTTGCTTTCCCTAGGGTGGCCAGACTCCATTCCAGCTTCCCCCGAAATTATTTAATGTGTGGTTTCCAGCAGATTTTTTGGTGTAACGTCACACCAACGAATTTAATTTCATTTACCCTTTCCATGTTTAGATATTATTACTTCCATATTTCTCGTATATTTTCCAAATAACATGCATTTAGTTTTATCTAAATTTAATGAAAATTTATTTATATCAAACCATCTTTAAATGTTATTTATTTCCTTTGTGATCACCTCCAAAACCTGCTGCACTTCCAATCCAGAACAAAAAATATTTGTGTCATCTGTAAATTAAACAAATTTTTATATATTTGATATTCCACAAATATCATTTATATACATTATAAACAATTTTGGACCTAAAACTGATCCTTGAAGTACCCCACATGCTATATTCATAAATCTAGATTTATGTTGATTTGTTTGTAATTTATTTTGTACAAATTGTTGCCTATTAGTTATACTGCTCTTTAACCAGTTCAACCATACTTCTCCATCTTTCTAATCAATATATCCTGTGTCAGGTCTGTAGTGTTGGCAAGCAGGCGAGCAGGCAAGCAAGTGAGTCAAGCTAGTAATACGGGCAAATGGGGTTTATTTGGGAGATCCACAAAACAACGACAGACTAACATCAATGATGGATCTAGGGAAACAGACTTGAACGCGGAATAATATACACAAGACAAGCATGGAATTATAAGCAACAGATGATCATAATCAGGAATAAACACGAGGTAACGAGGGGGGCGTGGCACACAGGAGGATCAAACGAGCCGGGCGTGAATTCCTAATATTTTAAATTATATGAATATTGTCATGTCCCAATCGTGCCGCCCCTCCTATGTGCCATGACCTCTCGTTAACCTCATGTGGAATCCTCCTGGTAACCAGCTGTATCTAGTCTTGTCTAATTGAGTCTGTGTATTTAAGTGTTTCCTAGTTAGTCTTTCCCCAGTCTTGTAACTGAAGTCAGTTTTATGTGGTACTCCCGGTTTCTGCCTGTGTTAATAAATAAATCCCTCGTTTCCACGACTCCTGCTTACCCGTTCCGTACCCCTACAGTTATGACAAATAAGATATTTTTGGTTCATATAACAAGAGCTTATTCAGAAAGTTCACATTATGTTTTTGTAATATATATTTGTCCACCTAAATTAATTTAAACGTTTACATTTAAATGCAGAGGGTGATGTACCACTTACGAAATGCTAGTCTGGGCATTGCTGTAACTCTGCCATTTTTATAGTAGCTGTTAATCATTATGTTGCTTCAGGTCTTGTCTGTCAAATATCTCAGTTTTTCACTAAAGATGATGCGTTTAATTTTTGCCTGTGAAACAAATCGCTGGATTGGACAGTGAATATTTTTATTTTTCATTGTATAATATTGACTAAAAAAATCCAGACTGCTGAAGGATTTTGTCATCTAGGGAATTTATTAATGAGCAAGTCCATTCTCTCTTCTGTATAATGTTAGCATGCCCAGGGGGGTTGGGCAGCCAGTTGACCTTGGACCCCCAGAGGTTTATTTTTCTTCACACTTGGGAGTTTTTGGTTCCTCTCTTCCATTGTCTTTTTTCTTTCTTTCTTTCTTTCTTTCTTTCTCATTTCCATTTCCCTGTTTTTCATATTGATTTAGAAATTATGTAGAAATATATTACACCCATGTGAAGCACTTTGGGGTGACTCTGTTGTGAGAGGCGCTATATAAAACTGAATTTAACTTAATATGGGGGGCAGGGAGGGGTGAAGTATACTTTTAGCCATCATATTTAATTTTCCCAACAGAAAACAGAAGTGTATTGAAATATACATAACACTTATAATATAATATATTATACAAAATAATATAAGGCATGTTGTATAGCATAATTTCTTAATTTAATCCATGTTAATATGTTAATATTGCAGTCTTTCTTTGTATTACTCATACTTCGACTAATAACTGCACTTAAAAGTTTGTACCATCTGAGAAAAATTATCATACAGCATACACTGTAGGAATAATCTTAAGTTCCATTTGTGCTTCATAATTTCAGTTATGGATATGTTAAAATACATGGTGGATTACCTTCATCTAAAATCTCTGGTTATGCATTGCACGGATGCTGAGCTTTGTATGATACCCATGGTTGTGTATAACGAGGCACAACCATATTGTTTTTCTTACAGACCAACTACAGGACAATAAAATGATATACCAGGAATGAGAAATTTCTCTCCTGAACAGTCATAATAGTGACATGATATGTCGATAAGTATCCATGTTTAAAAATAATTGCACAATGATGGGATTAAACTGAGTTGTTCGGTCAGGGCACAATCTAGCACCCATCCACAGCTTGGGTTTGTCCAGACGTAGGCAAACCAATTTGGGAGAGTCAGCCCAGTCGTACTGGACGGAGAGGAGGTGAGCGTGTCCATCACCCGGTGTCAGCGGGCGCAGTAATGTTTGTGGATGTGTCCCTGTCTTACTGAGACAGCTTGCTGAAGTGCGGCCATCTCCCGTGACATTAGTGATATTACAGGTTTGGCAGTTCGACCCCCCCCGCCTGCCCCCTAAGCCATTCTGGAGTGAGCGTTTATGCTTCTCCTTCACAAATAGGTCTTAAATTACCAGATTCACTCCACATATCACAATTTGAAACAAGCTGCAGAAAATGCTATAAATATATATAACACAAATGATCAATGTCTTTTTTAAAAAAAAATGTCATTTACATGGTTATTATGTTTATTTTAACTGTTTGAAAAATAGAAAAATATACTTAAAGATATACTTTATGTAAACTCTGGGTTTAATTTCCTTTATTTAAAAAAATAATTCTTTTTAATTATTAGTTTTCTACCATCTGTGTGTCACGCTTTGCGGTCGGCGAGTGGAGAAACAGAGAAGAGGAGCTGGGAAGTCAGGGTAAACGGGGATTTTAATGAAGACGGGATGGAAGACACACCGGAGAGCAAACACTAGTGGCAACATCAATGACGGATCTGGGGTAGACTGACTAAGACAAGGACTAAATACACAGGACACGCTGGCAGAAACAGGCATCAGGTGAGAACAATCAGGTAAAAACACGGGGTAATGAGGTGGGCGTGGCACACACCAGGATCATTCGGAATGGGACGTGACACTGTGCACCTTAGTTACCTTTTTATATTTGTAAGAACTGTTATTAAATGTAGTAAAAAAGGAAAAATCCGAATCCTCAATGGGAAAATGTGTTGTAATAGACAGAATCTTTCATTTCTGTGTTACTGTCGTGTAATATTGAAGCAGGTGAAGAATTGCCCTCCATTAAATTTGTGGCTAGTGTTTACTAGTACTGCGATGGGCTGGCCCCCCATCCAAGGTTGTTCCCTGCCTCGTGCCCGTTGCTTCCGGGATAGGCTCCGGACCCCCCGCGACCCAGTAGGATAAGCGGTTTGGAAAATGGAAATGGATGGTGTTTACTAGTATATAACAACTACTACTACTACTATTACTACTACTACAATTATCCAGCCATCCATTACTTACTTACTACTACAACTACTAACTAATAATAATAATATAAAAGAAAGATACATTTTTTTATCTGCTGTCACTATCATTTTACATATTTTCCTTGTCTTTATATTTTTTCAGTTAACTCTTTCATATCAATTGCATTCCACATTAATCACATATAATCTCAACATATTTTCATACGTTAGTTGGTGACACCACATTATGTGCTCTGTCAACACTGAAAGAAAACACCTGATGGTGGTGCAGAGGGCAGTGCTGTCGTTCGGCAACCAGAGGGTTGCAGGTTCGAGCCCTGCCTTCTCCTGACCCCATCAAAGTGTCCTTAAGCAAGACGCTGAACCCCAAATTGCTCCCGGTGTGCAGGTTGGCATCTTGCATGGCAGCCTTTGCCACCGGTGTGTGAATGTGCGGTATAAATTGTAAAAGTGCTTTGAGTACTCGGAAGAGTAGAAATATAAATGCAGTCCATTTACTTTAACAGCAGCAAAAAAACACCGACAAGTCTGAACTGCGTAACAGAAAAGACTCGTGCCAACCATAAGCTATTGCAGTGGGTGTTCATTAATGAAGAACGCTGACAGGCAATCAAACTTTATCCCTGGTAATAGCGGATGTGTGAGAGATGGAGCTGCAGTTGGCTCACACACGTCCTTGTCTACGAGAGAGAGTCGGCTCGACCTGAATAATGCACGCAGCATGTGTTTCCGAGGCAAAGATGAAGGGCCCGATCAATACTCAGGCATTTACTTCAATCAGTATTGATCAGCCTGTTTCTGCTTCTCTGTTTCTTTTTTGTTTTTTTGTTTTTTTTGGCAATGCTTTCTGAAGTGTTTGGAAAGAGTAGCCTATGAGGAATAATCAGGATTATTATTAAAATATCGCGCACACACAGAGTTCTTACGAAGCTTCCTGTGAAGAATGGAACTGATTTGGGCCGACCAAGGGAGTAGGAAATGCACAGTCCTCGAGTGGCACCCAAACATACTAAATCTAGAAGCATAACACGCTCATTAGCAGCGGTGTAATGCTAAATCAGAGATTACAAGGTACAGTACGTTTTGGCTGTATCCTGGAATGAGCGGGGTAATCTGTTGAACAGAGTAATTTGCAGGGCTGTAACTGTTTGGGGGCACCGTTGGATTTGCTCTTCTTGCAGCTGCATTTATTAACAGCTCCGCTCTCCGTTCGGTCTCTGAGCCGACCGCTCACAGCAGGAGGCTCCTCGGACACCTTCGTAATGATTTCTCAGAAGCCTTCATTATCAAATCAGCGTGGTGAATGTCAAAACAAAGGGACCCAGGCCTCGAAGGCGTTCGCAGCTCCTGCTGTGATCCCCGGTGTTGTTACACAGGGGGCCCGGCCCTCGGGGACTACTGCGGGAGGAAACTACTGGGTACCACAGTGCACATATTATGTTCATATCCTATCAGCACTGACACGCTGTACGGTGAGGAGCTCACGTCAAATGGTCAGCAGAAGTCCGTTGTCAATGGCAAAAGTTATAGTTGTTATGAAGCACCATGACAACAACATGGTGATTGTCATGAAAGCGAATGCAGCGGGGGGTGAAAAATGCCCCCAGGTGTTGCGACTTCTTGGCCTTTGAAGTGAAGCTCGCCCCCTTCAGGTCGGTGATGACATTATTATGAGCATATTCCTCAGTATCTCTTACAAAACTCATCCCTTTAGTTCAGTGTTTCTCAATCCGATCCTTGGGGACCCATATTGTCCATATTTTTGCTCCCGATCAGGAGCTGGAACAGAGCGAACATGTGGACCGGCTGTGGATTTCCATGGGCTGGATTGGGAAAAACTGCTTTGGATGACGCAATAAGAAGAGCACAAGGTCAGTGCAAATGAAGTGTGTGTGTCCCTGCTCAAAATGAATATTTGCCATATCCCCGCTGCCGTCAGTGTGCTAATGATTAACGGCTTCAGAAAACAGCACTTTAAAATCATGTGTCTGTCTCAGCCTTTGGTGCTCTCCTATCCCTTTAATCAACGGGGTAGGCAGACCATGCAGAGAGACTTTAACATGTTTTCCACCTCTCTGCCATGTGCAATTTGACCAGCTCTGGCAACCCTTCTTGAAGTCCATCTCAAATATTTTACAGGAAAATTTATAAATGACACATTTCAAATACGAAGGACATGAAAGTACAATAGTTTTTCCATAATTTATCGACAGCAAGGTACAGTAGCATATGTCTGAAAACTACATCTGTGATGCATATTTAGCAGAATCCTGCATATGAAAATTAATATTTAAAAGTTGCGCTCATCTGTTGAAATCATCCTTAATAGAGTATAAAAGGTACAGTAATACTTTCAAGTTTAATTTGAACCATCAGAATGAAATGGCTGACACCCTGAAATAAACGTTCAGCCTCATGGAGAGTTTATGCTTTTTCTATTATTAATTCAGTGGTGCTGATGTATTCCCGATGTTCTCCTGATGAACTCCTGATGTTCTCCTTACGCAGAGACTCAGGAGAAATCTGTGGACATTGCACTTCCAGGGCTGGGTGCAGCTTCACACTCCAGGCAGATTTGTGGAATTCTTTACGGTCTCCCCCGTTTCTGTGCCCCCCCGAAATAAAGTCCCAAAATGAGGTGCACTGGCATCTCTAACTTGCCCTTAGTGTGCGATTGCATGGCCTGGCTTGTAGTCCATAGTATCTGCTGCCTCCCTTTTCCTGTGACTGCAGCACCCAGATGGAAACCTATACACTTTGAGGTGGCAACGCCAGCTAAGCAGAAACCCCTTGTACTATAAATTATACATCATAGCTTAGTTGTTGGTAGATTGATTTTTATCACAGCATGCAAGGGAGCCCTAAAGACAGTCTACGAATTTCGACCCCATCCTGGCAGGCACTCTGATACTGATAGCTGAAATGTTTCGCTCCGCTTTTCATTGGTGCCATGCGTCTTGCATTGGCAACGGAGCCTCGACTCTGAGAATAACCATCATGCATGTATCACAAGCCCCTAAATGGTACCAAATCATGTTCCATTAGGGGGAGCGTTACGATCCCAGCAATCGTGTAAGGGCTGTAACAAGCTGATAGCATTTCCTGACGAGGCCCCCCCTTGCATCACTCGTGGACGTGATCTACAGTTCTGCGCAGAATATTTCCCATAGATGAATTTGCATCTTTCAAACTTGGCAGGACAATTCACACAATACTTTACAGTTACATCACCACTTTCTCTTGTTCTGTTTTTTTAATTACGAAGTTCTTAACCTGAGGGAATGAGCTTATTTATTTAAATGTACATTTTAATGATATTGGCGACATTGCTATTTAATTAGCATGGCTAGGAAGCTTCCTTGTGCCACCAATTTAAACATCCACTAAGTTTGCAGTCCTTTCAGACATATTTATGGCATAATATGAACAAATAAGCCAGAAAGAGCAGCCTCTGAACTAGTTTGTTGTACTGTACAGGAAGTTTCTTTTTTTCATCGCCACCAAACTGAGTATTAAGAAAGTTACACATCATTGTAGATTTCAATAGATATAGCAGCTTCAGAGAAAAACATTGAGTTGAATCACCTAATGTTGTAACACTGGCACTAGGACATTTGTGGTTTGACATGGATCCTCCCAAAAGTTATGGAGGAACTTATCGGGAAACGTTTTGCACTTACTGATGCAATGGTTCCAGAAAATGTGAATTCTGAAATGACAGTTATCAATATTACCAGGTCTGAAGCTGTTCAGGTACTGATGTGACAGCATTTTGTGGGATTTTGTGGGTTCTGAGGTGATAGACAGGTGACTTGACCTCACAGGTTTTGAAGAGAAAGTTCTAGAAATAATTCTGAAACAACACTTTTTATGCATAAGATTATATGTATACCCAGTTCAGTTATTTAAAATGTGAAAACAACAAATGAATTCTAAATTAACCAATTTTTTCAGTTTCTTTGTATATCACTGGCAGCTTTCTATTTGGACCTTGTTTACAAAATTCAAATAATTAGTGAAGATATTTGCACACTATCTGCAGCCTGCAGCAATGTATTTTAATCGTGACTACTGGTGTACTCCCTGACTGAGAATCCAGGCAAGCGCTTGTGCGTGAGTCAGTAGATCTGTTGGAGTCACTCAGGCAAGGTGGATTTGCATACTTCTGCTCTTAAGTTATTACTGTAGGCCTCGATACGTGCACATTTCCCGTGACAATTTTAAGGTCCAGTGCACATCTGAGCCCAACAATATGTGCCCGTCACTGCAGTATGATGCATTTTGGGATACTGTTCCTCCAAAACAATGAAAAACATAGCCACTCATTTGTGTGTTGTGCAAAAAGATTCTTCAAAATAGAAAAATTGAGAAATAGAGCCTATTTTGATGTGCTGTATTTGTTGTTTGTATTTAATGGTATCGATAACTTGAAGGGAATGAACCTGAATGTTTCATATTCTGCGTGGTTTCCTTACAATTGGTATAATCTTTATGATTTCCAACAGTGCTGCCCATAACGACATAGTTATTACAACTCCAGCACAGTATTGGCTGTACAGATTCTCCTAAGCAGGATTGGTCGGCATCCAATGAATGTAAAAATTAGGGAGGTTTTCTGCGAAAGGCATGTTTACGTTGTCAAGAAACCCCACGGCACTCGGAAGCACAGAAATCAATTAAACAAACAATTCTTAATTTCAAAAACAGAAAAGGAAAAGGAGAAAACACAAATAAGAAGAAAATTTATTGTAGATAGCAGAACAGCTTTGTAAACACAGGTGAGATTTATGGTTCTATAGTAGATTATACCTGTATGTTTCATGAATAAATTAAATACTTCACGGAAACAACAAAGTAAGGAACAGTAGATTTTTAAAAGGTATCCTTTAAATCTAATATGAAAAAGGCGAGTCTGGTACAACCAGAAAGTCCCCTGACACATGGCAATAATTCACCCTGAGGCATTAACAAAACTAACCGGTAAGTACAAGAATGCAAGTGTAAATTCTACAGTGTCAAATTACATTTTAAATCATGTCTGTTTTGATGTGCTGTTAAAACCTTAAATTGGTTATGTAATGCAATCACAGTGCCATAGCCAGGGTAAGTGGGAAACTGTGCATTTAAGTAGCACAGTAGAAAGCAAAAAATGAGAAAACTAATAAATGAGGCACAGTACTCCCTGGGTGGGTGCCCCCATATTGCAGGCCACCGACATACACACATACAGGGCAATTCTGAGTCACATTTAGATGTATGTTTGTGGACCGAAGGGTGAAATCCATCCAAATACAAGGGAAAACAAGCAATCCCTGCACACAGAGCAAAAGGCAAAATGAAACGTCCAATTCTGAGCTGCCCAGCAGTGTATACGGGGGCGGAGCCACAGGGGCACTGGCCCCAGCTAATTGGTCCCCAGAGTGCCCTTTCCCCCCGTCACTCTCTGATTAAAATGTATGTGACAGGGGATTTTGATTTACCACTAGGAACACATTTAGCGGGTTCACTACTTTATAGTTTATTCATTTAATGTT
>JABFEA020000119.1:4939748-4957680 GCA_019775915.2 Cyphomyrus plagiostoma | reverse complement strand
GTCTCTCATTCAGTCATGACCCAGAGGCAGCCTATCAGAGTCTCTCCTCTCCTGACTTACTGAAGTCATCGAGAGAGTCAGTCTCTCATTCACAGTTCTCGTTCGATCTCTAGAGGTGTATACGTTCACTCCCAGGTTTAGTTTCCAGCCAATCATATGCTTGCTTACATTATGCCCTTACTTGCCGCACTGGCTCTCACTGGTCACAGAAGAGGAGGATATCAGCACTCATGTCAAAGACAACCAGGAGAATAAATCTGTGCAGGGAAAGTGAACATAGATATATAATTCCTGTATGAGACTCATTCCCCACAAACAAATCGTTCGTTAACTTTTACAACATTACTTGCCACTCGGGGGGGGTTGATAATAGCAGGTGCTAATCATCAAAATGGTGGATAGGCAGGATCATAATGAAAAGCTCTAAAGCAGTGGTTCATGAACTTTTTATACCGCATACAACCTCAGAAAGTATAACGCTCTCCAAGTACCACCATTATGGCATTGTGCCTGATCGATATTACATCCATGCTGGTATTTGCTGGATGTTTGGTTGTTCTGCATTGTTACTGCTGCTGGCAATTTTTTCATACTCTTTCTTATGTTTAGTTTTATATGCTTAATTAGATATAATACTAATGTTATATGGACCTGATTTCATACTTAGTATGTTTGTTCATGTTGCAATCTGCTATGGTTCAGATTTCATTGTTAACTTTTTAGTATTTCCACACCACAGATATGTTGTCCTGTTTATTTTGCTGGCTAATGATATTGCTTATATATCATTACGTCATTATCAGTTTATGCATCGACACATTGTCATGAGGAAGGATATGAGAACATGAGTAAGGTATCAGAACAGTATGGGTCTCAGTGCATCCCTAGATAAAACTATTGATTGAGCAACTTGACAGTAAGCTATTTATTTAAAAACTGTCCACGTAAATCTCAAAAACTTATTTTATATATAATTGTAGTTCATATAGTTTATTATTTTTATTACTTTGTGCGAGTTTCTTTCACCTTTAATTAGGTTTTAAAGTATTGTTTAAATTGTGGTTCTAAACTGACCTGTTCAGATAAAGCAATTTCAATTACCTCTAGGTTATACAAATAAATTTGCCTTGCCTTGCCTTACTGTCAAACCTTTTTTTGTCAAGCATTTCTAAACACTTTAGAATTTTAATATACAATGACCATGCATTACAAAACATTTGATCTTCTGAAATTCAAGTATTTTTTTTTACCCGAAGGTTGTCATCATAGGCTGTCGTTACAAAGATGCAAATTATGGCTTTGAAATCAAAAGTATGATGGGATTGTCACAAAAGTGTCTGATGAAGGGAGGATCCTTGGTGAATTCCAGAATCAAATGATAAAAAAGCTGTAGCATCTTTCAAATGAAAAGTCCTGCACTTTGCTAATTGTAACACAGGCCCCTGTTGCATTTCTCTGTTTGTTATTACATATTTATATCCTTATTGCACTTTCAGAGTTTCCATCCATTTTCAGTGATGACGGATCTCTTTAGGTTTGCATGCATCCAAAGCCTTATTCGGGATGAATATGAAGGCAGCCTGTCGTGGTCTGTTACTCTCAAATTCATCTACACAGTCACACACTAATGGCAATTTACGATCATCAGTCCCCCTAAAGTGAACACTTTTAGGCCGTGGGAGGGGTAGCTGGCTTTCACCTGTACAAATGAGACTGTGTGATCTGGCACCGGCGGCAGGGCTATCTGCTGGGCGTCTGGCCATCGTCTCCCAGAGTTTCCCCCTGAATTCATTCTCTTGGACTTGGCTCATTTGCATATTCATACAACCATGTAATTTGCCAAGTCACTGCATTCCCCCCAACCCCCCATAAATCTCAGGGTTGCCTGGGCGAGGGTGTCCACACTTATAATGACCTCTCACACACATCCTCCTCACAGGATTGCCTGTGTCGTAAGAACGCTGCATTTTATTGTATTTCATTTTTGATGCGAGGTAAGAATGCTGTATCAAAATAGGGTCAATTAAAGCTAGCTACTATTAGCATAAAAGCTAATTCCCAAGATGCCACAGGGCTGCTGGCTCCGACAGGAACCCATGACCCTGGACCCCTTGGGTTCGCATCATGTCTTACCTCAAGGGGAACTGTCAAGCTCGCTGCGACGCGACTGGACTCACAAATTCCCTCTGTCATAGCTATCAGACCCATCACAGCTCACACAGTGAAGAAAGTGGCTCTCAAGGCCAGTCTCACAGACCTTCTGATTGTAAATCCTATCCCTCCATCCCTCCATCCCTCTCCTCTTACCGCCTCATTATCCTAGATCCACGGCCCGCAAAGTCCATTCAGAATGCATAGGTGTGAGAAATATGTGCACATATTTGTGTTAAGTGTCATTAGAAGATACTCTGTGCAGCTAGTATGAAGGTCTCAGTTTTAAAACAGTACATGCTATCATTAAAGGAATCTGCGAAATTTCGATGATTTTTATTTAGGATGGGTCTGCCTCTTCGGTGTACAAATAAAGTGAATTCCCCTCCATCAATTTTCCAACTTGATATCTGGCTGTTGAATTTTACTAGATATATGATATTTCTGCCTTTTTATAAATTTTTATTTAACTGAAATCCCTGGGAAGTTAACTGCTTAATCACGGCTTAATCACACTTGGGTCGGTTAAACTGGAGGTGAGCGGGCTACATAATATTAAACAGTGATAAACTTTCTTGCAGCTTTTGAGTTTTGAGTTACTGATCTATGTCAGTCCCTGAGCTAATCTGATAAGGCACGCTGGGAGTTACCTTACAGTCTGTGAGTTGAATCAATCATACATACTGAACTATGTCAGTTCTTGTGTGTTAACCAAACACACAGACATTTTGCCCATTGGTAGCTGCCCTAAGCTGAACTGAGATCAAAATGGATTCATTTTCCCCAAGAATACTGATCACTCTGCTAGATCAGTGTGACATAAGACAGAACAATTTTTTCTGAAATTAAGAAAAGTCTAGAAAGAATAAGAGCGACCCTAAATGACATAGAGATCATATTTAAGTCCTCAATAGAACAAATAAAACTAGATGCTGTAGGAACGACACCAATGCATTTCCCAGATGTCCCCATCACCTACTCCCACCATCTAACCCAAATGCCTCCCACACTCCCCAAACTCTATCTCTAGCCCCTACCCAACACACATATACACACACCAGAGGCTTGGGCAGAATCTAATTTTTCATACCGTGATACTGTTCATGCATTTTACCATGGTATTTTGACTGTATTTTAAAGGTATTTTTGAAAAACAATGCTATTCCAGTATCTCAGTTGGTGGGTCCCCCACGATTAAATTCTCCCAATGAAAATACCTGAAAATATTACTGTAATACCACCCAAGTCTGCCCTAAACACTCCAGAAAATATCTTTATTAAAAGCCCAAATTTGTGTGCCTTGTTTCAATGTAACCAGGCTCACTCGATCTGCACCTGTGTTTCTTCTTTCCCGTGACACGATTAAGTTCCTCATGACAAATTTTACAACTAGCTAATAAACTGCTATCAATAAGATTTGCTGAGCAGGGGGGCACAATGCATGTTGCCCACCAGCTAACGGACTGCTACCGAAAACATTTACCTGGGGGGAAGGAGACCATGCATTTTACGAACCGGCTAACGGGCTGCTAATGATAAGATTTGCTGAGCAGGGGAGGGGAGCAGGACTTCTCAACGAAAAATTTCAGCCACCGGGTTGCAGAGTGTTACCAATAAAAGAAGCTAGACTGAGAGAAAAAAAGAACTTCCATCCATCTTCTGTGCCCAATAGTTCTATCCCAGAAGCTCTGGGAGCAAAGCCAGGCATAGTTCAGAGAACACATTCACAGATACGGGCAATCTGGCAACCCCAACTCACCATAGCATGTTATGAGCAAATCGAGAGAGAATCTGGAGGAAATCCTGCAATGACGCAAGGAGAAAATGCAAACTCTACACACATAGAGCCAGGATAGGGACTCAAACACAGATAACAAAGGTGTGAGGCAACAGTGCAAACCACCAAGCCACTTTACTGCAATAAAATTATGATTTTTCTTTAGTATATTCAAGAAAAATTATTCAAGTATTTGATTGAATCTGTTGGATTTATTTCAGAAGTAAAAAAATCCATGTATGGTCAAGAGATATGGATCTTTTAGTAGGTGATTGTTAAGTTTATGCTTCATAGCAGACCTTGAAAACAGGGCATCCAAATGCAGAGCAGTTGTAGATCAGAATCTTTGGGCAAAAACCATAGCCAAGAAAACAAGCAGAGGTTCAAAAGCTAAAGGGTATGTTGAAAATGACGAGTGAGGGCATCAGCTTTGGAGATTCTTCTCACGTGGCCGGTACATAATGCTGAACCAAAATCCCGCAAAAAATGGTCCACTGAGCTTTAGGTGGATTCAGACATTTATCGTTGCATATATGTTCCAAATTTTTATGATGAAGTACCCGAAAGGGGTATCTGGATCCCAGCCAATGTCTGCATTCTTCTAGGGCTAATTTGATGGCCAGGAGCTTTGCAAATTCTCCTGTCATAGTTTCATTACATGTCTGTCCATTTATGGGAGTAAAAATCACATGGGTGTAATGTGGGGCACATGCCAATGCATTGTGAAAGTAGCACACCTTCTCCTATATCAGGCCCGTGAACCTCCACCATGAAGGGGAGATCTGCGGTGGGTTACTGATGGATGGGAGCCTGAACGATAGCCTTCTTCAATGACAAAACAGCTAATCGAGTTTGGTCGCTCCAAGTCATGAGATTCTGAGGTGTCCGTGTCAGAGCCCTAAAATTACAAATAAACCTCCTATTGAAATAAGCAAATCCTAGGAATATTGTACCTCCTTCTTAAAGTGTGGACAGGGCCACTCTGATACTGCCAGAGTCGTTCCAGGGTCCATTTGTATGGTGTTGGGGGTGATAATATAGCCTAAAAAGCACAGACATCGGACATTGAACTCACGTATCTCGGCCATGACAGAGAGATTGGTCTCAACGTCTGTGGGGAACCTGTCGCGCATGGTAGTTATGCTCAACCAAGACTGTATTAACAGGTCATCAATGTAGACAATGAGGATTCTGTTGATCATGTCCTGCAAAGTAGGATTGGAACACAGCAGGTGAATTAGCCAAACCATAAAGCATAACTTGATATCCACAAGGTCCATGGGCAGTTGGAATGACATGAACGTGGTTGTGGCTGTTGAGAAGGGGGTGGACAGGAGCCATGCCTTACGAAAACAGAGGCCTACCTATAGTTTCAAGCAAAACATAACAAATTTAGCTATTCATAAAAGGGTGCCGGATATAAAAGGAATTCTGCCAATAAGCACTGATGCCAAATATAAATAACTGAGATAAAACAGTGGAATAGCATATATACAACACAAACTCCAAGATAACATATATAATACTTGTAAAATTAAAATGGCAATGCACTACATTTCGGAACACTTTTTTACAAAATAGTTTTTCTTAACTTATTAAAACTAGATTACGGTTCCAGACACTGACAAATGGGTAACAATGTAATAACATGATAAAATCGTTAAGTGGAAAAAGGGAAACCAAAAACGCAATTCAGATCTGAGCGTGTAGCTGACTAAAATGTCTTTAACATACACAAGTAAAAATCTAATTTCACAGCATAATGTAAAGAGCTATTTTAGGCAGTCCTTCACACTAGCGTGACATTGAGTGTGATGTTATCAAACAATTCTGAAATGAGCGAACAAACTTATTACTTCATGTGTCAGTGGTTCAAAGCTAGCCATTGTCTACATGTCATGGGTAAAAGAACTAGTTTTAATTTAAAAATGGCTGGACTTAAATGGCAATAATCTCAAACATCCACCGTATTTAATTGATGCTACTGCTGACAATAAACTGCACAAAAAGAAATTATACCACACAAAAAGCATTGTGAAGGCCCTTAAAAGGATGTTTTCATTTAAAATCTCTCCCTACATGACTTAATATGTATACTTCATATAATGCATCAAAACATACATTTGCATATATATCGAACCTCACCTCAAACATTAACAAATCACTTGTCTGTCCGTCCATCTGTCCATTCATTCATTCATCTTCTACTCCGCTTGCCCTATACAGTGTTGTGGTGTTCTGGAACCAATCATGGAAACAAAGGGTTCAAGGCAGGGAATAACCCAGGATGAAGCGCCAACCCATCACAGTTAGCAAATCTTATTACTCTATATTAAACCCATCAATGAAAGCAATTGGAGTGAATCTTGGCCAGGGAGTATAATTTATGCCTCAAATTTTAAGGCATGTTCTACTCATAGTGTCCATTGTATTGTATGATTATTTGTGAGCTATAGCCTAATGTAAATCTGCTCAGCTGTGTTTTTGCTGTCTCTTAGCATCATGTATGTTTAGAAGGATCTAGACCAGTGTTTGCCAGTCCGATTCTCAGGGACCCACAGTCGGTCCACATTTTTGCTCCCTTCCAGCTCCCGGCCAGACAGTCCACATGTCATGACCTGCTCGCCAAATTCTCCCATGTGCCATGCCCCCCTAGCTACCTCGTGTGGAATCCCCATGTTACCAGTTGTTTCTCGTTGTTGTTAGTCTGATGCATTTAAGTCTGTGTTTGAGTATGTTTCCACAGCTCTGTCATTAACGTCATATTGTGTCTGCCTGTCCCGTGTTTGACTGGAATTAAATTCTGTGTTTTCCCCTATTTCCGGAGTTCTGCCTCTGCTTCTGCAGTCCATGCCTTCATGTAACCGTGATACCACATTTTTGGTCCCTACCAGCTAAAGCACTCCCTTACCTTTCAGCATATATGAATCAGCAGAAAACCCAGCCCTACTGTCATTAAGCAATTATCTTTATCATAGCTGAAAAATCAAAAACCCTGAGAAATAGCCTGTCGCCCACTGACTGTGGGAGGGCACAATTACCATGATATAACAATGATTAATCCAGCCACTTTTTTTTTATTATGACACAGAGTTATGGAAGTTTAGGCTATACATCTTTACACTTATAGGTATATTGGGCACATATTTCCTGAGCATGCGCCACATGTAATCTATCCATACAGTCATCCACCTTTCATAACACTTATACAGTACAGAGTTGCAATCATAGCACTTTAATAAAAAAAATTAAAGTGAATTTAAATCAGGTTACAGAGAACTCCATATTTAGTCAATGTTCGCTATTTCATAAACAAACAAAAAAACTCCTTATGTTTTAAGGCTCTGTGTGCAAAATAAATAAATAAAGCGACAACAACCCTGTTGCCCTTGAGACATAAAAATTAATTTTGTTTCACTCCCTGTCTCTGAACAATAACCTGACAGAGTTTATAGTCTAGGAGATTAGATAATTATGGAAGATTTATGCGGCAAGCCATCTGAGTGACTCATAAAGATAATTGTTAAAAGTAATTTGAGAAGAGTTGTTCACTAAATATTTCAGGCAATGACTGAGGTATAGCCTATTAAACAATTAAAATGCTGATTAAAAGAAATACAAGTATATGTATTTTGATATCATTAGTTAATATGTATACCTTTATATATTTATAGAATATTTTTGTACTATCAAATGTCTTTAATTAATAGTTTTTCCCACACTAACCAATTTTAACACACAGGGTAAAAATCTCATTATATGCATTACTATTATTTAATAACCTAGGCAATGCTTTTATTAAAAGTGGCTTACCTATCATACAATTCTAACCATATGCACTTTCACAAAGCAATTCCGTTAAGTAGGCTTTCTCAAGGGTATAAGCATTAGTTTCCCTTTTGGGATTTAACCTACTTGGTCATAAGTCTAGCAAAGGAGAGACATTAAATGAAGGCTTTCTTATTTGCAAAGAAAAAAGCTCCCTTGGTAATGGCAAAAGGCGATTTGAACATAGAAAAGGATTCTGACATGTAATTTTTCTAAATATGCCGACTTCACCTACATTAATGTACTTGGAGGAACCTCGGTCATATTCATTATACAGCTGCACTGGAACACCAGATTTGTGGAATAAAGAGCTTGATTGAGTAATTAATTCCTTGAATCAGGCAAGCTAGAGGTGGAACATTACAAACATGGGGAGCAGCCGAAGGTCCCTAGGGAGAGGTTTGGAAATGGCTGTGTTAGACAAATGATGGTTTGAAGGTTTTATAACTGGCAAGGAGCAGTACATAAGTGTCAGCTTTCAGAAGCCAGAAATAAGTGTTATATCTACCATTTTATGTCCTGTGCCTCAAAATCCACCTGCCTGGGTGCACTCTGAGATATTTTAATAACATAATTCCTAAGTCAGAATTGTTTTTCTTAATTTCATGATACAATGATTGTGTATTGTGATAGTATTATTCAATAAATGCTGGTAAAGACAAATGTCGCTGTCATATAATCCATTGTGCAGTGCTTTGGTTGGCTCTACTATATGTTCTTATGTACTTTACTATTTTGAACTTGCAGTAGTCAGAATACTAGCGTATCTGTGTGGATTGCATGTTGCACCTGAGTCTGCCGTGAGTTTGTCTCATTTTTCATGCAAGGTTTTTTGCAGTGTTTTCACTACACTGGTCAGTAACACTTGCAACACTTGGTCAGTAACACTGGTTAGTAACACTTGGTCAATAACACTTGTAACACTTGGTCAGTAATTTATCACTCGCCAGTAATTTCTACCTATGTTGGCTTCCTGACAGCAGAATGCTGGTGATGTGTTATCTGCCACACTTGTACATCACTTTGGACAAAAGTATCTTATTGCTTTAAAAAAGAAAAAGGTTACTGGAGATGAACAGTCCCATAGTAAAAGTTAAAATGACTGACTGATAATGATACTGGTACTGGTGAAAAATGACAAAGAGGAGTGTAAATTCTGTGTGCAAAACCCAAAAGCAGTCGGAAAGAAAAACTACATGCTAGTGTATCTTCTGCTGATAGTGCAAGACAATCCGAAAAAGACAGCAAGCTATAAATTACTCTAGATAAAAGTTTGGTCACGATATGGCCATCTCTACAATAAATCTAAAACTCCTTACTTGACTTAAAGCTGATGCCTCTATTCAAAATAACAGTCATACCAATTCATACATCTGGGATTAAGCCAAGTTTTATATTTAATATGAAGAGACCACAAGTTTACGCTTTTCACCACACAGAAGTTGCAAATCTGCAGAAATACTGGGTGCAAGTCCTATACAGAAGGAGTCTTTTATTACACTTGCAATGAAAATTGCATCTCGATCCATGGCTGGGTTGATATTTCAAGGTAGCGACCATTAAGTTGACTGAGCACTTCATGATTACATTCTGATTCCAAATCAGAATAAACAACATGTAGGATAATGGATACCATAAAAGATTGTGTTGGTGCATTCCAGAACACTTGGCATCTAGGGCAACTCTAGAACATTCCAATGCTACATCATCCCCAGGTGAGGGCTTTCACTATCACTATTCCCAAGGATCTCACATCCTACTCCAAGTCTCAAACACTCAGCTGCATACTGTAGCTCTAAAGAAATCACCACAGGTACTGATCTACTCCAAACATATGGACTCTCCTCTTCTGGCTGAGCATCCTAAGGACATTAAAATAGTCATCCTTTGATAATTATGTCATATACTTTTGGCAGTGCTGGTTCTGGGCAGTGATCTTGTTTTGCTCAGAAGCAGTGCATTATTTAAAGGAAGTTGTTTGAACAGCATGTCATGTAACACTTCCAGCTGGATCACATAAAGAACAGCAGTAGTAGTTGAGGAAAGTCACTTAAAGTTTCCTCTTGAACTCCTAGGAAATGTGGCCACCTTTGTAGTGATGGTGGGGGGGGGTGCAGTTATCAAAGTGACATAGACAGAAGATTGCAGCTAACTGTTAGTGATCAGTCACTACATCTCTTTTTTAGGAATATTACTCCACGTTTCTTCAATCTGGAAAGCGGTTTCTATAGTTTGTCCAGATGGTCGTCATCATCTCTGCTTGTCACAATGAGATCATCTAGGTAGCACTGGGTACTTGGTATTCCCTACAACACCTGCTCTGTCTCTCCCTGCCAGATTGCTGGTGGCTGAAGACATGCCGTAGAGAAGACAGTTATACTGCAAAAAGCCTTTAAAAGTGTTGGTAGTTTAAAAAAAAATCCCTTGATTGTTGTTCAATTTCCATTCTCAGGTAAGGTCACACTCATTTAACGTCGTCAAGGCACTTCCAACGGATGCAAAAATATCATCAACATTAGGCAAAATGTGGGAATATAGGTTTTATCGATGCTGTAAAGCCTGCAGTTGTGATTATTGCCAAAACTCACCTTTTTAAGTCAGGGACTGTGGATGTGGATTCTTTCCCCCAATCCCTTGATATGGAATAGCTGTGCTTTATAAATCATCCTCTTGTTTAAGGCAGAGGACACTTAGCAGGTGGCAAAACTTTGTGGAATTCCATGCTCACCTTTTCCACTTCATTTTTGGCCATTATGACCTTGAATTTCCCTCTGTACTTAGTACCAGTGTCCCTCTGTACTGTGAGTCCCAGATTCCTCAGCAATGCTGCTATTCCTGACAAATTCACCACCCTGACAGCCTGCCCATCCGGGGGAATTTTCCCAAACTCTAACAACCGCACAATATTGTTACTCTTATCCGCCACTTACCGTTTCATCCGTCGTATTGTGCTATTGTAAGTCGTGTCCGTGCCCCACTTGCCTCTTGGAGACATCTTTTCACCTGTATGTGTTAAGCAGCACTGTGGCCTCTTCTGATGGCAGTTTTGAGAGCAGTCTCTTGTAGTCTGCAGCCAGAATTACAGATAGGGCATATCCTGTGTCTGCTTCCGTTTTCAATTTTCCTCCTGACACTTCTGGAGCAGAGCATATGAATCTCCTATCTGCTCCAGCAATGCTGTGCAATTCCAAGCATGACAGAACTTCCTTTGCCGACCCTACCTTAGTGTCACCAGAGTCTTCTCCCGCTTACTCTGTCCAAGTTTGTAACTTTGGTTCACTTTCTTTGCCGTGTGTAATTTTTGTTTTTTTTTGTTTTGCGTGCCACAATTTTGACACTTCCTACGACCTCCTGTCTTTAAATCAGGAATCGCTGGCAGAATATGACAATTACCCATAGTGGAAACATAAAGGTCTGCATTTTTAGCTCATGTCTCACTTGCAGGACACTTAGTTGTGCCGTCTTGTAGATCTGATGCATCCTTTGCTGCAGTTTCCATGGATATTGATGTTCAAGCCACATTCTGATTTTAAGTGTCTTTATGAGCGCAAATGCTTTTGTGCGCATTCATAATACATTTGGCGCGCAAGCAAATATACTGTACCCCAGCGTTACATATAAACCCCTGCCAAACTGGCGGTGCCCTCCGCTTTTCACAGCAGTCTGATATGCTGTCACCGAATCCTTCCTCTCCTGCTGAGAGCTCTGGGCTCAAAGTGTACCAGCCATCCAGGCAGCGCTTGTTTCCTCCATTGTCTGCGGCATCAGTGAGCATCCCAGGAGGCCATATATCAGCGCGACTTAATGAAAGTGAGACCTTTTCGACATCCCCGATATTTTTTGCTATGCAATAAAGCTTTTCCCATGCAGGTTCACCAGTCTTTATTTGTGCTGTTAAAAGCATTCGTGCATCTTACAGTTAGTTCCCCAAATTTTTTTCCCCCAGCTTGTATTTTCTCTCACTCGTTAGCCAGCAATGTGTCATGGTGTGCTTTTCACTCACTCACTCACACGCTCACTCAATCATTCGCTCACTCATTCACTCACTCACTCATTCACTCACACGCTCACTCACTCATTCACTCACTCAATCATTCACTCACACACTTATTCAGTCATTCACTCAATCATTCACTCACTTACTCACATAGATCCTTCAGCCCGCAGGTTCTCGCTGCTCCATACCTCCTGACCTTTCCTCTCCTCTCCTCCTTAGCTGTCTTCTCAAACCAGGAAGACTTATAAGCAAGGGGTCACCACTTGTCACTACTTTGTCGTGTTTTTAAACCACAGTAAGCCAAGTACATTGAAAAACTGACTTCTTCCTAATGCCATTGTCCTGTAATTAAGTAACAAATCAGTGTTCTGACTGCAAAACACAGTAAGACTCCTTCTTAACATAATTAAAATGTACCTTAAGCCACAGTTCATGAAGCACCTACCATAGGTCCAGTCTCATTATAAACTTGACTTTGGCAGCTGACCTGTCTGTATTGAGTGACCGGCTGTCTGGAAACGTCCGCGGAATCGTACTAGGAGGCTGCTTTCTAACTCTCGCACTGTCTAAATGCGGGAATCCAGGAAATTCATCCCTCACTTTAATTGTTTTCGTCTAACGAGGGGTATTTGTCACTGAATGCGTGGAAGAATGATGGGTTTTTAACTTCTTCTGAAAGTCGGCGTGACATTTTCGCTGCACATGTCAGCGAGTTCGCTCTGCATTGTTCCTTCGCCTTGTCGCTCAATCAGTTTATCGCCTTCAGCCACATGAAACTGGTGTGGAGCTGGGTAGCTTTCTGGATTTCTGTCCCTCCTTTCAAAGCAGAGTTATTACGGTGCCAATGTGAAGCAGTGTGCTTTTATTTTTTACAGGAACAGGAAATGGCTGTAGTATGAAGGGACTTCAGCCATTTCTGATTCTCTCCGTTGGCAGCTTTGAGTCCCATTCGTAAGCAGTGCTGCATTGACGGTAGTACCATTTACTTTGATACAGATTTTGATAATAACCCCCTTGTGTTATATGTGAAATACATGTTTATACAGTCTATTGTAGTTTGCTCAAATCAATTCAGATTTTTTTCACAAAATCGATATTCACCAGTCGATCCTCTGCAAACCCATAAATCCATATTACAGATTACCAGTTAGGAACCTTGGGAATGTCATTGGCCGTTGAGTTCCCAAGCCAAAGAAAATGGAGAGTGACAAGCATGATAAATAGTAGCTATGTTGATAAACAGGTTGATGGTATGGAAGTCGAGACGGCCAAGGGTGAGAGGAAATTACCTCAGTGGACTGAGCGTAATAACAAGGTGTGAGACAGAGGAAATTCACAAGTGCAACAAGAGGCCTGAGATAGTCAACAGTGTAGCTTAGCGTCACTGATAAGGGCGATGATGTGACGTTAGGGTGACAGCACTACTGTGGTCATAAATGAGTATCCAGAGGTCTGCCTCTGCTCAGCAGCTGAAGAAATATTCACTTCTATATTTAAAAGTAGTGTACAATTATTACAAGAGGTAGAATTTATATTTATGACATGTGTGTGTGCATGGAGACACACATCATTATCGCAATGCTGGGCACATGTCCATTAATTCACCTCCCTACACAATTAACTTTTTTTTTTCTCAAAAATGTGTACCCGTGAAGACAGGAAAAGCCATAAACAGAGGCTGGGGATATCCTTCAGGCGAGCTGCTTTATTAAATCTCTGTTTCCGGCACAGGTCTCTGTATCTAAATGGCTCCCCTGCTGTGATGAAGCACCAAGGTTTGTTTAAGGTGATGTCTCAATAAAGTATCCCTGAAAACCACTCCTCTAGCAATCACTGACTTTAAATCAGAATCTGCACTAAATGAAAAGGACCCACCGAGGTCATGAATGAACATATTGCTAGCATTTTTAAAAAAAAAAAACAGGCACCCGTTTACCAAGAATTACTCAACTGAAAACAAAATGTAATGTAATTAATACATGCATTATTTAGATTATATAACCTTTAACATGGCATGATAGGTTTTAACCAATGGCACAGGGGGGAGTTTGATATTGAGGTGGGGACAGCTTAATAATTTAAATTGCTTCCGCCTCCCCACAGTTCTTGCACCTCTGCTCTTTTCTAAAAGAACTTGTTATAATGAAAACATTTAGCAACTTGCAAATACACTTTTCCGAAAGCCATACAAACTCGGATTCAAACATGCACCATTGAGTCTGAGACACAATATAGAAGTGGAGATATTGTCTGGTTTTCTGTGAACGTGTGCACTATGATGTGTGATTGCACCAGATAAATTGTGGCCACTGGTGCCATATTTTTCCCTGTAAGGTGGCATATTTTTTCCAAGCAGGAGAACATTGTCCATTACTTATCTGGTCTGCCTGCAGTCTGGGAAACACAAATGAGCAAACCTATTCCTGGTTCAGGTATGTATATATCTCAAACCCTTAAACATAAATAACACAGACCTAACAGACAACTTAGTTTATGGAATCTCGCAAAATAATCATTGAAGCATACTTATATGAGTAACAGTGTATTTTACACTTTTGCTACTCATCGGTCTGAGAAGGAAATAGATTACTGAAGTATAAGCTGATAGCTAAAATGCCCAAGCTGTTTTCTTGCACCCCCCAGGAGTGGAGGTCCAAGTCCCACCTCCGCCTGGCGTCTGTGTGGAGGTTGATTATTCTCCATTTTCTCCAGGCATTCTGGATTTTTCCTACAGTCCAATGACAAGCAGTTTGGCAATTGGCATCTCTAAATTGCCCATAGTGTATGAGAGTATGTAGGTGTGTGTATATGTGCCTGGTGATGGACGGGCATCCTGTCTGAGGTGTACCCAGCTTTGTGACCTTTGCTGCCTGGGATAGGATCCAGACCTTTCTGCAACTTTAAACAGGGTATGGCATTTGGAAGATGGATGGATGGATGGATGGAAAAGCAGACTGGAGAAGTACAGTGGATTTAAACAGTAGTTTTGTACCAATACTTCAGAATAATATTTTACTAATTATTATATTAAGATAATTATTAAATAATAAAATTAAATTCTTTTATAATTACAGGAATGTCATAATTATAGGAATATTTGTCACAATAATTAGGGTGAAACAACTGCGGCAAATAATACATTAAAATTATTATTGAATGATTTGCAGTATAGATGTCTGTGATCATAAGTTGGGACATAAATGCATTATGTCTTCACTTTGAGAGCAAGCATTGTATTCTGTATACAGATTAGACAAGTTTTATGGTCAGCATACAGCTGGTACTTTCATTGCACCATAATGCATTTATTGTGCATTTTTGTCAGACTGACTTGTGTGATGCTTTTTCACAGACGGACATTCACACTAAGAAAGGAAATATTTGCCAAGGATCCGCCCACTTATTTTCTCTCCCTATGAATTCTTCGGTTCTGAAACCATGCAAGATCATTGTCAAAAGTGGGAGGACCTGTTTTTCACTTATAAGCGGTTAAATAGTAATTAGTTGATGTTTAGCTGTGTAAATGGTATAAAAGAATTTGTCAAAGCTTCTTAGGGAGAGCTTTTGCATTCTGTTAGTCACCACTGTTTTTAAAAAGAGAGAATAAGGTTAGCTTTTGAGATTCTCCAGAAACTCAGTCACGTTTCCATAAACGTTTAATTCTCTCATTGATTCAGCCTTTTTAATAAAGTCATTTTCACAAGCAGCAGATCGAAGCCATTAGGGTTGGGAGTCCACAGCAGGAAGGACGGTGGCATCCGCTCATGTGTGCCCTTCCTGTCAGCTTATGGCGTCCGGCGCTCTCTAGGGGAGCCGCGTCTGTCCAGCCTCTGCATCTTCCTTGACTCAGGTCCCGCTTATAATTGGGGTTGCCCCAAAGGGTCTGTGTCCATGAGCCGACGTCAGATTCTGCCCGGAGAGGGAGGATCGTTTAGTTAATGTGCCAGTTAACAAAATGAGACGGTCATACGGTAGCACTCTTGCTACAGTTCAGGTCACTGCAAGCCACTGCTGGGAATCGTAAGCTAGACGCTAGCTGTCAGCGACACTGCCACACGACAGTCCAGCTTGGATCCGGAGAGCTGAGCAAGCAATGGCTTCCTCCTTGATGCGAAATGAATCACACATTGTGTGACAAAGTGGACCCCGGATGGGGTCTGGGGTGTGTGTTAATAGCCAAGGGCAACAGCTGTGGTCTCCCTGGTCCTTCTGAGAGCAGAAACGTTTCATTACTGTTCGATTGTTTTGGCCTTTTCTCATCGGCTCTCTCTTCTCATGTTAATGCAGACAATAAATAAAATGAGTCATATTATTCATCCATCTTTGAATTCTCATTCTTGATGAGGGTGGAAGAATTATTACTCTTATTTAGAAGGAAACATAAACTGGGTCTTTTCAAGTAGCTGAGACTTGGGAAGTGTTCCGTTTAAAATATACCGTTAACGATCATGTGTCGGAGACATTGCCTTGCCCAAGGCAATTTCAGTGTCCAGTGAAAGGTTTCCTGCATGCAATGCATTTTCTAAATTCTGAAATTGTTACCGATAATATTTTTATGCAACATAGAAACTTTTGAAACTTTTACTGTGGTTCAAAAATTTATGGAACTCTCCCCCAATTTCCTGCCTACCATTCGAAATTGTAAAAATAAAGCAAAAACATTTCCAATAATATTTCCATAAAAGATCTTATGCTGAAATAATCAATTAGCTTAAAATTATTGACAGCAGTAGTTATTTTTTTTTTTGGATGCATCCAAACACTACACCAGATTTCAGCCCTTCCAAAGCAGTCATGTGACACACCAAAAGTTCTTTTAGATATAATGAAACGTTAGAGGCACCAATGCGCAACAGCATAATTGAAAAAAGACAGAAGATATAGCCTATAATTAGTTCTCATATAACAGAAAAAGAACAAAGAAAATACGATGTCATTAGCTTCTCTCAAAATGCTTTAATGACCCTCCATTGCTTGAGGGGTACTGGTACTGGGAGGAATTCCTTAGGAGATGTCTGACCAAGCTTTTCTGTAGTTATACATCATAAAAGAGAACTGTACACCCATACAGCTCTCTCTCTCCCCATATTCCCCATATTCCCCCATGTTCATGTATGTTTCCACTGAGTCCTCTAGTTTGCTCAGACAGTTCAGAGACAACATGCTTAGATTTGCATAATAAATGTTTGCAAGAACAGTTGAAGTCTGTAAATGTACACGCACAACCCGTCCAGGCTGTTCCCCTGCCTTGTGCCCTGTCCTTTCTAGAACAGGCCCTAGGCTGACCATGACCCTGAACTGGATAAGCAGTTACAGGAGATGGATGGATATATTTATATACAGTATCTGTATCTCATTGTAGTGTCACCAGGAGCCCTGAAGCCTACATATATTCATATATAGGTATATAGAGATAGGAATCCTATTAGTGTATATAATTTATGCCAAGAATTGATGGTTTGAGGCGAAGTCGTGGTCGTGAAATAGCGAGGAACAATTATATTGAGGGTGACATGCCCCTATTTCAAGATTTAGTCCTTTTATTTAAGTGTAGGAAGAAGGGTTGTTGCATTCTCCTGGTAGATATAAAGGGCCTGCTAACAATGGGTCAATATTAGAACACCGCAGTGCTATGGCTGTGCTGAGAACCATCGCAGTGTGGGATCTCAAAAAGACATTTCAGGTAAAATAATAACACTAAAGTTTAAGTTATGATATCATATTGATATCAGTAACATTTGATCTGATACCACAGTTACAGGAAGTTCTTAGCTTTTTTAAAAACGATAAAAACTCGTTAGCCATTTTGTTCCCATAGATGTCTGCTCCATCCTTTGCAGACCCTGTGATTGTTATCTCTGTTCTGCTTTCCATATCTTCTCTCCTTCCAGGCTTAGCATCTCTATTCCCTGAATCATCACTTTCTGTCCAGAAAAAATATACTGTGATGCACAAAGAAATATATTGGGAAAACTTTGGTGCAAAGATAAAACTGTGATATGGATATCCTTGACCATAGATCACAAAGCTGGCTTGAGTCCCTCTTTGTTAAATACATTCAAGCCATAACTGAAAAAACATAATTTTTAGTGTATTGGATAAATACACTCACCTAAAGGATTATTAGGAACACCATACTAATACGGTGTTTGACCCCCTTTCACCTTCAGAACTGCCTT
>JABFEA020000119.1:4917391-4934013 GCA_019775915.2 Cyphomyrus plagiostoma | reverse complement strand
CACCCTTAGCCACACCCCCTGGGCTGAGCATGTTAAGCAAGGGGGGTGCCTCATGATGACTGATGCAGTCCTTCCAAAGGTAATACAGCAGAGGTACTATTACACAATAAAACCACAGAAAGACATTAATGAATTCTGTATATAATTTAATTTAACAGAAATGTTACTACACATCTTCACAAATACCATTCCATAAACATTACTACATCAGAGTATTCTGAATCACTTGTGCCATTCCGTAAACATTACTACATTAGAGTATCCTGAATCATCTGTACAATTCCATAAACATTACTACATTAGAGTAACCTGAATCAGCTGTACCATTCCATAAACATTACTGCATTAGAGTATCCTGAATCACCTGTACCATTCCATAACCATTACTGCATTAGAGTATCCTGAATCACCTGTAATGCCATTACTTCTTAGTTAATCACCTAAAAACCCACGGACGGCCTTTTGAAGTTTTTTATGCTTTCATCCAAAGGTATATAGGGCTGATGTGTGAAACGTGCTTGTTAATATAAGTATGATCGTGTTTTGACTTTTAAAGGTCATGGGTAGAGACTGTATTAAAGATTTGGCCACAGTTACACCTTTTCCAGTGGAATATAAATCATCCTGTTTTACTGTCAGTAGGAGAGTGCAGTTAGGAGAAGGTGAACATAAAATCTTGACAGCTGTCAGAATTTCCTGAAAGATCCACAAAAATCCGATAACTTCCCAGCAGTCTGAAATGAAACGTGAATAAGCCAATGACAGCTGCACTTTGATGGACACTACCTGCTCTTCCCTCTCACCAGAAGGCAAAAGTTTGGTGCCCACACCATGTCTGTTCTATATCTAGTTATCCTTTACTTATTTTAATGGTCAAGTTTGGGTTGACTCAACAGGGTAAAGAAAAAGCACATTGGTAAGAATTTATAATTGTTTGCATTGGTGTTATGAAATTACTGGTCTATATTTAATACAAACCATCAACCCAGAGACTCCAACGCTATTCAAGATAGAACAACAAAAATAATAATGGAAATGAATAACTTCTAGCATTTAAACAAATACAATGTTTGGCATATTTTGGCCAAATTACTGCTTGAATAAGTATGATGGCCTTTGAGCGGCTAAATAAGCTCTATAACAAGCTACTAATCAATGACAGATTCTATAAACAGTTGGACTTGAGCAGCTGAACAACAGCAATTAAAACGCGAGTATTAATCGAGGTGCTCAGTGTTGCTAAGCTGCAGCCAAACAACAATCAAATCCATATGAAGCATGTTCCATGATCTCCGCCGAAACACCACGATGCGCGGCAAGATCTTGACAGCAGCGTTTTGTGCAAGTTGCGTCGTTTCTAATTAAATTGCCGTGCCGCCGATGGTGGTACTGATGAAAGGCCATAGCAGATGTTTCCATGGTGTTTGGCAGGAATCTTATGAAGTAACATCTGTAGAACTTTGTACTTCGCTGTGTTTTCGGATTCCTTAAACAGTTGGGGGTTGATGCGTTAGGCCGCCACAGGGAGCCTGATTCCTTTCAAAGATGTCACCAGACAAATTAAGTGCAATTTTTGCTCATCTCACACAAGTCTCCACCCATTACAAATATGTCCTTCCTGAATTCGACTAACAAATAAAACCATTTTGTCAATATTAATGCAAAGATTCAGTTGCAAAGAATATGTGTTAATGAGAGCAAGTATAGCTCAGGAAACATGCAGTTTTTTGTGGCGTTCTGGAGCAAACATCAGGATGATTTTCGTTTTAATTGCCATTGTTACATTAGGCTGTCGTCCAGATGACTACGCCTTCAGGCAATGAGATACTAAATGCATGAACAGCAGGTATGCAAAGAGCAGTAATCCACCCCAGTTCGTTTTAAACAGGGCCTTTAGCGAAGAAATCACGAGGGCTTTGTACTTTCCTGACAAGGTTTAACAAAGAGGGGAAATCTGTATTAGCAGAGGTCAAGGCTTGTCAATTACACCATACACCATGGCTGCTAAACACCCCATAACAATTTGTTCTGACAGCATTAAACAGATTTTCCCCACTGTTTTCTTGAGATGCAGATTAACACCCAGATTAAGTTAATGAGACTGTGATTGCATGCTGAACTGAAATGAACAGAAGGAAAATTATCCTAACAATGCAGCAAAATATATATATTTCTGTTTAGATTTTTTTGTGTGCAGATCAGAGTTTCACTCAGCAAAATAAATATAATTAATCATTTCTAATTTACTGTTTAGCATCTTTTTAATTATTACTCCAAAGACCTTAAAAAATGCTAAACATATTTCTTTTTTCTATATTCTGTGATATTCTGTTCTATTACATTTGGAAAAACCTCTGTTAGGACTAAAAATACCACTTTATCTTGGTGTGGGGGACCTGGACCCTATCCCAGGCCAAATTGGCACGCAGGAAGGATGCTAATTTATCATGCACACACTATGGGCAATTCAGAGACCTCAAGTCACTTAAATGTAGGTCTGTAGAGCGTAGGGGGAATTGGAATGCCCAGAGCACACCTACAAAGCAAGAGGGACACACAGATTCGATTTAATCAATTGCAATATCAATATAAATCCATGACAAAGAACAACATTTTGAAGTCAGAGCCTTTTGCTCAGAGAAAAGCAGAAAGATTTGCCCTCGCTAGCATGAAGCCAGCAGTCATTTGAAAGGCATGTTCCTGTATTTAGTACTTTATATGGTGAGTGACAGGTGTTCTTAAAAGTTTGTGTTGATTCAGTCAAGCAATGAAGATTCAAATGTTGATTCTAGAACCAAAAGCAAACATAAAGTAATGGAAGTTAAGATAAAGCAGTTTCAGAGCAACACTTTTAAAGTCTGTTTTTGGAGATTGTGTCAGCAGTTCCTCTCGCAAGGGAGAATAAACGGCCATGTATTAGGCGCTGAACTTGCCCCAGGTCCGCTGGCCTTCTCTGCGGCTCCCCTCAGCATATCCGTGGCGAGATTTCCTAGAAACTCATGACTTCTGAAGCATCTGGAAAGCTCCACTTTAATAAACTCACTTTACCTGGCGAAACCAATGTTAACAGCAATTTTAAGCCTGAACTGGATAAAGGTATCCACTAAAATGTTAAATGTTAAACAAATTGACAGAGAAACGGGGAGCATGCAAACCACTAAGAAGTTAATCATCAAGTAATTTAAAAAAGAACTGCAGGTGGCTGGAACAATTAAATGAGAAACACATTCACTATAGTAATAACAAATCCCACCTCTCCTGTTTTTCCTTGACACAAGCTAGTTATCATACAATTTTTTTTACCTACTATAATGTGCAATTTCAGCATTTTCAACTAAACAGAGACTAAAAGTCTTTTTCTCGAAGTGGAAAGACAAGTTGGAATCCTGCTTATTAAGCGCTCACTGTCGTTCTCAGCATCACCTACGGTTTAGAGAATTTCTTGCTACAAATATGGACGAAAGAGTAAAATCACAAGCTAAATGCATCGATTAATCACACTGATAACGTGCAATTTCTTGTGGCGGAGTCCCAGGGTCAGACCTTGGGGAGTTTATGCACCTTCAGACGGGTTTAAATTAATCAATTTCAGCAAAACCACTCAGTCAGCCGCATGGATGACGTCGCCCAAGTGTATGGCAGGAGACGTGTCACCAAGCACCGCCAGCTCGTCATCTCCCAAGTGGTGAGCGAGGGAGCATTCAGAAAACGCTTCATCACGGAAGGACCTTGGGGGCAGAATCGGCGAATCCAGCGGCATTAATCATGCTCGTGGCAGCATAGCACTAATTGGAAGTGATTCCAAGGTACAGAGGAGACAGGTATCTACCACCATAGGGTGTATCTCTACCAGTGCAATGCCATGTGGAGCCCAAGGCAAGCTACACAAGGAGGGGGTGTTCAGGGGTGGCAGTTGGTAACTCGACACCCCTTCAGAAGATTGTGCCATATACCAGGGGGGTGGCTACAGATGTTAGACCTCATGAAAGCACATCATGTTGAGCCCCTAACCCAGATCAATCCAATTATTTTCCAAATCAGCCCAATATTCCCTCCATTAAGACATCGCTGCCCTATGCCGCCTATGTTGCCTAATTTATTGACCAGCACTGGTTTTCATGTTGTTACAATACTGACCCTAAACTGGAGCTGACACCCGCAACTCAGCAAAACGTGGCCTAGGGCACCAGAACACCCAGAACCAGCCCTGGTCCCACAGTTGCTGCTTGGTCAGTTTTCTTGCTGACAAATAACTCTTATTCAGTGGTAATAATTTAAATATAAAATTATTGAACATGTACTGAGGCAGCTTGTTAACAACTGCAACTGTGGCACCACAGAGAGCTCTGTAAGGACACAGTGAAAATGGAGACCAGACCCTAAGGAAAAAAAAAAGTTTAGTACTGATAGTTTCTTAATATGTCGTTATATAACTGCAAAAGCTGTAAAAGTGCAATGGCCATACAGTACTGCATCTTGTCATAAAATGTATTTGTTCTATTTTTTAATTAACACATAATATCAAGTTTTTTCTGACTAAATGACATTTTAATGTTCTAAAATTATACATTTTATTTATTTTGTAAGTGACATTTTACATTATCATGCACTGGAGTAGCGGTAAAGAAATTAATGAAAACTTCAATTAACAGAAAACCACTAAGTTAACATTAGCATTATAATGTGGATGGGGGTGGGGGGCAAGTTAGATGTCATTCTCAAGTACAGAACAACACGTGCAAACTTCTTACGACAGTTTCCCAAATAAAACATTAAAAATGCACATGCACTAGATTCCGGATTTTTTCATGTTTAATTAGCTGGTTTTGTAAACACGAATTTTTACGCCTGTCCGCGTGGGAAGTTACACCTTCGTTGGTTCGTGGCTGTGCGCTCGCTTCTTGTGCTTCAGTATCAGATTCGGCGATAACCCGATGACAAGGCTGCTGTCAGCACGCGTGATTCCGGTATTCGTCACACCGGCGTGTGAAGGGAGATCAGGCGGGAGCTGCACTGGCGCCACAGGCTGCGCCGGTTCGCCGGATGAGGTGAGCCCTACTAGCTTTCCTGAGCTCCCCCGGTTTCCATTTAAGAAACTTATTAAAGGCCGCATGTTAATGAAAAGGATCCATTAATCCATTAATAAATTAATCGTTCACCAAATCTGTTCGCAGTTCCTAGGTGTCTCCAGCAGCCTCCGTTCGAACCCGGAAACACGCCATCCCAAAGAGCACTGTATTTTCCCGACGAGCTCCTAATACGTTATTAAATAATGTAAAAATGAGCTTTCAAAATTTAAAGTCGGAGCTGCAAATCTCTTTAATAATGACCTATATCCCCCTAATGAGCTCTTCAGGACAATGAAGTGATCACTTCGCAACAGGGCTGTACGGAGCCAGTCCCCCCTGGAAGCAGCCCAGCTTTGAGATAATACTTATTAAGGCACGGTCCGCTGAGACCTTCGGCTTTTATTACCAGAGTATTAATCATCTGTGCGCGTATAAAATAACCAGTTTTTGCTATACGCAATATAATGCTCACGACATTGCAGCATCTTCTTATAATAGCTACAATACATTGTTTCTACAGTAAGCAATTTACAACAGAAATATTATAAATAATAATAATTTTTATAAGGCACAGTGACTGGAAACCTGGAGTATGGAGCTGGTGTGGTGAGATTTATATATGTATTGCATAAATATTCTGTAAATGCATGTTTAAATACTTCACAAATGTTATTAAATTTAAAGATAAGCTATCATTTTTAATCAAGTCCATTGCACGCCGCGGATACCCTTGTATGATTTACAAAATCAACGTGTCTTTCATTTAAAAATGTAAGTCCAGTGCAGTAATAGAGGATGGGTGCTTCTCTTCTGGTTCCTGCGTGTGTGCACACATATTTGCGTGCGTGCCTGCATGATCTGCCGAGCGGCGTCACGTGTCTGTCAGTGGGGAGTTAAAGAGGCGTAATTAAAGAGACTAATGTAAATTCCCTATGCTAGAGGGGCTGCTTCCAAGGGCCAGAAAATAATTTCTCAGAAGCTTGGGAGAATTATTATTTTTCTTAATTTAGAGACCCACCCATCCATGTTTTCTTAAGTATTTTCTACACTGAATCCAGAAAAAAGATGCCTTACTTAACAATCAGTATCCCACTTCTTACTATATTACGACAATAGCAGTATTAGCCTTAATTCCATACATTTTTCATAACCATTAAATATTTACAGAATTTTAACATCTTTTGGTAGAAGACTTGTAGCATTCTGTACTAATACTCTAAATTTTAAAATAAGGCAGTGTATATGCACTCTGTGTCTCTTGCAATGTAATTAACCGATTTTAACAATGCAATGCAATTACTTTAATACCTCGTAAATCTCTCGCTGTGAAAGAGACATGCACTTGAAATGAAGAACAGATCAATCAAGTGCAGTGTGGCTCAGGTCACAGAGAAGAGTCTGGTCCAATTGGCTGGGAACACAGCTGCTGAATGCTGCACGTGTGCATGCGTTATACTGCAAACGCAGTTTACACCACGGCCACTTCACAGTGTGTTTGTACAGCAGTAAGGTTTCGTCTGGCTGGGGCTCACGGTCCGGCGGGGAAAAGACTGTCTATGAAGGAGGGGAGGAGTCTGACGATACCCACAATTTTGGCAGGAGGCGGGCCGACATAATGAAGAGAACCTTCAGAGTGAGAGGAGCCATGTTTGATTGGGGATATCAGGGTATAGCTGGCAGAGAATGACAGGGACAGCAGGAGCGTGAAGGGAAGAACCTTCAAAGCAAGGATAAAGCAGCGCGTATGCAGGGCGTCTGAATCCGCTTGTTAAGTTATGACGTTTGCGTCACATGTTTCCTGGGCCAAGCCAGGTACAAGCCAATATGCCTCAGTGTTTTAATCCATCTGATTAAAAACAAAGAATTGTCCTTCTATCGCTTTCCATGCGACGAAAGAGAGAAGAGGCAGTGGCTCTGTATATTAAACAGCCATTTTCTGCGTTTTTTTTTTTCCATGTTTAGTATCAGTGGTGTACACAAAATTCACAGTTCAGTGAAAACGTGTTTTGGGTTCACGGTTTTTATAGTAGGGAAAATAAAATTTGTTCTGAGGTTATTTATTATTAAAACTGCAAATTACTATTAGGATAAGGTGTAAGGCAATGTGTCCATTGACATGTCTGAATAACAAGGCGGGCTTATTTGCAAAATACATAAATTTTGAAAATCAAAAATCCGTAATCATAACAATCATAATGAACTAAATGTTGTGGTCTTTTCTACTGCGTATGGTTGCCTATATGCAGCTGAATTTGCTTAAAGTCATACTCAAACTCGGATGAAATTGGTTCAAACGAGTTAGGGTGTTGATTGTGTTTTCAGCAAAGTTTGGTGTAACAGAACCAGCCTTGGTTTTATCAGCTACTCTCTCTCCAGTGGCGGTGTAATTTAGTGGGAAACCAATATCCCCATTATGACTGACTGTAACCAGAATTTGCTGTAACAAACTCACTGCCACAATTAGCATAATGTTTTCCATGTCAAACAGCTATTGGTGAATTTAGGTTCACCGGTGTCAAGAAATGTCTTCATTCGTTTCATTGTGCGTATGAACTGAAAATGATGTGCCAGTGATTCCTCCTGGGAGAACAGCTATACTCATCACTCTTGTTTGAATTAAAGGAATTTAGCCCCTTTTTCATCCATTTCTTTTCGCAACCTAACCCGCTTTTTCCCGTTAATGATGCCTTGGTGAAGAAAGCTCGTCACGGTGAATAATGTTAATGGTTGCACCAATATGGTTTCCGTCATGAGTTACGTCAGTCTTAACAAGCGGATCCAAGAGGTGACAAAGGCAGCCCCCCAGGGGCGCCATCTTCTGAGGGGGTGCCCACATAGCAAACCTTTGCCCCCCCCCATCCCTACCCCTACCCAGCAAGGGTGCAAGCATGGGCACCGCTGGAGATTTTAGGCTTCATGAAAGCATATCATACTGGACCCCCAGCCAAGACCAATTTTTTTAGGCCCCCTGTCCCTCAGGGACCCTACATCCTATATTTTCCCCCCTTTATGTCGCCCCAGGATGCCAGGGGTGAAATTTGCCTAGGACATCACATAGGCTTTGACTAGCCCTGCGTGCATGAGCACACTGCACGCCCTGGTGCTTTTGGAAACCGTTAATGTTTGTTTGATGCTCTTTTCCAGCAGGATCACCCCAGCGAATCTGATTACGTCTCAATTTCCCAAAAGCAGCATGCAGTGCAATCAGATTGCAAACAACTCCAGGACAGCCATAACGGCAATGATAGAATGTCGCATGTAATGCAGTCGACACTGTCTGCGTTTTCGGGCTTGTGAAACACTAAGCAGTGAAAAGCCTGCCTCTGCTTTCCAACAGTGTTATGTCTCAAGATCTGCCGAGCCTGATCACCCCACTGTCATGCAGACGTCCCTCCCTTTGTCTGAATTAACATTCAGAGCCAAAACCAAAAAGTAATTTAAGGGGTCAGATATCCAACGTAAGGCAGAGGAATAGCATGGAGTGGCTTGCTTGGGCTTCAATTCCTGTGCCTGCCACATAAAATTTGATTAACTGCAACATGAGGTTTCATGTCGAGAGGCAATAAAATATGAAGGTGCAAGTCAACCCTCATCTTGAGTTTGGCAGACGTTCAGGTCATCCTCATCAGGGACCAATCGCCTCCCCAAAAACACTATCCAGTGCCAGGGGCATGGGCTGCGTGGCTGGAAATTAATGCTACCTAATAACTTCATTTTATTTGAATCGTAGGGACAATTTTCATTCAACAGTTGCGGCATTTAGGAGACTTTTTAAAGCTTCCAAAATTCGTTAATTATTACCAGTGAGTAACAGAGTGTCATAAAACACTGAAAGCACGGATTGTCAACCTTTCCACAAACAGGATGGTGGAAAGATTTGCCTGTGTCTGTGTCAAAATATTTTAATTTAGAAAAGAATATTTAGGCCATCTTGGTGAAATTGTCCATCATAATCTACCATGGTGTTGACCTCTGACTGAAACCCAAAAACTGAATTCCCTTTCATGCTCTTTTTCATTCCAACATCATCATGTGAGACTTTGCTGGGCTCACTTTATCTTCATAGACTTCTATACATATAAATGTATATGATCCCCCACCTGCTAAATGTCATGAAGTAATAGTTTTAACTTTTATTAATGGTTCACTTTGTTTTGTCTGAGTGCATATATCTCGATATCCTCATAGACGACTTATATAACGCTGGGTAATTTTTCATGTAAGACTTTTAATTAGCCTGCAGCCATGTAATGTAGTACTGCATAATTTAAAAGAATTTCTGACAATCTTATTTTCCCCTATTTTCTGCCTTTTTTAACTCATGGAGTTACTAGGCTCAGCCTATTTCAGGCTCATGAAAAATAAAAACCACCATCAAACACCTTTCGGATTTCACCAGCAGACGGTGGTCAGCTGAGAATATGGACGACAGCATCCTCCCTGTCCCACGACGGCTTCCTGCTGATGTACCGTGTGTCTATGATCACCTTCATGGCCGCTATCGCGAAGCTGCGCAAAGGTGTAAATTCAGGGTGGATGACTTGCCATGTCTAGACATCCTTTTGGTCTTATGCACGCTGTACAGTTTTTTGTTTATTCCCAGGTCTGACATTGTTATTAACACTATTCATACTATTTTCAGAATTATTGGGCAGAGACAAATTCATGGATCCTTGACAGAACCAAAATAAAATGAGGAAATAGCAGAAAAAGAACATAATCCCAGAAATGAATATGCACAGAACATGTAGCACAACATTATTTAACATTGTAAAAGACACCATACAAAGTGAGCCTTTATTTAATAGTTGCCATAACCGTTTTATTCTGAATTTTATTTTTATTTTGAATTGTGCACACATTCAGTAGTTTTTTTTTTTTCCCTGGGAGCAGAAAAGAATGCAAATGAAAGCACTGACTGTACTCTGCTTTGAGACAGGAAGGAAGACACAATGAAACAAGGACACAGCAGTGGCGGGAGGAAGGGAACATGTTAGTGGGGGGGGTGAACAACATGCATCGCCAGCGAGTAACAAAGACGGGAGCCCGGGTGTACATGGTTCCAAATCCCAGAACCGCATTGCGGGTCACAGCTCATGTCTGCGTCTCCGGCCAGTCCCGGCAGGTTTTCAGGCTTCCGCCCGGTCGATTTCACGCGGATGAAGACGCGGAAGCGCTACCTGAGGCGTGACTCGGTTTTATGTCGCGGCCGTAAATGTAAGCGATCCGTTGAAGCTGCTGACTTGCAGCTCTGGGCGGCCAGAGAGGCTGCCTCAGCTGCCGGCCTACATCTGCTCTGCTTGAGGTTTAAGTGTGACGGATCCAAACACAATGCCGAAGCTTGCACTATGACTGGGTGACCTAGCCCTTTTTATGCCTGCCTGCTGCACTTACACATAAACATTACATTAATGTCATTTAATAAATATTTGCAAGATCACTTGAAGTGTGTAAATGCCTATGCTGTCCAGGGTGTCCCCTTCCCAGCCCCCCCCCCCAATTGACCTTATAGTGGATCATCAGTTTAGATGGATAGATGGATGGAAGTTTACATATACAAAAAAATCACAGATATATGAAATGAAACAGAACCATGCCCCCTTTTTCAATTTTATTGGATTTATTTTCCTAGACAGTGCCTTTGTGCATAATATGTTATACAGGTTGCAACTTTGAATGCAATGTTGGATATTTTTTAAGCAATTCCAGGTGAGTACTTTGTTCAGGGGTAGAATCGCAGGAATCTTTAATCAACTGCCCCTAAAATCCTCATATTCCCTCTGCAGTACTCCTGTATGAGCTTGGATCAATATGTAGCACATGGCCAGATTTCATTTCCGTAAATTCAATAATTCAAAGATTTCGGCAAGAGACTTTTATTATGAAATACTGCACTTTTTCACCCAGATTCATTCAGCCCCTACCACCTCAGCTCACAACAATGTATTCACCTATCCCACTTCCATTGTTCATAAACAGCAAATCAGAACAACAGCAGGACAGCCAATATAATGTGGGCAAGGAATTTAGCCACTTGGATCCCACTGTTCAAATAAAAAATTCACTCATATGACTTATTTGAGAAAAGTACACATTGCAGTATTTTGTTTGTGTCAAAAAGGTGAGGTTGTAAACTCATCTGTAACCGTCCTTATTCTTGTTTCTCTCACAATGGAAATGTCTCTGTGACTATGCATTGTGTTACATGATCCAAAAGATCCCCATCTACACACCCACGTGTATGTAAGACTGTTAACGAGGAGAGGAAGATGCCTTATCCTTCCCGTCCGGGGAGGACAGCCAGGATAATGTAATTAATTTTGGCTAATGTGTACAAGTGCGCCATTGTGACGAACGCATGCTCTTGCCAGTGTGAGACTGGTTTTATCACTTACTCTCCAGACCTATACCAAACTCGTATTAACTTCCTTCTGCCAGATTTTTTTACTAGTTTGCTCTAGGATGGCCTGTTTTTCCAAGTGCTCTGTCTCGCTCCATTAAAAATTCATCTTTAAATTTACTGAAAAAGAAATGATCTCGCTTGGAATACTGTACAGGATCCGACTGCAGCGGGAAATGTAAAACCTAACCTTGGGAAGGAGATTCGGTGATGTTAAAGAAAAAGCGCTGTGCCAATTTGAAGCAGGCCTGAAGAGGAACAGCACACCGACGAGGGCCTTCAGACTGTGATGTCGCAATGAGGTCATCAGCAGGGGTGAAGCACTGCCAGTAAGTCATATTGTTTACCTGCATGGTATTATTATTATAATGCATTCCTGCAGGTTCACAGTCAGGCTGGAGCGTACTTCAGGAAGCATGGCGCACAAGACAGGGGCTCATCCTGGACAGTCCATCACGTGGTACATTCTGATGCAAACAACCAGGTACTACATGCAATTTAAAGACATGATTTTGCAGGAGAAATCCAGAGTGCAGATGTGAAACCATGGGAATTCCAAACGCACGCACCCAGCGATGGGATTTGGACTCGGACCAGGAAGGTGTGAGGCTACAGGGCCACCGTGTCACCACTGGTCTGTTAAAACTGCATCAAAAGGGAAAACGAATGACTATCTAAACAGGATGCTTCAGTACGTCTGGTGCCCACCTAAAAATCATTGCAATAACCTTGCCTGTTCCTCTCAACATGTATGTCTGATGCTGTTCCTCCAAGGCCAGACGTCCAAGCAGGTAAATCATACCGATGGTCAGGGGATAAATAACATTTTAAGCATTTACCACAAGGAGATTGTAAAAGAAGGACTAACTTTAAGGTGTGCACAGTCCACATGCTAAATGCCTCTTAAAGACCTTGCCCAGAGCATCTTGGACGTAGCAGAAGGTAAAAATGACTCAACTAAAAGGATTATCCAGTTGCAGGGTATTTTAGAGCCAAATCATGAATAAACAGTATGAATGTCTGGATTTTTAAATAAAACTACCAGCACTTCATGCAAGTACATGAATATTGGATTTCTTCTCAGGTTCTTTTATTTAATGTGGGCTGGGTTAGCCAGAGGCGGGAAAGGGGGGAGGTGGAGGGTGGTGTATTTAACACTGGGATCACAAATGCTAATTAAAGACAGAAATTAGTGTTCGGTTTTTAAAACGTAATTAGGCTGCGAAAATTAAATTAAGTGACAGCAGGCCGCACCCTCTCTAAGCCTCTCCTTCCTGAAGACCGCCAAGCTGTCTACGTTTACAGCTCCAGCACCCCACCACCACAGCTGAGAGCAACCCCCTCTTGTTTTGACTTCCTGGTGTGTAGCTAGCTTTCCCAAGTCCCCCTGCAAAGGGAGCCATTGGCTTTTGCAGCCCCCTAAACATGAAGCCACCGTTGGTCTCCCAGCACTGCTCTGAGAAGACAGACGAACCCAGATAGCGGAAAATGTGTACGAGATGCGAAGGGGGTGGTGGAACGGCATGCTCCCGTTTAGCAGCAACGGCGGGGCCGCGCTAGCTGCCACGGCATGGCGATCGTGGCGTGGGCGGGAGAGTCAGCCCAGGAAGAGACGGCCCCAGATGGGTGGCACCACCAGCGGCAGGTTTTCTCTGCTAAGTCCTGCTGTTAGCCTTCTGGTCTGGGCCTCAAAGGAGACTTCTCTCAAACCTGAGTGAAAAAGTGAGTAATGAGAATGTAGCACCGGAAGAGGACTGGCTCTAGCAGAAGCCTCTTGCTGGTTGCACACAGGTGGTGAGAAGAAAGATCTGAGCTGACAGCAACTGCTACAGAACCAGTGCAATAACTCTCTTGCCAAACGCCTCTCTTTGTCTATGTAGCTTTTAGCCTACGCATCTCCCTTTCAGACTCATATCGAGCTATTTCCCAGATTTTTGCCACCAGCGATGGAGTCAGAAGCAGACAGAAACTCGGACATGCACCTCTTTGACTTGTGCCATTATCTCATCGTAGAGTGAATTCTCGGTTGCCATGCGAGACCTACTGTAGGGAGAGCTAAATCTACGACCACTGAGCTGGGTGTGGATTTGAGGAAGGATGGGTCTCTACTGGCAACCGGCAACCCGCAGGCACCTGATAGGTCCACTGAGTCTCTGAAGCAGCTAGGCAGGTTTCTCTAGTCAATTTATCCCTTAGCCCCTCATTCAAGTGGACTCGAGATTAGCACGAATGTTTTGCTATTTTTCATTGTATTTGTTTAACTTCCTCTGTCAGATGTTCATTATAGTCTCAATGTTGCTAGAAGGTGGTGAAAAAAATCCCAGCCCTTAAATTTCTATCAGTCCCCATTAGCCATTAAATCTAAATATGTGTCGTTAGGGCTGCTCTGGTTACTCGATAACATGTAGCCCAGCTCCCCCCAATCCTTCAGCCTCATTTGATGCCTCCCATTTGAGCTGAAGTTGCTGTCAAGCAGATATGGAAGTTTTCGATCATCTCTGACCGGTGGGGGTCCCTAAGGATGGGCTCCACCCCCAGTCGCTCTTGCAGAGCTTTTTGTCAGTCTCATTAAATCAAACTACAAAACACTTCTGCCCTAAAATACCTACTAGTATAGCAACTTACGTGCTGTTTCCAGGGAATTTCAATTTGATCCTGTTTTTTTTTTTGAGTCAGAAAGTGCAGCTGTGGGTCAATATGAAAGATGTCATTATGAAACATCTTTTGTTCCATGTTTTATTTTGGATATTTAAGCTAAAATGTCAACGTCGAATCCTGTTGTATCAATCCGTTTGGTCGACTTGAATCTGTCTGACTCAGGTACGATATATGTAATCAGAATCAATATGGTCTGTTTACTGAAAGCAATTGATTTTCCATGACAGATTTCTCCAGTAGCAATCAGTTCCCATCACTGGGCTATATTTCCAGCACCCCAGGCCAGGTATTTGAGGTTGATGCTTTCTTTTCTACCGAAGGTGCATTTAATCCAAGCTGCATCCCTCAGTTTACGTCTCGCACGCTTCCTCGTGTGTTTCTACATAATGAAATGAATATGCGCTATGGTGGTCAGGTTTTTGCAGAGACTGCAGGGCACTGATAGCACTATAAATTTGTGTTATATATGTCTGCCGGGATAGACAAAAGTCTAGAACAAAAAAGGTTAATTTGTGCCGTGAACCGAAAGTTATTACCGTATCATTAACTTCTGAGAAATTTTTAGCAGCCAGGTTCACCACTGATGAATTATCCAAGGTTAGGCATAAGAAATGATTTCATTAATGCTTAACTAGAGGTAATATTTTGACAGTGATAATTGCCAAATAATATCACATATAATATTTTATTAGTTAATTGAAATTTATACTGTAATTCTTAATAATATTACAATCTTCTAATTATCTTAGAAGTACATGACAAATGAATTGTGCTTTAAATTAAAATCCAGTAAAATTATTACTTTTCCTGGGTACTGGTCCTCTGTCCCTTTTATTAAGTCATTTAAAACTCTCTGCCACCGAATGTAATGCAGTGTAAGCTCTGCCGTTGTACATAGCTCAACATGGGGTAGTGTTGTTTGGACTTTGCCATGCTTTCTTATAAGTGTTGTCTCCATTACTGGTATTTACCTGACCCATATTGTAGTGTGTGTCGTTAATCTTTCCTTGAGTTGATTATACCACAGTATTGGGACAGTGAGGTATACTAATACGATACACTGTATTGCTTATAACACTGTATTGCTTTCATGGTACCAAATATTGTGGAAAATTAACCTACAATCTCAACGCGTTTGTCTTTAGATGAGAATGAAATTTAAAAAATACCATCTGTTGATTGGCATGGGGTAAATGCAGATTTTTTTTTTCCCCCCGGAAGGAATACAGACAATTCAATTTTGCATGCTTACATCTATGATTCCGCAGTCAGTGAATAACAGCTACTGTGTAATTTTGTCTCAGAAATATCACAGAGATGACAGTGTACAATGAGATTAGAACTCTCCAATCATCTTTAATTTGAGTGAACATAAGAAAAACTAATGAGATGGTAACGAGGAGAGACAATCTTGTATGACAGGCTGAAGTGTGATTTTTTAAATATTAGATATCTTGGAAATTTAGGTTCAAAGAAAGATACATCTTCATATTGAAATATATCTGCAAATGAATATGTATAGGTGCATGCACGAATTCAGCTTGGAATGTTATATGAATTAATATGAAAGCTATTATATTGAAAATAGTATTGATTTATGCCTGATTTAAAGTTCACCGTGACAGCAGAATATATTGTACGCCTTTTACCACATTGCCTACCTTGAAATGCATTTCTGTCACTCGTAATGTTACCAGCTAAATAATAGAATGGCTTGGAGAAGATTAAAGACAAAATTCTGGTAAAAGAAATAAAAAATAACGAGAAAGAAAACTTCCCTACTTGATGCTTTTTCCATTTTCCTCCTCAGATGCAGCAAATAAACCAGCAGACTGCTATTTGATGTAATTTTCTTTGAAGAGGCTACAGAACTGGATTGCCGCTGCATGCAGTGCTTACTTTAAAACATGTTTGTTTCCACAAGGTATACATTTAGCACTGAGGGATAACGGAGATTGCAGTAGGTTTTTTTTTTGGTTGCTGCACAGAACATGTTAATTGGGGCACAAAATCTGAGACCTGGGCCAGGTGCAAAAAGAGAGAAAATTGATTTCTTTAAGAACTATTCAAAGTGTTTGTCTGTCTTGAAAGTGTGTCAAGATGGAGGAAAATATTATGGCTGGACTTTCATGTTTCCCATTGACTTTGATTTGATTCAAATCTATATGCTTGTGCCTGGAAGCTCATAACATTTGCAGATTTGGTCCTATATATTTATAAATATATACATGCATACATTCTTAGCAGGAAGTAATGCATGAACAGAAATTTCCCAAGCCATGGATACAGCAGGGAACCTGTAAAACCCATTAGGGACCATTAATGTCTCTCCAAAGAAGTCTGTGCCTGTCTCTCAAGCTGATAAGAGGTTCTTGGTGAACTACAGAGGGGCTGCAAGGCCTCCCTAATGACTCCCCCGGGGGGCGGGGGGGGGGGGGGGGGCGGGGGGGGGGGGGGGGGGGGGGGGGGGGGGGGGGGGGGGGGGGGGGGGGGGG
>JABFEA020000119.1:4870039-4917291 GCA_019775915.2 Cyphomyrus plagiostoma | reverse complement strand
CGCCTCCATCTCCCCCCTCCTGATGGAGGTTTGCCCCCCCCCTGCCCGGAGCCCCAATATGGACAGGGAAGAACTTGAAGGGGACATTTGGTGATGGTGTTGTTTGTGTCGTATGGGCTAATCTGGTGTTGCTATCTCCAGGACATTATTGTGGTGACATTTGTGACAGAGCATGGTGACAGACCAGTGTTCTGCAAAATTCTGCAAGGTTGCTTCACCTCGGAGTGACAGTGGTAAGAAAGGGAAGGGGACACAATGTTGCCTGGTGGCTGAATCTGTGGCAAACAGCTGTGTCCTGCAAGTGAGTGAGCGGGCCAGTCAAAGATGCTGCAGTCTGCTTCTGTCAAAGCAGGAAAAAACAGAACATAAACGAATGAGTTCCAAGGTCAGTAAGGTTCTTCTTAGAAGAATGGAGGACAAAATCATGGGTAGATCTTCAGATCCACACTAGGAGAGACCTTGGCGTTTACAAGCATTTGCTTAATCAACTTAACCTTTACAGTTTCCTTGATGTGCCAATATGCTAAACCTAGTGAGAAAATTAGTTTTTACAATAATTTGTTGAAATTATTCTAACTGGTAATTTGAATTACCTGTAAATCGATATGTTTAATAGTTTACTAGGGAGGACTGATATATAACAAAACTGAAGGTTCCCTTGGCTTCAAAAACCAAACTTCACTTGCATTATGAAAAAAGTGTTCATAATTCAAATAAATATAAAATATGCTGTAGTAAAATCTCACCACATATTTGAATAAAAAAATAAAACAAGATCCTTTTTTCATTATTCCATAGTAGCTCTAGCAGTAAAATATGAGTAAATAACTGCCTTGCTGTCATCTGCAATAAAATGAAAAATGTTTTGGTTGGCTGAAATAGTCTCAGCCACATTAATTATTGGCCATTTGCCATTCAAATGAGATATCAAACTGAAGTGAAAGCCAGCTCAGGCCACAGAAAAATGCCAGCATGATGTTGGGTTATGTGCGTCCTGGTTGGATTCATTCCAAGATGGTGCTACATTACGCAGAATCATGGGATACATGTAAATAAACCATGAACTACTATACTGATTTCTGTTGTTAGCTTATACGGTTTGCGCAGTATAATTTATTTATGATGGGTTGTTTGCATCACTCCCACTGATTAACATTTAAATGGAGTGAAAGTTGAGTTTACATATTCACCGTGTTTGCCAAGGGTTCTTCTGCGTAGCCTGTGTTCCTCCCAAAAACACACATTTAGCTGAATTGATGGCACCCTGTCCAGGGAGCCTCCTGCCTTGTGTCCTGGGTTTCCTAGGATGGGGTCCAGGATCACCATAGGCAGCCACCTGGAGCCCCCATAAATTAGGGGCCCCATGAAAGCAGAATTTCCAGAAGCTACAGATATGGATATAGTATCATATGATAATTTCAATTACAGCAACGTGTCTGCTATGTGCATTTTTAGCTGGCTGTAATAGAGTACTACCCAGCCATCTTCTCATCGGAGTCTTATGGGAGGCTATCAGTTGCTTCACTGCGAAACGAACTGTAGCCTAACAGAAGAAGAAAGCAACATAGAGATGCCAGACTAACATTGCATCTCCTGTGCCTTTGTTACTACCCCTCTAGATCATTCCTGGCCCCAACCCAGACTAACACTGCATCTCCTGCATCCTTGAATCTACTACTCCTCTAGATCACTCCCGGCCCCAACCCAGACTAACACTGCATCTCCTGTGCCTTTGATACTACCCCTCTAGAGCCCCAACCCCGATGGGTAACTTTTACCGCCAGCACCCCATGCTTTGATTAGCAGATTATTGATCTTCTGTTGTTTTTAGTTCCCTCTCGTTTCTGTTTTGGCTCCACAAATGTGTTTAAATGGCCCACTTAGGGTGCTCCCTACCCATGTCAGCCTTCAGCCCTCAGAGAAGTTAATCTGCCCCTGGGATGGATGGATGGATGGATGGACAGACATAAATAATCACTGAAATTAATGATGCAGGCCGCTTCACTTTTCCCCTACCCTGGGACCTACCTAGATATAATTACCCCCCTGACAAAATGTATTCAGTTACTTATTCAAGGGCCTCTGTAAAGTGCTGCCCCCCTGAATCTGCCAGGGTATCCCTGCCCCTCCGACACCCCTGCCTTTATGCCTTGAATTAGATCCCGGGATGTTCTAAGGATTCAAAGAGAAAGCTTAGTGATATTTATTTGAATGTGAGGCGGCAAGGCTGTAATTTTAATGCATTGACTCAGGCACTTCAAGCCGACGATTTAACTCACTCGGGCTGCGACGTTTCACCCGAGAGCTGGGCTGCTGCCCTGCGTCAGGTCAGTCCGTGACCTGTGCCGGTTGTTAGCGTGGAAAAACGTGCTGGTTCAGGGATCTCGCTCAGATGCCGAAAGTGAAAGCAGAGCAGAACAACATGGGCTTCGACTAAAATCAGCTGCCCTTCCAATTATATTTGTCTTAGATACATTTAATGGTGAAAGGACTAATTAAAATTCATCTTTATCACTAAAAACGATGCTAAATCACATTAATGAGAATTTGAAAACATCTCTTGGCATCAATTTTTAATCATGTGTATTATGTTCCATTTAAAATTGCTTCATAAATACTATTATAAACCACTAAACCAGTCAGCGAGTTCCTTCACACATTTTAACATCCATCTATTACACAATTCGAACCCGGGTGTCTTGTGAGCCCAACTATCTACCTAAGTGTCACCCTCCAGGTTAAAATGTCTGCTTATATGAGTATTTGTTATCCAGTACAGTTTTCCCATTAGTTATTATAAAACTGACAGTGTCACTTTTTTAAACTGTTTGCACAGCAGGAAGCTTGCCGAAGTCATATGGGATTATGGGTGTTTTTCATGTGTACAGCAACAGCTAGGCCCTAGGAGTTCAAACCAGCAACCTTCTGAACATTCGTCCAGACCCCATCCCCCCTAATATCTCCCCAATACCCAGGTGTAATCGCTTACAATGGTGCCACCCTTATAGGTTACCCGTAACATGTACCTGTAAGATTGTACCGCCATAAATCAAAACAAGAGCGTAAATCATTACATCTAACATTCACTCATCATAGAATCATTGGAAAAATTATTACGTGAGTGATTACAGTATGTAAATTAGATTTTGGGATAACCTTTAGGTCAGCTGTTCAAACCCAGGTGCAAGAACTCTTCAGCCAATCAGTCTACTAATTTGTAATGTAATTAGGGAGTTGCAGTGAAAATCCGCATACACACCGGCCATTTCTGGTTAAGACTGCCCACCCCTGTTTTAGCTTACATACCGCCGGAGAAGATGGAACATATTATGATAATAAAACATGTACAACATAATTCTGAATGCAGTGTATATCTAGCCAGCATATATAATTAAAAAGATTCTTAATACAGCCTGTTGCAAGCTGTCTTGCATGTATAATTTAAATAATAATCTAAATGTAGTTTATAGCTGGCTTTATAGTGCATAATGCAATGGTGGTATGGATTTAATGTTCTTAGCTAATGTATATGTATATTCCATGAATTTTCCACAAGAAAACCTAAATTATCCTGTGTTTAGGGGACCTATGAGATAGCAAGACTCCGAAAGTTTAGGAAAAATGTAATAAAATCATGCATATTATTTTCAGAGGATTTAAATGTATATGACTTACTGAAATTTATGGGCTTTTCTTCCTTATTCCAGCACCCTTGTTTATTTTATCATAGATTGGGAAACTCCAGCTTTTAGGTTTTAGATTAAAGTAGGCCCCGTAAAGTTTTCAATTATCATTGGCATAATTTTATGCTATTTTAGGCACCTCCCCTGGATATTACTCAACTTGTAAATTAATATGCCTGTTTAGCACAAGTCACGTGTGAGCCAGAGGCCAAGTAATGTAATTTTTGAATTTTAAATAAAATATTTTGAAAAACAAAGGTATTGCCAATACTGAATTAATGCATGACGGACTTTTGGCCAAAACATTTAATTACGTTACAGGTTTTAGTAAGAGTATTTTTTTCCAGTGTTGCTTCTTTTTATTTACTTGAATGAAAACTAATTTATACTTTTCTCTCATTTTCATAATTTTTCTGAAAATATGCTTTTAAAAATTTAAGTATTTCTGAACAACAGCAGATATAAGGAATGTCAGTCTTTATTATACTGTATTTGAACTGTGTGGCATGTTCGGATGCTGTGCCTCTGATTGGAAGGTCATTGTTTCAAATCCCAGGGTCAGCAGAGCGATGTCACTGATGGGCGCTTGAGCAAGACCCTTAACCTCCGATTGCTCCAGGGACTGTCTGACCCTTTTTTCTCCAAAGAAAAATGCATGTCGCTTTGGATAAAAGCTGCTGCTAGATAAATAAAATGTAAATATTTGGAGAAGATTTATCAACGGATGATGACAAGATTATTCATTTTTTTTAGGATAAAAATTTTACAAGCTTAAAAAGGAGCATATGTAAAATATGTTTCAAATGTCAGGAATGGAGACTTCCTGCTTTGGCTTCAACCCTGTGAAGAACAGGAGATGAAGAGCTGTCTAAAAATGTTTCAGGTTTAATCAACAATACCCACCTGAGTGGGTGAAATATTACCCGAGAGGAATAAAAATGACACTAAGGCATAATTTATAAACGAAAGGAAATAAAGTTTCAGCCTCCATGTAGGTAGAGAATATCTTTTGTATAAATAGTAGTCCAATAATAGTCTAATAATGGCGACTTAATAGGGTGACTTGATATGAATGACTACATTAGTAAGAGCACCTGGGGTAGAACTGATGGTGTGCGGGTTTAAGGAAAAGAGTGCAGGCATTTGTTTTGGAAAATCGTTTAAAGAAATTCTAAGCAGGTCGGGAGTAGTCACTCAAGAGCTGTGTGGCGATGATGCCTGTCTAAACTGCCATTTTCATATAAATCATCCGCCATTGTTGACACTCGCTTTGGGTGACAGAGGCTTTAAGACGTCTGCGCTCCATGCGGACAGGAAAGAGGCATCTCAGCATTTCCTTACCAAACCGGTACAGACCTAATTCCAGCGAGGAGGATAAGGAAAACTCTGTGTTACTATTCAGCCACTGACATATAGTATTTCTACCAGAATATGGAGCAAATTATATTACATATAATAACTACCAGTTGACACTCATAAGATGTTATTTTGCTCTATCTGTCGGGTATGTGGCTCAGTGGGTGAGGATGTTGTGCATGTGATTAGCAGGTCACGAGTTCAAATCGCAGTGTCGGCAGAGTGAGTTTACCATTGGGTCTTTGAGCAAGGCTTTTAGCCTCCAGTTGCTCCAGAGATTGATTGATTCTGCTGTCTCAAAAAAATAAGTTACTTTAGCTAGAAGTGTCTGGTAGAATAAATAAAATGCATTAAGACGGCTGGAATTTCAGGCAAGGTCATAAACGGCCGGACACTATGGCCTCCTCTCCTGACTTGACTCCTGAGAATGCATAAAATGATAATATTTCCATTTATATGCGCATTAGCATGAACGCTACTGCTAAGTTCGTTCTGCCGGTGTCATCGTTTGAGGGCCGTCGTCAGCAGATTGGTTTATGCTCCTGAGTAATTTTATCTATACGGCCAGGTCCCATCTGGTGCCTGGTTCCCTGCATCGGCCTGTGTAGTTGCTGCAGAAGGCTCCCCTCCAGCTAATTAAAGCATCCGTGATTGAGCGGAGGCAGGGAGTTTCAGACGGAGTCTGCAGCTTCCAATTTCGAGAGCGAAACCGGTCCTCTGTACAGCCAGAGTGATGTTTACCTACCGCTACTGTCCCGATTTGCATTTTTGTTGCTCCCATGATTTGCATATCTTGGGACACACTGATGTATGGTGTAAATATATCAATCATGCTTTATGGGAAGGCGTGCTTGACTGGAGTGGGTAAGTGGGGTGGGGGGGTGGCGGGTGTCCAAGTGTCTATAAAAACGAGATTCATTATCTGCGAAAGAAGCGTTACCCTGAAGACACGGTTTAATAACTTAAGGTCTAGTGTTAGGGTTAGTCTACTGTCAAAGATATTCTGCAGCTAAATCATCAACATGACAGGATTATTATTTTATTATTATTAGAAATAAAAATACACCCACACATTTCTGGAGGCCCATCCATCTTTGAAATCAGGATTTATTAACTCTGTTTGAAAAATATCAATGCTCAGCTTAATTAAGCATGTTACTTCAGTTCTGTTTTGTTTAAATTCTACAATGAAAAATATACTGGGTACAAGTACATAGATTCAGTAACAGTATAAGAATGCATTTATCCAACTTCATGGTCTCTTATGCCCTAAAACAGTTTTTCTCAATGTGGTCCTTGAAGGCCCACAGTTGGTCCTTGTTTTTGCTCCCTCCAAGATCCCTGCCACACTTTCCACACTTTTGCTTCCTACCGGGACCTGGGAGGGAGTAAAAACGTAGACTGTCTGTGGGTCCCCAAGGACTGTATCGGGAAACACTGCACTAAAAGGTCATGTTGAGCCAGGATAGGGCATGAAGTAGGGGGCACCCTGGTTGGGCTGCTGAGGAGCATCAGAGCCAGTAGGAGCCGATCAAGATGTAACAGCATGGAAGTGGCACTTGCCAAATTGAAATAAGCAGCCCACAAATCTCAGTAGTAAACACAACACTGGGATAGGGTATTTTCCAAATTTTCTCATAAGGTTGTGAACTTTGATTAAATTGCAGCTGGTTTTTTTTTAAACACTGCTTACTTTGACTTGTTTTGTTTCTCCGTGAAGTGTGGACTCACACACACACACACACACATGCACATACATGTCAGGTATATCTATCCTTATGAGGACCGCTCATTCACATCTATGGGAAAGATGCTAATGCTATGACAACCTTAACACCCGCCCACCCCTAACCATAACCATGAGTAACCAAACAAAATGCAAGAGTTTTTGCATTTTTAGTTTAGTCACCGATTTTTATAAAATAGAGTTTTCCCTAATGGGGACTAGGAAATTGATCTGCATTAAGGAAAAAAATGTATATTTGTCACGTTATGGGGACATTGTGTGTTAGGTATACCCGGTCTTTCTCTCTCTCTCTCTCTCTCTTTACACACACACACACATACACACATACATATACAAACATATGGATTTTTTTTCCAGCCTCCATGTGCTCTGAGAATGTTGATTAGCAAAAGAGATATTACTGGACACAAAGGCACTTTGGAATCAACTATGACTCGTTAATGAACGAGGATCCCATACCTTTATACAAAAATGCAGAAAACCGACTATAGATGTGCTGCTACAACCCATGGAATGATAACAGAGTCATCTACCAGTGTGAGAATCAAACACGATCTATGTACCCCAGAGTCGAGTGCAAGCTGCTGTATACTTTATAATGGGAGCTGCTTGTGGGCAGTCGCTGCATATAAGTATGTCTGGTTTCAGTAATTTTGTCTGTCATGAACAAGGACAGCCAAGGTTGTTGGTTGGTTCTCAGGCCTTGCCTGTCTTGTTATTATCAGTCAAAACATCCAGTGTGGTTGCAGATTCCGTACCACTGAAGGCCTGCATTAATATTAATTTGTGACTTCTGGTGAGGTGTAATTCTGACTGCATGCTTATTCCCAATGACTACCTTCTGTTGAGTGTCCATAGGGCACCTAGAAAATTTTGTACTTCATTGCCAGGACTGAATCGGTCCTGCTGGCTTCTTGATAACATAATGATTCAAATGGGTCATAAATGATCTATATACTCTTAAATCAGCAGTGGGGACACAGATGACTGTTTTTGCATCACTCACTCGGATTCCTTCCTTCACCAGCTGTCTTCCCCTGTTTTTTCCTGCCTTTATTTCAGTGCATCGCTCATTAAGCCGTGATGTATCGACGAGACGCGCAAGTTAGGATAAGGATATCAAATCTCAGCTGTCGATATGTTCACACCATTAATCAGTCGATACGCTCAGTCTCTTGCAGCCGTGAGAATGTTTGGTTTGTATCAGTGGTACGCAAGAGAGGACCTTAGGACAGAGAGGCTTTTCTAGGAGTGAAAGGCGGGGGGAATAAAAGGGGGTGTTTGACTGTCAGGCACCCGAGTACTGTGTATAACAAGTCATCGTATGAGCCTGAGGAGTGATTCTTCCGCAGAGCACAAAGGCGCGGATCCAGGGGAGGGCGAGATCGGCCTTCTTACAGAGGGGCAGCGAGGTGTGAGCGACCGCACAGGAGCACTCAGCTCCCCCCGGTGTGAAAGAGAAGCCCTCAAGAAGCGAGACGGACAAAGAAACGTCAAGACATATGCAGTCAGCACCTCTCAATCGGATTTACAAGCCCAGTTATAAAAAAAAAATCACACAGGAGGATGCAGCCACCAGATGCTTCAGAGGTGCTCATGATAAGCACATCTGGCAAAGATCGGGATAATAAATAGGTAATAAATATTATGTCGGCCGGGGGGGCACACTATGTAAAGTCTAAACCGCCCCCTCTGCCTCCTGACCCAACCTAGACTGTCATTCTAGTGCAGACAAAAATGAAACACATAAAAGCAAGTCAGATCTATATTCCCCCCATTTCCACTGCAATTACCCTTTGAATTGAAAGCAAAACATTAATGATGACAAGGAGGAAGTAACTGTGTAAATTGCACAGGAGTAATTAGAGACTGTCGTCTTAAAATAACTCCAAGCGCTGTCTGGGAGCTGCTCTCTCCGCCTGACGCAGCACTCATATATAAAACATAGAGAACGACACGCGTGAGCGCCCCCCATTCCCCACTCCCACCCCCGCCGAGCGCATGCTAACGGGTGCCGCGCATATTTTAATGCGCATTTCACAGACCGCAATGTGTTGCAGTGTCACGTCTTTCCTGCGTCGCGTTTTATTTTAACTGCGAAATCGCTGTAATCCCCAGAGTTTTCCTTTTGTTCAGTACTGCTGCAGCACGCGCGCTCTCAAAACAAAGGCAAGAATAAACTTTGAAATAATTCAGTGTCAATTAAATCTATGATCTATATGGAGTAGCCAGACCGAACTAAATTCCAAAAGATTTTAACCAGTTTTTCCTGGAACATGAATTTAATGGGAATCCGATCATTATGCATTACAAAATGCAAATAAGTGCATAGTTCAGGACTTTTTTACAATTTAAAACCTAGTATTCATAATTCTTTTAAACTTAATACAGTATTTCACAGAATGAAATATTCTCATATTCATGTAGAAAAACACACCTGAATCACCACGATGGAAATGATTTATCCCCTAAAAAATCATAGATACTGGCAACATACAAAGTATATCTATCATTTTACCCGTGAGGTGCCCAGATCTACACTAAATCCGTACATGACAAATGAGCATCCTTTCAGCTCACATGTCACAGCGTCAGGAGAGAGTTAAAGAACATGTAACTTTATTGACAAGCAGTGTGCGAGGTAAGCTGACACCTGTGCCAGGCTGCGCGAACACGCAAGGATTCGTGATCAGCAAGCAGGGAGCAATTAGAAACCAGAAAACAGGGAAAAATTACTGAAAGGTCACGATTGGGTCAAAACCAGGAAACCAGACAATTAAAGACGTATTAATCGGAGGAGGTTTATACAGACTGATTTATTGATTGTGGGTGTGGCCAATTACATACTGACATTTATAATAACTGGACGTGGGTTTGGCCGTGGAAAATTGACTGCGTGTCACTTGTGAAATGCACCTGATGTAACCCTTTATTCCACATAAACCAATCATGCTACCTTTAAATAATCCACATGTCGCACCTTATACTTCCCATCCATCTTCATTTTATTACTTTTAATATATTGTGTTTCTGTTTCAAACATAAAAAACGATTACATTTTATACTCCTGCTATTACACCATCCAGTAACGGACGTGAAGGTGTCGTTAAATGTCAAGTGAATTATTCGGGGGTTAACAATGCCAGCAGAATATGCAACAGAAAAATAGCTATCACATATTGTAATACAGGTATTAATAATGCATTGTATGAACTACTGTACGCATTTACCAAACTACATTATAAAATATATTTGCAAACTGTAGGACCTGCAAAAAATAATAATTGACAAATGCATTTGTCAAATTATAGCTCAGAGAATCTGAAAAGTGCATTTGAAATGATGGAGAAAGGTTTAATAAGCTTTTTACCTTTGATTAAATTTTACCAACTACATATATAGGGTTATGAAGCCTTGTAAATGAAAGAGTAGAGTAGAGGATGAGGTTCCTGAAAAACTGGGACAGGCCCTTACAGTTGCATATAAAATGCATCTAGACATATGCTAACATTTTATATAGCTGGTGTATTAGGTATTATTTTCACGTGATCTGTGCTAGGCTTGCTGATTTTTGATAGCTGCATTGTTCTACGAGTACTGCAAAAGTAATTGGTCATACCTCAGTGGTTTAACCTAAAAGACTTTTTTTAAAACTACAGATGTTTTTATTGTTTTGCACAGTTGTTCAAAAGATAAGTGTACTGAACTAAAATATCTGTCGTTCTCTGTATTCTTCCTGATATTAGTGGTGATATTAGAATTTTTGAATTAGTTACCTTATTGATTTCCCTTGAGTCAAATCAGGCAGTAATCACAAGCACGCTACAAAACTGTCCGCTACAGCTTTCAGAGCTCCATTTCTTCCACCACTGCGTGGTTTGGCTTAAGCGATTAAATGTTCTCATTAAGTGTGGGGCATAAAAGCTTGTTCTAGGTAATAAAATACCGCATTTACGCACGTGCAAAGCAAGAATACCCATGTTGCACATCCATGTACAACTTTCTGTTACGACAAAAGGAAGTCAGTCAATAAAGGCAGACAAATCATTGCATGAAATAATAGATGCAAAACTGAGGTCCTAAAAGATCCCAGGGTAACTTTCCAAAGAATAGGGGTTACCCCGATGTCTTGGCTAAAATTGCTCACTGTGGTGCTTTCGAAAATTTGGCCTCCCAGTACATCCCCTATAACTATCTAACTGGTGAATACTCTCATGCCTCCTCACTACCTTAGCTGCTGTGTGGAGTGTGTACTGGTGCAGAACAAAACATTATATGATTGTACTATTATGTTTATTATTATCACATAATATTTGCTGTTAATGTAAATGTAAGCTGTTACAGTATGCTAGGGTGTAAGGTTTACTTACTTGCTGCTTGTGAATGTTCTATGAATGCATTATGAATGCTTTGTGAAGGTGCACTGAATGTTCTATGAATGCATTATGAATGCTTTGTGAAGGTGCAGTTAATGTGAAGCTTTACCTACAAATGTATCATCCATTCATTCATTCGTAATTCAAAAGTTAGCTCTTCAATTTTGGGTTTGTGGAGTTTGGAAAGTTTGTAACTTTCTATTCCACACAACCAAAGTTTAGTAAAATTGTAAATAAAATGAATTTGTAAGAATTTATGCCCTGTGATGAACTATCCTCCAATCCAGGAAGTACCTGTCATTGTGCTTTCTGGGATAGGCACTAAGCTATTGGTGATTTTTAATGGATGGATGGATGGATGAATAATTTGTCTTAGCACAGTCGAGCAAAAAACCATACATAACGTCCAAAAATGTTTGAGGAGAAACATCTGGATTAGCTTTGTTTGCATACTGGAGAAAAGCAAAAGCTCTGCACTCTGAAATCCAGGCTGACACTCTGTAAGGCCACGTGTCAGTCTGTCCTGCCTCTTCACAGAGGAAACACATACAGTCTCTGCTAAAACACCCAAAAAGCACCTGGCCCAGCTTTTTGTCACCTGTGAACATGTCCATTCGTCAAGATCTTATGAAAGGCTATTACAGTATGTCTGATTATATCACTTTTCTCCACAGCCCTATTATCCACTGCCGGCTCGTCCTGCTTCACTGGGCCGACGCACAAGCGTCTCCACACCTCATGAACAGTCCGTGGGCAGCAGTCTGTCCAGATTTTTCTCTCCTGGAAGCATAATTCTCCACACTGTACGGGATGTGCACGACCCATTTTAAACTTGTCACAATCCCGATATTTTGGATGGGTTCATCATACTGATTGGGGCAGTAATGAGAGTTTTTCTCTGTCTTATTCCTGCTGTTTTTCTTCCTGTACTTCCATCCATCTATCCACTTTAACAGCTCTGGGTCATGGTAGGCCTTCCCAGGAAACACATGTGCTACCATCAGAGGTGGAAATTTTGGGTCCAGAAAGCAAAAATCCAGACCAAGATTTTGTTTCAACCAACCAGTTGAGTTACTCTGTGACTGTGACTCTTTATGCTCAACTGGTTGGTTGAAAGTAAATTATGGTCTGGATTTTTACTTTTTGGACCTGAAATTGCCACCTCTGGCTACCATCTTTTCCTTCTTCTTTTCTCCAATTTGAAATCGTAATCCTTTTAAGTACCGATATTCATTGTGCTCAGGCCCCCACGCTGACACCGATGTAACATAACATAACGATTCAAACATGAAAGTGGTGTTTCTCCTCCAATCCACAAAGCACACTTAAGGCTACCCTTTGGGAACCTGAGATCAGTCTAGATTTGGATGGATGGATGGATGGACGGACGGACGGACAGATGGATACATTGTTTTTCAGAGTTTTGTAAAATGCATTGAAATTTGAAAACAAATTGTTTCTTAGTCCCCTGTTTATGTAATGTTGGTCAAATATAGGTTATTTTCTTATTTTTTTCATTTAAAACCCCAAATTATGTCATATTTATTATTTTTTGTGATGTGAGCTATACTCTATTACCACAGTAATGTACATACATTGTATAGCATCTTGTTATTCCAGATTTGGGAGTTTTCTAGATTATCTAGTAAATTATTTTATCACTCCTATACTGTAGTCCTTTTGTAGGGTATGAGTAACTATACCCAATTCGGCTGCATTTATTTTAGTAACATGTGCATAATGCAGCACATATCTATCCATTTAACTAATGTGGCCTCGCATTTCAGCCAATTTTTCAGTGATCAGTGAGACAATATAGCCTGCAATGTGACAGTAGTACTGTATAATTAAAAAAAATGTTTAATGTAGCTCCTTGTCCTTGTGTAATTTAGCTAGCCCACTTAGCAGCCAACACACTGCTAGAACGTCCTATTAAACTTTAATTGCCTCTGATTCGTGTAACATTATGACAACACAGGTTTTATTGAATTTTGAAGACCAGGCATGGTGTAAAGACCACTTCTAATGGTTGGTCCTATTTAGTGCACTGACTATTTAGTGAAGTTGTCACGGCAACTTCAGCATGCCGCTAAAAGCAGGATCCTTCTTAAACCCACTTGTGAACTCTTGTGCATGCATGCATGCAAATAAGCTTTTCTATCACCTGTTTATTCAATTGCTTCAATGAGATGGTGCACGTTACCATACCTGGCTGCCACCAAGGTTGCCATGCCAACAACAACCCCAACCCTGTCAAGGACTAAAAATTATGATGTATGAATGACTCAGGTGACAAATTATCATGGTGCAGCGCTAGACCTTTGGGCTACTGAGCACCTGACATTCCCCTCTAAGTGTGACAGTGTCAGCGAACCTGAGTTACCTCCTAATAGAGAACGTGAGTCTTTATCTGTCTCCAAGCAACTTAAAAGTAATACCACAGTACATTAACACTGCAACTCATTTCTGAGCGTGCTCCGCTGCGCAGACGGTAATCTCTGTTGAGGCATGCATCTGGCACGTGGCTGGGGAGTCAAATGGGCCTCTGGGATGTATCCCATAAGCCCAGTCCCTCTGGGGTCCCATCAGCAGGCTCCACGGGAGCTAGCGTAAGCAAAACACCTGCATGGTCGCCTCACAGATGCACTACAGCTGCAGTCGAATGCTATGAAAAAACTGGGTGGGGTGGGATTGGGTTCCTGCAGTCACATCACGGATGCGCAGCTGCAGTCAAGGTCATTGGGATGGCGCTTTGTCCATGCAATGGCTTCCATTTATCAAACTGGACTACTGCCAGGAGATGCACTCCCTGAGTTTTGGACTGTGGTGCCGATGGGACAATCCATTGAAATATTGCTTCTAACCCTCCAAAACAGTTGCCATACTTCATTGCCTTTCCCTCAGATCTGGCATCAGCAAGCAAGAATCCCCTATCATTCGTCATCAGTCAGAGACGAGATCTGCACAACGTCTGTGAAGTTCACACAATGAAGACCAACACACCTAACCCAGCCAACATCTCCTGTGGTAAATCTGACCCATTCCATCAGGGTTTGGCAAAAGAAACTGAAAATTGCAGTAATTAAAATAGCTGATTGACACAGCTAAACAAATCGAGGCGTGACATGCCTGTAGATGAAAGACCTGTTGTTGACTGATGACTGTGTGAGACTACAGGAAGCATTGAACCATTAGTGTTAATTGCTCAATTAATAACAGAGCAGTCTGAGGTCAATAAATCATTTCACTGCAGAAGATTCAAAATCAAGTCTACGGTCCATGAAACATAGATGACATAATTTATAAAGCTATCAATTAGATTTTTTTCCCCAATTTTATAGAGGTCTTATTAGCAAGAACAGTAACATTTTAATCAATCAGTAGCCAATGGTTGCTCTAAATTTCAGCCTCTAATATGTAAAACGCATTCTTACTCGTCTTCAGAAACTCCATATTACCGCATTTTAAATTATGCATCCGAACAAAAAAGGTTTTTTCTTCTGCAGGTGAATCCATTGCAATATATAGCACAAACCACAAGGTGGCAGTCAACATAAGCAAAATTTTGCTGCATGATTCTGAACCAAGAAAGCGACCAAAGGAAAAGCCAATTGCAGACTTAAGCTGATTGTGGTAATAAGGTGCCAGACCCAGGGAGCTGGATGTCAGGATGGAAACAGAGATTAGTCTGCTTCAAGGAAATGCTAAGCAGATGAATGATGGAAGCTTGTTTACCATTATTTATGTATTACTATTGCTTTGCATTAACTTTCTTTTATAAACTTTTGGATTCAATTTGAATTCAGAGCTAATGATATTTGCTCTAAATAATAAATATACCAAGTGTAATGTTTGTAAGCATTCATTTAAAGAGCGCTTCAGCAATTCAGCTGTAGTCCAAAAATTAATAAAGTATTTTAGATTCTTGATAGATGTCTTACTGCTTGGTTTTATTAATGCAGATATGTGTGCCTGATATTTAATGGGAAGTAAGAATCAAAACATAGATACAATATATCATCTGAGTGATTTAGCTAACATCTGCTGTGTGATGGAAAGTACCAGAAAGTGCACCTGACATCCTGGGTTCAGTATCCAGACAATTTTGCAAGCTGAACAGGACTCAGTCCGTAGGAACGGTATCGCTGACAACAAGCAACGTTAACCGTTAAATCACTACCTACCTGATCTGTACCTCAGTCTCAGGGTAACTCATGAAACGGCTTGCAGGAGATCCCCACTTCGAAGTGCATGAGGAGATTCACAGTGTGATGGGTGCATCAGCTAAATGGAAGCATTGGTGCAGGACTTGGAGGAAGAACGTGGTCTGATTACTCATACTGTCTATAAACAACGAGAGGAAACCCATGCTGGTATATCAGCAGTAATGAATACAACAAGCGTACTTAGAGTAGTTTATTTATGTCTGTTTGTATACAATGAAAATGATATAAAAGACAACTTTACAAAGTAAAGTGAATTTGCAATTATCGATGAGTAAGGCAAGGCTTTGCAAGGGAATTTCTGAAGACACACAACAGTAATGAAGAGAGAGAGAGAGAGCCTCCCTTGCAAAAAAGTCTGGAAAATTCCACACTCTAGTCAGCACATAACGTTGTCTCACCTGCTTAAAATAAGGAAAGACATACAACACATTGACAGAGATGTGTGGAGTGCTGTCTCCGGGCAGCAGGCTGGGGGCTTCAGAGCTGGTCTTCTTGTAAACTGTTTGGACGGGTCCCAAAGCTGTCAGCAGTAGTCACTTCCCTGAAACCACCCAGGCGAAATCTCAGGGCCCTGCCCTCCACCCCGCGCCCTTTCATCACGAGACGATACTGTGACACAAACAGGCAAAATTGTGCTTCTTATGCAGAGTGAGTGATTTGCCCTGTGATGTAGTATCTCTCAGAGTGAAAGAGAACCACGGTGACGAGGAGCAAACGGCCTGATGGATTGTGTAACTCCCCCTCCACATGCCTCTCAATCACCCCCCCCAGCCCCCCTCCAAATGTCTGTCTTGACGTCCTTCCCAAGGAGGCTCTGTCACTCCAGGGCAAAAAATTTCCATGCCAACCAGATCATCTCCACTCTATGCTGTGAGTCTCCCTTCTTGAGGGTAGTGATGAACAGGCCCAAAAGAGGTACCGCGGACTGTCAGAGATGACTAGGTTAACCGCCAAGTTTTGACCAGCAATTGCTCTTTGTTGTACAGCATGGCTAACCACAGTACACAATGGGAGAGGAGGTTAACAGCAGACACACGGTTGCATAATCAGTCCTAAGCGGGTGCAGATACATTTTTCATTAGAAGACACGTGTATTTTGGCATTAAGCTCAAAATGATTTAGACCAGTATTTCCCAATTCAGTCCTTGGGGAACCCTGGACAGAACACATTTTTGCTCCTTCCCAGCTTCCAGGTACAGGTGGGCTGGGAGCTGAGAGGAAGCAAAAACATGGACTGTCTAGGGTTTCCCAAGGACTGGGTTGGGAAAAACTGATTTATACCACTGAATAGCCATTACAAGTAAGGAAGTAACTAACAGCACAGGAATAAAAGTATTATGAAATAGGAGATACGTGAAATACTACATAACATAAATGTATACTTCAAAATATTGCACCAACTCAAGTGGCAAATATTTATCTCATATTCCTTCCACTTGCCCACAGCTTGTGTTCACACAAAATCTATCTCTTTCTTTTTTCTCACGCTCACACATGCACGCAACACACTACACATATACACAGAGAAACACAATGTAAAGTGTCACCCGACCTCAATACACCAACATTAAGTAAAAAACATTTACGTGTGACATATATCTTGTGTTAAGCTACATCAAGTGAATGCTCAATTTTCAAACTGTACAGTACTTACTGAAAAGAATCAGAAAATGATTAAGAAGTCATCCGGAAAAAAAATCTAAGACAAAGTTTTGCAAGAGTCAAGATACCAAAATTGAAATTCCAGAAAATGCAGCAAAAGTTTATGACATTCTTTAAAAAAAGTCATATATTTTGTAGTGCTTGACATCCTCACCAGGGTTGAAAAATGTCTTTGTTCCCAGCCAGATCAAAGAACAAAATACATTTAACTGAGGATACAAATCTCGTAAGTTCATATTTTCTGGACAATAAGACACGAAAACAATATATATACGGACATTTACTTTTCATTCAGTCTCTCATTTCAACTTTGGTCAAATACTAGCCATGTATCACTCTCGAATATAAAAAAAGGCAAGAAAGTGTAACCTGAGATTAATATTTCTGTTATCTGATAACATCTTAAAAATATGTGGTTACTTCTCTATTTGGCATTTGAGGAGAACAAATTATAGAAGATTCTGCTAAAAGCATCCAATTTTTGTCGACGCTAAGGGTGCCTTTTTACGACATATTGCCCAGCAATTTCCGTCAATGATGTTGTGGAGGCACAAAAAAACAAGGGAAGACAGCCTAACTTAAGGCGACGAATGCAACAAGGCTCATGTAGGGTATCAACCAAGATGAAAGCATTATGGTTACAATCATGCAGAAGTTAGAGGTAGCCTTTTCCAAAATGACCTTCAGTCTGATAACAGACAACTAAAATTTCATGGAAAGGGGTAAACCCACAGAAGGTAGATATATCAATTTAAAAATGACAGACCATCCTGATGGGAAATAGGAAGTTAAAATCTCTGTTTCTAGATTATTCAAAATAGTTACTAATGTCTTGCCAAATCTACGGAAGCCACCATAGGGCAAAACAGTGTGCTGCACAATGTCTAACAGCCTATCTTTCTTTGGCTTTTTTCTGGAGACATCTTATTAAGTGGCTATTGGAGCACCAGTGCTTATTAAAAAGAATGTAACAAATTTCCTGTTAGTCCTTGGGGGATAGTCTTTGCTTTTCCTGTTGCTGGAAGCAGACCTTTCTCTTGACTTCCCATGTCTTGTTTTGCTAAGAGGTCTGGGAGATGACTTTGGGAGGGTAGATTAGAACTTTCCGCCCAAAGTTAACCATACCTCTGCAATCCCTACCTCGCGCACTTCCTACAGGGCGTGTGGTGGACAGCACCCAGCTGAGAGGACCTCCCTACGCCATGCTGCTGGTGGGGGTGCTCTGGGTGCTGTCGATGCTGCCATTGGCGCTGCTGTTTTCAGAAGGGGGCGGGATGGCAGAGACCGGTTCCCGCTTGGTTTGCAAACGAGGACACCCTTCATGAAAAACACAAAAGAGGCATCACCCTTAGTAAAAAAAAAAACAAAATAGGCATCAGTGTGTGACAAGGTGAAGTCACTTGTGGATCAGCACATGCCGTACAGTTTAGCCCAGAACAGCATGTTACACTGCGGAGGTTTTTACCTGGATCTGATGGCCCTGAAGTGACTGTTTATATATAACAAACCCACCCTTTAGGCTGCGTTGACGGTTCTGAACCTGTTTTTTTCTATCTGCTGTTACTGAGGCTTACACAAAAATGTTCTGAGGGGAGAATGAACAACGAATGGTTCAGAGAGGTAACCAATCGGATTGTACAGGAGGTGGGTCCAAGCAGCTAGAGGAGGCAGGTCCAAAACATCTTATTGATTGGTTCCGCCACCTCTAGGTGCTTAACGATTTCATAGGTGAAATCTGGATTCCAATGCTGTTTGGAAATTAGCTTCTTTACAGTAATGTCTTGCAAAATCATAGGGCTGGTTGTATGTCTTTGGAGGGGGTAAAAATTGATCCTGTATATGTATATATATATATAAATTGCATTTAATATTTAATAAAACCATGCACCCCTGTATGGACTGATTCCATACCCTGGCTTGGTCTAATTTTTTATTAAATTTTTGTCTTTGTCTCATACGGTTGGCCAAGGCATTACATCCAGCGATGCAAAAGAAAAACAGCATAGAGTCTGGAATCTTGCTGATTTTAGATCCTGACAAAAGTTTTGTGGCAGGAAAGCAGGACTCACAACTCACCAGTACGCGCTCTGATGAACCACAGAATTCCCACGAAGACCACGCCAGTCAGGAACCCCCCGAAAGCCACCCCCAGGACAGCAGAGGGACTAAAATCAACACACTGCCCTGAAAACGACAGAAGAAACGCGTTAGGATAAGCAGAGTACTGCAATAATTCACTTCCTTTAGGCTTCCTATCAGGGTCGTGTTTAATTTGAGATACGACTTATTGCTAAACACTACTCTGTTTGTCGTCCTCACAAAGTCTGTTATGTCAAAGACCAGGGCAATGAGCCAGGCATGTAGAGGACTTCTAGGCGAAGGGTGGGGGGGGCGGTTATGGGGGCAGTGTAGGGGGTAAGGAACCATGAGCTGAAGCAACAGCATAAAGAGAGGGAGCACAGAACCTCCAAGCAGGGTGGCTGCCGAATTTATTGCCAACAAACAAATGTCAAAAACTGGTTTCAGCTAAAGCAAACAGAAGCCCAGAGGGCAGCGCATGAACTTCTTAAAAATGCACTCATTCATTCAAATACCCAGCTGTACAGGCGAATGAACATCGCCTTTATAAGTCGCTTTGTTTGAATAAAAAAGATGTCAGTGAAGTTACTTTGTTACGTGATGTAATCTGACGGCTATTCTGGTTAAAGGACATCACGGTCAACCTTCTGCCTCATCCCTCCAAGAGCACAACCGCCCACCCACCACCAGCCCCCGTTCTTTTCCCAACAAAGCCAGACAAGCCAGCAGCAGGTGCCGGGGACGGCTCCCTGCTCTCGCCACAACCGACGGGCTTGCAGCTCCCCCCTCTCCTGGCTGCTCTGAGCCCTGATGTGGATCACGGGGTAGAGTCAGCCAGCTAATCGTAAGGCCCTAAGAGGCACTGACCTTGAAAGTCTCTCACTTACACTGTGCACCTTCCCAGCTGGCCCTCACAGTCCAAGCGTGCATGAAGTTCGGCTTTCTGTGCTAAAAGATGCTCCATTTTGTTTCTCTTGGCCTCCAGTGCTTATACAGCTATAGTTATATTTCCTATTTACAGCTACACCAAAATGAATAACTGGGATTCCTTCCATCCATCCATCCATCCATCTATCTATCTATCTAATCTTTCTATATCTTAACAAAGGCCTGTGTCACGTGACCAAATCAAATCATGGAAAATGTTTTTTTTTTTGCTTATTCTGAAGTGTCAACTAATAGCTGAGGAAGCAGGTGGCCTGCGAAGGAGGGGCTCGGATTTCTGTCTTGGGGGGAATCAGGAGGGTTCGGGTGTGCAGTAAATCACCCGACTGTTACAAAAGAAACGAGTCGAAGATCTGAAAGGAAATAAGAAGTGAAGCTGAATTATCCCTTGTGGACTCGATGGCCGCTGAGCATTGGCTGGGGCCAAAGCAGGATGACTGGCAGGGAAGAAGTGAAGCCAGCCCTGGTAGTGATGTCACTGGCATCCGCGCCTGGCGGGTTTTTTAAGGTCACTAAGCAGCCACACGAGGGCTGGTTCACAGCAGGAAGCTTTAGACTTCCCCTGCTGGCTTCAGTCCTCAGCCCAGCAAACCCTATTGTCCCTGAAGTCACAACCCCATTCCAGGACACGAAACAGAGGAAAAAAAACAGACAAAAACAAACATCACGTCCACACGTATTTATTTCAACCCAGAGCCAATGCTAATCGCCTTCTATAAAGGGTCACCAAAAAAATACGGATGCAGGAAAAAAATCAGTTGATTTGTGCGAGTCGACGGGACAGTGAGGCGCACAGAAGCACAGGTGACCGACCCCCCTGAATCGCTTCTGGATCAGCGGAAAGCGGTAGCGTCTGACGCCGTTGACAAGGCACGCGCTTCGCTTTAAAGAGAATCCGCCCCCACCTTCTCGCTCCCCCCATTCCTGATTGTGGCCAGGAGGTCAGGCAGCAGAAGCTTCCGGAGGTGAACCCCCACCGCCCCCCCTGCCCCAGCAGACATCCCGGAGTCGCCAACTTGACGACAGCCAATGGCCATCAAACATCGTAGGGCGACCGCTGAAAGGAAGTCTTTGGAGTTCAAGGCAAAGGCTGTTATTTCTCATTTCAGTGAGTTACACTGTTTTTGTCCATTTTGAACAAGAAGCAAAACAAAGTGAAAGAATAATATGATGCAGATTGTTTCTCAAATGCAAACAACAAAATATTCTCTCTTGTACTACAGTTTTCAGTCTAGACAAATCTCTCTGGTCAGATACTCACTGGCTGGAGATAAGGATGTTCTGGTGATCTCTAAGTTTCTCTTCACAGAGCCAACATCTATGCATTGATAATTCCCCTGATGAAAGATAAAAAACAATCAGCAAAAACTGAGCTATTGCACACTGCTATTGTTCTGCCTTAACTGACTGTGTTGGATTCACTTGCATAATTAAGATAAAACATGATCAGAGACACATATATAACCTAGTATTCTATGTATTACGTTATATAATTAACAAAAAGTGCATAGATACATAATGTGGGAGTGGTGTGCGGCTCAGTGGATCAGGACAGAAAGGGGCCACATCATTTAGCCGGTCAATCCTGTGACCGGCTAAATGATGCCATCATTGGACCCTTGAGTGTGGCCCTTTACTCTAGGAATGTGAGTCAACCTTGCGGGTCATATGAAGCTCTCATCTATAATGCACTGTATATACCTTTATAATGCAGTACAAAGCACCCTTAATGATTATACCGAGCATTATAGTGCATTATTACTTGCTATGAAATTGTTTATAAATTACTAAAGACTGGACCTTGAGTGAAGTGTTACCAAAACCAGCTGGTAGTATGTCACCCTGAGGCCATGCTGAGTGCTCCTCGGGCACGGGACACATGCTTATCGCTGATCAGAAAGCAAAGGGATGGCTTTGCCGTGCCTCTCTCTACTGAGCGGGAGAGACTTGGGGTATCTGGATGGGGGTAATGACACTTGGAGCTATCAGCTCTCCGGCATGTTCTTAGCACCGGTTCCTTCTTCACAAGCTCATCACGCTACGTCATACGACTGACAATGCAGGGGTTTATAAGCGCAATGTTACGCTGCTACTTGGGGATGATGGAATTGACTGACAACGCATGGCCTGCTGGGAAAGAAGCCTGGCACCCAGAGGGCTGCCTGGCAGGCACACGGACCTCTGGGAAGCACATCTGGACGGGGCACTCCAGGAGCCAGCTGGTGGGGCGCAGCTGCTGGAGAGGCAGGAGGGAGAAGCTGAGCCGGACGCTGTGGGGGCACACTTTGGCCGGGCAGCGCTCGGTGGTGAAGGGCAGGCTCAGGCTGGCGTCGCAACTGGACCTTGAGGTCACTATGCACGCGGTCACTTGGAGATAGAGGGACATGCTGATGTCGCCCAGCGTGCGGTAGGCAACCTGTAGCGGGCGAGTTACCAAAGGATGTAAGGTGCTGCGAGTAACCAGCTACACTACAGGCAAAAGCAGCTAATACAATAAAACACAATAAAATATTTATATTCTGTGATTTGGATAGGTTCTTAGAAAAAAAAAGTAAAAATTTGTACCTTTTCTTTTTTCTAAAATTTGTACCATTGCTTGTCACTGGGGCTGTACCCTCAAGTGTCAGCCTATTGTACCATTAGCTGTAGTAAAATGTACCTTTTAAGGTACAGATATGGACTTTGAGGAACATTTTTGTAGCATTGATGGTACATTATTTCTGTTTGTACATTTGGTATGATCCTCAAAATCCATTTCTGTACCTTAAAAAGTACAATTACAAGGGTACAGACCCAGTGACAAGAAAAACCATTTGGGCCTTTGAGCAAAACCCTTATCCCCAATTGCTCCAGGAAGACCGTCTGGCCCTGCTCTCTGAGCCTCTCCTTAGACCAAAGCATCTGCTAAATATGTAAATGTATGGTTTCCTTACGGTGCACTAGCATCCTCTCACAGTTCAAAGATGCTGTTTAAGTTTAGTGCTTTATCATGTATATGAATTTGTGCCCCGTGATGGGGTTTCCATTCTGTCTAAGGCAATGTTTCCCAATCCGGCCCTCGGTGAACCACAGTCGATCCGCGTTTTTGCTCCTTCTGAGCTCTCTGCCAGACAGTCCACATTTTTGCTCCCTCTCAGCTCCTACAGGCAAAAAGGTGGACTGTCTGTGTGTCCCCATGAACCGGACTGGGAAACACCGTGCCGCACCGTGGTCCTGTACTGGTTAAATTGCTATGGAAGCTGGTGGGACTGATGCTTAGGAGTCCCACACATTTCTGTATATGGACAGCAGGAGGGGGGTGTCAACAGTCCTGGGGAGGCCTGTCATACCTCAGCATAAAGGGGCTTGTCGCTCGGAACCCGGGTCATCGGGTCGATCGGATCGCTGAAATCCGCAGAGGTGAACAGCTGCATCAGCAGAGGTACCTGGTTATTTGGGGGGGGCTGGCTGGGTCCGATGTCTGGGTAAAAAGAGAGGGAAAGAGGGCTCCTGTGTCTTCAGAGGAGAATGCGGGGCACGCAGCAACAGAAATCGTTACCCGAGAAGAATTTGATGAACTGAATAAGAGACATGCAAACTGTTACAATTTAAAAATAATTTAGACTCAGTGACACTTAAGGCCATGTTTTTAGTGATTTATAAACATTCATAATTATAATGCATTGATAAAGCAAACATGGCTATAAACATTTTTCAAAAGACATAGCTATATGTATTATGCATTATGAAGGTATCTATAGTGCATTATAGATGATAGCTTCATAAAGCATTCTTAATGTATAACAAACATGGCTATAATGTGTCATGTTTTTTAATAAATATTTATAGTCATATTTGTAATGCTTTATGAATGCATTATAATACATTATGAATGTGTTTATAAGTTACTAAAAACATGGCCTTAAGTGTTACGGAAAATATATTTTCTATACAGAAGACACCAAACTATTAAATCACTGCAGCACTGATAAATTCATATTAATACAGAACAAAATGCTGTATATATAGTTAGTCCTGTCAACCACTTTACCAATCATTAAATATCATATTAATATAGTTATTAAGTTGTCTACTATACTGTAATCAGTTTAAGATCTCACATCCTTTCTGATATAAAGTAACAAAGACCTTCATATTGTCCTTGGAGCTTAAACTTAGCTCACTCAGGAACTTATCACAGCCAGGAAAACCTGGAAGTTTCATGAAGATATTGTTAAATTGTCGGGATCACACTGTTCTCTGAAGTCCCCGGTCATCATGACTAATTCAAAGACCATAAGAGAAACTAGGGGAAAGTAAATCAATTGCACAGGAGATAGCAGGGCTGTTGGTGTAAGTCAACACTGTGAATTATAAAACCTCATACCAGAACACTCTCATGCAAATGGGAAGTGTGTGAGACAATTCCACGCAGAACAGGGCAGCAGAAAACATTATGGACATGACCCCTGCCAGAGAAAGCCTGCGGGATAAAAACCAGATACAGCACAATACAGGCTCTGAAGAACGACTGCCAAGCCAGGTCTTAACGATGGATGAGAATTCTGCAGTTCACGGCTTGATTCCAACATTGAATGTGAAACAGATAAACACAGAGCTAGATACAGTCGCATTACTGACTGCAGAAAGCTGCGCAATGTGCCACTAAACCATGCAACACTAAAACCTCAGAAGGAGAGGAGACAACCCTATTTTAACGCAACACAACAAGACAAAGAAAGTCGAGGAAGAGAGTTTCGCCGAGCCCAGCTGCAAATGCTTGTTGACAAGGAGGACACAAAGGCGCGCTGAGGTGGCATCTGCCTGTGCTTTTCCGGGAGCCAGTGGGACAAAGGCTGATTAGGCTCCCCAGCTGCATGACTCTGTAGGTTAGGAGTCTGTGCCTGTATTCGGAAGGTCGCTGGCTTGAATCCCATAGCTAGCAGAGTAATCTTATTGCCGTTGGGGCTTTGAACAAGGCCCTTAACCCAGAGAACTGCTCTGGGCTGGCCCTGTACCCTGCCTCAACCCCTACCCTACTCTCATTGGAGAGCAAGATGAGATATGCGAAATCCAAAGAAGTCCTAAATGCTTGTGCTTGTACAGATGGCAAATAAACTATTGTCATTATATTGTAATCTTTTCCTTTCTAGTTAAAATTGTGCAAACAGAGCTTGATGGTCCATTTGGTTGATGCTCATTGATGATCTTATTTCCCAAAGGCAGTGTGCTAATGCTAATTAGCCTTCCCAGAGTCCAAAGTTAACTAGACACCATATTAGATACTTTCAGGAATAATAAAGAGCATCTAAAAACCATTAGTGCCACACAAAAAAAGCAGAAAAGGGGAAATGGCACTTTTTCAGTATTATCTGGGTCACTACTGATGCTGAAGAACTTAACACAGCACGGCAGTTTTGCCCAGCACAGTCCTCTGGGACCCACAGATGGTCCATGTTTTTGCTCCCATCCAGCTCCCTGTCAGACAGTCCACATTTTTTCTCCCCCCCAGCCCAAAAACGTGTACTGTGGAAACACTGCCGGACTGAAAACCATGGGCCGCGACCACGGCAAATTCCGATGGACATTTTGATCAAAGTGCAAAGTGATTTGTTATTTACAAACGTAACCTGCAATTTTTTTTTTTCTCAATCAAAACATTTTGCCAAGGGCACAGACCAGTCTTGCCTGGGACACGTTTGTCTGCATACAGACAGGTTGATGATCCCTGCTGACAACCAATAAAATGCTCGTTCATAGGACCTGATAAGAACTGCGAAGAATAAAGTGTATCCCCTCCCTTGCTGGATTTCGCACACAACGTTTGTCACTAACATCAAACACTATGTCATGCATTGAGGACAGGAAAACCACCAAGCATGGAAATGACAGGAGTCTGTCTTTGTTGCCACTTGCCAGTGCAACTTCATGACAGCTTGTTAAGGGAAGCCTTCTGTGTCTAACTAGTACACGATGCTCCTGTCACCACACAGCTGATCAACAATGGAACGTGATCATATCCAGTTCTGTCTAGTTCTGGCTACACTGAAAGGATCTGGCAGTTGTAAAGGAATAGCAACATTAATCCTGCATAGAAAGAAAACATCCAGGTTGCCTCATAATGGCATCCTCAACCACATCGACTTTTGGCAGGCATTCATATACTACTGTAAAACTGTTATACCGAAACTTTGGTATTTTTTGATACTTTTAAGTGGTAAATGATTCGGTGCTGGAGCATTCCATAACTTCCATATTTAAACGGTGGAGCTGTGCCATCGTGATTTCACAATTGTGCTCGTTCACAAATAGTGCGTGACACAGCAATGCATCTGACCACAGTTTCTTTAATTTGTTCAATGAGAAACTAGACAGAAAATGGTTACAGGAATAAGCTGACAGCTTGTAGCAAACTTGCTTAGCTTGCTGACGAAGACTGTAATTCATAAGACATCAACAGGCCAGTGTGTAAAACATATTATAAGTCAGTGCAGAGCAAGACTGGAAACACCTCCATCCTGGCCAAACATCTTGCTGACCACCATCCCAACCAATACTGAGAGCTCAAAAGCCAGCTATTTGGTAAAAAACTTGGTAATTAATACTTTGATGGTATTAATATTTAAAATACTAAAAGAAGACAAAGTGTCATGTCAAGATTAAGCACATAATTAAAACTTTTTTTCGTTGCGCCACCTTTAAAATAGATCACTTGGAACCCGAAGGTATTGTTACATGATAAAAATCTGAATATGATTTTGCAAAACTTACTTTTGATATTTAAGTTTATTTTAGGTATTTCATTTTCTTCCATTTGTTAATGAAAATCTTTTATATTTATGCTGACTGCTTAAAGATTTAACTGTTATTTTTTATTTAAATGTTATTTGTATTATAAGAAAGTTTTGTATTTTGTTTTGAAGTATATATAAAAGTTGCAAAGGAACGAAAAAATAAAATAAAACCATTGACCTTTGGACTTTAATGTTTCATTTTTGTCATAGTATCATATCGTTATCGAAAACTGTGAAATTGGTATCAAAGTCAAAATTCTTTTGTGACAAACCCTATACTACCGCATATCTTACATGCTTTTATCTTCACTGTAAACACAGCAGCCCAAAGAACAGGTTCTAATTCTTCACAGCAAAAGAAAAAACAACTGAGAATGTATCTTGACTTAAGGCCTCCCCAGACAAAGCAGTGGAGCAAAGTGATGTCAAGTGTGAAGGCACATGAGGGTTCAAAAGTCATATACTTCTCTCCAGAAGGAGATGTTCTGGTGTAAAGCTACACCAGAGGTGAAAACTGGGTCATTGCCTCCATCTCTCCGATGGGACCTGTGTCATACAGAGGAACAACCTTGTCTAGGGAAAAGACATGGACTAGTTGCCATGAAGCACGGCACTGTCAAAGGGCATGGGTACCAGCCTTTTAGGAGATCAAGCAGGCATCCCTGACATTCAGCTAATGTCCAGGCAAAGTGGGTAAATTGGCATAACTCTTATACATTTTATACATTTGGTAGAGCAAGTGTCGACCAAAACAGTGCTGCAGGAAGATTCAGCTCTGAGTTTTTGCATGAAAAGCCTATATTTATATCTGTCTCTGGTGAATAATACCAAATGTTCAGCTAGGTGTGGCTTGTCCGTCTTCTAATCCTGATAAGTGAAACTTGAAGCAGAACGTTATTGTTGTTTCCAAATTTAGTAGCAAAGAAATGTGCATTAGGATGTAGCAACAGCAAAGCATTGTGGGAAGAAGGATTGCTGCGAGAGAAAAACAAAGCAAAGATGTGCTTGTGTAGTAGTCTTAAATTCAGCAAAATTGTTAATCCTTGAAACCTACCTTTACGCTCCCTTAATACATGCTCTTGGCTGTCTGCCATAAATGGTAAACCTGGAAATTAAAGACGATACAGTAAATGAAATAAAACAACCACATCATCACGTATCTGCCCTTTGTGAACTACACAAACCGTTTTATAAAGTGCACATCAGCTGGTTGAATTAAAAGGACGATAGCTTAGGTCATTTCCAAAGGCCACAGACTGATCAATGAATAAACTGATGCGCCGGGGTGTGTCAGGTTGCCTGTCCAATTAACCTCTGAGTATCTTAACACAAAGTTACACTCAAGAATTAAATGATATCTGGTGTGAGACCTGCCAAGGCCATATATTCTGTGTCAAAAAAATCCAACAAAAGTCCAAAAAAATGATTACATAGAATAACTTGTTTGGTAGTAGATATTGTACTCACTTGTTGGAAATAAATATGTGGCAACCATAAGGTTTCTCCTCACTGAGCCAACATTTACACATCCAGATGTAAAATTATCCTGGGGTGGGGAAAGAACAGAGAAATACTGTTAGGGCTGTGGCATTAAAACAAAACCTTTTCGAAAAGCATAATTTGGAAATAATACTGCAATAGCATATATTCCAACACTGCTGAAAGTCTCTTTGAAATATAAGCCGTTTAAAAATGGATGGATAGTGTAAAAACACACTTTTACCTCCAGTAACTAGAAATAAAAATAACATACATTAAAGATGTTGTAAAACTTCATTTTGGGGGTAGCAATAAAATCCACCAGTAATTTCTGGCTGAAGATCTTCCTGTACACAATATAGTGTGACTGATCTCCATAAACGGGTTTAATATGAAGTGTTTAATTAATTTTCATATTTATTGGAAAGTACCGTCGCATTGTATATGACTACATAATTACATCAATGCTTGCTGGCATACCGCAACATTACACTGTAGTTTCCCGAATGTAGTAAGATTCTGGAAATTAAAAAAAAAAGAAAATCACTAACAAGGTCTATGTTTGATTTCTGAGCACCAGAATTTTCACTTATTTTATTATAGAACAATCAGGGAGCATAACATTATAGATTTTAATTTGTTTAAATAAAATTGAATCTATTACGGAGGTTTAAGTGGTGCTAATTGGAAGGACACCACCAGGAATGACTGCGGTCTTCAAGGTTAAAGTAGGTACATCTAGACCATGGGCCCAAAGTTTCAGGAAGGCTTGACCCCAAATATGTCTTTTAATTATGTCCTCAGCTCCATCACGTTTCATGATATGCTTGATACTGCAGCTGTTTTCAATTTTCAAACTCATGCACTAAACACACTGGCACTGGAGGGTGCACTAACCATGTTGGCGCACATCTGCGCGGAGCACTCCAAGGCCCAGCTGGCAGCGGCTGGCTCTGGGAGCTCCATGAGGGAGAGGCTGAGCCTGGTGCTGTGGCGACAGGCTTGCGGAGGGCAGGGCACCACTGTGAAGGGCAGATCCCACACTGAGGTGAGATCGAACCCCGAAGCCGCTGAACAGCTGGTAACTTTGAACTGGAGAACGATTCCTCCCAAAGTGGTGCTGGAAATCTGGAGCAGGCAGAGGAGGTGGGACTTTAATGACAGTCTCTTCTGAGAATAATTACACAGTAGGATGCTTCTTTGTGCAAACCCCATCTTCTTCCACTTTGAGACACAGACACCATTAAGAGTGAAGCTTGGGGTTTGAGCACAAGGTCAGGTCTTTTATCTGGCTCCCCTGGAACATATGGGGGGCGGACATATTCTGCTCAAGGGCCCAATGCACATGTGACTCTTCTGCCGAGGTCAGGCCTCTACCCAGCTATCGCCGGTACAGAGGCCTAAACCACTGATCCACATCTCACCCCCCTGACCGTCCTGGGGAGTCGTACCTCAGCGTAAATAGGGGTGTCCCTCGGAATCCGGGTCGTCTGGTCGATCGGATCCCTGAAATCTGGGGTGATGAACAGCTGCATCGTCAGAGGTACCTGGTCTTTTTGGTTATCTGGGGGGGGGGTGGCCGGGTCGCTGGGTCCAATGTCTGGGTGAAAAGAGCGAGAAAGAGTCTTTGTTTGCCACCGTGTCACATTTAATAGGCAGAAATTATCACAATATTTGGAAAGATATCCTTATAATCCATTTGGAAGACTGAGCATTTGGTGATGTCAGTTCTCATTCCAAATACGGGTATCCCCTGTCTTGCCATAAATCTGGTGCTGTGTTAGTCACTAAAGTCAACCTCTAAAACGTTGATTGAGTAGAGCAAATCCACCATGCGTAGAAATGTCGACAGCTTGTCCTCGCTGTCACTACCTTGATGACAGCTTGCTAACAGAAGCTGCCCGCTTCTAACTAGTGAACAGCGCTCCTGTCACCACACAGCTGATCAAGAATGGAAAGTGAACATATCCAGTTCTGACTACTCATGGTGTCAGTAAATATGCCAAGATATTTGGGAGTAACTCCAGCTATACTCCCATATATACCCATTTCAAGGGGAACCGATTAAACCTTAGAATCAACCTTAGATTTACTCTGGGGAGAAAATTATAAATTCAGGATGGTCATTGTGAAACAGGAAACAGGAGATGGATGGGTAGTACTGATGACCTTCACCTCCAGAGTTGGGGGTTTGAATCCCACCTCTGTGCATGTGGAGTCCCCACATTCTCCCCATGTTACAGAAATTTCTTCTCATAGCCTAAAGACACATGGGGTGTTTCTCAATACCAGGAACGCAAAGATGTTATTTGTGGTCTTGGCAAGACCAGACTTGCTAAGTTGCCAAAAACAACCTGGGGAGCAATGAATCATGAGATTGGTCTTGATTGGCAAGGATGCAACCATGTATCCTTGATTTTTTGGGGGGACAAGAATGACATCTAGGGATTTTTATCATCCACTGTACTTCTGTTCTTAATATTGGAACTGGTTTTCAGTAATGAAAGATGACATAAAACAGGGACAAAAGAACACAAATACGGTCAAGAATGCATACTGAGACACACACACGGTTAATTAGCATCTCTAAATTGCAAATGCTTTCCATGCCATAGACTGGTATCCTGTTCAAGTTGAAACAAAGTCTTGGTCTGGATTTTTACCTTCTAGACCTGAAATGTTCACCTCTGGTCAACACAACCATATTGTATTCTGTGCTGCCATGGATAGGCTACAGGCCAGCCTGCAACCCTCATCAGGATATCAGGTGGGAAGATAATTAGATAAAAAGTAAATTCACAACCATTGTCAACTAAATCAACTAAATAATCTCCCATTAGACTGAAGAAAGATTTGTTGTTGCAAGTTTTTGCAGCACAACTGGACACTGCAAACCTACTCATAAATATTCCCCCAATAGAAACACAACCAAGAATGAATTATATCTTAGAGCCAAAGAAAAAGAAAAAGTGCACTACCATCAACACGAACAAGTGTTTTACAACTCAAGATTTTCTGGTGGAAAATGTCACTGTAGCCATTATTGCCATAAAGGAACCTATAAAATGTCAGGACCTGTCCTAGGAACAAGCTCATAAAGATAATAAGTGAACCAGCACCAGGACCACCACCATCAACAACCATGACCAGAAGACTGTGAGCAGATCAAATGAGAAGCCCTGACATTCAGTTAATGCCAAGACAAGGCATATCAGCAAGAATCAGTCTTCCACAGTGGCAGACAAAGTATTATCACTTGAAACAGTGTCACATAGACATTTAGCTCAGGTATTATTTGACATGGAGGACCTCTGGAACATATATACCTATGTCTGTCTCTTGTGAATAGAGCAAAATAATGCCCAAGGCTCAGATGGATGTAGAATGAGTCCGTCCTCTCACCTTAGTTCACGAAGTGTGAAGCATAATGTTACTGGAGCTTCCAAATTTAGTTGAAAGGAAAAGTGTTATGTACCATGTATCTGGATACAGTGCATAGGGGTGCTGAAACCCCAGTGCATTATGGGAATGACTATAAAGAGGAGAAAGCAATGTATGAATGTACTTACGGGACAGCCTTAACAGAATGGATACTGTACTCACGTGCTGGATGTAATGACAGAGGCGTAAGTTCAATGTTTCGCTTCACTGACGTAGAATATGCACATGGTATGGGGCGATCACTCTGTTAGGTGAAAAAAAAAGCATTCCCTTCAGAGTACAATTCAGTACAACTGTGTTCAATTACAGATAAATAATCATTGTACTAAATATCAGACTGCCAGCATATTAGTAAAGATACACGTCCACACAAATGCTAAGCTAATATAGGTCCGTAAGTTTTAGATTTTCTGTGAATGGTAATTGAGAAACAATCTGTCAGCCCAATCACAATTTTTATTGCTTCCTTAAATAAAGTTCAAACCATCACAGTGGTTTTAGACATGGTGCCCCGTGACTAATTACATGTATTTCTGCAGATTAAAATTATTCAATGACGTAAAGAAGATGAGCAGGAAAATGCCACACCGCATGACATTCATTCTGTAGGTCAGCACCGTGAATGACATGGGCCATCGGTGTGGCATTGAACACAACTCCGTTATAGTGAGGCTGAGTATAGAGGTTTTTGGCTAAAGTACTTCGTTTATCATTCATACAGTGCTATGCAAATGGAAAGCATGAGCCAAAACCACCCTTTCCTGTCAGCTGTAATTGTAACATTACACAACATCCTGACATTCTCCCATGTCCAAGAAACATTGAATATCAGTGCTTTGGGGTACCAGCGAGAATACGCTTAAGCCACAATCAATTATGCTAAACGTAATTACGAAGTCTGAAGAATTGCAGCACGCCATTAAAAAAGTTTGAAGCCCTTGGCCTAAAGAGTCCCCTGAAGCTCAATGGTGGGAGGTGAGCCAACCTCAGTGGTCCAGACCATCATGGAGCATTCCAAGGTCCAGCTGGCAGCGGTTGGCTCTCGGGGCTCCATAAAGGAGAGGCTCAGTCTAGTGCTGTGGTGACAGGCTTGCAGAGGGCAGGGCGCCTCAGTGAAGGGCAGATTCCACACCGTGTTATGGTCAGTGCCTGAAGACACTGAACAGCTGGTCACTTTCAAATGGAGAACGATCTCTCCCAGAGTGATGCTGCTGGTAATCTAGAGCACCCAAGAGAGAGGACAATGGATTCTTGCTTAGGATGCAGAGAAAGAGGTTCAGGAATCAAAATCAACAACTGAAAAAGCTATGTTCTTAAGTAAAACACTTAATCCAAATTGTTTCAAATAGCATGCTAATCTAATGTGCAAAAGTAAAAGCAAATTGCGTTAAAACACCTGCTAACTTAGTGTATTCGCATGCAGTGGTTTTCTGGGTAAATATGTGTAACACTAACACTGGAAAACAAAGTAAAAAGACCTGTTTTATACTAAATTGAGTGTGTTGATTCCAAATCTGAGCTCGTCTAGATCTTAAGTTATACAAAAATTAATGCATAATAACTTATATGCGTAAAGATCATAGTAATCTATTGTTTGACTGCTGACATCAGTAGGCCTGCTAGCCATTGAATGAACACTTCCCTGAAACTATTTCACAGACAAGTTTGGGCAGGTCAGCATGCTGACATCAGCACTGCTGAGTCTGCAATGGTTATACTATTCAACACACAAATGGAACATTTTGACCTGAAAGTAATATCGGTTCTCCTTGGTTTACAATTGGGTGACACAAAATACATGTGATTCTTGTGCGTGTGGAATCATCATGATGACAGAAATCATTAGGAACAAAGTCGTTGGCCTCCTTGAACTGAACACACAGTTGGTCGGTACAATGTACAGCATAAGTCCATCCACAGAAAGTTTACCTTCCTGCACTCCATATAAAGCTGGGCCTTAGGAAAAATTTTGTTATATAAATGTATCGTGATGGAAATGCTTTTATGCATTTCGCGGGATTTGCAAAGTCATTCGTGATACCACTTTCAGAACATTATTCAACCCACTTGAACTTGCTGCTTGGGATGCATTTTTGCTAGTGCAAAACATTCTGGGAAACGAGCAAGCTGAAAACTATGTTGAACTCGTTAACAATATGCTGACAGCATATCAGAAACTCGGTAGCCGGATGCCTCTAAAAATGCATTTTTTACACTCCCATCTGGATTTCTTTCCACCAAATTTGGGTGATGTAAGTGACATGGAGAGAGATTCCATCAAGATATTTCACTCATGGATACAAGATATCAAGGCCACTTTCATCCCAACATGATGGGCGACTACAGTTGGATTCTACAACGGGATACTACTACCATCCACAAACGCAAAAGCAAATGCTGAAAGCACTTCTGAACATTAGGCCTATTCAATAAGCCCAGGTTGAATCTTTAGCAGTTTTGCTGCTCTAAATGCATCAGTGAGAAGATGATGATGTACCAAATTTTAGTTTTGCATAATGTACAGATTCATTTTTAAACGAGTAGACTAAACTTTAAATCCTAATGTGCTACAATAAATCTGACTTCAGATTCGGATCCAGCGCACCTGATTTAGTATAAGACACATCTTTTTTTATTTTGTTGTCCTGTGTAATTTACACTTTAATTTCCCATTACTGGTGTGGAGTTACACACAGCATGCAAATGGCGAACGTGTTGAGAGAGCTACTGCACCTCTGCGTAAAGGAGCTTGCCGATCTGAACGCGGGTGGTGACGTCTACAGGGGCTGTGAAATCCGGGGAGGTGTATAAATTCATCTGAAAAGACATCCACTCCAACTGCTTGCAGATACTCAGATCTGCAGTAGCTTGTTCTGTCGGTGGCTGGGTGGTCCCACTAGCTGAATGAAGCAAGAGAAGAAGAACTTCTTTGTAACCAAACAATGTCATATAATCTGAGGTAGACAAGCTCTCATTGTGTTCATGTTTAAATTGCTGCATTCTGTGTTTCCATAAACAAAGCTTACAATCTGGCCATCAAACTATCTGACGCATTTTGTTGCCTGTCCTTGTTAGTCATGGGAGTTGTACTTACACAAAAATGTTCTGAGAGTAGAAGGACCAAGGGTCCAAGGAACTGGAGGAGGCAGGACTAACCAATCAGATGTCTTGGTCCTCTAGTTACTTGGACCCACCTCCTCTACAATCTGACTGATTTTATCTCTGAACCAATCATTTTTCCTTCTGCCCTCAGAATATTTTGTGTGAGTAACACCCCCATGAGTATCCTTGTCAACTTATTCTAACTGGGCTGCAGGGGAAACTATAATCAAACTTAATCCAGTCGTATGTGTCTGCTCTTAATTATGTTCAGCTGTGGAAGAATTCTGTACTTCTTCATGGTTATGTTACTGGACCAGTTCCTAGCCATAAAAAGTTTCTGAAATGTCAGCTGACGTTCTACTAAAGAGATAAGCAGCCAATTCTGATTCGTCTTAGTTGGCTCAAGGGACATGTTAGAGAACACTGCCTCATGTCAGTGAGAACATACCTTGTACCCCAGAGAAACCGACAGATTTAGGATCTTTAATCGAAGTTAAAGAAGTCACACCACCAAAGAGTTCTGTGACAGCTTTCAGGAGATCCTCTGCATTCAAAGGTAAGGTCATCATGACTGAAACATGACCTTCTATGGACACCTGATCATTTCTTATCTGTGGGAAGAAGCAAAGCAGCTTTAGTATTGTGTCGGGTCAAAGGTCGTGCTCTTACTTCCCAGGTCCTGGGCTCATGGTTTGAACCAGGTCCCTGCTTTTCTTGCGTGGAAATTAGTCATGGATAAGCTTTGGATCCCCACAATTATGAGCTGAAAAGCTGGTTACTAAAGACAGATGGTGCTTGCATAAATACATCTCTAACATCTATTCTTTACATCCTTAAATATGCTATAATCCTTGTATTTGGCTTAACTTGCCTGGTGATATCAAGAATATTTAGTAGGAGTGGGGGGGGGGGGATGAATCGATTCTGTTACAAATCGTGATTTGTTTTTTGAAGGTGGTAATTTTAATATTGAAAGTGAAAAAAAAAACAGTTTCTAAACATCAATATAAACATGGGTTACTGAAATTATGTCATTCACATTTGGTACTACTAATATATTTGCCCAAGTGCACACAGCTTGATTTCATTAAGGGACTGACATGCTGTCATGTCACGGTGCTGTCATGCGTAAGCCTCTGCAGAGACTTTTCTGGCACCATCTCAATTTAAAGCCATTAACTAACTGCAAGTGTGTGAAATGTTAACTTTCACTGAATATCTCTATACCTCTTCCCTGAACATTAAGAACAGTTTCTAAATAAATGTAACTATTTACAGACCTGTAATGATCTTCAGCAAAATATGTTTAACAACTGTGACACACATTGATTTGGTTCCACCCCTAATTCTTAGAATAGATGATTTATATGGTAATAGTAGCAATGAGATTTTAAAAAATGCCAAAAATTAATGGTAATCAGAAAAAAATAATGCTACACATGCCAATGCATTGTAACAGACTCCATGTGTTGCCTCCTCACCGTTTCAAAATCAATTGATTCTCCCAAGCAATCTATTCCCCTCTCAAAGTCTAGGTCAACAAGCACGTCACCACAACTCCAATAAAAGTATCCATTTTTTGGCTGGTTTTCATATATTTCTATATCCAGATATTCAGGGCTAATTGGAAGCATCACCTCTTTGTAAACATGTCATTAAGTATGGAGTTTTCTCGTGATGCTGAAAAACTAATGATTCATGGAAAAGAAAAACACAGGTACCCATTAGAATCAAAAGTCAACAATTATAAATTGCTGGTTAAAAATGTCTTTGAGCTCCTACTTCATCTCAGAAGGTTGGGTGACCTTTGAGCCTCTGCTCCTTCTCTGCTGGTTCGCTTTGGTGCTTCGGCACAATCATCCAATTATCACCCAACCCGCTACGGATCCCCCATCTTTTCCCTTTATTCTAGGACCAGAAGAAAGATTTACTACAGTAAAGCATCTGTGGTCCTCAAGCAAAGCCTTTCCTTTGTTTTCCTGGACAGGAGACAAATGAGATCTAACATTGTGCATCAATGTAAGCCACTGGAGTCTATCTGTTCATACATATATGCGTGAATGTCAACCCGTGAGTCTTTTGCTATACAGTATAACAGTGACCAAAGGCTGCAATTTAAAGAGTTAAAAAGTACAGCAGCAATAGGTGCTGGCACTCACATGACTTTATAATGTCATTTTGCTTTTTCACTGGCATCACGCTGGCTCTTCTCCTCATACCTCTTGGTTTGTGTATTCGGATCTGAGTTAGAGAATTCTCTCCCATGTCTGTACTCCTGTCCTCCATAATGTAAGGATGACTCATGTTGCCCATTGTAGATGGTCTATAGAGCTTTATGTCACTTTTACCTTCGATCATCTAACACTGTTTACGTCAAGACCTCCGAACAATAATATAAGACTGCTCTCTAGGTTCAGTCAACCACTCCGTAGGTGCCAGAAAACTTTAGTTGAACTGACAATTATGCATCTGGCATGACAAATGAAATGAAATTGTGATGCTTCAGTAGTTCTATATACCTCCAAAAACTTTAAACAATAAAACTTATGGAATAATTTCCCTCAGTGTGATGCGTGTAGAGTTCAGAAAATACCACATAGTCGAACATGTCTCAAGACTGCCAAGGATTGTCACTGTCTTATCACTGCTGAAGCTGTACCGTTTTTATTCAATATAATCGAGGCGCTGAAATATGAGGATATGACAAATAAAGACAGAAGGGGGAAAATAGGAAGATAAGTAAAAAGGGAAAATATAACTGATTTGGTTTTATGTCTGAGGTTATCTTGCTTGGAAAAGTGACACACAAGATATCATGATGCAATAGGATGAGGCCCCAGAATCTTCCAGAAAATGTCAGCCAGACTTCCTTCCTAACGCCTTGGTTGGTGGACTGATATGGCCTTCAGAGGTGGGTCCATATGCCCTCTGATCCACCGGTTTCATTAACCCCAGCAAGGGCTTCTGGCGTAGCAACAAAGTGTGATATGGGTCACGTGGTAAATGGGCGACCCCCCCTACACACACACACACATACACATACACACACACACAAGGTCGTGAGTTGTCACCCATTAACAACATTGGGGACAGGAACAGAATCCAAGTCACTGTCATCTCTCATTATGGAGAATGAATCGCAGCCTGGTTAAGGGAAAGGTATGGGTCACCAACTCCCCAGCTCCCCATGCCCTGAAATGCCTTTTTTAAAAGGCTGCAAATTGTGTTTTTCAATGTCCACTGAGCTTCAGGAAAATATCCATCTTTGAGGGATTCTGGATAACAAATCAAATGAACTGCATAACTGTATAACAGCCGGAGTCTGACTTGCGTTTCTCCACCAGCACATTAAGTTGAATACAAAAATATGTTCATACTCTTTTTCATCAAATCGTCACCATTATAGTATAGAATGTTACCCATCCATTAAACTGCATTATTCCAGCCTTTTGAATAAAAATTCCTGACAAAACATAGGCTATGTAATTACAGTAGTGCGGCCAACAAAATATGAGTTTCCTGCTTTGCAAAAACTGTTGCAAAAACTGACAAAGAGTCACATCATTTTATGTTAAGCCACAGCCTCATTAGCAGGTTCTTTGAAAGGGAGTCATATTGGTATAAGGAGCAAAAACTAAACACGGACACCCATGGCTGGTTTGGCTCCTGTTGCCCCATTTCATTTACCCCCCCCCCCCCCCCAATTTACATTTCATGCCCTTTCCTCGACACCAGTCCGCTTTTCCATTGGTGCACAAATCCCCCTGCATTATGGGACTGGTTAGATCCAAACCACGGCCTGAGTTGCAAGGCCCACATCTACATCTGGGAGGATGCAAGGCCCCTTTGAAGAGCCCCAAACTTAACTTTTTCAAGCCAAAGTTTCCTAATAAAAACGATATGATTTAATTAAAATATTTGTCTAAATTGACTTCAAGAATTTGGGAAAAAAAAATAAAGCAGGATATGTTTCCTCTCACAATTTGGAGTCCAGCTATCCAAAAAGGACAGCCAATACTCCACAATAATCAAATAAGAACAGACCAGAAAGACACGTCAATCCCCATGACGGGTTCTCTGAATAAATAAATGGAGTCAAAACAGAACTTTTTGTTGAATGGAAAGAAAAGCAGGCCACATAAATGGATGAGAAGTCACACTTACGATACTGAGGTGCTCTTTATTTTCCAAAGCACTGACGTAGATGGAAATCCTGGCATTGCTGCTGACAATCAGATGTGATGGCTTCATCGTAGTCAGGTCAAGTGACATATTAGACGACTATAAAATAAAAGAAAAACAGAAGTCAGACTTCAAACAGTGAATGTAAAAGGCTTTCATCTCTTACTTTTAAATGCTTTCTAAATGATGACAGAAACCTGCAGGCAGAAAACAAAGGGAAAATACACTCACTCTTTTGAACAGGATTTTCACATACCCATGATCCTCTGTGCAATATATATATAAAAAAGCAGGCAGCTTAAACAGCATGTGGATTTTAGGGAGCTGCTTGATGCAGAAACAATGCAAAAAAGGTCCCTTGGGAAATAAGTCTTTATTATAAAGAAATGAGGTCAACAAGCTTTTTTCGTCTGTGACTGGAGGTCACAGAGAGGCACCACCACTCACAGGCATGCGTCTATCCTAAGTTTTCCCAGGGTTCGAATTACACAGCAGCATTCGGTGTGCACCCTGACTTCCCCAACCACATGCACTTGCGTACATATACGTGCACAGCAGCGCAGTTAGTAACAGGGCTACCGTGAAAAACATTCTACTATTACTACTGCAGTTTCATATAGGCACAGTAACAGCATCATAAGAGTCATGAAATAAGTTTAATAGCCTAATTAGGACAAACAAAAAACAAAGTCGCAAAGCAGAAGGACACAGGTGTCTTCAGACATCTTCTGCTTCTCAAACACTCCCCTTCAAGAACAACACATCGCTTGAAGAAAAAACACAGCATTATTTAGCAGACTTGTTTTTAACCACAGTGAAATAAAACAGCTGTCTGCAGCTCGCAGCTCATATTTACACTGTCACACTGTTTTTTTTTTAATTTCATTTTATTTCAGGGACCTTGGTGTATGGAAAATAAACTATAACCTATAACACAAAAGTGGGCAGTTTTTTAGAGCTCCCTCTACTGGTCTCAGGGAAGCTCATATCCTTTTCAGGGGAGCTCAGCTACCCTTAGCTCCACTGGAATTCAAACCATGAGTTGTCCATTTTCTTCAGTTGTGTACCAAGAAATGGAATGATTCACAATTAATTTGCCCAGGAGGGATAAAAACCTCCCCCCACGCTGCTCACACACTGGGCTGAGCCAAACCACTTCCTCCCCACCATCCAATCGCCAGGGAGGTAGTGCAGCTCCCGTGCTCACTGCGTCTGATCGAAGTAACACACACTGTTTACGCGCCCTATACACTGCAATGCTGATAAATTTACCACACGCTTTTGTTCTTTCAGGAATAGATCCATGTTTGATACAACCATGTCAGTTACACAGAAAACTCCTCACTGGCTGCCCAAAACGCACTGAACATTTGGGCAAACATGTTATTCAATCTCCTAATGCTGTCTGATACAAGTTTCCAAAAATCACAGTGGAATGCTATAGAATGCTTCCTTTTTATATAATAATGCACAGTCAGTTTACATTTTCCACAAGACGGAAGCTAAATGCCAGAAGGTTCAGTCAAGAATATACTTTATCAGTTACTTTATATGTACTTTATAGTATTTATTAAATCAAAGCTAATGAATATTTATTGTTACAACTACATATTTCACTACATTATAATATAAATGTAAATATAAAAACGTGACACTGCTTGGTCTTGAAATTCTTGACGTTTTTGGTGCTGCCATGCGAAAGTGCTTCATTAATTTAAAAACACAGACTGAATATTGATTGTTAAATATTATTTGTTCTAGGACCTTTTTGGCGAGTACTTCTGAGATGTCAAACACTGCACTGCACACTTAATGTGCATTACTTTAGGTGCTTGAGTAAGGAGAGTTCTATATCCACAGTGACACAGAGACAGAAAGGTAAGGGAAAAGAGCCCTTCACTTTTAAAACAGTTTTGGTTCCTTCAAACAGCTGCAGCCCCTTCAGTCTACTTGGAAATGACTTGTCAGGTCTTGCCGACATGCCCCCGCCGAAATCCCTAGCTGCCGACTCTAAGAACATTCAGGATCTGAACAGCTATTTTGTTCTGCAACAGGCTCTTTCTTTCTGCAACATAAAAATTGTGCACACCAGTACAGTAGAATCCAGCAAATATTCAAACCATATTTTGTCCAAAAATCTGGGTCAACAGTCCAGAGGTCAACAGCTCATCTAATACTAGCCAATGCCATCTCTCCCCATCTTTGTCTGGGTCAGCTAGAGAATTTATGACCCGAAATGCACCAACTGATACACAATATCTACATGTACATCTTTTTTCAGTCAGATATCCATGATTTTGAATTTGTCTGGTTTCCTCAGTAAAGGGATCCTTCTCCTCTAAAACGTCATATATAAAACATATCTAACACTTTTTTCTGAAGTGCCAGTTTCCAAATGAAATAACCTTTTACACAGGCATAAATTGCACCAATACCCAGTTTTCTACAGGTGCAATTACTCCTGTCTGCCTGCTGTGTCAAATAATTCTACATTTAAAAATCTGATATGCAGATAACTAACTGAAGTCGAAGAATTAGATTTTCTCAAAAGACTCAACAGAACATTGAAATTAGAATTTTCTGTTATTTTATGCCAAGCGTTTGTAGTTTTGTAACTGCTACTGAATGAAAGGATGTTACAGAATCACTTCATTTTCAATTAGACTCTCTCCCCGACACTTCCTAGGCCGCGCCGATTTCAAAGGAAAGTGGTACATCTTCTTGATTAGTCAAGCCGGCACCTGCACCGTTTGGAGTCCTGATAGACTAAGAGCCCCGGGGCAGGTGAAGGGGGGGAGAAGCAGACAGAGCAGCACGTGTTTCCAGCAGAGACCTCACTGCGCCGAAGGCGAGGATTCTGCACCGCGAAGAGTCGGCGCTCCACTCCGCGCTGACAGGAATGTTAACACCGCTGCCTTATCTGTCGCTCACGGTGGCTAACAAGCTTGACCGGAACAGGTTCTGCATGGCTACGATCATGGCGTTTGTCTAGCCTGGCATGGAGAATTATCAGTGCGCACAGACGTGCTCACGCTAAGCTAAACACCTACAACAGCCCACATCATGATGGGGGAACTGGCTGCAGTGTCGTAACTCTCTGGTTATAACTGCAAAGCTCTGTAATTAATGTTACTTTCTGCATTTTTCTTTTCAGACATTTTTTTTTTCTTAACAGCTTCCTCTGTGCGCCTGCAACGGGCTTTCAAATTGTGTTTGAACTTCCTGCTCCAGTTCTTTTTATAGGCCTCTAACAGTCGATGACATCGCCAAGCGCCTGGAAGGTGTGGAATGTGGGGACACTAAGGAAGTGTCCCCCTTGGCATCCGAAGTCACACACGGCCAGAGGGCCATCCTAGCCCTACCCCGCTCACAAGTTCCACATGAAATCCACGTCGTTGGCAATGGGCCAGTTTAATTCCTAAAATACTTGTCATCTGTCACCTGTTCCTGTCAGCTAGCATTCACAGAGATTGTCCACTGTCTCTCACCAATTTACCAAAAAAAAAAAAAATTAATAAACCATCTCCATGACTGTTTAGATCTGACATCGTGCAGTAATTTAGAGTAATCGTGTATGATAGACAAGTAAAATCCCAGTCTTCAACTGCAGCTATATTTGGAGTCCATATTTAAACAAATATAAACACTCTGTAATTCTCTCTTTTCCTACTTTTTTTTAATAGTGATACACTCTGTTGATAATAATGCGTAACGAAACCAAGGTTTGACGCATTTTCATTCATGTCTTGGTGGACATTTCTGTACATGAAAGAGCTCTCTTCCATCTTGCTCAGTCAGAGACATTCCTGTTTTTTCATGCTCAAAATCCATTGTCGGCGTGATTCCTATTCAATAAACCACAGTCAGACTTCCCTTGAACTGGCTGCAGAAGACGGAAGCTGATAGCTGATTCACAGGAAGGCCAGCAGAACATTCCTCCTTGTTTATGTCCTGGAATTTCCTCCCCCCCCCCAACGGTGCCTCAAATAGGTGAGCTGCCTGGAACGCAAGACCTCCGGAGGAGGAAGGCAGAGCGACCTCCCTGACAAGGCTGATTATCTTGTGACATTGAGGTTACTCAATCACTGTCTTGGAAAGTTGGCACTAAAAGATGAAAGCATGATGAATAAATCAGGTCTTGCTCTCTCCGTACTCTGGCATCCACGTTGCATGTGTCCAGTGGTAATCTGGCTTCCTATGCTTGCCAGTTACTATATTTAATATGGAAATCAAAGCCCTCGGGAAACAATAAAACCATTAATTTTGTTTTGTTTTTTTCCCCCTACTTCTCCCCGGTTTTTGAAGTGGAACAGCCCAGCATTTTTGTACATTTTCTCTCCATCACTCCATCTCTGGACCTCGTCATACAATGAACACTACAGCCCATGATTACTCAGTGTGGCTATTTTGGTTCCAGGGCTTTTAATGTCCCTGTTTTCCTTTTCAGACCAGTTTGTTCTGTTGGTCTGCCTGGTGCGTGGCTTCCCATTATTCCTGTCTACACCTCATCTCAAACTCCGACAGCAGGGCGCTGGGTCACTTGAGGAAGAAACCAGGGTGTGGCCACAAGGCCTGAAGGCTGATGCCCAAATGACGGCCGCCCACCCCACCCTAAGCCCTGGGTCACCCACCAATTATTCTTGGCTCCCAAAGACCCCCACTGTCTACAGCCACCTGGAAGACACTGGAAACAATGGCAGCGTCACTGCAATCATTAAATGATTTCACCATAAATCACACTGGGGGCGGTGTAGGGCTCAACAGAATAGGCAGCTATGTCTGTGATTGGAAGGTTGCCAGTTCAAATCGCAGCGTCCGCAGTGTGATTTCACTGCTGAGTAAAGTCCATAACCCCCAATCGCTCCAAGGATTGCTTGACCCAGTTTTGTCAAAGAAATGTATGCTGCTTCAGGTAAAACCGTTTGCTAAATAAATGTAGATATTAAAGTATTAAACAGCAAGAAATTGCTGACTCCAAGCAAACATGTGGGGTTTCTAAGCAATAGACATTCATGGAGCCTGCGGTCTGCTGTTCACTTGTCATGAAGGAGCATCACAGATGCCTCCTAACTTTATGTGCAGCAAGGTTTCTCTCAGAACGCAGCAGCCAACCATTTTATTTTTCTGATTTATTAACCTCAGTGCACTTCAGCAACAATTAATGTGAAACAATTACCATTGAGTTCATCATTTATCCTTGTCAGTTAGTTGCCACATCGAGAAAAAAACAAATCCATTGCTCTAACCTGTGATTACAAAGGGTAAAAAATTAACTGCGTGTAACCACATTAGTACAGGAGTCACAATACAGCTACTGACTTGGAACAAATTATATTTTTCTTTCTGACCTTTGTCAGGTCATTTGGAAAGGATTCTGCTTCACTAAAGTCCCTCCATTCTGCTTCCTACCTCTAACGGCGCTTTCCTCTGGCATACAGAAACCAGGCTGTACCCAAGCTGTACTGTGAAGAGACACTGGTTCCAATGCAGTTCCAGTTCGCTTCAATTTTCCACTGCAGAAAGGTTGGCTCGGTAAAGGAGTTGCTGGGTTTGGGTTTGTGATGTAAAACCAAAGAGAAACCGTGTTTGTCATGGTTTACTATGTGCTAATTTTCACTAGCATGTCTGTGAAGATCGCCATGTTACGTTATCATTAAATGCTAGCAGAATTAGCATTTGGAAAAGTTTCTAAACACATCGCAGTTCTCGTATGCCTTCTGATCATCGCTTGTTTCTGTCCTCGGTCATGTAACTAACCAGAAGAGATGCCAGGAGGATACTTAAAAACAATTTTACCTTTCTATATCACTTTTTCAATTATTGCAATTATCAGTGGAAGGAAATTCATGTTGATATTGATTTTAAAGTAAAACCTTGCCTCGAGACATAAGGTTGAACCTGTATTGCAGCTATAATTAATTCTAATGTGTCTGGATGGGTTTTTTTTAACTGAGAGGACAAGCAGTAGAGGCCCTAATGGAACATGTTGTAAAGAAATAGTTTTTTATTTGTGGTCACACAATGGTTTAACTTACATTGCTGTCCGTAGCGGTGAACTCCAGGCTCAGAATGTGGACCTCGTAACTGTTAGTGCTGTAGCTGCTCTGGCAGGCAGTTGAAATGTTTTGGGCCTCACCACTCCAGAGTCTCTTATCTGTTTTTTCCAGGGGTTCACAAGTTCTTGGATATTCTACAAGAGAAGAGAAAGGGGGACGTTGGTTACGGCTCTTCGCACAACTGACACCTTTTTTTCCTGTTTTGTGTCACACAAGGATCCAGAGCAGCAGTTCGGGGGGCTGGCAAAATCGTGAGAGTGAGAGTGAGAGTCAGCCATGTCAATAAGCATATCTTTCTTCACCAGTAAGAATGCACTACAACGTTCATCGTACTTCATTCACTTGTACATTGCAGTGAAGAAACGTATCTGCTAAATAAACAAACACTAATGTGCTAATGTGATATCATAATGCGTTATAGGATACACTTGACAGGTGGCAGACGTGATCTTCTTTGGGAAGCTCAGAATTCTCTGTCTGGGGGGGTGGGGGGGGGTCCTCAGACCCTGCCTGCTTTCTAAAGGTCCTCCGGTGATTTAGTGAGGATGTGTCCGCACTGGGTGGTGCAGAGGAGAGGGGGAGGGACAAAGCCAAACCATGAGGTCAAGCTGAAGCAGACGAACGAGCTGTTGAAACGATTTACTAGATCTCCAGGGAATAACTTACACAGGGTGGATAAATACTCCCGGCAAAGAAAACAAGAAGCGCCTGGAGTCTGCCAGCATGCAGCCGGATCAGTGCCTTTCTGAAGTGGACATATTTGGGCAGAGCGCAGGGGTGTGTTGGCCGATGTGCATCAGTATGGAGGAGGTCAGCCACACCCAATTTCAGGGCACCAGACTGTCCATCTCCCAGGGCCCAATCAGACTGTCCATCTCCCAGGGCCCAATCAGACTGTCCATCTCCCAGGGCCCAATCAGACTGTCTATCTCCCAGGGCCCAATCAGACTGTCCATCTCCCAGGGCCCAATCAGACTGTCTATCTCCCAGGGCCCAATCTGGACACTGTGTCGCTGCCACAAAGCAGATACAGGCCCGAGATGCACCGTCTGCGTGGCAGGTGTCACGGCTGCACAAAGTATCCATTTTCATTACAGTGCTCATGTTAACAGATTAGAGCAGCCACTACCTGCGTGAGACGGATGGCACACGCACCACAGCAGCAGCGCATCTACAGAGTCTGAGCGGCACTTATCTTTCATGCGCAGTGAGTAGTTCTCAGCAAAAATAGACAGTTAAAAGGTCCATTTATAGTCATACTGACATCATACAAGCAAAGTCACGTAACTAACATCATTCACTGTAGTTTCAATGTCTAGGTATATATCATAGATATGACAATATACCATATATAAATAGTAATTTTAACCATTTTTCCAATTTCATGTTATTAAATGACAAAGTGTAGGCTACATGTGTTCTATGTAGTCAGAGCAGGAACGTAGTGTGAGCTATAATTATATTATGTTGATAACTTAACAGAACATTATGTGAAGCTCAATAGTTTTCAGGTGTGCTCGCTCGCTCTAAACAAGGGCAAACAAAAACCACAAATACACAGGGATTACTGTATATTATTTATGATAATAATAAAATACTATTACTGTTGTTTGTTGTTAAAAGTGAGTGCATGCTTCTTAACCTTTGTCTAAACTAAATTTAAATTATATTTCCTTATTATTGATGGCCATTATCAAAGGTAACTCGATGTAGAAAGACAGGATTCACACTAGCAGCACCGCATCAGCACCGCATCAGCAACACTGCCGGTGCAAACAAACGCAGTTCAGCACTGCAGCAGTAATGCTGATGGTGTGGACAAACGCAGTTCAGCACTGCAGCAGTAATGCTGATGGTGTGGACAAACGCAGTTCAGCACTGCAGCAGTAATGCTGATGGTGTGGACAAACGCAGTTCAGCGCCACAGCAATAACGCAGGTGATGTGGACAAACACACAGTTCGGCACCGCAGCAACAATGCAGACGATGTGGATAAACACGCAGTTCGGCATGGCAGCATAACGCAAGCAATGTGGACAAACACACAGTTCAGCACCACAGCAATAATGCAGGTGATGTGGACAAACACACAGTTCGGCACCGCAGCAACAATGCAGACGATGTGGATAAACACGCAGTTCGGCA
>JABFEA020000119.1:4840436-4857724 GCA_019775915.2 Cyphomyrus plagiostoma | reverse complement strand
CCCCCCCCCCCCCCCCCCCCCCCCCCCCCCCCCCCCCCCCCCCCCCCCCCCCCCCCCCCCCCCCGCCCCCCCCCCGGATTAAGAGGTACATGGCTGTGTGCCTGGCCCTATACCTTTGGGGTTGGGGACTCGGCAGTGAGTGTGGGGGCTGAAATTTCTATTTCTTGACAGTTAAAGCATGAATATGGATAGAGGGTGTATTTATATGCTTAGATTTTGTAATATATAATCCAAAAAAACCTTGTGTGCGTATGCGTGTGTGTCTGCGTGCACGTCTGGGTGTGTGTGCGTTTCTGTGTGTGTGTGTGTTTGTGTGTGTGTGTGTGTGTGTGTGTGTGTGAATTTCAAGCAAAAAGATGTTCCATTGTTGAAGTTTGCACACAGCAGAAAGGGAGGCAGCTTTAATTGAACCCTTTCTGAATTAAATCAAACGCGGTAGGATAAAGGCAAATGTATACTGAGCAAGGTTAATGCATGGTTTTCTGTTTCGGTTTGCTCAGCAGTTCTGCAGACAGGGCATGGTGGCTGCAACTCAGCTCTCCTGGGGAGTTAATGACCCTATTCCACCTTGCACTGTTTAAGACTGCCTGTCCTGCTAACCCCCCCCCGCATCAGGGGAGGCGCTGAAACGGTTTGCGTATTTAGATTCGCCCCCCTGGGTGGGGCATCAGCTTTTTTCCTTATAGTTGAGGGAAGTTTATCATCTTCTCGCACCTACCCCGGCTTCAACTAATTGGCTGTTTATCTTTGCGGAACATGCTTCTATGATTTACGTCAACTTGAAACGTTTACGAGCGGCACGACGTGTGTATCGCAGAAAAAAGAACGCACGTGACCGACACTGATGCAGACCCAGCTGGCACGCCGAAAGACGCGACGGTGCAGTTTGAATTATAACTTAAAAAAACGCCTGTTCAGAGACATCTTATCAAAGGTGGTGTTTTATATCGGCTAAGATGGATGCGTTGCACTTCACAATGCATTAATTGGTCTAGCTGTTAAGTACGTATAAGGCAATATTAATATGCTGTTGTAAAATGTATGAGGCAAAAGTTTTACAGATTTCTTATTTGCATTTTAATATTTATTTAATAATTCACCCTCCTGTCTCCACCCCCCTCCAAAAAAGTAATTTCCTAATTTACCAACCACCTCAATTGACTTATTCAAGTACATCCATTCAAATATTCAAATATTTGCTCTTAGTGGTTACTCTATTTTGAAAACATATATTAGGTAATGCAATTATTCCAAATTAACCATATGCTTTAAATTTAGTCAGTGAGATGCATTTTAAAGAGATATACTCTGGCTCCCTAACAAATACATTAAAAAATGATTCATATAGCTTTGATTATGTTTCTCCCAGAACATTTTTTTTTTCATTTTCTTCTAACTAAAAGACAGGAAGATTAATCCCACTGTCCCTGAAAGCAAAAGGACACACTAATAGGATGGTATTGTTAACTATTAATAACTGTAGAGATAAAGTACTGCGAGTGCCCTTTCCAGAAAAAAATAGCCTTTTTTGCATTGGTTGCGAAGCCCAATGCTATACACCTCACTTGCTTATGTATGCGCCCACCGCAGGCATCGCACAGCCAAGCTAGCGCAAGGAGATGACAGCTGCTATAATTACAAACAGCTAGCGTCAGCGAGACTGCTTCTGCACATCGGAGGCGTCCCAAAATGTATGCCGGGCACCCATGAGAAAAACCCAAGGGTCAGCCCGATCTCAGGGGTCCTGCTCCGTTCTTCCCCAAAGGCAGGTACAACGAGAACAGGGACAGGGACGCAGGATTTAAACAGACCTTTTCTTTTTTATTATTAAAGGTGGTATTTAATGGGAGCACAACAGAAACAGAGGTTGACAAGCACCCCCGGGTAACATCCAAAAACGGACTCTAGGAGGGACAGCAGAAGGCAAAATAAGTGGCATGAGGAGAGATGGGAGCCGAACAGGCAAACACAAACAACTGGTGGAGTGGAAGCATGGGAGAAACAAAGGTACCCATGGTGAAAATGGCGAAAGGGACAACAAATACCTGCAACACAGGAAGACGCCAATGGCGATTTTGGAGGTTGCGCTACAGCACCCGCAGTTGATATAATACAGTTAGAGGGCACTGTGAAGTAGGGTAGGGGTGACAATGAGGCAAAAAACCATTGTGACTTTTGGAGGGCTGTTCGTGTAATTTGCTAAATATAAATATAAAAAGCCCAAAAAGGCCAACAAAAGAGAGAGTTTCTGTCGACTTTATTTCATGGACTCGATAGCTTTGACAACTTGGCCGAAGACCGCGTCCACAGTGCCTTCTGAGTCAATCTGCAAAAGATGGGAAAGTACACAGTGAGATAGAATATGATGTAGTAACCCTTTAACTAAAATACTGCCTTCATGTACACAGTATATGTTTTAAGACTTGGTTGCTTCAGTGCTCACAATTTTAGGTTGTAAAGGAGACATTTTTTCTTTTATTGAATCATAAAAGTGTAGTATTAATGTATTTTTCATATTAAATCATTAAATCAACACAGCATGTACACCGAACTCCGAGTAAATATATAGTGTTGCTAGGCAACTGAGCTTATATACTCTAAATTAATTTGTTTTTATAGCATGTACCATAAATAAAATCACCCAAATCAGATTATACATACTGGGAATTTTTAACGTGTAAATGTGAAATTAAATTACACAAATTCCATTTTGTGGATTAGATATAGTTAAAAATAATGAAACGCACTTGTGTACCTAAGATATTAGACCCATAAATACCGAAAGCAAGATTCACTTACAGTGACATCTACTGGTTAAAAGTATTTCAATTATTACAAGAACATAACTATGCAGCTCCCCCCAGTGGAACTTTCAAGTATTGTTTCTGCATGAAGTATTAGACATGAATACAAAAACCTGAAATTAATTTTAATGTTTCAATAATCATGAATGGTCTCTACCATGCACAACATTGGCGTTATATTTTCAAATTCATTTTGAATTGAGTAATATTTGTAATTTAGTCAAACTATATTTTCCCTCACATTGCAGCAATGATCCAACCAAGTATGACCTTGAAAAGTTTTGTAATCCACAATTGGTAGGACTCTCAAGGAGTGTCACTCATTGGTTGTTTTATTATTGACAAATCAGAGGGTCCAAGTAGTGACTGATAGCGCAAACTAATACCACCTACCTTGCCTTTTAAAAGCCCCAGAATCCCACCACAGGCTCACCTTCCTGACAATGCCGCGTCCCTCATAGAAAGCAATCACCGGCTCGGTGGCTTTGTAGTACAGGTCGAGGCGCTTCTTGATCGTCTCCTCGTTGTCATCCGCACGGCCGCTGGTCTCCCCGCGCTTCATAAGTCTTTTCACCATGGTTTCACCTTTGGCATCAATGTACAGCAGCAAGCTGGGGGCCCCAATCTGTCAATCGATGGCGACAGCGTGTTTCAGACCACATGGGTGCTGCTGACCATTACACCAGTAACAACAAGACGTCCCTCGGTCTGGGCACCTTCTTCTCGAACTCCTCGCCCTGCTTGACCTCGCGAGGATAACCGTCGATCAGGAAGCCCTTGGACACATCAGCCTTGGCAATCATGGCTTCCTTGATCATATCCAAAACAGTGTCCTGAAAACAGAGATATGCAGATTAAAAAGGGCACCGAAATTCCCACCCCAGACAATTCATCAAAAGTAAAATCACGAGGCCTCACGCAGGTGCTAGATTTTAACTGAAAGGTTCCCAGTGCTTGGCCAGTTCAGTAAAGTATCTCACCAAATCTCACAACAACAACAACTCCTTCCTCCACAATATGACTCCCTATAATCCATACTACCATCAGTCAACTACTATCTACTACTTATCTAGTACAGGGTCTGGCAAAAGCCTAAAGCTTACCTATGGAAGCATAAGGCACAAGGCACAGGACAGAAGGGTTACAAGTCTACAGGGTAGTCTCAATACAATCTAATCATATGCATCATCCATCTAAATCATTTTCTACAATCAAGAGAGCAACAGAATGGAAGAACAAAATTGTAGCTCTGTCTGCCAAAGGCATGTGGCACTCATTCATTTCTGTCAACATATCCCTATTTGACAGTATTTAAGGTCCAATCCAAAACAACAACCAGCAAGGAGGACCAACCAATATCAGTGAGCCAATGAGAAGCAAGGAAGGCTTAGCTATAGTGATGACTAAAGGAAGCTTTAAGAACCACTTGTTGTATTTTCTGACCCCACTAGATGGTGGTCTCTGTTTGTTTTTGTTTTGTTTTTTTTAAAAAAAGAAGGGCTCAAAGCATGGCCTAAAAGCAAGCTAAGAGCACCATCTAGTGGTGTCAAAAATACAACAAATGGTTCATGAAGCTTCCCTTGGCCATTACTAAAGAGCTGTGTCATTGACGGTACAGTTGCAAACTGACCAGCCGCTGATAGAAAATGTTATAAAATATGAGTGTGTGGAGCTGGTCACTCAGCAAAGGAGGGGGAATAATTTGTGAGGCCTTACTTGAGGGAGAAGCTAACACAAGCAATGCTGTCTTGATTAATCATTTCCTCTCTGTAGCTATACCACTAAGCCGGGATCTAAGATACTTGTGGCACAGTTCAAAGAAAACAGATTCAAAAGCGGGAAGCAACGACACTTTAGTCTTCAGTGTTTTTGCCCCTGGCTGAAAATGTCACATCATGTGCTCACAGAGTGTTACATTCACTAATTTAGCAGCAATCTGGGACTTCACTAAATGTCAATGGACCAGCTATTAAACAGAGTCACAGGCAGAGTCAGCTTGAGTTTGTTTATTTATTTATTTATTTAATCTGTACTAAACTGCAGTCAGATTTATCCAGAGCATGACTGAAGGCTCCATGTCAACCTTATGGTACACTAATGGCTCCGGGGTCACAAGCCTTTGAGGTCGGGTGTAGATCTAATATGTCACATGGGCCACAGGATCCTCTGGAAGGGTTTGCATGGGTCAGGGGTTATGCAGAAGAGATGCAGAAGAGATTCTTCCAGAATTTTGGCATTAATTTGATGCTGGTTATGAATATACACCAATAATGAACATGATTGATCATCACATGCTTGGATAGATGTTGTCCCTTTAAATCTTCAAAAAGGTTTTTACTCCCCAAAGAATGTACACAAAGTATTTAAAATAACATAATATACCTCACAGTCCAGTCCAGGATAAGTCTGTATAAGTTAAGTAGATGGGTGCCCCCTCCCCCACGAAAGTGACTTTGTCGTGAAATTGCCCTCCCCCCAAAATAAATAAATAAATACATTGATTAGATAGATAGATAGATAGATAGATAGATAGATAGATAGATAGATAGATAGATAGATAGATAATGGAATCAAACAAGGACATGCCAAAGACAGCTAGCTTTGGTACCACGGCTCTCCCCTACCAGCGGGACAAGCTCTCCTCTCTGCATGATGGCGGACAGCTGCTTGCCCCTCTCAGATCCAGAGCTGACCTCGGCACGGAGCAGGTCCCCAGAAGAGAGGTGAGTATAGCCATACTGGGCTACAATCTTCTCACACTGTGTCCCTTTTCCGGAGCCCGGTCCGCCTTGGCAAGACAGGACGACATGGTGAAGTCAGACAGTTCAGATTTTGTGAATCCATAGAGAAAACAATCTTTTTTCCCCTCTCTCTCCCACTGATACTGAGTTATTGATGTATCGTCCATCGACCAGCTTTGGCTCAGACCCAGGAACAGGCAGAAAAGTATGGATAGCAACAGGGACTCTTTCACAGGCACAGCTTGTACACAAGCTTGTTCAACATCACTGTTACAAAAAGACATGAAGTGAAATGTCCAGTGCATTTGCTATGTTGATTTTAATATGTGCATTCACATATATTGTTAAGTATATATAGATGTTTTAAACAAATTGTTATACACTATCAACAAGTATGTAACACATTGCTTTTCTGGGTAAAATGTTCTGATAATCTGAGTCTTACAAAGTTCGGTGGTTCGTTAAGATGACGGAATACCTTACAAGCACTTTAATGGCATACGCGAATTGTTGATAATATCCACTTACCCACGACGAAGATGATCTTGCTGTCCTTCAGTTTGTCTGAAAGTGAGGCAGAAATATTTGTGGATCAGTGCGTTTCGGAGACATTTTTGTGACAGGCTTTTATGGGACTGTGAAAATACCATCCACAGTAGTTCCAATCCTTATTTAAAATCTTATGCAATGTGTTGGACTGTTGTTAACAGGTGTCAAGAGCTGTTCCAGTCAAACAGAGGAGTGCTTTCACCTGGCATCCTCGAAGGACGAGCAGAAGCATCGTTTGAGCAGCTGCCTCCCATTGCTTGCATGCAGCTCATCTTTTTAGAGCACTAGGGCGAGTCCCTTATTGCGTCAGAGGCCAGACAGTGAAACGTGGCATGTTACCATGGTGACAGTTGCTAGAGCCACATGGGAACCTACTCTGACCACAGAAACTTTTTAGCCATCCTGCATCAGCCATGTAAACACATTTGGGAGTGATTTTCATGTGTTTTTTTAATTGTCAGAAATAATAAACATCCCACATTCATTTGAAAATGTTCATGTAACCCTGACCAGGATAAAAAGTTGAAAATGATGGGTAGCTTGACAGTAGTCTTATTACGTATCCAAGAAGCAAATTTGAATCCTGCCTAGTAAAACATAACATATGATTATTTTTACTTTGACAGCTTTTCTCATTTCTCATGGTCGATTTACGTAACAGTGTTTTACTTCAGATTAGGTTTTTAATACCTGCAGTACACTTGTCTCCAGTAGAGGTCGCAATAGATGGCCGAGAATATACCAACAAGAAAGGCAGCATAAATGTTTCAAATACAACATTATATCTTTATATTTGAAATATATCATTTCCAGGAAAGCACTTCCAATCGTTCGTTCGAGCTAAAGGGGCAATCTCAGCCCCCCGACTCCCCCGCATGTACCTAATCTTACACATATCATTTACTGCAATATATTGGAAAATCTATAAATCAGAAATAATATGATGGTCACAGGCTTTGACAAATTTACATGTTTTTTATATGACTGACTGTTTCTAAATAGGCTTTATTACATATTAACATTATAGATGTGGACTTGTAGTCTCTGTCTACAGCATGTATTATTTAGAATAGGACTTCAGAATGTCGCAGATGTCGCTGTTTTTAGACACATTTCTGTATTCATTCTAAGTTCGGTATTCGTCATTGAGATTAAAGGGAGCTTTACTATCAGCAAATTTCTTCGACACTTGTGATCAATGCCAGTAATTGTTCCAAATTTTAATTGTTCAAAGCGACACGTGAAACAATCTGGGAAGGAGATATTTACCTGCCATGGTGTCCTGGAAGGTGCGAGATGCCCTGGAGAGAAGTAAAAATATAAATGATAATTAAGATATTATCATATTTCTGTCTGTTAAACGATCATGCTGCAAGGTTTCTAGAACTTAGCCTTGCTAGCCTCAGGCCTACTAACTTCTCGTAAAGACCGATTTAATTATCAGTCTCAAATTAAATTTGTCAAATGCACAACAATGTAGCAAACAGTGGGGGTCTGAAGTACCACTTGAACATTATCCCTAAAAAAGCCTTTACCTTCTGTGTGTAATATAGTATTTTATTCAATATTTATGCTCCTTAACCTTGAAGTATTATTACACTGCATTTGAGTCTAACAAGGGATTTTATCAGTGTAATAGTGTTAACAGTGATTTCTGTTGCTTCATTATGGAAACATTGTGAATTAAGAAGATTAACCTGTCCTGTAAATGTTTTATTGGTGTCCCATTCTAATAAGAAAGGCATGTGAATTATTAATTTTAGCATAAATGTTGACGCCAGCACTGGTGATAAGATATCCCGGCAATTAGAAAGCAATTAATTGTTTTTAATCACTTTAGGATAAACTGGAATTTCATAACTTCGCCGTTTAAGTTGGCGTGCATGGGATATTACATAAGACAGGTACTGATCCATTGATGCATAATGTTTAAAAGTAAAATTAATGTGATTTAAGTGTTAATTTTTACATGAAATCAATGACTGACAACACTCCTAATTTCCATGGATTTCTCCCAATTTTCCACCCTTCCTTGCATGGTACTCCCGAATTTCCAACATCCAATCTTTTACAACAGCCCCCACCCTGTTGCTTGCACTCAGTAATGTAGAATTGTAGACCTATTTAACATTTATTCTCTTTGCACTTTCACATATAATGGCTGCCAATTGTAATACTGTAACTTCACAAAAAGTGGATCATTAATATTTTTCTGCAGACAAACTCGTCATAAACAAAAAAAAAATCGCCAGTCTGAGATGTGTTCACTCTGATGAGTGATGGCAGCTGGAGTCAGTTAATTAGCTTGCTAAGGCTAGTGGGGAAATCCCTTACAAAAATGCACTGGGACTTCACTCTCTTCATTCTGATAAATGAGTGGTTTGAGAAGCAAGCATATTTAATACAACCAGTGTCTTTGGATGTTTATTTTTTGCAAGCTAAGTTAGATGTTAGATGAACAGATGAAGCAAGAATAAGTGAGACACAGAGAGTCAAAAGATGATTGGAAAACATTGATCATTCATATTCACTTTTGCTTAATCCTACCGTTGTTCTTGGGGAAATACTTTAAGTAAAATAAAATATGTAAGTTTGCTTTTAACATTGGTGGGGAATAAATCAGCCATGGACCCCCACCCCCGTTTCCATAAACATATGCAGTACCCCTAAAATATTGGTAGCGATGTCTTCTTACCATACCTAACCAGATCTACAAAGGTTGCCAACTCTCACAAATCCGGCATGACACTTGCTTTCAGACTGTAACGCTCACTCAAGAAATTGTACAACAAATCTAAATTATTTCATTATAAACCTAAAGTAAGATATGTCCAAGCATTCCAGTAGCAAACCCTAGAGCAGGGGTCTCCAACTCCTGGCCTGGAGAGCTACTATCCAGTCGGTTTTCTGTCCCACATGGCTTCTGATGAGCTACACCTGTTCCTGGTATTTACCTGAGAACAGGTGTGGCTCATTAGAAGCTGGGTAGGATAGAAAACTTACTGGACGGTAGCTCTCCAGGACCAGAGTTGGAGACCCCTGAGCTAGAGATTATTTACATAAGAAATTTACAAAGAAGAGACCATTTGGCCCATCAAGCTCGTTTGAGAGGAATTTAACTAATAGGTCAGAGTTGTTAAAATCTTATCTAGCTCAGATTTAAAGGAACCCGAGGTTTTAGGTTGCGCTACACTAGCAGGAAGACTTTTCCATACTCCGACTACAGTGATTTCTCAAATCCAGTGTAAAATGTTTTCTCACCAATTTCCACCTATGGCCATTTTAACTAATATTGAAATAATTATTTGGTTGAACAGCATCCAGACCTGTTATTTTATTACCAGAAAATAAAACTGTTTTATACATGCAAATCTATGTGCATATCTGTGCAGACTTCTCACACCAGTTAGTTGATCAAATTTGGCAGCCCTGCAAATATGAACTATAACCTATAAAACTTGGATGAAGCTACCAGCAATTGTAAGAGCTGTCCTTATGCACTTTATAACCAACTAAAATCCTACAATAAATGAGTCATGGCCTACAGAGAGAGGGAAACTCTGTGACTCGTCCATACTTTGTGGCTTTGACTGCTCATCTCTCCTGTCCTTCCTGTACTGGTCTTCAGGGAATCTGATTCCCTTGGTATAGCCTCTTACAGTGGGGCCTCGGTAACCAGATCCCAAGTCATGGTGACCCTCACAATGTCTGCTCTTGCAACACCCCTTTCTCCTTAAATAATGGAAGCCGCAAGTTAAATAGGCTTCTGCACATGCTGGAACTGACCGTTTCTTGATCCTTGTTAGCGTCTACGGGAGCATAAACATTATCTGTGTGTATGGAGCTCCGTGGCATTTTGATTTGAATAACTTGTCACCCCAGACAGGCTTTATCTAAGGGGCTGTATGCAAATTCCACAGCGTTTAATTTGTGAAACCATGTTCCAGGAAGTCAAGTCCGCATGCTGTTATATTCTTGACAGCTCTGTTATTCCCTCTAAACCGCAGCTACAGATAATGTGCAAAAAATTTTCAAGGACTGCATCTACTCAGATGTATGTTTTTGCAGACTATGTTTTTGTCCTGACAATATTTTAATATCTCACTTTGCATGATATACGTTCCTAAGCATATAATTTGGTGCTTCAGAGACCAAGTTAAACTGACAAATTCTGCACTCTAACTGGTATGAGTCTGCATCTAGGACATGCTTTGTGTCTTGCTTCTTAGTTTAAGACTTCCGAGTATGAAGATGGCCTCTCTTTCGTGTTCCCCCTGGAGGTCACAGCTCTCTTCCCTTCCCTACTGTACACGCTTTATGGGCATTGCAGTGACCCTGTGGTCTTTACAAATGTCACCAGAAGCCCTGAGTCAGGACTGCACCTCGCAGAGACTCCCTCCCTGGCCAATTATGGAATGTTCCACCGTAATGCCAGCGTCCTGGGCATGTCAGGCACATTCTCCTTATAAACGGGGGTGTGACGGCCAGTGGGCAGGTGCTCAGGATGTGGATGGGATATCCGTCTGGGGCATGCCAAGGATTCTATTTTTGTCTGCCAGAGTTGCACTTCCGACACAGAATTTTAAAGAGCTTCATACAGACCCATTAATTTTTTCCCAAAAATTAATCTTGCATAAATATGTCTATTGGCTCTAGCAAACAATTGTTCTTTAAATATATATCGGTCTATATACTTGAAAATGATGCCTTAAAAAACAGCAAAGTACCCTAGCATAAGTTTTATCAGCAATTATGAGTTGTCTACTGATGTGTGAAACTATGGGGCATATTTACACTAATATCTTTTCTTGGGGGTATATTTCTTTTCCCACTAAACAACTCACATCCAAAATGTGAATTTCAAAAGCATTAGACCTTTGCAGCTGCTGCCCTGGGTCACATAGTTAAACTGCATTCTAGTGGTTATGGTATCAGGGGAAGGCATGATGCAACTGGTTAATAAAAACAAACCAAGCACGCTACAGAATCTCCCTTGCAGTTAATATATTGCTACATACTATACAGTAAATAATAAGCAATTCATCTAAATGAGTTACTGAATTTATCCATACGCACTTCATATTTTAAAAGCATCAACTCTCCCAGTATTTAATATCATGTATATTATATTAATGTCTTACAACACAAATTTATGCTGATCATTAAAAATCTATTACGCAGTAACTTCACTAAATAGTGATTATGTTACCACACGGTGCAATATTTGTGTAATTTTTTTTTCATGACTTGAGTAAGATTCTATTAAAGACTTTAAACGTCGTAAAATCTTGAAACATATTTAAAAGGCCTCCTATTGAGGTTGCTAAAGTGCTGGTCAGAGTTAAAAGTGCAGCTTCGAAGTCCCCGCGGGCCCCGGCGCTGCCTTCAGACATGCGACGGCGCTAAAAAAAGCCTGGCTTGCTGCAGCTGCTCCAGTCATATCGCCAGCTGGAAAGGGCCTCCGACGGGCCGCGCGCTGCCATGCATTCTCGCCGTCGGCCATTTAGCGAAGCAATATCGTGCTTATGGTTGCTATGGCCGTTGGACCGCATGCCCCCCCAGTGAGCATTAGCTTGACATCACTAGGCACGTGAAAGCGACGTTTATAATGTCTCCATGGCAACAGACATGTCGGTGACGGCCAGCGCTCCTGACGGAGAGATGTAAACAGAACCAGCCGGGGAAACGCACGGCGACCTTGCGGTTGCGGTAAAGTGGCCGGCCATGTGGTACTGAGGGCGCACTGAGCGCACTGGTGCATCCCCTTTAAAATCTCGCGGCGGCACGCTTGCGCATTTGCATGGCAAAATCCCCCCCCCCCCAGACTTTCACATATTCATGCACGCCCTCCTGAGTGCATTCCAGGCGCACCTCTTTGCCAAGCCCTTGCATCTAATATGTGTACATATTATACATCCCACGCACCCACCCAATCAGAAATCATTTATGTGGGGGGGGGGGGGGCTGCACTGCATGAGACGTGAGACGGCGCTTCCTTGTAACGGCATTCCATTGCCTCAAAATAAAAAGCTTAATCGGGGTTTGACACCCCATGCTGCAGGGATCTGCATTTCCTGGTTCAGCTAATCTCTTTCCCCCACCGCCCGACGCTGTCAGCCAAATCTCACTGTCTGTACAGGCGTCCCACTCTGGCGATCCTCCGGCACTGACCTCTTTCAGCGCTGAGACTCTCCAGTGAGGTTTCCCCCGGCTCCCGCCTGTCTAAGCAGTGTTTCTCCTGCTCGGCACCCCTCCCTCTTCTCCTGGCTGCCTTTATACAGAGCGTCAAGCAGCTCAAGGGTGCAGTGCATTGTGGGAAAACTGGCAACCGGAGAGGAAGGGAGGGAGAGGAGGTGGGGCTTGAGAAATACTGTCCTTCTTGTGAAGGAGAGGAACTGGCTACTCAAGCAACTCCCTTGCATTTCAACTTCTAGCACTGCTGCCGCGGACTGAGAGGGGGGTAGGAGTCTTGTACCAAAAGGGAGCATTGTCGGGGGGGGGGATGAGCTTCTTTTGAGTTCGTAAGCAAATGCCATGGTTACAGTCTGGTACCGTGTCTCTGTCCTGGCTATGTCAGATCAGCAAAACAGGTTTGCAACCCGAGAAGACAGAGTTCCTCTTTTTTTGCCATAAACGTGTTTCAGCTTGTGAGTGTGAACTGAGTGAGACAAAGAAGCTCCCTGCATAGACACAGGCCCAGCAAGCAAAACAAACACAGGGTAACACCTTGCACACACAGACGTTAACCACATAATCAAATTTAAAAACCCTTGTTTGATCATTGCCATTGAATCTTTACTCTGCCATAGTTGTTTAACACTTGAATAAAGTAATGATTTTTGTTATAAAACCAATAAATTTGCAATATTTTTAGTGAATTGTGGAAGTGTAACAAGACTTTCTGTCATGATTGAATTAGCCCTGACCTAAAATGCCTGTGATCAGAAAGCTGAAATTAAGTGAGTCTGCATGCAAGAAGAGTGAGCAAAGGGCAGCGGATGCAACTGTGCCCGTCTCTTCAGAAATGCAACCGGCTGACGACAGCATCATGGGACATTTACTTTATCTGCCACAAATGATCAGCAGCAGTGTATCTGCATGACAGTGTTTTGCATGTTGGATCTGTTGATGACCACAGTGGGTCATATTTTTCATTAAAAACAATCCTGCAGGTGTCGCATGAGAGCTGAAAGTAGGCCAGCAAAGTAAAAACAGAAACAGGTTCTACACAAAAATCCAAGCTCCAAAAGGGATCCAAGGCATAACCACTAAAAAAACAAGACCACAACAAATCAGGCATGTTTTAATAAAAGCCCATTTTTATCGAAAGTTCATTTAAAGCAATTATGAGGTCCTCATGTTTCTATACAACTTAAATAGAAAGCATGACGTACTTGACAGTGATAGTTAAAAGCGTACCGACCGATTCAGAAGAGCTAAGAAGTATATTGGTTTCATATGGCAGTTTCTCTATAGAAAAACAAACAACCCCTTAAGAAGAAAACATACAGCTATTTCATTAGAAAATAAAGGACAAAGAACAAATGAGTAAACAGGTCCAGACTCCAAAATTCCACTCCATACGGTTACATTATTCTGCGACAAAGATGTCTATTTTGAAGTCATTTATATTTAATTAAGAGCACCCAGAGCAAAGCTCATATTTTGGCCCAAGACTGCAGATTTCTAAAGGGGTCCGCACAGCCTATCAGAAATTAGTTTAGTCTGTTACTTTGAAAAAAAATAGCTGTTTTTTTCTGTTATGTGCACAATACTTTTGTATTATTAAAGTGCATACTTGAGTTAGTCGATAGTAAGAGCAAACTGCTAGAAAGAAATAAAGAAAAAAAGTAAATAGTCAATTTTCTATACCGTTCGAGGACTTACTGAGACTGAATTATGTTTCGATTTCAAAAATGTCATTTGCAGTTTTCCATGCCTCGCTCTGACACAAACCACAAGACATCACAAGTAATTTTTAGCAATTAGCAAAATGAGCCTTCATCCCTTTAGTTGTTGGCACGGTGTTTAATTCTAAAGACTCGTGCAGCTATTGACCCAGAGAGCTGCTTGTCAGTGGTCCAGGTTTACATTGGCACACAGCACTCACATGGCACAGATAGTCAACCAATCAAATCGTACCTGAATTGGACCTTTGGGTTTTTATTAGCTGGAGGCACAGGTGGGCAGTTTGCCCTTAGCTTGTCATGCAGAAGGTGCATTCTTTCACTCAGCTTATAAAAATCTACTAGATAATGACTGGTATAAGAACTCCAGCATCCAGATTTAACTGCAATCTGTGGTTCTACTTTAATGATTATTTCCTGAATAGCATTTTTTTTTGCTTATCTACATTTAAAAGCACTCCTTTCACCAGACTCCAGCATAGGCATGGAAAATATACAACACTGAGTGTGCAACATGTTAAGCGTGTAGCATGAGACAGGTAAACCGTTTCACTCGCTACGTTTTTAAAACGGTCCGATTCCTTTCTTTCTCACATTACATCCCTTGACAGAGGGGGTGGAATTTCCATCCTAATCTTAAACACAAATAAAATAAATTCACAGTTATCTTTAAGGTCCACAGAAACGAAAAAGGCCCATTTTCTGTTCACCAAGAACTTTTTAGAACCTGGATATTTTGCGCTGGAAAACATCATATGTAGGAGATGCAACACCTGCATGCATTATGTATGTCGCAAATCTGTCCACATGTAGCTCTTGCAACCGTGTTCGAACCAGCCCAAAAGCAACTGTGGGGATACTAGGAGTGAAACTAGTCGCCTGATCCAAAAATGCTGCCGCCCACTTAGTAATTCTGCTGTCCGGGTAACTTTAATCAACAGGCTTTGATGAGCAGTATTTCCATCCATCAATTGTAAAAATAAAATAAAATAAAAAGCTAAAGCTAATCCAATGAAAATAAGGCATAGACAGATGGATACATCTGTCTTGCATCTGGAAACTTTGAAGCATCTTCGGTCTTCTGGTCTCTCCTCTCAAACATCAACTGGTGCTTCAAGCAGTTCAGTCTGGACTGGAGCGGGATCATCGCGATAGCAGAATCAGACCAGGTCCCTTGTTAGTTTATCCTAAGCTTGGTTTCCCACTCACTCGACCACACGCAGACACGGAACCGCTGCCGGTTTGGCTTTATTTGAGGTTCCCCGGGCTCTGGTCGGCCGGTCCTCTAACTCGAGTCCCCAGACACAGCGACCCCTGCTCCGTGCTCAGAGTCGGACCCGTCCTGCTCATCAGAGGGCAGGTGGACCCGCTGTTCATCCATCCGTTTAGCCTGCACACGCTGGATCAGGCTGAAAAAGTCCTCATCTGGCACGGTCGGCGCACGGGGGCCAGGGTCAGGGGGCGAACACCTCTGATCGTTGATCCTGGAGGACTGGAGGGAAACAGATAGGCTAGTGACAGGGGAGGGCAGGCTACAAAAGGGAACCTGGGGCACCAAGATAAGAGGATGAGCGTAGCACTGGGCAAAGAAAGGCAAAACCACTCAGGATTGCAGTTTATATATTTATGCAATTGTAACTGATTACCGCAAACCTTAAATAACTGGATGTGTACTATTCAAGAATAATCAATGCTTTTGGCAACAGCTGTAACAGGATACACTAAAAACAGACTGATTTATGGCAATGTGCCAGCTTCACCACTAGATGTCACCAAAGATGTGGGTGAAGCATCAATATACCGCTTAAAATGTATTATTTAATCTGATCGATAAGGACAACATATTACTATTTGTAATTTAATATCAGCTAATATATTATTAATTTAATGCAATATATTTCAGATTTTCTTTAGCTATGACCACAGTTAATTATATACCTATATTGGAATTATTAAAATGTGTCAATTCATGAGTAGGCGTATTTTGTTTTTGCCAGATGTTTAACAAAAGGCTATAAAGAGTCATATGTATATAGTTCATCTACATCTTTTATGAATTGTCCCAATTCTAAGTACCACTTAGTGTTTCTCATTTAACCTTATAATTCTCAGAAATCTGAGGCCTCCACAGCGCCCCCTTCAGGACCCATGTGCCCATGCGCCCCACCCAGTTACCTGGCACTTGATAAGCATGTTGAAGAAGTCGTCTCCGGGCTCCTGTGGGTCGCCATCCACGCACAGGTGGCTCAGGTTGTTGTGTGTGATGCGGAGCCCTGGCAGGTTACTGACACTGACCCTCTGGTCGTCGAGGCGGCGACTCTGCGAGCTGGCGATCAGGTCGAACAGCTCCTCTGTCTGGGGGGAGCTCATGAGGGAACCGGCATCTAGGGACACGCACGGCAAAAACAAAGATAAAGAAAACAGCTGTTGTATTTTGGGTACTAAGCTTATTTATCATACAAGAAATTAATGTCGTTCAGATCTTCAGCATGCCGCCAGCATTACAGTCGTTTGCAGAAAATCTGAATTGGTGATGTCATAGACGAGCGCCCACGACCATTTGGGTCTCCAAGTTAAGAGGCTTGATGCAGGAGGGGTGGGTGCTTGTTTATGACATCAGCAGAGAGCGACACCGGGGGCATACCTCTGGCACCGTTCTGCTGTTCGTCCAGACGACACCGCTGGTCGTCCATCCGGCTGCTCTGGAACTTGCTGAGCAGGTCGAAGAAGCAGTCCTCGTCTGAGGGATCGCGGCCTAGCTTCTGCAACAGAGCGTCGCGATGGATCAGAGACTCCTCAGGGCCCGAGGCCTCTGCCCACAGGCAGCCTTTAATATTTACTTTAGGTCAGGGCTCTCAAACTACCAGCCAAAGGATATTTTTTGGCTTCCTCTATATTTTAAATTCAATATTAAATCTGGCCAGCAGATCGATTTTTTGTTTTCCACAGAAGATAAAAAAAAAACAACGTAACGCTAATGACCTCCACCACACCCCGACTCCCATTTCCCTTTCAGCTCAAAAAAATAAATAGCTTAAGTGGCCCCCTTGGGAGAAGACCTGCTAGTCAGTGCTGTGGCCCCCAGCTCATCCAAATCTGAGGCTCCTGGCTTTAGCTCCTGCTAAGAATTAGCAGTGTTTATAAGTGGTGATGCTCTCCATTACAGGATTACAGCCATGCTGGTGTTTGAGCCATTTGCCTTCATGTGAGAGCACTGTGACCATACAGCTTGCACTGCGCTACTATGCAGATCTGCATGCAGCCACCCCGTCTGCAGCCAGGGGTCA
>JABFEA020000119.1:4818409-4840336 GCA_019775915.2 Cyphomyrus plagiostoma | reverse complement strand
CGCTACTATGCAGATCTGCATGCAGCCACCCCGTCTGCAGCCAGGGGTCACAGCACTGTGACCATACAGCCTGCACTACGCTAATATGCAGATCTGCATGCAGCCACCCCGTCTGCAGCAAGGGCTGCGCCTGCCTCTGCGCTTCCCTTGCCATACCGGTTTAAGGCAGACGGATCACCCAGCTCCGTCACTCATTTTCCATTAGGTGTAAAAGCAGGTAAGTTCATAATTAAGCAGGAGCAATGATTCTAATGAAATGCTAGTAATGAAAGCATTTAAAAAAATAAAAAACTTTTCATTCCCTTGTATTTTTATGCAAAGTGACAAATACGGGAAGAATCCATTCTATATTACACGCAATGAATTGATTAACATTACAACTTCTCACTGGTCTGCATCTTAAGTTAATTACATATTACGCCCAATGTCGTTAAACTTAGGTTGTTAAATTATTAAAAAGGGGTCTGATTCTGCCAGTATGCAAAACTGGTGGTGACTCACTTTTGCATGAGAAAAGATATTATTTTCATAATGTAGCTCTCGGTTTCCTGACCTCTGTGACTGAGGGCACTGAGAAGTTACACTGCAGAGAATGACACGCCAACCTCTGGTCAGATATTATTCAAGAAAAAGCTAAATTAATGTCTGAAAGTGGAGGAAATGTTGCCTGTCCTATTATGAAATAACAGCCCGGGTCAACAATGCGCTGAGCACTAAAGAACATAGAATCAAATCAATGGCAGGCACACAGCATCCACCCTGTTGTGGGACACGCCCACGCCCAACCGTAAAAGAAACACGATCGATCGCCTAGGCAACCTATCCACAGTGTTGACTTTAGGCTCATTAAGCAGCCTTCACTTGTTATGAATGTCATTTCAGGGACGGTCTCTTTTTAGTAAACAATGGGTAACGTTCGTCACCATGCTGGCCTAGCAGTAGGCTGTGGGTGACAAACGTGGTGCCGTGCCGATGTCGCTTCACACGTGGAGCATCGCTCAAAGCACATTTAATGAAGGAACTCGCCGACTAACATACGACATCACCGCTTGCCGGACCAACTCAGGAGAAGCTGCTCGCTAAAGTCTTAGAGAGTGCTGGACCTGGGAGCAAACAGAGGCACCCTCTACAGGAGGCACCTGCACACTGCATTGTCACCATGGTCCGCCCTGCCTCCCTGCCTCCTCCCAGCTCCAGCCTGGATCCTGGGGGTGAAGGTCATGCCCCCCACCTGCAGCGTCCACATCCTCCCTCTCTGGGGCCCCCAAAAGAACATCAGCCACCATCACCTCCTCCTGTGCTTTTCCTCCCCCTCCTCAGCTGGGTACTAATGTCGCCTGCATTGTTCGGTTAAATGGATGGAATGAGTGAAAGAGAAAGAGAGAGAGAATGGGGGGGTGGAGGAGGAAGGGGCTCTCTTTGGCTTACATCACGGTCGCTATAGAAACCAGGACCCCATTTCCAAACCCTCACCATTTCCTGCTGGTCTTCTGTGAATTCGCACACACACACGCACGCACGCATGTACAAACAAGGGCAAACAAAGAACGACGCGCACAAACACTCCAGTACCCCACACACACACACTTAGTATCCATATCTTTGTGGGGACTCTCCATTCATTTCTATGGGGAAAACGCTAATCCCAACATGATGATCTTAACCCCTACCTAGCCCTAACCTTAACTGTAAGTAACTAAACAAAATAGAAAACGATTGCCATTTTTTTGATTACAGTCCCCCAAGGTGAAAATAACAGGTTTTTCATCCCCACAGTGTAATGTATATATGACCCCCCAGATCCAGCCTCGACACCTCACATCTGACAGAGTGAACACAAAACCTGCTCTCTTGATCAAATCTTCCGAATTCCAAAGTCGAATTCCAAATTTGGAAGTGGGTGGGGAGACTAATCCAAACCGAAGCGGTGGCTCAGATAACAAAGAGGCTCTTGGGTAGGAAACGGCATTGTTCCTAGTAACAAGCAAAACACAAACGCCTGTATTTGTGCATAATTCACCCTGAAACCACAAAGAGGAACATGACACTCCCCACCCATGACTCCTTCAGGCTTTCCTGAGCTCCTTGGCTCCCAGGAGGCTTCTACACTACTCATGGAATGCCATGGCGACTGAGTGTGGGGGAAGAAAAAAAAAGCTGCATGCTCCTTTAACAAATGAAAGATTAGGGGCGGCCATCTTTGATAGGGGCGTTTTTTTTAAGGACTGGAAATCAAATTAAGTTTAAGCCTTCAGCCAACACCAAGATCGGATGGATGAGCTGGTTCTCTCTGTGAGCCTTGTTGCTCTTCCACACCGGCCCCCACCCCAAGCACAGGGGCTGCTGGCACATGCCACTTAGCGTAGTGGGGAGGAAGCAGAATAGCATAAACCACAGTGTTTAGACTGCTGATAATGTGGACTGTGAGACGTAGCAACTAATGGACTGCTCTACCAATCAGAACACGAGATTAAACCCCCTAGGGGGTGAAGAAGCTGTGGTGGTTCTCTTCACACATTACTTAAGAAAGTCATTAACCATTAAGAATTTACATAAGGAAATAAGTCATCTTTATCCTGCAGTTATGAGCTTATAATTCCCATTCAGACTTCATAACCTTTATCCCATTCAGGGTCACAGTAACCCTGAAGTCAACCCCCTACAATTTGCTCTGGTCCAAGAATCTGCAGCATTTAATTTGTGCACACTTGTGCTTTCCAGCCAACAGTAAGAGGGCCCTAAGTGACAGGTCCCTTATCCGAGCAGGTACCGGTGCAGAGCCATCCTGAGATTCCACCGGAGAGGCCCGGCTATCCGGCCACGGCTGGTCGTCCAGCGGCTGCCCCTCTGCGCCTTTCTGCCTGGGGGGCCGTGACATGTGGTTCCTGCTCCTCTTCGACACGTCATCCAGGTCCTGGCTGCTCCCATTCTGTCCCTGGAGAAGGGCAACAGAACCACCGTGCTACTGCAAAATTAGCTTCTCTGAGAGAACAGCTCATGGGAGTTTTATTACACAAAAATGTTTTGAAGGCAGAAGGAGAAATGATTGGTTCTCTCTCTGAACCAATCAGACTGCAGAGGAGGTGTGTCCAAAGCATTTCTCCTTTTGCCCTCAGAATATTTTTTTGTGTAACACTCCCATGAACTGAAAGAACAGCATGGCAGGTCAGGGGTCATACAGGTCGGTTATGGATAACAAGGAGTCAAGGTCACCTTTTCTGGGGGGTACTTCCACAGCTCCACACTGTCCATGCTGCTGGCTTTGCTAAATTTTGGTCTTGCCCCTGTGAGAGAAGGAATAGCATCACACATTCTTATAGAAAAAGGAGGTCTTTACTGCAAGACGTTCTTGTTGACAAAAGAGTTCTCTATATAAGGACAAAGCTATTACCAACAGAGGAGGTTATCAGTAAAGAGGTTCCTATAAAATCAAAACTTCAATATTACCACTTACCACAGTGTTTCCCAATCTAGTCCTTGGGGACCCAAAGTCGGCCCATGTTTTTGCTCCCTCTGAGCTTCTTCCCAGACAGCCCCTGCCAGGAGTTGGGCGGGAGCAAAAACGGGGACTGTCTGTGGCTCCTTGAGGAGCTGATTGGAAAGCACTGATCTACCGTATCAACTTTGAGGACATGTTTAAGGTGAGCCTAGTGTCTGTCCCAGGCAGGACGAGGCACAAGGCAGGAACACCCTGGACAAGACACCAATAGGTTCATGTTCTGTACTTTCGTTATCAAATTTGGAAATTCAAACTCAAGAACATCACTGAATGTTTTGCTTGAATGTGGTGAATGACTCCACCAATGTAAGCTACTGAGATTTAAGTTTCTTATGCTAGCTTTCGTAATGAATTTCGGATAATGATACCAGCAGGCTGTCAGACGGGGTGAAGGTCTAGACGTATTTAGGGGGTGAAGAACCTCCAATCAGCTTTAGTCCGTCACTAATTATTACTATGATGACTCTGCATATGATTTATTGAACGGGAGCATTATGAAAATTCCAAATGCACAAAGGCCCTTCTCAGTATGACGACATCATGTGTATTAATATAAATACTTAACAGAATCCTGACAGGCCTGACAGTCTTTATTAATATTTCTTCACTCTCCATACTCAACTTTCTAACCAACAGCTTCAGCGTCTCACAAAGCTGCAAACAGAGCGGTGGTGGCTTAGCAGGCTCCCCCACAGGCAAACAACACTTTTCATTTCACTTCTTTACTTCCTTACACTGGATATCTAGTTTTGATAGTAAATAAATTAACCGAAAGGTATATGTATGTAGGGTTATATGACATGACTGTTGATTTTCACACCAAATATTTCCAATGTCCAATGTCAAAAAAAGATTATAAAATAAATATTCTTTACTTGTGTTCTCTATTCACAACTAACCATGATGACAATGACATTCTCTGTTGAGCAGCACAGTGGATTGAGATAAAACATTGTTACTTTTTTGCCATTCCGAAACGGGCTTATCCTCCTGAGTGCCGGGATTTTGTTTAATGTGCATGTTTTATTTCCTTCAGCTATTTCGGATTAGTAGTACCTCATAATCATGAAAACCAAAACATTACCTTTTTTTGAACAATTAATAGTTTTAAACAAAAATGATGTCCTTATATGAGGACGTAGGGTCTCAGGTTAATGCAGGGACCAATGTTTGAGCAATTCCATTTATAACCAAGAGAGGGCGCATTACCTCCACTTTAAGAATTTTGTACACAGAGAGAAATACGAAACTTACATGAATATGATATAATGGTGATTCCTTTATTTAAATGGTTAAATCATTGATAACCATGCATAAAGGATTGTGGGAAGCATGCTGTAAATTCCTCATAGAAATTAGTTTCTGGAAAACTCTTAAGCAGATGACAGTTTTAACCCTACCTTGCACCTCAAACTCAGACCCGCATGATGAAAGATCGGCCTCGCTTATGTCCAAGGTCTCCAGGAGCTCCTCCATGTTCATCTGAGCGGTCTGTTCGCCTTCGTGGTCCCCGATCTGCAGAGAAACCGCTTCCGTGGTGAACGGCCACAGCCAAAATGTACAGCACCAGATTCCCTGAGGGCAAATAAAAACTCAACCGAAATGAGTTTCAGCTCCATCCTTGACCTTCTGTTTAACCAACTGGGAGCCTCACTTTTCCATATGTGGATGAGGGTGCTTACATTCAACATCACAGAAGGTCACATTTACCTACTCAGGGCTACCCTCCGTCACGTAAAGAAACACACATCAAAACCGAAGGGAATGATCCTATCTGTAGTCCGCCAAACCACAGTCGGCTGCACAATGCATTAAAGATTCCTTTGTGTCCTGTACATTATATTTAATTTATTTAGCAAAGTCTTTTATCCAAAACAACTTACATGTTGTAAGGAAAATTTGGGGTCACCCAACATCTGACGCCAATGGTCTTTGCTCAAAGCCCTAACAATGATATGACTACTACACCAATGACAGAATTGGAGCCCACAACATTCTGGACATGAGCTTCTAACCTACCGATTGAAGCAATGCCTCATAACACTAAAGAGAGCAGATCACCATAGAATATGAAGAAAATGATCAGGGGTGCTTTGGCTTTGCGGGTGCTTTGTGCATGATGGCAGGACTGTCCAGTGTCAAAAAAGAGGAGAAAGTGGAGTGAGAAAAAGTATATTTATCCCAAACAGCACAGGGCATAAGGCTGTACAGCGCACCGGGCAGAATTCATGTCCATCGCATATTCACTGTCACACTCACACACAGGGTCATATTTTATGTGCAGTCAGCCTTACTTCATAGAGGACATGCAAACTCCACGCACACTGAACAATGGTGGGATTCAAACGCACAACCCTTGTCTGTTGTCTGTTCCGAAAAAATATTTAAGATGCTGCATGAGCCATTTGTTAAGACTTCTTCATTTTACAAGCCATTCATGCAGAAAGTGAGATTACTCCGAAGGATTTGCAAACGTTTATCACAATCATAGCAGCGTACTTTGGCCAGGTGTCCAATGTCTTAGCTAACAGCCCTCACCTCTCTGGAGATCTCCAGGTGCTTGCGTGCATAGTGCAGCGCCCTCCGGTGGTTCCCCAGGGCCACATAGGCATTCCCCAGGCTCCAGCAAGCACGGCCCTCCCCAACCCTGCCGGCCAAAAGCAAACCATCCCAGGGGTTGAACAAAGCTGACCTCAGGAATTACAGCAAGTGCTGCTACAATGCAAGCAATGCATTACAGAGAAACCTCACGCTCATTTAAACCACGTACTGAACACACACACAATCCAGTGGGAAAAACTTGGTTGGGAAATGCAACCCAAAAAAACAAACTTAGTAACTTACTAAATGAAATTCAATTATAAAAACAGTGATTCCAGTGGTCAATATAATTATATGCATGTTAAATATAAAATAACGCTCGTGGAAGTTTTGCTTACACAGAAATGGTCTGAAGGCAGGAGAAACAATGATTGGTTATCTTCCTGAACCAGTCAGATTGTAGAGGAAGTGAGCCCTGACTGGAGGAGGCAGGACCAAGACATCTGAATGATTGGTCCTGCCTCCTCTAGTTGCTTGGACACACCTCCTCTACAGTCTGATTGGTTCAGGAAGACAATCAATCATTGTTTCTTGTTTTTGGTTATAAAACTAGTTCATCCATGGGGCTACCAAAGGCCAGAGCTCAGAGCTGCCAAACCCAGACACAGCTGTGTGTTACACTGGGGAATGTGGCAAGGTTCACAAACCCCCTAGGCATAAATTTGACTCAAGTCTTTCACGCATACCTCGTTGACTGAGAAGTTGGGCCTAAGTGTGACCCTGGGGAGCTGCCCATCTTGCCCCTGCCCGGATCAGCTCCTGGCTCGGCGAGTGGACGCACCTGTCAGTGAGCTGCTGGGCGATGCTCAGGTGCTTCAGGTGGTAGTCGGCCGCGCGCTCATACTGCTGCAACAGCGTGTGGGTGTTGCCCAGGCTGTAGCAGGCCTGTGCCTCCATCACCTGGTCCTTTAGCTGGTAGGAGAGCTGCAGCGTCTTCCTGCATGCGGGCAGCAGGGGAGGTGAGGTGGGGTTGGAGGAGGTAAAGTAAAGAGAGCTGGGGAGGGGACTATATAACCTGCATATCCACATCTTCAAAAGGCAACATATGGGACCCATTAAAAACACCCAGTACGACAAGGTCAAAACCCCCACTGGCCCCAGCTGAAAGCAAATTGCCCCATAAAGTACACCTCCCCTGTCACTCACATATTCGAAACATATCATTGCCCAATAATCAGGTTGGCCCCTCTGTATGGATTATATTCTGGTTTATACCCCCCTCCCACCTTTAAACATCCTAGAATGGCCCCTGTCACACACCTAGGCAGAACAGAAATAAAAACGCTTCTGCTCCTACCTGTAATATTCCGTGGCAGTGTCAAACTCCCCCAGGAAAATGAGGGCGTTGCCAAGGTTACTGTAAGCCCGGCGCTCTGCCGCCTTATCGCCGAACTCCTTGGCGATGGAGAGTCTCTGCATGACGCAAGAAACACAGTTATGGCCCATTGTTCAGTCGCTGGCATCTCCTACTACCCCAGCACCTCAGCACTGACTGAAAATGAGCCAACAGCTGGATGCTGACTGGTGATAATTCCCAATGATACATGCTAGCATCTCAGCCAGATAGGCTGTGCCAAGCAGCACAGGGTACAGGGCAGTACAAAGCTCCCCAATGATGAGGATAAGCAGGTAGATGATGAATGGATGGATGACATGGTAATGCTTAATTACAATTTCAGTCAATTCCAGTAATACTTCATCAATTTCAGTCACCTCTCTATGGAATTTGATGGCTTCCACAAAGTTCCCCAGAAGGTAGTGGGTATTTCCCAGGTTCCCGTAGGCCCTGCCTTGTGCGGCTCGGTCTCCAAGCTCCTTGACCAGGGAGAGGTTCATCCTGATGGACAAAGCATGACAGGAAGAACCGGAGTGAAGTGGGCCGACATGTTTAGATCAGCGATGGGACACTACTAAGCCAGAAGTGGTATCTGTATCCTAACGAAGGCAAGAGAAGCATGTCAATGGCAAGGACAATGCATAATTATCTGTGACACTCTCATTGTACTATTTTCATTCCACACATTAAACGTCACTTCATTCAAACTGATTATATTCAAATTCAATTCCCATTTGACATCTGTGCCAACGTGCAAAACGCAGCTAGCATAATGTGCTAACTGCTAATTGTCCATGGTTTCCTGGGGCTGGATTCCTGCAGACTCTAACACTGACAGGTCACTGTGGGACTCTCCTCGCGAGGGGGCACCGTCTTAACGAACCATTACTGCTCCCGCCACACTGGGCAAAATTGACAAGGCGTGGCGAAAGAATGGGAGTGTGTAATTATATGCTGATAAGCCAGGGGCCACCATAGTACGGCGAGTGATCCCTGAGTCATAAAGGAGTCATAGGGAACTCGCTACGGAGTCATGACGCTCACCGACTGCAAAGAGGTACAAGTAGCATGTGACTCCCGCTGGATCACTTTGCACTAAAGGGATTATTACTCAATGAACACATTTTATCTGCATCAATCTATGTTTCCATCAGGCGTTCAAGATATGTCTGCATATTCTTTGTTAATGCTGTCCCCAGTGGGATTGTGGTTATATTCCGTGAAGCAGCTGCTCCTGTTGTGGAAGTGGACATGTGAATGAATAAATAAATGAATGATTGAATGGTTTAATGGATGGAAGGATCCTTTAAATTTTGCCTCTAAATATTTATTCAATGAACTTTATAGTTGATTCATGAAGTGAGAGAATTTCCCAATTACCTGACTTATTACGCACCAATTACTATGTTTATAACTTAACTCTAACCAGAGTTAAAAGAATATAAGAGGCACTTACTCATAGAAGACGGTTGCCTTCTCCAGGGTTTCTCTAACCTCAGGGGGTAGATTCCCAGGGTCCTGGTTGCAGCCCCATGACTGCTGCTTGCCCTTGGCGTGGAACACATTGCCGATGTTGTAGAGCGCCCGGGCCTCTCCCACCTAGTGGCCAGACACAGAAGTGCAATCAGTCATCAGTTCTAAATTCCAACTCCATGAGCGCCATGAAGCAACAACAACCATTGCATGAGAAACATCACCATCATGCTCATTGAAGGCTCAATCATACACCATATAAATAATGAGTCATCATTAGCAGCATTACAATAGGTCGGAGTCCAATGAAAGTTGATCTGGTACTGATAAGGGATAAAGATACTGATTACTGGCAGACCAGATTTAAAGGACTTGAATTACCTCTCTTAGAATTTACAAATGCCCATCATGAGTTAAATAAAGACAAATTAGTGAAGCCATTATAATATTAAACTGACTAGCTTTGGATCAGAAATGTAGGGCATATGGTATGTGTTGCACTATGCAAAACCCTGAGATGGGACACCCCCAAAAAGTGGCTCCAGGGTCCACTGAGGACAGGAGGTCCTGGAGGAAGGTCACACACCTTGTCCTCCTGCTCTCTGGAGATATCCAGGTGCCGCTGGCAGCAGACCACTGCCTCATCGTAACGTGCCAGGACCTTAAGGGTATTCCCCAGGTTCCCGCTGGCCTTTCCCTCCCCAATCCTATCCCCGATAGTTCTGGAAAGGCAGAACAGACGTAGGTTTGTTGACAAAGTATGTTCACACATAGGGTATTTTTCTGCAGTTGTCAATGACCCTCATACATTCAGTAGATACATACAGCTAAGACAAGTCAACATTCACATACAGTCCAGCTGAAATATTCAACACGCTGCTGTGGTTGAGAGATGTACAAAGAGTGCATTTCAGTGTGAAGAATGTTGGAATAAATGGATGGATTTATCTTCTACCGCTTTTCCGGGAATAAATACAATGCATGCAATAAAATTCAATATGTACAGACAGTTATTCATAACAGTAAGGTATTGGGCAGTACTGGATGGGAATTGTGCAACTGAGCTGGGAGATCACAACTGATCGTGATTATTTCTGTTTGCTCCTTCAGAAACTGTTTATTGAATAGGCTCGTACACGAAGCAGCATAAACCCGTTTCCTGTGTTTCCCCATGGAATGAAAAATGCATGTATTATACCATGCAGGAAAATGCTACGAAAATGAGGCTTCCAGACAGAACATCCTGTTCAGCTCTGAAAGTGTCCATTAGAAATTATTATGGACTTCAAGTGGAAATTAAAAGGCTATTTTCAGTTTGGTCAATATGAAGAGGCAGAGTGATAATGGCAAACAGATGCTCCTAGTAGAATGAGTCAGAAGGTGACCTCAGTTTGGCTCTTGTTGGCAGTGTTAACCCCGGTCAGCTAAAACAAGTCAGAGGCGGCCACACATCAGTCTCACCCTGCCAGACCAGGGACTTCTGAACCTACTGATTCTATGTTTGGACTTACTAATGTAGGATGCAGCCTACTGTGGGGTAAAGGTCTTGACTTTGGCCTGCTCTGAGTATCCTTTGGCTGAAGGCACAACGCCCTGATTACACACTGCAGAGGTCACGATAATCACTGTAATTGTGACACACACTTGCTTATGTGCTTGGGGACACTGCATGCCGTTGAACATTTCTGTGTAATTTCTGGTCTTCATGAGTCGTCCCATATATGTATCTTAAATTCCACTTCCTAACCATATAGCTCTCCAGGATACCTCAGCGGATGGTCAACAGTTCGATTCCCATCCTTGGGGAGAATAGTGACATGTCCTTTGGGCTCTTGAGCAAGGCCCTTACTACCCCGAAATGACCCAGGGATGCCAAATAATTGGGTGACCCTGTGATTGGACTGCAAGCTTCACTCTCAATTATGTTTGTGTGTGTGTGTGTGTGTGTGTGTGTGTGTGTGTGTGTGAGAGAGAGAGACATATTCCAACACACCTGTGCTCGTACTTGTGTAAATGGCAAATAAAGCATCATTTCTGGTGTAAGCTGTGTGTTTTGAATCACCACGGCAGGCTCCTTTTACCTGGCTAAGGTGAGGTCATGCCGGTGGAACTCCAACGCCTTTCCATACTCCTTCAGGTAGAAGTAGGCATTGCCTAGCTGGCTGTAGATCGCACTGAGGGTCTTCAGGTCTTCGGTGCCCACCTGGACGGCCGCCTCAAAGTACGCCGCGCCCTCCTTGAAGTTCCCGACCTTACACAGCCGCTCCCCCTCTAGGGCCAGATCCAAACAGGAGGCCTCCACCCTGAATGCGGACGGAATGAGCCGAACGTTAGCGACTGACACCCGGCCAAATTACCGTTTCACAGGCTAAAGCAGCCCTGCTCTCACTGCACACACAGCACATGATTACATACACAAACTCCCCACTAACTGCCACTTAGTCTTTTCTCAGAACACAGGAACTTCTTCGGCAGGTCAATTCTTCACGGTCTTACACAATAACAATCAAAGTCCATAGGCTCCTGTGCATCTCTCAGGACTATATGCCTGAACTTTGACGAGAACTTCAGACCCTCCAACTGCGGCATTGCTAGGGACTTGTAACAAGACGTGAGATTTGCTGGTTAATTAGATAATTTGTCGGATTTAAGGTGCACTTAATTTTCGTCCACTTACATTTAACCCAGACTACCTTAAATCTGACAAGTTATCCAGCTAAGCAAAAAATCCTGAACTCAAGAAATCAAACTGAATGCTCTCTCTCTGATGCTGAAAGCGCAACCCGGGGCTGAGACTGCTGTGTGTATGGAAGGATGGAATTTTCAAACAGTGAAAGGCCATTAAAATATCTGAGCTAAACAAATCATCCGTGGCTTGTCCAGGCTTGCGATGCGTCTGCCCTCAAACATCCACCCTAAGCTCATTTTTGTTCAATTTCCATGCCTGTCACTAACTAAAATGATTATAAGTTCTCTAGCTACACTGGAATTCCTATGACACATTACATGTAGATGTTTGCTGTGACAAGTATTGATGTCCATTTCTTTCCGCATGCAATCTTTTGTATCAGACCAAAACGTTTTTTTCCTTTTTACACAGACATAAAATAGGACTGAGCAATGTTTTTCTTCAGGGGAAAAGACAGAACATCTACTGCGACCTTCTCCATGGTCACCATGGTAACGGTGCACTGGAAAGGGGCTTAAGAAGGCGCCTTTTGGCTCGTCTCGAAATGTCAACCAACAGCGAACTTCTCCTTGGCTCGAAGAAACTCTGCAAATGCGGTGTGTGTGTGTGTGTGTGATTTCCCATCCTACATACAAAAATGCAATGTCACCGCAAGAGCCGTCTCTAATGGCCCATTCCGTCCCTGAATTTCTAATCCGAACACACTTCCACATTTTCTCTGGCTTAGCTTAGAAATTCTTTTTTTTTTTGCAGTTGGCCAGACCAACATAAACAGAACAAAAATATCTAAAAATAAACTCTGCTGCTGCTGCTTGCTGCTGTTTGAACCCCCACCTCTGAACAGTTAGGGGCCTCAGCATGGATAAATCCACAGCTATCAGCATGGAGACACAACGTGTCTGTGACATACCGTCTCCTCTTTCTGGGTAACGAGCATAACCAGCCCCCGCTCAGTGCATCAGGAGGCCCACGAGATCATTGATCAGTCCCACAAGGTAAATCAGGACAAGAAAGTCCACAGCTAGTAACCCCCTCCCCTATCCATCATCTAAAGAATTTCCTGCACTGAGTGGAGGGTGGCCCTCAGACAGACTGCACAGACCTCAGAATGATTGTAGAATGAGCCCATCTCAGCCAAAGCTGAACTCTCAAGAAAGACCCACCACAATGTCACTTCTACAGCATGTTCTTGGCACAATGACAGGACTAGATCCAAGGCGCTGTGATTCCGGCTTTGAACCAAAATGTCTTCACACACATGGCCCCTAGGGACCATTATCAGTGCAGCTGGAGCTTGTAGGCCTTGCACATTTCTGACTGCTGATCCTGCCACATACACTCAGCATTCTCCCAAATGGGCTCCCTTGGAAGACAAACTCCCTTTATAATTTTAAATTAACTGCTACTGCAAACCCTTACAAGTTCCCCAAAGGGCACAGAGGAAGAGGTGCCCTTGAATATTCATGACGCTTTCAAATCAAAGGGCGGATGAAAACCACAAGAAGGTCTTTATGGTCAGAGATCCGTCCGCGCGAAAACGCAAACTGGAGGGGGGTTTCTTGGCCTTGAGAGCGGTGGTAGGATTTTTCGAAGAGGTAATAATTCATACAGGAGGACCCACCTTATTATTAGCCAATGATATGTTTTTAAAATCGATGAGTGACAGGGGAGATGAACTCCAGGGGCCAATCAGCTTTCATCTGGGCCCAGTACCCTTGTGGCCCCACCCCTGTATACGCCCCGGCTTGGCATGTCAGATGAACGTAAATCTACAGAGCTTCCAAATCGCAGCCAAGGCCAGATAACAGAGAAAAGGAACCCTGTTTTCCAACAATATGTGTGGGTCTTCATAAATATGTAAATGTCGCTGCACGTATTTTGGCACCACAAAGGGACTGAAATTTCAGTCTGTCTGTTTTGCCACGGCACTGGACGCCGAAAGACCTTAAAAGCTCTGTGACGTAAACCACGAAATGACTTTTTGGTAGGTAAAAAATTTACGTTTTTTAATATACACCGCAATTACAGCATGCTGCATATAAATCGCCATATAGAAATAGCGCCGGTCGTCTACCCATTTAATGAGACATAATATTCAGGTCCCCTGAGGCAAACCGGGGTTGCTAAAGGGAGGGTCAACGCCATCAGCCGAGGCATGTGAATCCCCGTTAAACCTACAAGAGCCTGGTATACTATCCTGCATGACCGGCCAGGCTGCATGCCAATGCTCGGCCATGTCCAGGCTTCCACTTGATCCAGCTCTTGCACACGATCTTGCGTCGAGCAGCGGAGCTGCATCCAGCCATCACCCAACTGCTCTTCACGATGGGAGGCTTCTTCCACCACTAAGCTGCAGTACGGCGTGTAAGGGTGTAACGCGACACAAAAACCACAGTTCGGTACATTCCTTGATCTCAGTTCAGTATGTTTCTGGTACGGCGGTGGTCAAAGAAATAACACAAATTGCTTCTTTACTTCGTTACGAAGTGGTTCACTGAAAGAAGTATGACTTTCTTATATAAAAAGTCTGTCAATACTGCTGCAACCTACTAATAAAAAAAAAATTTACTTAAAAGTAAATCAAGATATTCTCTGCTAAATAAAAATAAAATATCCAATAAAAGGTGCACAGTTACAAAATTAACTGTACCTGATCTGCACTTTATTCACATTACGAGCTTTCAGTTTCACATCAGAATCATGCAACACAAATACTGCCTCAAAAATGCAAAGCATAACAAAATTAATACCCTTTACAGTGCCGCATTTAAAAAGACACCTGTGCTATATATGTATTCACATTCACAGCTTCCAGCTTGACATTAGGACGCATGCCTATCCATAGCGGCGCAGCTTCATCCACCCCTGTCTGAATGTTGCTTGGGCGAGACGCACTAAGTTTTCGTATTTCTTGCATTGGTTTGGTATAAATGCTAGTCGAACGGAAGGTTTGTGGTCCAATCACAGGCACGAATGTGTCTCCTAATGGCTTGGTGTTAGGATGCCGTGGCAGTGACCGAAAGCTCAGCGGTTCAAATCCCAGGGTCGGAAGAGTGCTGTCGCTTTTGGGCCAATGGGCAAGATCTTCAACCCCCAATTGTTCCAGGGACAGTCGGGAGTGTTTTCTCAAAAAAGGAGAGAAAAAAAAATGTGTTGCTTGAGAGATCAGCATTTAATAACATAGACTAGAAGTGGGAGAGAGACTTGGGCTAAATACTGAAACAGACATTATTCCAAGCTCTTTGTGTGATTATTTATGCATTTCACCTGCGCAGATAAAATCTCCAGCTTCCATGCAAAGTGTGATTTGGCTTTTGACCTGCATGGAGATGGAGCGTGGATCTAGTGTGTGCTGGGAGGAGGTATGAAAAGCCACCACTCCTGAGCTGCTGGTGGAACTCCAGCACTCTTCTCCACCAGAAAGCCAAGCATCAGATTGTGATGCCTCAAATTATTCCACAAAAATCAACCCCCCCCCCCCAAATTAACTACCTGTGGCCTCATTCATAACACTCACCGGTGCCCAAAGAGAAACGTGGTAAGATGGTAAATCGTTTTAGAAGTATTGATGGAAGAAATCAAGCTTGGGAACAGGACTGGGTAGCTGACACCCACCCCCAAGGTCGGGGGCAGTTCAAAACCCACCTGTGTTTCCCCAGGCAGTCCAAAGACATGCAGTTTTCACTAACTAGTGTCTCTGCATTATCCAGATAGCATATAATTGCATGTGCTGTGTGATGGGCTGCTAGCCTCTTTCCAGGGTGTCCTGCCTGAAAGGAGGATGGATGTGTCAATGACTGCGTGATTCAACACAGAGAACCAATCAATATGCGACACATCATGACAACCCCGCCCTCCACGGGAATAGACAGGTGTAACTGGGGTTTGTAGAAGCAGCCTTTGGCGAATGCGTACTGCGCCCTAAAGCCCAGCCCACTTCCTGGAATGGAACAGTCTCGTTTACCAATTGCAACTGGATGAAATACTTTGCTCCAGTGATTTGGGGGTGGAGCTTTGTAGCACTCCTCCAGTACCCGCTCGCCCAATATGCTGACAGTGACAAACTGGAGGCAGTGGGGGATGTGAATCAGCGGGGCACGCGTGCACCACCCCAAGGCCCTAGGCACTGGCAGACGGAGTCATGTGATAACAGATCAACCTAAATGGGGGGCGTTGACTGGAAGTTATTTAAATATTATAACCTTTGGTGCAGTAAAGACCAGTTGCTCTATTCCAAAGCCTTTTCAGCACTGACCGCTCATTCTTTGGGCAACAAATTTAATATATCCAGTGTGGTACCAGGGTACACTTGTGGAAATAAATGTAAATACACTGAAAGGCTACAACAGCTGACAAGACAAGAACACACTTGTTGACGGCCGAATTCAAGAAAAGGCCCAAGTTAGAAAATGACGAGACAGTCATCCTCAGTTTTGGGAGTCGTGAGCCATAAAACTTGCCTATGTAATTATGTCTTTACTTTGTAGGTCCACTTGCTTGCTGGCAAACCTCTCGCGCCCTGCACATCAAAACAGGGTTATCCCCAGTGGGGGAAAAAAAAATGTACATAACACTAACAACCCTGCATAAGTGTAAACACGATTATTGCGGCTGCACTGGAATATTTTGAATGCCGAGAAATATATACCACTATGCTCTTAATCTGGATTAGATTAATGCCTTTTATAGGCTAGTCCAAATTTCATAAAAGCAGGTAGGATTACAAAGGAGAAACCTACTTATCCTAACAAAAAAAATCTTACAGCACTGACCTGAACAGAGCACAGACATAATTCACGTAGAAAACTAACAGATATACATTTTACATTCTCTCAATGTTATGTTATAGATGTGCTACTGATTTCCTTCATTTCTTATTAGAGTAGAATTATAGTAAATGGCACAAATCTTCGCATACAATATCCTATAATAATTCTTAATATTCCAGTTCCAAAATGTGGCATTAATGACCCGAGGCTCACGGAGCCATCGGCACAAACAGGAAGCGGCGTCAGACAGCAGAGCACACCTCCCATTCTGCCGGCGAGGATCCCGCATGCCCCCCACCAATCAACGCTAAACACCCAGCTCTGCTTCTAGCATCCGATGTGATGGTGGCCCCCACGGGCGCAGCTAGACAGTCTGGGACCCCTGACAAAATGAAAGCGGCCACCTTTTGTGGGTTGGGGGCACCTTAGTAGAATTTGTATCATTCATACTTTGGCGTGTTTCAGGGCAATGACATAGTTCCCCCATCAACCAGGACACTGATACTCCTAATGGCCCCAGACGAAATTTTACCAACTCCCCCCAATACTTTCTATGGGCATTATGTCCACAAGGCACTAGTTGAGACCCCCCCCCTTCATAATCAGTGCTCACTGAGACCAGGATTCGTCAGGAAACCCCCACCAGCAACCTCCGCCTGAGATGAGGGGCAGCATGGCTGCGGATACACCCACCCACTCCATCCGAGCCGCATGGAGACGATTGCTCTGCAATTACGCCCCTGTGGTCAGCGTGGGGCTGGAGTGCGTAAGGGGGGAGTGATGCAGCTCCTAGAGGCCTCATGGGACACCCTCCGCTTCCTCAAGGAACAATGGCCCTCATTATTGCTAGTGCAGCTGTTGCCAGATGTGGGAAGCAGCCGATCCATGCGATTAGCATAGCTGTGATTTTTGGGGTGAACGAGTCTGCTTGTCAACAGCAAAACCAGGCTTGTTTATGGCAAATCAAATGGGACAAAAAGATCCCAGGCTTAGTAAGGAGAGTCTGCTGCCAGTGTTACTTCATACTATTCCTCCCTACAGTCAGGGCCATCCACATTTTCCTCTATTAGAACCATCATCTGGAAATTAAACTGACAATTACACTGTGAGTGACTATTCTCAAAGAAAACACTGACTTACTTTATAATTAAGCATGAATTCCTGAGGTTTTGACCTCTGGAGCCAACACACGCTCACACACACAAACCACTAATTCACAAGTTTCATTCTCCCTCTTAAAAAGTACAGACGATGGCCAAGGTAGGTTAGTTTCATCTGGACCTATAAGACACTTCTGTTCTATAGAGACCAGCTGGCTGTCTCGCAGCTGCACCCTGATGTGGGTTTTTATTTTGGTTACTAGATTATTCCCTATCGTCTCACACGGGCTGCATTGTCGTAGATGATGTAATGGGGACTGGATAGTGAATCATCACCACAGGATTTGGAGGAGCATGGTCAAAGACAAACTGATATATTAATTAGGGCTGCACAATATCACACCACAATTATTTGGCCCATGCACAATAATCACCAGGGCATTAGATGATGGCCGTAAGCATATGTCCAGATGCCAGGCTTTCGGTTCTATGCAGACATTTACTTACTCAGACAATTTGTTAAGCAGATCTGTAGCACATCTAAAATATTAATGAGAGAGACATATGATGTGCAAAAGTTAGTAATCTGTATAAATTTTGAATGTCCTTATCGTTTATTAACGTCAGACTTTAAAGGGAAAAATGCACCTTCACACCACTGATGTCTTGTTTATCCACAATATCTCCTCTTTTAAAAGATGCTGTGGCTGCTGAGCTGCTCCTTTCTTCACCGCCATTTCAATGCTTATCCCTTCCATGGTTTACCAAAACGGTAGCATGTGCTGTGCTACGCTAAACGACTATAATAAACATAAGGACACGCTGAATTCACAAATTGCGGACATAAGGAAGCATCTATATCAGGGGTCACCAACCTTTTTGAAACGGAGAACTACTTCATGGGTACTGAGCCATACGAAGGGCTATCAGTTTGAAACACCCTCCTAAACTTATGTAAACTTTATGAATAATAAACATGTTTTGAAATGCTTTTTTAGATATTTTCATTTTCAGATCTATATAAATGCAAATAGGATTAAAGAAGAATAGCAACCGGATAAAATTAAATTTTAGACGCTGCTCACTGGCGAGTTGTGCTATTTTTTTTTTTATAAGTCTGCAGGCGACTCATGTGGTCCTTGTGGGCATCCTGGTGCCCGTGGGCACCATGTTGATGACCCCTGTTCTATATAGTATCGAAAAGCTGAAGACTAGATGTAAATATTTACACCCATCATCTAAAGCTCTGGTGATTATTGTGCGTGTACCGTATAATCGCGATTATATTGTGATGTGATATCATGCAGCCCTAATATTAATGGAATAAACCTTGACTAGACAATTACATAGAGATACATTTGATGTGGCTGCATCTTCATAGAAGTCACAGAGCAGCCACATACAGTCTTATATAAATATTTTCTTCTACGTCGTTTTAAAGAAAATATTCCGTGAGAGGGTGCAAAGTAGCAGCCTGTATCAGCTAACATGGTCTAGTTAACCTAAGCTTCTAAATATGATATCTTAAGGGTCCAGAAACACCTCACTGATGCAGTAAATTCAACAAATCAGATTAAATCAAAACGATGGGTCACTTTCTTCATCCAGAGCCATCCAGGAGCAACTTCAAGATACAGGACATTAAGATGAGCTAATTTAGCACTAGGTGCTTCCAAGGCAATTAAACGATAGAACATATCTGTCAAGAGAAATTATCACAGCAAGTAATCCACAGATGTTTATTTAATGGTTGTGAGGTACCTTTTGAAAGCTTAAATATAATGTAACAAGGTACAAAATCTGTATGTTTGAGTAAATTATCCACTTAGGCCAAAAACTTCTCTTGATAACAGCTAATCAACTAAATGTTATCCTACAAAAGTTATTAACTACTGTAATTAGATAATCAAACTATGGATTACAGTCATCAAGCAGTGACATTTCTCTAAATGCCCATGAGAACTGACCAAAGACTTTGCAGATCCAGCTTGCTTCTTGGTTTCATGCTCCAGCCTTATTTTATTACAGTGGTCTTGTGCAGAACTGAGAGCCCGACGGGGACTCGAGCACCGACCACAGCCTCAAGAAACAAAGCCGGCGCGCCCCCTTCTCACGGTGCCGATGTTCTGACGAGTTGAGCTACCTATTGAGACGTGCTATCGAGCCTTCCTGGTTCCACAGTTTCGAGATTAGGGTTAGGGCTATAGATTAGCACTACGGTAGCCTAACTCGACAAAGTAGCTCAACTCGATAGAACGCCGGCCTCTGAACCATGAGACCGCAGGGCAGGCGATGCTCAGCACTCACGGTAGCCTCGTGGATGGGGGAGAAACTGCGACGCCAGGCGTTTGTGTCAACAGTCTCCCCATTCAGACAATCTGCCCTTCCCCCGACACACTTGTTTGCTGTACACACACAGCCTCACATGTCAGACAGGGAAGTGGCAGGGAAAGGACGCGCTGATACCAACCGATCAGCGTGGAGCCCCGACCCGACTCTGGCCCTTCTTGCCGGGTTCCGCCTTATTTTCTAAGGTCTGGCATGCTCAGCTCCTCCGATCTCAAGAGCAGGCAGCTTCGGGTCTAAGCTACCTAAATGGGCGGTTAGCCCCGAATAGGAAGACCGCAGGAAGCCGACTACCATGCACGCGATCGGTTGGGGAAACAGCAGCTTTAGGAAGGCAGCGGAGTGGGGTGTGGGGGTCTGCGGGGTGCCACCTTGCGCTCTGATAAGTGCCGAGGGGCTGGGATCTCTTTCCAGCCTCATAAGTGCTCCAGATAATATCTTTCACACCATGCGGATATGGAGAGAGTCCTCTCGGCTGGCACATTGCGGCGCGTCTCCATGTGCCGAGCTCCGGGTGAAATGTGGCCTCGAAGATGGAACTAAGAAAAACTCAGACGGCAGCGCTGCGTGCTCGGCTCCTCCTCACACAAGCCAGAAAATCGGTAAATCTCGCTCCTTAGTCCCTCTTTTATCTGCCCTCCCCGACAGCAGGCCTGCCCTCCCTACTGCTGTTTTTCCTCCAGCCTCTTACCTTGAGTGGAGCCTCTTGCTTGGTGCCTCCTGGTCCATACCATTAGCAGCATGAGCCATGAACCGGGTCCGGTGCTCGCGTGAATCCCAGCTGCGTATCACTTCCCCCTTTCGCTCCTCTCCCGACAGCTCCCTCTGTAGCAATGGCAGGAGCCGAGGAAGTGATGTATTATACAAGTTAATGAAAAAAAAAGTTGGCGCCTCCCCCCCAGCCGTGACATCAGAGCGGGGCTGTGGGACTGTACAGCGGTGCTTGCTAATCCGCTCCTTGGGGACCCACAGCCAGTCCATGCTTTAGCTCTCTCCTAGCCCCCTACCAGACACGCCACATTTTTGCTCCCTACCGAGAACTGGGAAGAAGAAAAAACGTGGAATGACTGGGGGTCCCAGCGGACCGGATTGGGAGCAGGCTGGGAGCTCATTGATACGCACAATTAGTCGCACTCCCCGCCGCTTAAAGTGTGTGTAGTTGTGTAGTTCATTCTCAACCTTAAAGTATTTGTGCATTTCAGTAGGCTGTACTTTCCGGTGTATATATATCCGCTTTTTATTATTTTCTTTGTTTCTTTCTTTTTTTCTCATCCCACGCTTATTCTGTGTTGATTTCCTTTAATTTATTCTGTTTTTTTTTCTTTGTAAGTCCCGCATTTATTCATATTATATATTTTATTGTTCATGTAGGCTACTTTAGATTTTTTGAGTTGTACAGCGCAATGTCGCTTTGTCTGTTAAAGGAGCTTTATAAATAATTCGATTTCTATTATTTTCTATTTTTGTATCTTTATCCAGTTGACGCACTAGACACATCTTACGTGTGGGCAGCAGATACTGTTATAATTAAGCTCCACAATACTGCGGCGGAATTTTCGCATACAGATCTCCTCTGATAAATAGCATATTTGCATAAATGGTCAGTTATATGGGCTTGATTTGCATTATTTGTTTCCATATAATCATGCAAAAACGGTTTAAAAGCATGAAACGTGAATTGGGTTAAATATTTGGGCTGCACACACTACTTTTGGGCCCGATTTGACGTGCGATGGTCGCGTTTGTTCTGCAAGCCCGAGTGCGGAGCTGTTGTAAGATGTTTATCCGAAAATTTTCGCTAGTTAAACGGACAGTCGCTCGGGGGAGATTGTTGTATGCACGCTTCAGGCGATCACCCTCCGTATCTGCAGACTAACGCATTCTTGGGTTTTGAAAAAGTGACCTGAATACTGTGCTTTGACACACTGAAGCCGAAGCTTCCGATGCTGGGTCGCTTTGGGCAGCGAATGACTGCAGCGGTTCGTGCCCGGCAGACCATCTGCTTCGGCTGACTTGCGCCTAACGAAGCGTCGCCTCCGGGCTCGATCGTTGGGTTCTACGCGATTTCCGCATCCGTCTCTTAGAGAAGCTGAGGTCCCAGTACAACAATTTCC
>JABFEA020000119.1:4792865-4805193 GCA_019775915.2 Cyphomyrus plagiostoma | reverse complement strand
CCCCCCCCCCCCCCCCCCCCCCCCCCCCCCCCCCCCCCCCCCCCCCCCCCCCCCCCCCCCCCCCCCCCGCCGGCATGACCTTTTGAGAGCGGAGCTACCTAGTCACCAGATGCTGGAGAGCAGTGACCTCACAACCTCCAGGGGTCGAGTTACTTCGGTCGCCAAGGTAGCGAGCTCAGGTTCAGGTTTCCATAGAGGATGCCGTCACCCCCCCCCCAAACAGTACACATCATGGTTAAAGGGTCCCGTCTCTGTGTGTGTAGCCTCCCTCTGTTTTTGAAGGAAAGGCCGCTGGTCAACCCAGAAAAACAGCCATCACCTTCTGTCACACCCCCCAATTTCAAAACTACCCACATGGAGGTGGGTAAACGGAGAGGGCCTGCATGCCTGGCCTACTGTCATGTGGGTACAACGATGGCATCCCATAGTCTCAGAAGACATATATTAGATACCTCTCACTTCTATCCTATTGTGTCTGTCGAGGATTTAAAAAGAGGTGCAGTTTGTGGGGGATGTAAATTTGGATTGAAAAGAGAAAAAAGCAGAAGACAGAAGTACAACCAAGAAGTCTGACAAGGAGGAAGCGTCTTGCTGAGGACCAGCCTGCCTCAGGTATCTGGCATAATCACCAAGGGTCACACAGATTTCGTTGCTTTTGCCTCTCTCAATAGGGCAGAAGATTCGGGGGATCTCATGTGTCCCACATCACCAGCAGAAACCTCCATTTTCCCTAGCAGCCTGCTTAACAATGGCTGCCCTACCATCCTCAGCTTGCCCGTCGATGGCACAGGGGAGACCTGCCTTCATTGCCAAGGGTCGGGAGAATAACTGGCCTTTGTGTTGTTACATTATAAACACAGCAGAGACCATGCTTGACGTTCACATACTTGTGCTGCCATATTATGTAGCTTTATCTCTGCATCTTTCGGTTTCGGAGAGGTTTCTTTTCTGTTGGTTCTATAATCTTCCTCAAGGGCAACTCAGAACTAGTAATTGATATTTTGTGCATCTTTAGCTTTCAGCTCCTCAGTGAGATGCTATATTAAGTGGGTTATAAGGCCACTTCAGGTTGTATGTTTTGTCCTCATTTTAAGGCCTCGACTCCATAATTCATAGGAGCTGTTAGACAGGGAGCTTAGAATTTCTGTTGCCATGGTGACCAATAAGGTAATTTTCTGATGTGGCTGGAAGAGGCCAGGTCAGGGTCAAGTAGTGTTGTTGTGGGTCTATTCTGAGCTGCTGCTTTAGTCTACATGCCTTTTGGACGTCCTGTCATGAGCTTGTCCCACATGCCCCAGACATCCAAGAAACTGGATGGATTCAGTAACCATAGCAGATTCCAGTTTGTCCTACCTTGCAATTTAGGAAATCCCTATTATTCCAACCCCTTCCCACTGATCTCTATAAAGACACCCTCAAGGTGCAGTCGGTTTTGGGCATGTCATGGTAGTCGTAGACACAATCCAGCTACACAGTTTTTCCCCGGAAGAAAATAATTTTGCTTCACGAAAATAAAATAACAAACTCCTAGCACTCGTCGCAGCCGCAGTTTTGAATGAGATATGTGCGATTTTCAGGGCACACAATGGATTGTTTTCTAATTTATAGAGTCGAGTGCAGCCCGGCAACATAATGACATATCATAACGGCACAATGATAAATGCAAGCGTTTAAATGCTCGATCCCCTTGACCTCACTGCCAGCCTGTTTGTCCACCATTCGATGACACGGAGCATGATTAATACTCAAATAAATTCTAAATAATAAATACATTAATTCCGAGGCTGGCTGATTACATCCATCATTAAGAGCAGTTTGTGGCCCCCCGTGTCATTTCCCGATCATCCCACTGCCGCCAATTCTTCGGTAGGTGTCAGCCCAGATGCACGCCAGCAAAATGTGAAGAGCCTTTTGTGTCTGATAATGCAAGCCTTAAATATCTCTGGACAGGAGACCATAATTTATTTTCAAACTATTCCGAAGGATTTCGTCCGGCAACTTATCTCAGGTTCAGAAGTTTAAATCGGGATATGGACAGAGGATACGACTCAGGTTGGATCATGACTGACCTACTTTAATCCCGATTATGACTACATGAGTTACGTATAGTTAATATGGATGTTTACATTTTAATATTTCTGGGTGTTTCTGTAATTGGATCGTACACCATGGACTGTGGAACACATCTAAACATGGGGGTTTCATGGGGGGCATAAAGCCTGTCCGCGTAACTGTTTGTTTTTGAAAAACTCAGATATAATCATCTGTTTAAAAAAAAAAACATGGATATAACTCAGACTTTAGTTAACAGAGTTTATTCCAATCCATCCATTTATTTTCTGTACCTGCTATGTACCGATGCAGGGTCACATGGGTAAGGAGTATATCCCAGAAACTACAGGAACCAGGCAGTGAATAACCCTGCATGGGGCACCAATTCATTGCAGTAAAGTTTTATCGGATTGTAGTAAATTATTAGGTGATGCTTTACATTGACTGCACCTTCATAATGAAATCATTCAACATTCATAGAACACTCATAAGCAACATGGAATATACCATAACATGTCTTAAAGCATAACTCATGATTCCTCCGATGACCTAAATATGACAGTTGTAATAAACATTAATAAAAAACATTATAATAATATAATGTTTGTTATTATTGCATATTAAAGCTGTTAAGGTATGTTTTGATGTAAAGGTATAACTTACATGCTGCTTATGAATGTTCTATGAATACATTATGAAACCTTCATAAAGGTGCTGGAAATGTAAAATGTTACTTGAAGGTTCCAGTTCCATGGTCCATGTGGTGCACATTGTGAACCAAAGATACAAAGCAAATATCAGAGTGTTTTCATACACCAGAAGATACTGCATCATGTCGATGTTAGCTCTTTTGGGTTTGCGAAACAATTACACTTGCCTCCCCAAGTCCTCTGAGAGAAAGAACCTCTTTATGTAACAAAGAAGCTAATTATTGGCCTCATTTACTCCAAGAGCACAATAGCAAAGTGGGTGTTTGTGGTCACTGCTATTCGCTGGTTTCAAACCCAAAACAGTTGGCAGAAGTGTAGTAGGCCCAAAGAAAAGTTATAGCGGTCAAAGAATAAGTAAGTAGAGCATCAAATCCCTGTGCACTGTTGATGAAAGTATCAGGTCTTCCTTATATTCATTGCACCCAATAACCAACCTGACACCCCCACACCCAACCCTGTCCCCATCATCCCACCAGGCTCTAGCCCCTTCACCACTGGTTTATCACGGATACGTGCGATGCATCAGGACCAGTCTGGTGCAATGGCCACATACGACCAAGCCGACTCACCATCCAGTCCACCCTGGGACCCCAGGGAGCGGCTTGAGCGATGTCATCTGAGGCTCACCGGCCTGTAGCACCCAATCCAAGTTTGCTGCGTGGGGAACGATGAAATGCTGAAAACCTTGCTTTTTAAAGAAGGGTTTATTCTCGTCGCTATTATCCTGGGCGGCGAATGGACTAAGTTTCGGAACAAAGAGCTCAGGAGGAGCGCAGCGGCTGGGGATTCCGGAGACATGGGCAGTTGTTTCCTCTTATTGTGTGATGCCACCAGTGGGGACACATGTTAAGTGATAAAAGTGTCGGACTTGAGTTAAGTGCCATTGTGATGGCTGACCGTCCCCCTCAAAGCCTTTGTTGCCAGCGTTGTACATCATTAGCATCTGACCATACTGCTGTCTGAGATGGTGTTTCCCTTTAAAATGCCTTCTGCTCCCCAGGCCCCGAATGGTCCTTCTCAGCACCAAAGATGGCCAGCTGACGTATCTGGCAGCACGACCTGCCATCGGGCAGGAGCCGTGACTCGACGGCACGATCGAGTTGTTTGTGTATTGTGCTACATTATTTGCCATGCCTTTTCATTAAAAGAATCATGCGTTGTGTTGTAGCATGGTGATGGAATGGCGTGTGAGTGTGTGTGTGTGTGAGTGTGTGTGCGTGAGTGTGTGAGTGTGCGTGTGTGAGTGTGTGTGTGAGTGTGTGTGTGTGTGTGTGTGTCAGTGTGTGTGTGTGAGTGTGTGTGTGTGTGAGTGTGAGTGTGTGTGAGTGTGTGTGTGTGAGTGTGAGTGTGTGTGAGTGTGTGTGTGTACCTTGCCAATGGGCTGGTGCCCCATCCTGGGTTGTTCCCTGCCTTGAGCCCATGGGGTCCAGACCCCCCACAACCCTGAATAGGACAAGCGGTTACAGAAACTGGATGGATGGAGAGTAATAGACTTTTCTTGAATTGCCTTGAATTATGCAACATTAAAACCCAGTTACAGTCAGGTAATGGTTCAGCGTTATCAGTCAGTTTTCATAGTGGTTAAACCTCAGAGATGCACCACCCCCCCCCCCCCACAGCAAAAGGTCCTTGGGAGGGTCAATGTCAGTTACTCGGAGCGGTTGGGCGGTTTGTCCAGCTGCCATAGGTGGGGGGGGTCATCAGTTGTTGGCCAGTAAAACCTGACAGATGGAGGCAGTGAAGACAAAGGGCCGTCACCTTGCCTGGCAAGGCGGCACGCTAGCCCTTCAGCCACTGGCCACCGACAGCCTCTGGGGGGGGTCAGGCCTTCCCCCTCTCCGCGTCTACAGCCTCTAAGGCTCCACCCAAAGTAGTCCGGGGCAGTGACAAAAAATGGGCTTTTCTCTCCGCCGATCCTGCCGATGGATCCACTTTGTCTCGGACTTAAATTAGACGGCAGCTCAGATCCTTCGTGGGCTGCGCACGTTAGCGAAGGTTCAAGCCCAATAAAGACAATAAACCCAGCGCCCCCCTCCCACCACAGCTCCCCTCCCCCAGTCAGACCCTACCCTCAGACAGCAACAGGCTGAGTGCCCTGAGACGACTCCAGCAGTAAGGACCAAAGCGGGGTAATGGGGCACATGATTGGAGGCCTCCCTGCCGGCACAAGCCTGACCATTCAGCAGCATGATTGATTATGACAGCCTGACAATAGGAGGGTCTAGTGTCAGGAGGTGGCTGGATTGTGTCATCTGAATAGACACTCCCCCCCCCCTCCCCCGCAACTAAGCACCACCCCCACTCACTCACATACACACACACACAACTTTGGTAAAGGGACAGAGTATGGGGTTACCACTCTGGCCCTCTCCTTTTTGAAAGACACTCTAGTGATCATACAGCCAGAAGCTCCTTGGTTCACACAGAAGTTCCAAGAAGCATCTTCGCAGGCAATTATCGATTATAATTTTTTATGCAACTATTCTTGTTACTTGTGTGATTTGTGAAACAAAGAACAAGCTTCACATTATGGCAGACCATTTTTCAGGTCCCCACAAAGATCTGTGAAATTAATCAAAAACTTAAAAAGTCTGGCATTTTTTTGGTTACTTATGGTTAAGGTCAGGGCTGAGCAGGGATTAAGGTCGTCATGTTGGTTTTCAAATTTTCCCCACAGAAATGAATGAAGAGTCCCCATGGATATAAATACAAACTTCTGTGTGTGTGTCTGTGTGTGTGTGTGTGTCGTTTAACTTTTTTTCTCATTTTCCTTTCCAGTTTCTTATATGCAGTAATAGTATTCCCCGAGTACAGTCTAAGAATAAGAACTATAAGATTTAAAACCCAATTGTGACAAAATCTTACCAGTGCCTATCAGTCTCTTTCTGTTGTATAAAAAGACGTACATCACAGTACGTGTATTAGCTGCACGCACATGCATATACGATGTGATAAAGTTTCGCATCATTTTCACATCAGTCGAGTCTTCTGTCTTTATAGTGAGCTTGCAAACTTTTGCTCTAGGAATTCCGCCAGATTTCCGTCTCCCTATGTATGTGTGTGCGTGTGAACGCGTGTGTGTTTATGCACATCTATTGGGAAAATTGGCCGCACTAGTGGCGCTCGCGCTTTTCCCAGAAACGAAATCTCGGTGATGCATTGCAGCGCGCGCCGCACTGCAACCGGCGTCCGGCAGATGATTCATTCGGCTGCCAGCGGGCTGCAGGCTGCAGCAGTGGATGCCAGGCATTTCGCCGACTGACGACAGCGGACTTGACTGCCGGTAACGCGGTTTAGCTGACTCATCAAAAACCATCAGTTCCTAACGATCGGAACTTTTTTCTGCTGACAGGTGCATACCTTTTCGGTCCCCTGCGCGACCCCCGAAATGGTAATCTGCCGAATTAAATAAATCAGAGTTTATTTTGTTTGCTTTATGCTTCCCTCAGGGCGCTGGTTGATTGCGGCATTTTTGTTGCCGCTCACACTTTGTCGTTATGTATTGCTATGTATATGATTTCCGAGCGAGTCATAAATTTGGAATGACTTCGTAATCAATATTACCATTAAGTAAATATGCTTCTTGCATATGCAAAGACATCCAAATGCATAACTTTCCTATGGGAAATAAGATTTAACTAATGAATAAAACTTTTCTCGCCGCGTCCATCAATCACGCTGGCACTCCTAGCTGCACTCACATACCTTACGGGGAAATACTCCAAAAATGATCACGCACAGTCCTAGCTGTATGACTTTTGCGTGTCACATGATCACATTTTAGTCTAATAAAAACATTTTTATATGCGCCTTCAGACGGAAGTGTTGGAGTTTTCACCAGGCTTATCATTTTATGATAATCTTTTGATTTTCAGTTATATAACCACTGTTATATATGATAAAGCGAAGTTTTGGCAACTAAGAGTGCATATTGTTAAATCCAAAGCAATTTTAGAATTTGTGATGGGCTAGCATTTCATACAGGAGGTCTCCTGCCTCGTATCTAATATTTATGAGGTCCAGTCTTATGGGACCATGGATTGAATAAGTAGTCATGGTTATTGATTAATGGATGAATGAGTTAAAAAAATTGGACATAATAAAATTGGATAGAAATCAGTCCTTCACTGTAAATACTATTCCCTTACACGCTGTATCTCTTTATAGTGACAGAAAAGAATCGAAGAGGAAGCAAAATGAGACTATTTCGCCTTTTCCAGATCCTCAAATCCAAAGCTTGCAGGCTGTCCTAAAATTAGGCACGGCCTGAACAAATCTGATTTTTAATCACAACTAAACACTTTTAGCATGAAGTTCCTTAGAGGGCTGAACTGAGCATCTTCGTTTCTTGCAATGCTAAATTTGTGCGGGTGACCTCCAGCTGACCGCTTACTAAGGCTTAATATCATTACTGATGTTATTGTGTATGTCTGGTTTATATTCTGTGTAAACCCCTTATTTTTAAAATACATAGGTAAGTTTTTATGATGTACATATATATATATATATATATATATATACACATACATACATATTTATACATATATATATCTGTCTGTGTGTGTGTGTGTAATGTAGTGGGGAATCAATAAAAACATGAATAGATTGTTGAAAACACCGCATTGTAAAGGTATAATCCTTAGAAAGAGTACTGATAACTGAAAAATGCATCATCTTTCTATGCACCTATTTTGTCTTATTTGCATTTCCAAGCTCCAGCTATACATCCAGCTATTCAGCTTCATTACCAATGGATGCCAAGTAACCTGACTGCATGTTTTTTGGCCGCAGGAGAATGCCGGAGTACTTTATGGCAAGCTGGCCAACATGGGGAGCGCATGCAAACTCCACATGCACAGACCAGGGGTGCGACTCAAACCCTGACCTTACACATGTCAGGTAACATTGCCGTCCACTGCTCCACTGTTCCACTATTTGCAATTGTCCTGTTTTTTTTTGTCATTCCAATGCACAGTGAACACACGAACGTGGAATATCGACGATAAATGTTAAAACAGAAAGTAACTTAGACAAAAGAAATGAATGAGAGTAAAGAAATCTGCTATTTTCCTTCCAAGTCTGATGTCATTAGTCAAAGTGGTGCCTTTGGGGCATTTTAGCAAAATACCTGTGCATCATGTAAGGAATTGCAACACGCAAGCATTGGCGAAATCCATCCTACCTTTTTTAATCAAAAGTTTGCTGCTCCTGTTTTCAATCTGTGCTCTGCCTCTAGACTTTGCTTCGCATAGGCGCACAAATCTGTGATTTGCAAGAATAAAGGAGGGTGAGAGGCAGGGTTGATGGATGGGGATGTGGTGACTTTTTCAGTCGTCCCTCAGCAGTGTGAGCGAAAGGGCAGTTTCGCACGAGGGAATGGCGGCGGGCCCTTGTGGCGCACAGACGACAAATACACATGGGGAGAGGAAGACCCTGTTTGGTGCTAAAAGAGGGGATGATGGACTATAAGGGGCCCGCAAACTGAGTTGGATTGTGGAGGAAAATGGCAGTTACATTTTGTCTCAGGCCTGTAGAGGTATAATTGCAAATTGGCCTCGCTCCCATCCTCGAGGGTTCGTTGCCGTTTGATAAAAATCCGAAAGGCATTCTGTCCCGGCCCAAGCGAAAACCACTTTTGGCATTAATATTCATCGCTTCGAGCGCCGTTAGCACTTAGAGGCAGCATAGCCCACGACGACGGGGGGCCAAGCTTAGTCGCTGCTCTGGTGAGGGGCTGCCGGAGATGAAAAGGGGACCTGCAGCAGGGGAAAACACAAAGTAGGCTGGGAGAAACATCTCAAGCCTCACTTCACCCTTCTGAAGACAAGTGTGCCGACACTTGCACTCCTTGTCCCTGCGGGCAGCCGAGGGCCGTCTCAGACCCTCCTTGCTGCCCGAGCGTGAGAGCGTGAGAGCGGGCGTAAATGCTCTCGCCATTGTCAGGGCCTCGATTGCGGCAGAACCCTTGACTGGGACCCAGGTGTGTCGTTTCTCTGCCAATCTGTGGTAATGAAGCTCCACACTGTGTTAAGGGAGCCCGAGAGGCACTGGATGAAAGCTTCAGCCTCTTCACGGCAACTTTGAGCTGAAGCTTCCTGGCATGGCAGGCAAATTACAACTAAACGATGCTGCAGCATCCAGTTTCACTGACTTTATTTTTCCAAATAAAATGAAAGGGTTTGTTTCTTTGGTAAATTTTATATCCCCAAGACACCAACTTTACCCAGATGACATTCAGTGCTTATTGATATAATGAAGGATCTTGTCATATTTTTGGTTAAAATTACCTTTGTTTTGGGGGACATTGAGTGAGTCATTCTGCATCACTGGGGCGTGTGCAGCAATGTAGCCAAGATGTCACCTAATTTCTCATTTTGCAACAGGCAGGGTTCCTTTTTCCCAAGGACGGAAACTGTTCACTGTTAAACCAACAGTATAAAGAAATATAATTTTCTACTTGGACTTTTTACAGGCATTGTTAATATTTCCTTGCAAAGCATATTTTAGAGAATAGCCCCAATGATACAAGAACAGACTATTAAAGACATTAAACATTAAGACACGGTCACCTTGACGCTGAGTATCTATACGTGACAGAATGTTAATTATAAGCCGTAGTACAGTGTTTGTGACATGAGATACAGGACATTATGGTAAGGTACTGCTTCTTCAGGTGTAAAGATGGTGTAGTTGTGCGTAGTTTTATTTAAGTCGATGCAAACTCAAGTGAAACGAGAAGAAAAGAAACCATATATCCTGGACATGTGTCTACATTAGAAAAAATTCAATATAATGTATCACATAGTAAGTTGCACTGTAAATTTCTCAGGATTTTTAAAACCAAGAGCAATTGTTAAACGATTCAAATCAGAGATAGCGACAAATGTTTTGTATGAATAAAAAGGCTGAATCACATGAAAATCAAATTGTTTTCCATATGTTATGCTTTATAATAATAATTATTGATTGTGACTGCAATTTGTCTGCAGTATCAGTCAAACTTTCACATGTCATTTTGCACAGTTTCCCAGTCTTATTCTCACAGGGAGCATCAGGGTCAAAAAATAAATCTGTCCATCCATCTTTCAACCACCCATCCAATACAGGGTCATGGGACAAAATACAAATGATTCCTTGAATTAAATATTATATCATTTCAACAGTTTAACCACAAGGCTGCATGCCAGGACTAAATAATAAGCACATCATCATATATACAGAAAGGCAGCCATAAATATTCTTTAAGATAACATAAAAATGTACTTAGAAGTGGAACTAATTCCATCTAGCCAATCACAGAAAAGCAAAAAATAATTATATGCAATATATCTTTGAAATGTATTTCACGGAATTTCAGTGCACCAAGTATGTGTTTTAACGTAAGAGTTCAGACATAGTTTGGCACATTTCAGTGTCATATATCAATATTATATAATTACTGGGGTTTTAAAACAAAATTCTACAGTGACAGATAAAAAAATTTTAAATCATAATACTGTGATAACTATTAATAATAATCAAAATTGATTATTTGCAATATTGATTATAGACACAGTAATACAAATTTTTAAGTATATTAAATCCTTTGCTCATTTCGGAGAGAGATTTTACCTGTTGTTTCCTAATTCTATAAGTCCTCTATAAGATTTCACCCAGTTTATTCCTGTTTGCAGTTCATAGTCCATTCATTCTTACTGTTTGTACTAAACAATCTTCAGTAAAGCGATCGGGGAGTTTTGATAGTGGATTATCCATCCATCCATCCATCCATCCATTGACTTCTGCTTATCCGAAGTTGGGTCGCAGGGGCAGCAGTCTTAGCAGGGAAACCCAGACTTCCCTCTCCCCGGCCACTTAATCCAGCTCCTCCGGGGGAATCCCGAGGTGTTCCCAGGCCAGCCAAGAGACATAGTCCCTCCAGTGTGTCCTGGGTCTTCCCCAGGGCCTCCTCCCAGTGGGACATGCCCGGAACACCTCACCAGGGAGGCGTCCAGGAGGCATCCTAAGCAGATGCCCGAGCCACCTCATCTGGCTCCTCTCAATGCAGAGGAGCAGCGGCTCTACTCTGAGTCCCTCCCGAATGACCGAGCTCCTCACCCTATCTCTAAGGGAGAGCTCAGCCACCCTGTGGAGGAAACTCATTTTGCTTGCACTCGAGATCTCATTCTTTCGGTCACTATCCACAGCTTGTGACCATAGGTGAGGGTAGGAATGTAGATCGATTGGTAAATCAAAAGCTTTGCCTTTTAGCTCAGCTCTTTCACCATGACAGACTGATGCAGTGTCTGCATCACTGCTGACGCCGCACCGATCCGCCTGTCAATCTCCTGCTCCATCCTTCCCTCACTCGTGAACCCCGAGATACTTAAACTCCTCCACTTGGCAGAGGACCCCATCCCCGACCCGGAGAGAGCATTCTACCCTTTTCCAACTAAGGACCATGGTCTCGGATTTGGAGGTGCTGATTCTCATTCCAGCCGCTTCACACTCGGCTGCGAACTGCTCCAGTGAGAGCTGACGGTCATGGTCTGATGAGGCCAACAGAACCACATCACCTGCAAAAAGCAGAGACCTAATCCTGAGGTCACCAAACCAGACACCCTCAACACTCTGGCTGCACCTAGAAATTCTGTCCATAAAGGTTATGAACAGAATCGGTGATAAAGGGCAGCCCTGGCAGAATCCAACCCTCACCGGGAACGAGTCCGACTTACTGCCGGCAATGCGGACCAAGCTCTGACACCGGTTGTACAGGGACCGAACAGCCCTTATAAGGCAGCCCGGCACCCCGTACTCCCGGTGCACCCCCCACAGGACTCCCCGGGGGACGCGGTCGAATGTCTTATCCAAGTCCACAAAGCACATGTAGACTGCTTGGGTATACTCCCACACACCCTCCAGGACCCTGCTGAGCATATAGAGCTGGTACACTGTTCCACGGCCAGGGTGAAAACCACACTGCCAGCGGGTTCAGGGATTGCCGCTGTGACAAGCACCGACCACCTTACGGCCACAGCTCCGGTCAGCCGCCTCGACAATGGAGGCACGGAACATAGTTAGTACTGGGCGGTATAAACGGTATAAGCGTGATTATACCGTCCTACCACAGAAATTTCCCCTCCTCGCCTGCAAAAATGATGTAATGAAGTCGCGTCAAATAAATAACTTATTTATATGATTTATATGAAAATTTTTATATGATTATTGCAGCACCTGGCAGCCGAGTCCTGCACAGGTCAGATTTTGACAAACTGCACCCGTCATACTTAAACCTGTACACCCCAATAAGTATGCCCACCCCAGCCCGGCGCCTCTCCCCGTGAGCAACTCCAGAGTGGAAGAGGGTCCAATCCCCCTCAAGGAGACTGGTTCCAGAGCCCAGGCCACACGTCAAGGTGAGCCCGACCACATCTAGTTGGAACTTCACAGCCTCACACACCAGCTCAGGCTCCTTCCCCACCAGAGAGGTGACATTCCATGTCCCTAGATCTAGCTTCTGCAGCCGAGGATCGGATCGCCAAGGTCCCCGACTTCGGCCACTGCCCAACTCACACTGCACCGGACCC
>JABFEA020000119.1:4774348-4792765 GCA_019775915.2 Cyphomyrus plagiostoma | reverse complement strand
GTACAAGCGGCCGAAATGAGTGTCCTCCGCAGGGTGGCTGGGCTCTCCCTTAGAGATAGGGTGAGGAGCTCGGTCATGAGTGTAGGAACGTAGATCGACTGGTAAATCGAGAACTTTCAGCCTTTTGGCTCAGCTCCTTCTTCACCATGACAGACTGATGCAGCGCCCGCATCACTGCTGATGCCACACCGATCCGCCTGTCGATCTCTCGCTCCATTGATAGTGGATTATAAGACAGCAAATTCCTTCCTTATTCCAGCTGTTGTGTTTATGAATTTAAGGTATAATCACCAGCTGTAAACTACCCTTATAAAAGTATTTCTGGTGCTTTGTGCATACAAAAACCCACATTCACAAAAAGAGATATAGAATGCATTTATTTTTGTCACTATATAGAATTCCACAGTTATGAGGTAATTATGTACTCCAAGCACAGTTAAAAGTGGAATCTTATATTTAAAAAAATGTATTTGATTTTGAATTGGAATTCACTAAACCTAAATCATCCTGGTTTTGACTTTTCATTTAAATTATATTTAAATTTGTTTAGACATTTTTGTCCAAAGTGAAATTCGTGTGAGGCCAGGTTAGACCACAAACGTGCAAACGGAGCCAACTCAGCTGCTGGCTGAGCTTCTAACGAGCGACCAGTAGCAAGTGCTCGTTATCACAGGAGCCGGAGCGCATAGACAGCAGGGAGCCAGTGCTGACAGAGAGGAGCTCAGCATCAGGGAGAGTTAAATGAGGATTTTCTCCTTCACCCATGATGCCATTTCTTGGCCCAATAACATGTCATCGTTTCTATTGTATAATCTCTGCTTACGGCCCTTTGTGTTTCGTAATGATGTTTTTACATCCCAGGATCTTGTGATGCATGGGCTGAAAAAACAGTACTGGAATGCCTGCCAGAGATATCTAACAATACATAACGAATGGCACATTTAAACTTGAATCATAAAATCATGGTGCTATTTTACTTATTACATATTTATCTCTTGAGAACATTTTGATTATATCTGGAAGTCAGATGTATTGTAGAAGACCTAGAATTTAAATCAATTAACAAGAAGCAAAAAAATGGAATATGCGAAATTTGAGTTTTTTCTAGTACTCTTACACCCTGATAATTATTGTAATGGGTAAGAGGTTGTATTATTTTATAGAAATATTTCTGTAGTTTCTAGATCGTTTTACAAGGTCGCAACACCACGGCATTCCTAAAACTGTGCATTTCCAAGCCCTATAAATCAACCACAAAAGGGAAAAAAAAAACTTTTTAAATCACATTGTTCCTCGGACAATTGCCACTTCTGTTAGTGTTCTTTCTCGTGGGTCTTTTGTTGAACAGAGGCGAAGCATTAAAATGCAAACGCATCACGACAATGTCCCGACGCAGAGCTCTATTGTGCGCGTTGAAAGATGGACACGTGTACAGCTAGACGGATAAGGGAGGCGAGCCTTCACGCGGGCACACTATGAAGAGGAGGCACACGCCTCGCGCGTCGCTCTTCTTCAGCACCTTGGACAGCGGAGACCTTTCACTGCACCGCGTCCCATTCTGCTCGCCCGCTCCGTTTACTATTGTTATGCTAAAACGGACACCGGTGGCAGCTCGAGGTCAGCTGACTCTTTTTAATTGCCAGGGACCCCCCCCCCCCTTCCCCATTCTCCATCAGCCTCTTGAACCCACCGGCAAGTTGTAGCATTTTAAAGTTCTCAGCCACAGCGACAGTGGCAACAGGATCGTGAATTTTTCACTCAGCTGTCCTGTCAGTTTTTTCGATTTTGTGAGAATATTGTACTTAATACTTTACTTAATACGCCTACAATTTCTCTGTTGTTAAATATAAACTGCCACAGAGAGCAATCGCTAGTGAGAATTAACTAGCGACAAAGCATATAATTTCTGTTTTGTTAGTAGAAGGGTCTTCTAATACTACAGGAATATAATACAACAGCGATATATATTCTTTTACTATAGTTATATATTGCACGCGTTGATTTGGCTTAATAAAATAAAAATATATAAATATAAGACGCGTGTTGTTCAGAATGTTGCTCGAAAATCCAGGATCGAGTTGTCAGAACCTTGGAAATTATTCCAGATACAGCTCAAGTCAAGGTAAGAAACCTGTTCGCTTGTTAAAGTTACGACCGCTTGCTTTTGCCGCGTTGTTTGTTATGCTAATTGTGACACTTTGTAACGTTACAAAGAGCGGCGTTATGCCAATTTTACGCCCATCACTTTCTCCTCGTTAAGCAGTGATGTATCTTAGCGTGAAATCGCGTAATATACAGAAAAGTTCGTACTGGCACAGTGGGAAAACCGCTTCTTATCAATGCTTTAAATGCTCCGTTGACAGGACTGCTCAAGGAATGAACGTTATTGCACTGTGTATAGTTATGCAATTAAAGTCGGAGTTTCTTCTAATTTTGTCACGATCCTCCACAATAAACATTCACGGAAAACATTTTCCTTGTGCAAACGTTAGATATTTAAATATATTTTCGAATTCAATACTTTAAACACGATTTTTTGAAGAGTATGTATATCTGAATGACTTCACTTGTGTTGTCATTTATATTAATAGTGGTTATATTCGCGCACTTGGGTTTAATTCGACGCACTTGGGTTATTTTGTGCTGTTTTGAAATAGTCTTAATACTTAAAATACGGTTTTGTCGAAGAGGGCAAAACAATAAAACATTATAGGTATGTTTATTTATTGTGTTTTAGCGTCCACCAGCCCGGAGAGAGACGTTATGAATACGTAATGACCTGCATTGTTAGCGCCCCGTATGAGCAGATGTTAAGCGCTTGCTGTCATTTTACACCATCACTCACTGCTGTCATGAGACCACCGCAATGCCGCTAAGCCAAACCCCCACCTCCCCACCCCCGAATGGCGGAGACTGGCCGACTGTCGGCGGGCCGCACCGCGCCAGCTTGTCTCCCTGCACTCGGGACAAAACACTCAACAGGTATCGGATTCCATCAACAGTTGCGGCACCTGAGGTTATCTTGCGTATAAAATATGATACAAAGATATAGAAATGCAAATATAAAGATAGCCATTCCTAGGCTTCTCATACTTCTGAAATTGATGAAGGTGCTGTGAATTGAATAAGAATTGTATAGAATCTGAAGGAACATTGGTAAACTACATATACAGTAAATACCAAAATTTCAGAAGCTGGCATGTGCCTGCTTCTTTTTTATTTTTTGTGTAGGTCTAGAAGAAAAGCATTTCAAGCTGTTACTTTTAAAGTTTTGCATTATAAATTTATCTCATGAAAACTGTAACTGATGTTTCACTCTAAATAAATAGCCTTCTTTACATTTAGAATCGCTGACACCTTAAATTTTCCCAAAGCAATACTTTCACAGTGAAAATGAATGTTATTTTTCACGAATTAATATAGGCCTATATATACTAATATATTATTAATACAGATCAGGAGATAGATAAGTGTATTTGTAATTGTTAATTACATTGACTTTGGTCTTCCCAATATAGGACAAATTGAAAATGAGGAATGTGCTTTTTTGGAAGCCCCATTGAGATCCGTCCGTCTTCCAATTCGTTTAATCAGTATGACTATAAGCGTCAGTCGTTTTACCCCATTACTGTCTTCTCGCCCTTCAGAACGGCACGATCAATGAGACATAAAAATGTTATTAAAGTTCAAAACCTGTAAAGAACATCGAAGCATCGCGCCCCTTTCGCCAAAATGTATTTCATATACTCGGAAAACGCAGGCAAATGAGACATTGATTTTGAATTCATCAGAGGAACTGTCCATGGTGGCACTACGTCTGATTTCCCATGGCGCTCTTACGTGCTAAAGATTCGTGTCAATAAAATTCATCTGGGTGTTGCCACACTTAACATTTTATTGAGCGGCCAATCCTCCTTAAAGTAAACAATTGTTTTTTGGAAGTCTCAACACGGAGAACTGATGCCTTTTACATAACCCCCACGGGCTGGAAAATACACAGTCGCACAGTGCCTAAGTGTACGCATATTGCGCGGGGCGAAGTCGCGCGGCTCTCTCTGGGATGTTTGTTGCATCGCAATGTTCAGTGTGAGATACCGTAAGCCTGCTAGAAATTAGTGATCGTCTGACAAATATTTGAGTTACGATGACATATTTTATTTTCAGATATCGGCTGTTCGATTTTAGGTGAAGATTTAATTATTTTACATCGATAACAGTTTACATAATGTTTTCTAGTGCATGCCTAGACATTTTGTTCACGGTAAAGAATGGAACTGGATTCATTTTTACATATTTTTAAAAATACATATATAGGCCTACAGTTCCTTCGTTTAGTGAATACACAGACCGCAAAGAAAACAATACATCGTTTGGTTACCTGCAGTTAAAAAATAAGTTAAATAGTTTATCTGACCGTGTTAATAACTACAAAAATGTAGTAGTACAGTATCTTATACTGTTTTGTTTTACGATGTTGTTTAACATGTTTAATTATATTATCAGCAGAAACACGTGTAAACAAAACACAAAACGCCTAATTAAAAATATAAAAAAGGAAATCATTTGCCAGTAAGTTAGCCTGGTTTAATGGGAATACTTTACAGTAGTGCATATAATTTGTAAAGCAATTTTAGACCTAGGTTGAAACATATTTTTTCCCGGAACAAGATTAATTTGTTTATTTAGTACAGTTGTTTTTCTTTTTTATATTGTGCGTTTTTTAAAATATGACTTTGTAGCTCAGTAATTATGTTCTGTAAAAATTACGCCTAATTGCATGAACTTGACATTGAAACGTGTGCACAATATGTAAACTATAGATTTGATTTCATTTCCACCAGTTGTACATGGTGCCGACAACACAAAATTATGTGAATAGCTTACATTTTCCTATACACCACTAACCCAAATTTAAGGTGCCTGGTGCAGTTAAAGGAAATCTGTAACTTTAGGCCATGTGGTCACGGTACTTATAGTTCTGTTACATGTTACACATTCATTTGCACTCCCTGCTCTGTCAGAGAGGATGGACGTGAAGTGTGACGATTCACCGTCTTGCACTGCTTCAGTGGCTGAGTCACCTGGGTAACGCAGCGTATTCCGTTATTATACGGGGACGGCATTCTCCACCGTCGACTAAAACGCTGAAAAGTGGCCGAGTGGAGTTTATGTTCGGTCTGCATGCCACTACGTTTTTTCTTGGCTTTGTATGACAAGATAATGAGAAATGGATGTTTTTAACGAACGGATCTCCCCGAAAGTAACGCACAATAACACGGAAATACTACTTGCATTATTGGTTCAGAACGAGGATCTTCGCAAAGGTAGCCGAATACACGATTTTACTCAGTGTTTACTCGGGGTTGACTCATGTTTGATTTGTTATTTATGAAAGTTAAGTCGCTTCAATTCAAATATCTATACGGGGATACTCAAATTCTGAACTGACATTATGAGTAGCTAATGTCGTTTTATGACTTGTCTTAAGTTAAAATTGTAGCATAGTTTAAAGCCTTTAATATATGTGTCGTTTAGTTGCTAGCATTTGTTGCGTATGTGGAAATATAAAAGGCAGCTATACGTCTGTTTAGTGTTATAGCTTTTTATACATTTAAAATTTCATATCTAGAACTGGGTTGACAGATACTTCAATAATTTAAATCATATTTGAACAGATGTTTCCCCATTCTGTGTTAACTATAGATTAAACCCGTTTAACCTGTAATGGTCTTCGACACTGTACCAGTGCAGTGGTGGATAGGTGGATATTAAGATTAAAACGAAAACTTCGAATAAATGTTTTGATTCCCACTACACGTTTTAATTTCTTTTTCATAAAATATTCTTTTCTCAATTTTTTACTTCCGTATTACATTATACTGTACACCAACAGTGACAACGCTAACAGTAAAAAACAATTTTATGTCTTGGATTTCCGTCCAAACCAATATAATATGAAAATTATTACTACGTAGAAGCGCAACTATAATGCTGTAAAATAGACAGCTTTTGAAAGATCGCATATACCTTACAGACTGGGGACTGCTCCTTGGTTCAGTTCTTTAATAAATCCAAGTGACATATACCAACAAAATTCGAATATTGATTAATTCATTTATGTTTAAATAACCGTCTCTGTGAAGGCAACAGAATTAGTGGTGGTAGCGGTAATGGTTTGGGTGAAAGACCAAAATATATCGTGGCATTTGCTTTTGTATTTTTTTTTCTGTATTGTTTTATCGTTACGTTGTACTGTTTAATGATGACGTGTAGGCCTATATTAATTTCTAAACATGTTTTTAAATTTCGCTAAATGAAGGAAAGCGTGGATTCTAAAAAAGAAGATCCGGTAAATGACGTCTTGGGATTTCCCTGACAAAGATTACTCGGTATCCTAAAGGATAATTTGATCATAAATCCAATACAGTAATCAATCAGTCTGAGCTCACTTTAATAACAATCATATCTTAACCGTTAGGTCGTACTATTACCTGTGAATTTATTAAAATATTATAGGATACTAAGTAACTATACAGCCTGAATGCCTCTTTCAAGAATATTCGAGTAAGGCCGCCAGCAACCAGTTACTAACATTAGACAATAACACAATGACTGATATTTCAATATCACACATTATTATACTATTAGTAATAGTGTTGTTGATTTCTAAAAAATTCAAATACCTATACTTGGAAGTTATAAGGCTCCGCGTTTCTTTACCTATTTTACTAGAGCCCGACCCAAAGTCAGATTTCTGAAGAGAATGTCACACCTCGCCGTAAATACAAAACTCATTCACAGACATTGCAGAAAATGTCGCCTTATACCGTGTTTTCAGTCTACTTTTATAAGAGAACAGTTAGAGTTTGTTTTTTTTTTCTCTAAAAAATTATGTCAGAGTGCATTACATTATATATATATATTTTAATTTCGTGAGAAAGTTCATAACACTTTCTGCTTTGGCCAATAAACCAAACCAATTAGGCCTAACATGTTGGCATCCTTGAGTTATGGACTCGTTAACGATAAAAGTATCCATTTATTTGGCTTAATCCTTCAACTAAAATTGCAAATAATTATCTAGTTTAATGCATTTTAATAGTTAAATCCTGCTTGAGGAATCATGTTATTAAAAGTCATTCACGTTTTTAAAGTCTTGTCAGAAATGGGTGGAATTTTAAAACAATATTGCTAGTATATGCAGAAATGGTAGACTGTAAATTTCCCCGAAAAGCTGTTAGAACGGACGCTGGTTTAATTAATCATTTTCCCGTTTAATTTTAACATTATAAATATGCTTTATGTAGATTTTATATTTGGATGGGCAGTTACATCGTATTAACCCATTTTATGATTGATTTATAATATTTCGTTAGACCTCCAAGAAAAATTTGATATATTTGCTAGTATAATAATGGTTTAAATCCTCATAACCGAATTTTATGTTAATTTGCTGACCACGTCATAGAACTTAAAAATTCAGTCTTTTACAAACTGATCTACAAATTATCCTAAAGAGAGCTAAAATTCCGTCATACTGAGAATGCTTCTTCTGTACTTTGGGTTCCAAGCTCGCTCGTGCCAATATGACGATTGAATTATCTTTTACAATAATAATAAAGAAACTATAACATATACTTAAGAATCCATTAAAAGTGCACAAAATATTTTTTATTTTGACCCTGAAGCAGGCGTCGTCCTAGAAAATTTTGCACGCGGTCACTCATTAAAAATTGGTGAAAAAACTTCACACGAGAATGTTTTGGTTTATTACTGATACCGGAATACTGCCTGAAAAACAGGGGACAGACAGGTATGTAACTTGCAGTTATAAGGTCGACATGTATGGTACTGAAACAATTAATTTAACTTAACATTGGATAATACTGTTCTTTCGTGAAACAAGTTGCAAAAATCACGTTGGCGGTAAACACGCATGACCATTTATCGGAACCGGAAATTTTACATATTAGGTCTTAAAAAAGAAATAGTGTGACAGCGGTAAACCCTGTGATTGACAGCCGGCATCGTATATTGACAGTTGTTTAAATCTTTCGCGTCTCTAAGTAATGCTTAGGCGGTTTCCGGAGTAGGTTTGAGATAGACGTGTGGGTTTTTAATTTAATTTAATTTATTTTCTCTACCTGGTAATATTCGACGTTTACTGGAGACAAACCTGCAGAGCCACCTATGGCTGACAGTGATTGGCTAGAGGGGCTGCATTTGTGGGATTTTACTGGTCCTGGTGCAGAAGGTTGTTTCAGCATCACTCAGTTTACTGGGCAGGAACAAATTTAACCTTGTGTTGAGAGGGATAAGCGTACCCACCTACAATTAAAGGCAACGAGAGATGGGTTTTAGACTCTGAAACACACGGCGGAGGCGAAGCTATTTTTGTCCGTAATTTTGGGACGTGAAGAGAGGCTGCAGTGCTGGCTTGTTGGTCACATTGTCTTCTGTCTCTGAACATCATGCAAAGTAAGTGCACTGAAGTTCAGCTGCTCCTATCACTAGGGTGAAGGACAGAAGCACGAGGAAGTGTACGTCTGGATGATTATGCAATAATCGGTACGGATGTGGGACATTAAATATTGTACTTCGTGGATGATTGGTCCATAGCTGATAGTAAGCGTTATCGTTGTGGCATTTCCTTGGCTTTTTAGTGTAAGGTTGCTTGGCAACATTGACATTCATGAGAGAATCTACACATTTTCTTCTTGGTGTATGAGGCTTTTTTCAACCAAATGTGTACCTTACTTTCCCATTGATGTTCTTCGTTTCTAATGTTATCAATTTTAATTGAATTTCTTTAGAAATATTCGGGGTGTTTCATTAATAAAACATTTCTACATACTCTTCTACGTATACTTTTAACTGTTCTGCTCAGTTTTTCTGTAGTTTACCAACTGTTTTTGATATAAACTAGCTATAGCTATTTACTCAGGTAAGCAACGCACGGCTGTCTGGGTGTTTTAACTTCTGCACGAAGCCTGACTCGGATAACTGAATATCTCACATCAATTGTTATGGGGATTGGTTGCGTTGCACGAATCTGAGATTTATTCGCGGAGAATTGCAGGTATTCATTTGTTTGGTTTAAAATTATTCCTTCCTAATAGAACTCTAGATCCGAAGCAGATTCGCAATGTAACAACGTGCATGACAAGCAACGCTTTCAAGCGATATCGAGACATTTGTAAATATTATTAATTCATTAACAAATTATGTAAGAAACATATGTGATGCACGGTAATTAAAAAAGCAAAATTTAATTACGTAGTACATGCAAAAAAAGATGATTTACTTGTGAAATTTCTGTAATACTGGTAGAACACCAGAGATTACCAAATCTGTTTTGCGAGTGAAGAATATTTATTTTTATACAAATTCACACTTTGGTGCTTGGCATGCATTTTTCTGTTTAAATTTTAGCTGATGGGTGTAGAAATCTACATTCTTCCTATCAAAATAATTTACAACATCTAACTGCATGTGTTTAAGTTTAAAAGCACATTGCAGTATGTTTCGTTTCACATATTCATCTGTTCTTGTGTTTTACATTAATTCGGGATTATTATACCCGAATTATTATTTATTTTGGTTTTGCATTTAATATTATCATGTTAATTTTGGCATCATAAACGTTATTGCTCTAAGATGACGCGCCAGCTTGATTAAATCATCTGAAATTAATGAAGTAGGCCTGTTCGATAGTGTTTGATATATTGCTAGCCAGCTGTTACATTAGCGAAGGCGCTGCTCTTATCGTGCGTCCACAAACAGCACGACTATTAGATGGCAGGATTTAAACTTGTTTTATAAGTTTTTGGGATACGATTTCCAGTTTATTATTAATATTATTATTAAATAATAATAATAATAGTTGTTATTATTATTGCTGTTAATGTTTTAATGTCTATTTGTGGTGTTTACGAAGAGTATACTGTCCCTAAAAGCCATGTAGGCCTAATATCATTGCCCGTTGTTCTGCCTTTAAACAGAGATCCCAGTTTGTGCAGGTTGCAACCAGCACATAGTGGACCGTTTCATTCTCAAAGTGTTGGACCGCCACTGGCACAGCAAGTGCCTGAAATGCAACGACTGCCAGTCCCAGCTGGCCGACAAGTGCTTCAGCAGGGGCGACAGCGTCTACTGCAAAGAGGACTTCTTCAAGTGAGCAACTGAAACTGACCACCTGTATTCTGCCGAAAACAGAAGTGCTTACACATAATTTATCATTAACGAATCTGCATGCAAAGTAATAATAGGAATAATTACTTAGTTTAGGTTAGTATTGTTTTGTACCATTGTTACATAATGATTGTCCGATAGACGATTGTGTACAATCCCAGAATTATCAGGCCTATTATTATTATTATTATTATTATTATTATTATATTATTATTATTATAAAATTGGATGAGTATGTGTAGCTCTTTGAGCTGAGCTGATTGAGATGTATTTAATTTTTACTAGTATACTTTTAGCAGTCTAAATTGTTGATATTGGTTGCATTGTTCCGAACAGGAGATTTGGAACCAAATGTGCTGCCTGTCAGCAAGGAATCCCACCGACCCAAGTAGTGCGAAGAGCGCAGGACTTTGTGTACCACCTACACTGCTTCGCCTGCGTTGTATGCAAGAGGCAGCTGGCGACTGGCGACGAATATTATCTGATGGAGGACAGCAGGCTGGTGTGTAAAGCTGACTACGAGACTGCTAAACAGAGAGGTGAGCGCAGCACATTAATACATAAACCATGCTCATAGATTGTTCCACGTATGTACGTCATATACGTTTTTGAAAATCGTTTTCTGGGTAAAAGATATGCTTCTGCGCTTTCTAGTGATGTCTCCCCTTCTGCCGCGTAATTGAATGGTAACATACTCTCAGTTATGCATAACTTTGGTTAAAAGCTGAGGTGATTAAGAAAACATTAAATCAATATACGGAATTACGAAATTAAACGAGATGCACTCAAGTAGCGTTGCTGCTTCGAAGAACAAGCTCAAATGGCTGTGCTACCTAATTATAGCTTAAATTGTTTATTCTGTAAATTAAAGATTTCTCAGCAAAACGATCTAATAAATGCTTAGCCTACTAGAGATTTGCATTTAATAACCCCTAGCTGAACCCCAGTTCAAAAGAGTTAACTTAAGGTCAAAAGGTCTTATAACACTTGATCTAGGGGAACCGCTACCACGACAGGCGTGTCTGTTTCCGCATCAGAAAGCTGGACAGCACCCATTCAAATCCAAGTGCATCACGGGGGGAAAAAAAACGAAAAACTAGTCCGAGCTTCCGACGAATATGATACGATCCTCCCCTGACTGGGAGTCAGCACATACTTCGGGCCGATTAGGCCGATTAAGCTACGAGCTGAAACGCCTTTCAACCGAAAGAGTGAAAAAAAAAACTCACCTCCTGACAAACTGCGATTTTCCCCGATGCCTTGGCGACTGATGACCTCGCATTATTGGTATTTCAAGAGCTACTTATGTAAAATTCGAATTTTAGCAGGTCGTTACTTAAGTGATCATTCACCTAATGTTTTATGATATTAATACAGTAAGAAAATAATATGTATTCGAACTTTCATAAATGTATTTAGGCCTACCAATTCTTCAAATTTAGTAGCCTATTCTATGCGACAAATGCGTAGTTTTATGGAATAATGAAATGCAAAATAATTTTTAGTTGTATGGTTCATAAAAATGTTATTTACATAATGTGAAAAACATTTATGTTTAACCACAAATTTAGTTGCCATTGGATTTTTGTCATCATCATATTAAAGAAAGAGTACTGCTATAGACGCACAATTTTAGACTACATAGGTAAGCGCCCACAAAATTAAATTAAATGCAATACAGCAGGAAGAAAAATATGTTATAGCCCATGTATTCTACGGCTGTATTTCTTTGGCTTTGGGAGTCAATGCACGTTTTCAGTAAAAACACACAAGTTTGTTTTTGATAACAAGGGGGCGCCATTATTTACGAGCCGTGTTGTCACTCGCACTTACTGTACGCAGCTAAATGCCCATGTGTAAAAGCGCGAGAATTTAGGCTCGAGGTGATTTATCGCGAGAGCGGCAGTAGTAGCGATAAAATAAAAATAAAGTAGTGTTACGTTTAGTAACGAATAAAACATTTGAACTGTTAATTAAATGGGCTGGGGGGTTGAATGTGCTTTGGCTTGTATGCGTGTGCTTTTTATTAGCTTGGACTTTTTTCTGTTTCTTTAATTTGATGTGGCACGCTGAGGAGATGAACACGTGATTGTGTTTTATTTGCACAGGGAAAATGAGTATAACATGATTTTAAGGTATGGAACCAGTGTTTGCTAAGACGTAACTAATAAGACAAATGTAGGGGTCTAACATTCAAAGGTATATAAGATTAGATCATATCACGATATTGGACATTTAGGACAGCAGGCAATGCGCGGAGTAGTGTTGGAGTTGTACTCCGCCGAGTCAGAATTATTCCCTCAGTAGCTAACCCAGTCCCGTGTGTCCCAGAGGCAGACTCCACGGCGAAAAGACCACGGACCACCATAACGGCGAAACAGCTGGAGACGCTGAAAAACGCTTATAATAACTCAGCGAAGCCGGCCAGGCACGTCCGTGAGCAGCTCTCATCAGAAACCGGGCTGGACATGAGAGTGGTGCAGGTAACGTTACCATACTTTTGATTAAAGTTATCGTGATCGTAACATTAGTGACTATTTCTTTGGTGCTGGAATCCTGACGTAAATGGGATAGATTAGCGTTATATTCAGGTTTTATTATTTAAATGACAGACTAGTCTAATGGGGGTGGGGGGCTTAATGGCTTTAATTTGTAAAATGATACAGTTAAGTGAATTTCACGTTTGAAAGTCAGATGGCAGAGGACAAAGCCCTCCTGGATTGTCTTCAGTAAGCCCGCTGTGGCACACCCTGATCATATATATTGTTTTATGCCCATCTGAGGGCACGGAGAGATCACGAATGGGACTGTACTCCCTGTCTCCATTATTCATTTACCTTTTAAGGGACCTGTAAAAAACAGGACGTCAGCATGAATGCAACCTAGTTAAACGATTCCCCCTACCCCCAATAATACCCTATAAGTTATTTCACTTTTGTTTAAGGACTATCAAAAACATGGAGCTTATATTTTTAAGTGCTGCAGGTGCAATAAATAAGCCATGAAGATTTTAGCTTACCTGTACTTACAGAAAGCATAATTTATATTGCATTCTCATTGTGTAGTCCATGTTGAATATGAATAACTGAATCAATGCAAATAACACCGTTTGTTTTTTTCTTAATGGAATGGTTAAGGTCTTAAATACTCTACTAGTATGTGAGTTAATTACACATGTGATAACATGGTGTCCTACAGCACAAAGCCTGTCGTGCAGTGTTTCCCCACCCCGGTGCTTGGGGACCCCCAGTTTACCCACGTTTTTGCTCCCTCCCGTGGATTGTCTTGAGTCCGGATTGGGAAACACTGCTCTGACGTAACTGTCACATCTCTCTGCCTCAGTCTTTTAATCTCTGAAGTTAAAAAATATATCCGACGTTTGCAAGCTTAATTACCTCCAACCTTAAAGTGCAGTGTACTTGTAATTGTACTTATAAAATATGTAAATTATGTTAAGTGAGAACAAATTTATGGTGGAAATCTGAGAGGAAGGTAGCTTTTTAATTTGCTCCTGAGAGAGATAATTAACTGCTGAATATACATCCATTCTTGCACCTTTCTTAGTCCAGGGCTGCAGTCTGTGTCACAGGGTGGGGGACACCCTGGGCAGGATATTATGGGTGATTTAGAGAATTTGGGGAGAACGTGCAAAGTCCATAATAGGGCTGAAAATTAAGCCTATTTTAAGGATACAATGAAACCCGCTCAGGGCTCCATCCAGACAAAAAAAGAACTTTAGGAGCCAAAGGATTTTTTTAGGACCCATAATCTCCATCACATGCCAAATGCTCAGGGCTATTGAACGTGAAGTGCTCACAAGCATTGAAATATTAATTAGAATTTGACTGCAAAGAAATCTGGAAAACCGTGGGGTGTTGCTTTTGTTGCAAGAGAGTACAGCTGGAAAACTGTGCATAAAGCTAACTTAATGGTGCGTCTTCGGTTGTCGGTTTAAATCATAACCCTTTTGGGCGTACCTCCCTGGTATTCTTGCTTGATGACATATGTAAGGATGTGCAGTTCTATACTGAAATATTCCAGAAAGAGTATTTGAGTTTAAACCTTAACACTGACACCAAGTTAGCTTTGTATGCAGTTTTCCAGCTGTAATATCTTTCATCGTTTGTGATATTTTTCAGTGTTTGTCTGTGCACATTACGTTCAGTAGCCCAGCTGTCTTGTTTAAAGTCACTGGCAGTGAATGGACAGTGCAATTATTAATATATGAATATAAAAACATTATACTGTAGTTACATGGTGTGCATTGTCCCCCTAGTTTAATGCTTAAGGACAAAAGTTGAAATTTCAGGTTCAAAGAATACAAATCCAGACAAAGATTTTGTTTCAACCAACCAGTTCAGTATAAAAAGTCACAGTCACAGAGTACTCAACTGGTTGGTTGAAACAAAATCTTGGTCTGGATTTGTATTCTCTGGACCTGAAATCTCCACCTCTGCTTAAAGAATGCCGTACAGGATATGTCTGTATCATTTAGGTTTATACTTATTAGTCTATAAATAAATTCTATCTTTTGTACTTTAAACGTACAAAGTGCAGTTATTAATGGTAACGGAAAAGTATTGTAGGGTCTCGCAAAAGTAAATGGACTGCAATTATATAGCGCTTTTCTACTCTTCCGAGTACTCAAAGCGCTTCACATTCACCCATCCATACATTCAATCTCACACCAGTTGGTGGAGGCTGCTATGCAAGGCGCCAACCTGCACACCGGGAGCAATTTGGGGTTCAGTGTCTTGCTCAAGGACACTTTGATGGGGATGGGAGGAACCAGGGCTCGAACCTGCAACTTTCCAGTTGCCAAACGATAACTACCTCCTGCACATCATCTTCCCCACAACCCAAAAGTCCATCCCACCTTTGGCGAAAGTCCATTTCTTTCCCTCCATTCCTCTTCTGGGGCTCCACATTCTCTGTAACAGGTTGCCAGATAGTGTGAACAGTTTCCAACGCAACAATTTGACAAAACTCGCCCAATCTGTCAACACTGCTCTGGATCAATTCACGCTTTAATCACGTGATAATGTAGTGGGAAAGATAGATGTGGGTTAAGAGTGCACATAATTGAAAATAGCAACTTTTCTTGGATTTTTAATTTTATTTTTTTTCTTTCATTGTGAGAGGCAGTCACCATTGGCGACTGGAATGAAAAAACTTGCGACCATTTAGGCCATCTGGAGCCCTGCCACTGAACCACACTGCATAATATCCACTAATCTATGAGTGGACAATCTCATCCAGAAAGGGCCGGTGTGTGTGCGGGTTTTTGCTGCAACTCCCTGATTAGATTACTAATTGGAGGACTGATTGGCTAAGAGTCCTCACACCTGGGTTTGAACAGCTGACCTAAAGGTTACCCCAAAAACCTCCATAAACACCGGTCCTATGCGGATAACACTGCCCACCTCTGCATTAATCCAAATCGCTAGATCCTGATTGGGCTGTGTAGAGATTTCTTGAGGGTCATGTGCTCAAAGGTTAAAAAAGGGGCAGAATTCCTTCAAAGCTTACACACAAATTCATGACTATGTCCGTTTCATATCACGTCATGTACTTAACCATTATTTGTTTAGATAAACTGCAGCGCTAAATTGACTTCCCATATGGAAGGGAGGACCTTAAGTGTATCATCTTTTGATGGCTATTCTGTGGCGCCCCATCCAGGTGTGGTTCCAGAACAGGCGTGCGAAGGAGAAGCGGCTGAAGAAGGACGCAGGCCGACAGAGGTGGGGGCAGTATTTCCGCAGCATGAAGAGGTCGCGGGGCGGCTCGAAGTCAGACAAGGACAGCGTCCAGGAGGAGGGCATGGACAGTGATGCAGAGGTCTCCTTCACAGGTAATGCAGAGGTCTCCCTCACAGGTAATGCAGAGGTCTCCCTCACAGGTAATGCAGAGGTCTCCCTCACAGGTAATGCAATTAATCTGGGCAAAAGATTAAAAACCAAAACTTAAATAATTTTACAAACCTAAAGGGTTCCCCTGATGTTTGTCACAATTTTTTTTCTGCCTGAGCTGTGTATGAGCGTGTAGCGAAATGTGCTTGTGAGGACTCATTGAACACATGCGGAGTAGTAAACATCCTCCTGACTCATTACTCTCATTTCTCTCCACGGTCTCAGATGAGCCCTCCATGTCTGACGTCAGCCATTCCAATGGGATCTACAGCGGCCTAAACGAGACGTCCCCTGCCATCGCCCGAGGAGGGGGTAACCACGGAAACTTTCCCCTAGAACAAGGGGTCATCCCGCCACAAGACCAGTACCACGACGTCCGATCCAGCAGCCCGTACGGCCTGCCCCAGTCCCCGAGTTCCCTGCAGGCCCTTCCTGGACATCAGCCGCTCATCTCCAGCCTGGTGTACCCCGACTCTGGGTTGTCCATCATGGCCCAGGGCGGCCCGCCCAACATGAGCCAGGCCATGCGGGTGATGGCTGGTGGTAATGGCCCCAGCTCAGACTTATCCACGGGCTCCAGTGGTGGATATCCGGACTTTCCAGCGAGCCCTGCCTCCTGGCTGGACGAGGTGGACCACACTCAGTTTTAATGACCCGTCAGTGGAAAACGTGAGATGTACAAAATACGTGTCTCTGGACAAATGTCTTTTTCATGACGTGGGAAGGACCCCTCCATCATGCTGTGTTTGTGACTATAGACCGTTTGATGAAGCCGCACCCCCTCCTTCGTTGAGTTCCTCAAATGCCCCAGTACTTCTGCTCAGACTGCATTTTCACTTCACCTTTCATTCAGTCTCCATCTGCATGGCTGGGATGTGGGGCAGCACTTGCAGGAAGACTATCTAGGGTAGGACCACAGATTGTCAGAGCAGCTCTCACGAAATGACAAAATTAACAGAAAATAGACTTCCGGCGGCAATCAACGGGCAAGGGGAAAACAGAAAAGTAGAGTTTCACAGTTTTTAGCCCACGAGTTTGGCTTTCTGCAGCTAGACACCTCCTGAGCTTCTGCTCCGAACACCCCTCTGACAGCTGCTGAAGCTCCCTCCTCTCCCAAAACCATCTTGTCAGATCTGAAAAGTCTGCAGAATTGACTCTATATCAGGGCTATTCAAGTCCTCAGGGTGCCCTCTACACCCATCTTTTACGTGTGAGCCAGGTTTGATGCCTCTGTGGCCAGTCAGAATCAGTAACTATTAACGTACCTGGAAGAACTGAAAACAAGGCCTGGATCTGGAATAGAGCGCCAGATTTGAAGAGCCCTGCTCTAGTAGGGAGAGGGGTCGATCTCTGAAAACACCACGATGCCTGAGACCACATTTATTTTTTGGAGAAAAAAAACGGTATTTACTTACTACCGCGTTCCTATTTTCTCATCGAGTAGGAGGAAACACCAGCACTGTATCCCTCAGAAGTAACCATTTTCTCTGCATCTTTACATAGATCTGATGTTATCCCTAGAGAAAAAGTGTGTGAGTGGTGTTTGGGAAGTGGGAAGGCACACTGCCTTTTGCAGCTGGCCCCAGCCAGGAGACGCCACATCAGGCACTTCCAGCCATATCCACCGCTTTCACTTTTTTCACTCTTTATATTCTCGTTGTACTCTTTTTGTCCGTCTGTTGCCAAATGTCACTTGTACTCAGTACACTTTATAATCACTGGAAGCTTAATTTTTACAGCCCCTGGAGAAAAAGATGGATTGACATAAAAATGTAAATGTGATCCTTTATTAAGTGGGAGTATTTCTATGCATTTGTGTGTCTCAGATGTATGTTAATTAATTTCAAAGCACTGAAACCACCTGGTCAGTGTAACTGTTTGTTTATGTGGAATATGTTTTATGTTGTCTATTTATGCTCTCCGATGATCACGTGCTACTGGTCTTTAATAAATTTGTCAATGAAATACAACCAACCTGCTTCCTTGAGCAGTTCTGTAAAGTACTACTTATGTTCTACTGGGCTAAAATGAACAGTACTCAGGAAGAAAATGTGTTTCTTGCAAGTGTAGTCAAATGCAGTTGCTCGGAACATGCCTAGCTTGCGTCCATAGCGATAGAACGTGATCCTTCATGTCAGTGAGGGGACACTCCCACAATGCACTGCACCACTGTCACTGAAATGCAGGGTGTGGCCAACGGGGATGAAGGGATCATTTTTCAGCCCTGTTGCTTCCTGCTTCAGGTGTGAATCAGACGCACATGAGAATGCACAGATGCAAAGATAATACAAATCAATATGCGATTTGTATTTAC
>JABFEA020000119.1:4738028-4760009 GCA_019775915.2 Cyphomyrus plagiostoma | reverse complement strand
CTTCCGGGATAGGCTCCGGACCCCCCGCGACCCAATAGGATAAGCGGTTTGGATAATGGATGGATGGATGGATGGATGGATGGATGGATGTCTACCTATTATAAATAACTCATGCTGCTGGCGGTAGCTTTGTTGTTTTGTGTTCAACGCAATCCTCTGTATAAGGTTTGCATTTCAAAGGCTTTCACTTCAAACTTGTGCAACGTTGCAACAATCTGCAACAGTGAGAGCAATATGAGGACATTACCAGCACATTGCCAGTACAGGTTAGGGGGTTATTTAGCAGTTAGCAAGCTGGGGGGGGGGGGGGAGTGCAGGTATCACATTAGCTGTCACCTGTGAGGTGTAAAGGAGGGTAGTGATCTTGGTCCGGACGGAATGCTCAGTCGGCCTCTGGGCAAATGCATAATTAATGGTTAAACCAAGTGAGGCGTGATGCTGAGAGCACTTGTGAGTGTTTTCATCCACTCCTGCCCTCTCCGTGTATGAATCCGCCTCGCTTCCAGCCTCACCTCCTTCCTCCCTCGCTCTGTCTTCCCCTGCCGAGCTGTGCAAACTCTTGACAGTTCTCCCTGCCTCCTTATTTCACTGTATGGATGTTAGGCCAAGACATATTGATCAGGCCATAAATTACCCACGATTCCCCACTCCTCATCGGCCCTGGGCCCTGAGAAGGGTGGGGGAAGAGAGAAAGTTTCGGAAGGGGTCAGGTAAATTATTAATTGAGTGTGAATTAATCCGCTGCTGTTTATTAATCGAGATCACCCTTACAGAAAAATGGGGAAATTTATGGGGAGACAGATGGAGGGTGTACATCTTGTCCAGGGCAATTGATTGTACGGCCGTACAGTGCGGTAATACCAACCCTGGTCATGTGGCATATGTGTGCGTATACTCCTCTGTTCACATGTCCGTACAGTGCGGCAATTCTAACTGACTACAACAGTGGTCATGTGGCATATACATGCATGTACTCCTCTGTTCACATGTCTGTACAGTGCGGTAATACCAACCAACTACAACACTGGTCATGTGGCATATGTGTAGAGAGAGTATGTGTGTGTTACTATGTATGTTTCTCACTGTTTGTAAGATATATAAGCACTTTATTGTCATTATACTTCAGCAGAATTAAATCATGTTGACATCTTTTCTTGTGCAGCGATTGTAAAACAGTAATAATCGGGATGAAAAATAGAAAAAAAGGAATTTACGTAAAATAGTAAGGTCTAAATAAAACGCAGACAATGGAGAAAGCAGCTCGTGTCATTTACTAATAATAAGTAAGTTAACAGTGAATAGTATTTGTTTAATTGATATATATGAAGGAGACAAGAATATGAAAACTTAATACCACTTACACTACTTACATTCAAACCTTATTTTTCAAACAGTCAATTTTGGATGAAGCGTGACTTCCAGTAACAAATCCCGAGAGATTGTTTGGCCCTGGGATTTGTCCTTTTGATTTCCTTAACTGGTGAACGCATAAAAAAAACCTTAGTTTTCTGAAAAGGTTTTTAATAATTCATCAGTTGTACCTATTTCAGGAAAATCTTGCATATTAATTTATAATGTTAATTGCTGCCTGAACAAGCAGCTATCTGCCTCTTAAACACTCTATATAGATAGCGTTTCCTCAGAAGGCCGACACTTGTCGCATATGTTCATCCCTGACAATAGATGGGTCCTTTAGTTTCAGTCCCCTAGGTGACCGCTCCGTTTGCCTGAAGGAAACACAGTGGTTTTCATCTGTTGTAATTAACGCTCACAATCCTGGCCATATTTAACCTTTGCCACCTGTAGACCATTGTCGTGTTCACTATGATGAAAAGAAGAAAAGTTTGAATAAAACAAAAGTACAGGCTGGGTATATTATGAAGGCAAGGTGCGTCACTAGGCTCTTCAAGTTTCCTAGGCAAAGTTTAACCTGGGAGGGCCCCCTGCCAAGATCATTTCACTGCCTATTCTGCCTATAGCTATAGCTGGCCCAGTTAGATACCTTTGGAATAGAAAACAACTCTCAATCATTGCTACAAAAACACTCAAGACACAGAATATAAGAACACTCAAGACACAGAATATAAGAACACTCGAGACACAGTGCGACCTTGTCATTTCAGCCATCTGATTTCAAAGGCATGGGCTCCTGTGATAAGGGCCTGCAGGAAGAGACACTGCCCTATTTTGCAGTGTTTTCCCTAGAGAGGACCACCTGGAAAGCCAGCCTTGGATGTCAAAGGCTCAACGTCTCTGCAGTGATCGGGCAGGAAATAAGGGGTAAACGGTTGAGTCGTGGTGTCACGCCTGTCGATCCCGATCTCAAGAATAGACTCCTCCATCATAGATTTAATCGGACTCCTGTGCTTTGACGTCTAACAGCTTTCTGGAAATCCACAGGAGAGCCAGGGTCCCCCCAACAAACTGGGATACAGCTCGGAGAAACAAGTAGAAGTCACCAGCGCCTAGTCTGCTTGGACCGTGTGCTCAGAATAGCAAGCAACGCCGGTCTCCTTAAAGAGGCAGCTGCTCAGACGTTGACGGGCCCACACTCTCGGCCAACGGCAGGACACCAGGTTCTAACGACCAAGCTTATAAACTTCCTATTACCGAAAGACATTTTTTGTTTGCGTTTTTTCCCTACTAGCTACAGTGTTTTTGTAGTTTTAGTTTATTAGTGTTTAGAATTATTCTTTTCAAGAAAATAATAAGCCATGCCTAGAAGGAGCAGCGGGGAGGTGCTGTAATCATCCTGTGTCCACTGCATTTTACCTGCAATTCCTGCCCCAGGGCCTCAGATCACTCCTACTTTGGCAGCATCCATTCTGCTGATGATTCACTTCTTCAGCAGTTCAGAAGATCTCAGTTTGTCGCTGATTTCCATGATCCTCTATGTAAGAGGTGGGGGATGCAAGGCTTATTCTCCCATAAACAAGATTCCATCCATCCAAGACTGCCGCTACAACCTGGAGCAGTGTCTCGTCATTATATTTCCAATCACACAACCTCACCCTTTCTCCTGCTTCATTACCATCTTCCGATACTACTGGTTCTTTGAGAATCAGCTCAGTTGTTGGTAGTTCACTTGTACTCACTCAACAGCAGGGGTGGCCAGTCTTATCCGCCAAGGGCCAGTGTGTATGCAGGTTTTTTGGGTAACCTGTAGGTCAGCTGTTCAAACCCAGGTGTGAGGACTCTTCAGCCAATCAGTCCTCTAATCAGTAATCTAATTAGGGAGTTTCAGCGAAAACCCGCATACTCATTGGCCCTTTGCGGATAAGACTGTCCACCACTGCTGTACAGGGTTTTCTGCTAAAGCTCCCCATGACCAGATTTCGCCAGATTGTGTGATGCATACTAATCAAGTTGGGTGTGATGAGTCAGTGCTGGAAAGGGCTGATATCTAGCTGACAGTTGGTCTTGCAGGGTTGGTGTTTCTGTTCTATCTGCTTCCTGTCTGTAAAACGTTCATTGTACTCATTCTAGCTTCCACAAAGACCTCCCAGGAAGGGTTTCCAAAAAAATCCTTCTGCAAATATCTCCCACAAGGATTTCCAGAAACACCTTCCTCTGTTTTTATAAGAACAGTTATTTCCCTGTGCTTTCCTCTTTTTCACTGCTAAAGACTAACTTCACTTTTTGCGATACTTATTTTTAGTTCAATAAAAATCATAACTAATACTTGTGTATTTGTTTTGTTACCCTACAAAACTTGAAAACTGCCACTGTAACCAGAAGAAAGTAACACAGTAACACCAAAGCAGTAAATAGTCACAGATTAGACTGCTGTCCTTTTTAAAGCCTCTGTATATCTTTTTTTTATAACAAAAATCTGACAGATTCTTTCTGACTCCAGCTTGTATTAACAGCGCACGAGAAACAGAGGAATTTTACAAAGTAATCCATTGGAAAATTCCGCCGGGTTTCATTCAAGACTGTAAATGAAAACAAACAGGCAGAAAGTTTTGCCGATTAAAGGTTGAAATTTCTTGTTTTTTTTTTGGTCCTGGCCTGGTAGCAATTTGATGAATTCTCTGCAGCCGGGACGTGAGAGCATGCATGCGTGTGGCAGATGGAGGGGGGGGCAGAGCACGCAGCAAAGGGAGGAGCCTCCACCGATGAGGGCTGTAGGACCATTTTTCACAGCAGACAAAAACATTTGGTCGGGTATCAATTTGGAGCGACAAAACAGTGCTCACCTCGTGGCCCGTCATCCATCATCTCCCAGCAGCCCTGATCCCTCCCCACCATGTTCACGTGCGCTCGCCCACCCACTGCGTCGCCATTGGTGCGCGGGTGCCCAGGGGGCACGCTGGGGGCGGAGCCCATTCGCTCCAGGGGCAAGTCTCTCTGCATTAGGACCCGAATCGAGGCCTTGCCTCATGCTCAACACCCCCGTCGCCCCCCCGCCCCAGCCGTATTGGCACCTTTCTCGGGCAGCCCATCACTCTTCTCAGACCCATCATCCATCATGCACGGCGATCAATAGGGGGCCAGGCATTCATCAGCCTAGGGGAGCTGACGGGAAGGGGGGCAGTGGGGGGGTGGCGGTGGCAGACAGGAGGACTGCACAGTGAGGGCGGAGCGCTTGGCTGCGTTAAAAGACCAGGAAAACGATTCTGGAGAAGGCCCACAAGTGCATCATCCATGTCAGGGTGAGTGGGGGGGCACGATCGCCCTTTCGCTGCGACTCCCCACAGCTGGATATCTCTGCCCCAGGAGAATGCGAGGGGGGGTGAGTGGGTGTCGGGAAGGTGGGTTGGGGGGGCAAGGGCACTGATTGAGCTGTCAGTATGATAAGTGGGGCTGTCGTCTGAAAGAGCAAAACTGTAAGAGTGCAAGGAATAAGGAGCCAATGGTATATGTTTTTTCCTCCTCGAGAAGGAGGAGAAGCTAAAACTTGAGCAGCTGCCTCACCTTTCCTGGTTCTGCCTCACCTTTCCCAGGTCTGACTTACTTTTCCCTGCTCTCCGCCATGGACCCACTGGGGCCGCGGTGACCAATGGCGCCACATTTCCTCTATTCTACAATATCTGACGGGGCCTCACAGCACGTGCAGTTTTAGAAACATTCTGGAGAGCCGATGCATAACAACCAGACACCGTCAGGCCAATGGGCGGGGGGGCATGTTTAACCCCTTGAAGACTCCATTGGCCTTAAATGCGATGTGGCACATGCCATAGAGAATGGCGGGTCAAAAGCGGGTGGGAAAAGGAGGGAGAGAGGACGCCCCAGTCAGCCAGCCAGTCAGCCAGCCAGCCAGCCAGCCAGCCAGTCAGTCAGCCAGCCAGTCAGGCAGCCCGTGGGTCTTCCCCGGATAGGATGTCGCTCTCCTGTTACTCCTGCATCCCACCTGCCGGGCCCTGTGGATTATTCAGGAGCAGCAAAACGGTCTCTGTACTTCGGCCGCAGCAACACGCGGCTCCTGAATCCACTCACCAAAATGCAGAGGGGGCAGTGATGGCCGTAGCCTGAAGCCACTCACCAAAATGCAGAGGGGGCAGTGATGGCCGTAGCCTGAATCCACTCACCAAAATGCAGAGGGGGCAGTGATGGTCGTAGCCTGAACCCACTCACCAAAATGCAGAGGGGGCAGTGATGGTCGTAGCCTGAAGCCACGAGAATGACCCCCCCCCATCACCCATTTTATTTATTTGCCTCATTTATATCATAATTTGGATACATGAAGTTAGAACACAAATATTAAGGATAGTTGAGTTGCAGCAAAATACTAATAAGGTTAGCACAAAATGTCACGTTTCAGCACACAGATAGCTAATTATATTTCGTAACGTGGGCTATTTTACGCTATTTTCCTTGATTTTCCGTTGAAGCTATAGAAGTGCAGCAGCCTCCTCGCACGTCGCTAACCTCCGTGAGACTGTCACCATTTTTCCACGTGTTTCTGTGTTTTTTATTGTAATACATTTTTGTCTCCTGTAGCCAAGTACTCATAAATATTTCACCCCCCCCCCCCTTGCACCCCAACTCACACAAACAGTCCGGGGCCCCAAGAAGAACTATATCATAAATACCAACCCCCACAAACTCCCCACTGCCCCCACAACCACCTCCCTCCCTGAGTAACAGGAGCTCAGGTGGAAATAATGCTGAGGAGCAATTAATATTGGAGGAGCTGAAGTAACTGAGAACCATGAACGCTGGGGTCACGAAGGCCCCAGTCTGAAATGTGTCCAGGAAATTTTTACACACAGGAAAGAATTCCAGGAGGGATATTTTTATACAGCAAGATAATGTGGTAATTTATCAGTGCTCATGGGGCAAATTGAGCCTATAATATTCCCCAGTTTAAATTTTGTAATTGATGCCACGGTCTGCAATAAACACACGTCTTTGATGAATAATGCTCTTTCCAAAACCTAAAATTAATACAAAATTATGTTATTAAATGCCTGGTAAAGCATGGCAAAAATTAAACAAAAGGAAAAAAAACAGCTGTGCTCTGTCTCCATATCAGGAATATCAATGCAGCAGTAGAGCACTGTAATAAAATGAAATATAATTTTATTTTTTAATAAACTTTTTAAATTAACCATAGTTAAATTGCTAAATCTGTAGCACAGTTGTGTATATAGTATGTGCAATAAGTATATTATGTGTAATATAATGAAGGATAATGCTGATTTATAAGGTTTACTCATGTTATCACGTGAAGCAGTGACTTACGCGTATAATAAAAATGTTCTGTAATTAAATTCTGAAAAGTGAATCCCGGGAGGACCCAAAAATGGACCAATGATGTATCTTTTGATTAAAAAATAGATGTTAAAAAGTTGTTGTTCACTTATCATTACTCATTGGCTTGCTGTCTCTCGTTTTTTGACTGGTGACAATGTCAAACAGCAGCCAGGGGGCAGAATGTTGGCCAAGGGGAGCGGGGGGGGGCCGTGGACGTTAACGTCTGGTGACTGAGAGGAGGGAGGCAGACACGAGAGCCGCGTGCCGAGCCGTCCGCAACCAGCCTGACCTTCTAACGAGAGGCGAGGGGTCGGGCGAATTTCGGGAAACACATAAACGCAGGAGTCCAGCCGTGATCTCCCCAGAGAGCTATACAGCGGAAAAATCAATCAGACACTTAGAGTCCTCAGTGCCGGGAGGCAAAGGTTGGAGGTGGGGGGGTGGTGACACTTTACTATTCAGGTACACGGATGGTATGTCAGCAAAGGGATGCGCCCCCCCCCCTCCCCCCCATAGTCCAAAAGGTCACTCAGTGAGGTTACATCACCTGCTTCCTAGTCCTTAACCTTTTCACCCCTGAGCTCATGGCGACAGCTAGCGGGGGGTGTGACGGAGGTATTCCTTCCCAGAGCCACACGAGACCTGGCCTGGCTGCACTCGAGGAAGAGCGTAAGCCACCCACGATATTTTTGTACCTGCTGTAACTTTAATGAGAGCGATATCTCCTGACTGCACCTCTGGCCTCGATCGCCTCTGAGATAGCCGCGTCAGTCTTCAATAGTGTGAGTCACCGGGTGCCTCATACTGGTCAAAAATTTCTTTGGGGGTGGGTGGCTGGAAAGGGTAACCTTTTGTGTAAAGCCATTTTTAAAGTCTTGGACAGACACTGTTTTGTTTCATTGTAAGCCTGAAGTGACGATACATTTTGAAATGACAATAAAATTTGACTTGAATTCCAAAAGACTGCAAAAGCTTTGATGCTGGGTGAAAATCAACAACACTTTACTTCATTCGTAAATACCTGATTGTTGAGGTCAAGTTTTATATACATTTTATTTGAGGTGGTTCATGTTTACAGCAGACCAATCACACATAACACTGACATATCAAGTCTTTTTTAATTCTTAGATTTAACTTTAACATTTCATAAGGGAACATAAAACAGGAACATAACAATCTTGCCTGGTAAAAACCCAATGCTAAAGTAACCCAGTTAACTCATAAATCTCCATGCGTTTGAAATATCCGTTTAAACTGGTCGGGAAGGACGGACGGCCCTTTGTAAATCAAGGCGAGATGTAAACACATCTGCAGAGCCATAGCTTTTTATTTTTTTAATGCTGCACATAAGTCACATGGCAGAGTTAGGTCACTCTGGTGGGCTCCTACTCTGATTGACGCAGGTATCGACCCCGTGACCTCTAGTGACCTTCTGCCACATAATCTGACTAATGGTGGATCACACATCCGGGGCCGATCAGGCTCACACCACACGGGTCTAACTCTGCCGTTTTGGGCCGGACTGCTCCCTTCGGCACTTCACTCCACGAGGGGCACTTGTTAGTGATGACCTACCCCCCCCACCCCAACCCAAAAGGGCAGTTAAACTTAATGGCCCCCGTTTGCCAATCGCTTTATAATAATGGACCAAATGAATTTTAACCGTGACTGTTTTAAACAACGCAGCATTTCAGCACGAAACTTCAGCCTCCCAATTCGCATGCTGTTACAGGGACTCTCTGCGTAAAAGTCATACTTGTGATTTTTGACCTTTGTAATGGGCACAGTTTGATTTTTACCCCTTGAATGGGTCTTTTCTGTTGTCATAGTAGCATGATGCTGGGAATTGTGGATGAGGTCAGGGTTATTAAGTACTAATGAATATGGTGCAAAAACCACAAAATAAGTTACTTTAAAAAATGTATTATTATAGGTGAGTTATTAGTGGATGACACGTTTGTCTCCACCAGTTTTGGGGGTTGAATCCTACCTCTATTATGCATGTTTTTCACGTTCTGAGTGGATGCTATGGTTTCCTCAATCATGCCAAAGGCAGTCAGGTGTGTGAATCCTTAATCTGCTCAAACAGGAAGGCTGTGTGTGTCTGCCTATGACTGGCACCCCCCCACCAGCATGTACCCCTGCTCTATACGTAATCGGTGCCAGGCTTATCAAGACCCTGTACAGCAGTGTTACTCAGCAGTGTTACTCAGTCCGGTCCTAGGGGACCCACAGACAGTCCACATTTTTGCTCCCTCACAGCTCACTATAGTAAAAATATGGACTGTCAGGTAGGGGGCTCAGAGGGAGCGAAAATGTGATTTGACTGTGGGTCCCCGGGAACCAGATCTGTAAACACTGTTGTACAATATGGATGGACAGTTAGCTAATTAAGACACCACTTCTGTGTTCCTTTGCTTCCTTTGTAGATAGTGTCTTACGGGTGAAAATTTTGCCACTGTGATAAAGGTTCTCCAGGTGTCTCCAGGATCATGTAAAAAATTATTTTAACGTGGGCATCCTGTTGAGAAGGTGCCGACACTAAAACAGGAAAACGCTTATGATGAATGGACAGTTTACCATCCTCACGTTTCCTGCACAAATTTTTTAATTTTCTAGGTAACGGCAACAAAGAGGGACCTCGTTCGGAAAACAAAGATGCAGGTTGTCATTTACAGAGTAATACAGTTAGGGTGGCACAGTCACTACTGTAAGGAGGGAATTACACAACACAAACCATACTAGAGTCTCTACTCCACTGACACTCCTTCCAACAAGGCCTGCAGATGATAAGTCAGGGGGGTCTTTAATCTCCCCGCCATGAACATGCATACCAGCTGCGCCAACAGCAAGAACCCAGCATGCATCTGGCCTCACACCCCCGCATCTCCCACATTGATGGATGTATGCTGTACACGTTTGCTCTTTAACGCCTACTTCCCTGGGATCTTGCCCGTGTCTCGGGGTGTTTGCTTGTCTTCTCCAAGGCGCTGCCAAGTACTCAAAATCCACAGAAGCAAAGATGACTTCCTCTCCAAACAGAAGTTGTTCTCCGCCAGCTGGTCATGGCTGTAAATCACAGATTGCTGGTGGAAGACGCTGCCATTACTATAGCACAATAAAAAAAAACACACGTGGCTCTCCGTTGTCCTGCTATGTAAAGCTTTCAGACAGAGAGATAATGAGTTGCTAACCAAACTATATCATGCAGGTGATTTTCTCCAAATTACAAAATTCAGCCTCTGCTTATGTCTAGTTTTACTTATAGGCATGAAAACGTTTTCATTCTTTTCTTTACCTTTTAAGTGGCTCTCTTGTTGAATCTTTATGTTATATATTAATTTTTATACAAATTACTAAAATTTAGGCTTAAAATGATACGCCTATGTATTTTGTGCTTTTGAAATGAATTTCAGGTTTGACCACTGTGGTGTAAAACTATCCGTTAGTATGTTCATAATCCCTCTCCTGGGTGGCACAGTGGCTTAGAGGTTAACACTGTAGCTATATAAATAATATAGTCTTTGTTTTCAGCATAATGAAACCCAACTACTACTCACAAGTGTCCGGTTTTTCCCAGCATGCAATAGCGCTTGTCATTCCTCAGTCAAAATCAAAGCCAGTGAGGCTGAGGGTACACAAATACAGCAAAATGAGTTTTATGGCAATGTGAATATCATAAAATCTTCTCAGAAAATACAGGTTTAAAATTCCTAAACATTTGGAAAATAATTTTGTAAGTGCTGAAATCAAATTAGACACCCCAAAGGATATTTCCTTATCTGCTTAAGAAGTGTTCCAGCATAGAGAAAGTTCTGTTTATTGCTCGGATGACGTCATATTTTCCCCCTCTGCAGAGTGACTGGATATTTCACTTGGACGTTTGGCACGGAAGCCACAAAACATTTCCGACAGCCGACACTTTGCAGCTGAAAATTTGCTGTAAGGTCATCTCTCATGGGTCCTTTAATTAAACCTCCTTTAATTAAAGTCTTTCTGATTCTGTTAGTCCGGTTAATGGATTTAATTTCCTCTCCCCAGTGCCTGGACTTTGACCGCTGCGCACATAATTAATTAATTAATTAATTCAACCCCTGGTATTTCTGTTTTCTGCGCGATATTTTGCAGGGTAAAGCCGATAACTGGGATTTGATCCTATTCGAATATTCTCAATGTCACAATCACCTATTAGAGGAAAACGATATTATGCTATTAAGGTGTATTTCATGTTGGGCCAAAGCATATGGGTAATACCCGGGATCCTATTAGGTGGAAAACAAATATCTCTCTGTCTCTGATTTAGTCCTAGAGTAAAAGGGTAGCTTGCATCCAGAAAGAAACGATGAAATAACTGCGGAAAACGGAGCGAGAATACCTCAAGGCAATTACGGCTGGTACGGCTTGAATGCAGAAAATATCAAACCTATAAACTCTGATCTCCCTGCCTTTCGCCTCTAGGACTCCGGACCCCCGCGACCCTGGACGAGCGTTTGGAGAAAATGGATGGAAGCAAGGATGGATGGATGGATGGAAGCTCTGATCTGCTCGAGGGATTTTATTTTACGCGCCTGATGGCTTAATGATAATTGGGTGAAATTATTATCTCTCCATGACGTTTTAATGTTTGCCGCTTAAAAAGGTTAAAGTTTCCGTTACTGCGGAACTGCTGATTTTTTTTTTGCTACCGCGATTTATGAAAATGATATTTGTTAATGTGTAACTTGGAAAATGTTCAACACCGCCTACCGGCACTTAAAAATATATAACTTTCGCCGTTATGCCCTTACGTATAGATAAGGGTAAAAATGGTTGATCTGGGAATTTAATAAGGTTGAAATGATTTAAAAAATACAGCACATCTACAGCACGTCAAAGTCCCGCTGTACTGTAATCAGCGTTGGTGATGATGTTTATTATTATTATTGTTATTAATATTATTGTTGCTGTTTGTGGTATTTAGAGGAAAATTAATTTATCCTTTCTTATACGTAGGAACACTGCATGCACAAACAGCAGAATCCATCCCCACTCTGCTGCATGCTGCCACATCTATCCAAAGCTGGTGGTTCCAACACCGTAAACGAAGTTCAAACAGAAAATTAGATAAAGGGCTCCATCTAGTGGTAAAACTGCAAAACGTCTGACATTTTTAAATGACCTTCTCTTTTGCTGTTGTCAAAGGATCATATTATGAGTAATATTTTAATGTATGATTAATAATGCATTGTTTTATAATGTTTTTATTTCTCTTTCATTTCCCATATTAGTCTTAAGCATGAAAGTGTGCAATGTAACATTTGAGCAGATCACTGACACTAAATTCACAGACGCACATCTTGTTGTCATTTAATGTGTCTCTCTTTCCCCTGAAATACATCTACCCCATACCTGCAAGAACAAAAACTGAATTATGTTGACACCTCCAAGCAATAGTACACTTGTGGAAGATAATGGCTGAACTTGTAACTCCTAGAAGGACACTATTTTCATCACAAATAAGTTGCCTGCAGAGAGCTGCTTTGGATTTTAAGTTACCGGATTATAGGTATTGCTGTGTGCTGATTTTACTTCTCTCCCACGCTCTCAGGTCCAGTATAATTCAGTGTGCATTTCTGATGTTGCATTCACATTACATTCTAGCCCTTGGAATCAAATTTCCCTGCACGCTACTATCCCCCAAATCCAGTGAAACTGAATGAAATGCGGGTCTTTGGTGAGAGGGCATCTGCCTCGCTGTTGATGCTATTTCTTGCCCTTTTCCTGGTGATTGAAAGTATCCAGTAGTATAGGGTAGGAAACAGCTTGGGCAAAATATTTTTGTCAGCATCCACTGGCACGGACACTGGCACGGGCGTTTAACATGTTGACTGATGCTTGTCAGTACCGTCAACATCTTTCAATATCGTGAAACGGGTGACAAGTGGTGTTCAAAGGGGGAAACCTCAGCGGAAAAAAGCTGAACATTTTAACCAGATGTTTCTGTTCCTGGTTTACCTCTAAAGGTGCTATTAACTTTTAATGATGGGAAATAATATCTCTGATCTATTCATAGTCAAAACAGACATTTAAAATGCTCAAAGGGAGTATACTACAATGCTTTAATAATGCTACAGCATTTTAAAGTTACTTTATCATGTATTCCCATTCATATCCATCTGTCAGCTCCTTTTTTTGGACACGGTCACTGAGCAGCCTGTACGCTACTCCAGGCTACATAAGGCACATGGCTGGGGTACGCCGTGGGTGTGATGCCTGCACATCACATGACAGCAGATACAGACATACTCACACACCACAGGCGATTTAAAGTAACTGAATACCCTAACTGCCTGTGTTTAGAAACAATACCAAGGACAAACAAGCAAACTCCACACAAGACAGAGCAGATGTGGGACTTGAACCACCAATCCTGGAGGAATGAGACAGCAATGGTTCACAATGTTGTCTTCAAACATCAGTTATTAATGTTATACAGCATTATGCCATTAGACTGCGCATTGTAAACAAAGGAGACAGTGTGTGGTACAGTGAGTTATTCCTCTGCATCTGTGACAGAAGGTCATCGGTTCAGGCTCTGACTTTGGCAGAATTGTTACATGACTGTTGGAGCCAGGAGCAAGGCCCTTAAATGGCTGGAATGTTCCAGGGGCAACGTATGTGTGTGGTCCAGGTATACCTTACCTAATGTCCCCAAAACGTGATAAAAACCTGTTATTTTGACATTATAGGAACCATTTTTCCAGTCCCAAAGTGTTGGGTACGGGTTAAGGTTGATATTTTTTATGGGTTTCTCCATATAAATGAATGGACAGCCCACACATAGATTGTTCAGGTGTGTGTGGATGTGTGGATTCATGCAAGTGGCACATAAAGGATCGTTTAATTTCCAGTGTGACCAGCTAAACAGACAAAAATCAGTGGAATAAACTGTGTTCATTGGAAAATTTCGGATGTGCTAGCGGAACTTGATATTCGTGCCCCAAAATTCCTGGGACGATATTTGAAGATGCACAGAAGCAAACTAAGGGCCACGAGAGCCAGTCGGAGAGAATGATAGGCCGGTGTTCGTTAGCCGTGAGTTGTGGGGAGAGCTGGTCGGGCCGGGCGAATGGAATGCCGAGAGGCTCCGGCGGAGGACGTCCTATTTTAATCATCGGTGTCCCTGGACGGCCGCCTTCCTCCTTCCATCGCTACGCCCAATTTAACCATCAATCATTGCTCACGCTCAGATTATTACACTGTTGATTAAATTAGTAAAAGCAATCACAATCTTCAAGCAAGTTAATTGGGAGAATTTATTTAGCTCCAGAGACAGTTTTATGCATGTTTGATTAAGTATTATAAGGTTTGTTTTTCTGATTTTGCATAATATACCTTTAAATCCTTCACATACTGAACTGGCGCACCGTTAACGACTGTAATAAACTCTTTTTAAAAATGCCTCTGTTTATGATTTATCTGCCAGACTCATATCTCTTCCACCAATGCCTGGCCAGCTGACAAATAGGCTGAAAGTAATCTTTCGGCTACCCCATAAATCTATACGCTGAAGGTTGCCCTGCATGTCAGGAAAGTTAGTGAGGTGAAAGCAAGTTTACCGGGGAGTGACATAAGCCCTCAAAAAGTGTCACGTAATCGAAACGGCGTGCGGTGTTTACAGTGCGATCTGCAAGTTCAACCTTCACGTTGAAGCGGCAGCTTCTTGCTGACGAGTATCTTGCAAATGAAGGGCATTTAATTTTCTACCTGTTTTATTCCCTACAGCCCAGCCATCTGTTAACAGTTACTGTAACCGGTGTCACGGAGATTGACCATCCATTCGTTTCTGTACCCGCATGTTTTATGCTGGGTACGGAGGCCTGTCTCGGAAATCTACGGGCGCAACACAGGGAATAACCCAGGATGGAGCCATCAACTAATTACAAAATTATAAGATATGTTACACATGAGTACAGGGAAAACATGCAAACTTCTCATGGGACTGGATTAGATTCAAAAGTGCACCCGTAACAATGGCAGGCAATATTTTTTTCTCTCAGGCCTATTTTGATTTTATATTATTATCATTATTATTGCATTTTTAAGTAATGTACACAACATACGACCTTCCAGTTGACGGTTTAAGTTTAAAAAGTTATAGGACATCAATAATTATGCGTGGATATATTATGTTTTTATATAGCCTAATTATGGACATGATTTTGTGTTTTATAATTACAAAGATAACCTGAGATTAGCGCTTTTGGTTAAAATGTAGGCCTACATACATAAGGGATAATCCTGAAACTAAAACTAGCGAAAACATTAGGCTCGAGTAGGCTCGGCTACAGCGGTCCAAATTTTACAGCAGCCTGAGATGCAATAGTAAATAAGCGGAGGTGACAGGTGTAACACGGCTTTGTGGCATCCTAGTCCGTGACAAAACCTGACTGTCTCCTCATTAATGTCACTCACTTCAAACTGTATCGACATCAGGTTGGCAGCGAGGACATCAAATCGCGCCACGTACAGCCAACGCGGCGCCCAGCGGCTGCTTGCCTTATTTATCGATTGGGATTGTGGGTTGAGGAGAAAAAAACACTGCTGTGAATATTATTCATGGCCTATGATTTTGGAAATTGTTAAAAACCGAAACCCTGATGTCTGGGAGCTTTAGGGACTTTTATTGGCAGCCCGACATATAAAAATGACTCCGCCCAATTATTTTTAAAGATGCGTTATAGTATTTAACCGTTCAGAATGTAATGTAGGCGTAGTTTGGGAGTTTCTCAAAGCTATGCTTGAGTTAAACTAAAAAAAAACAGAGGTTACACAATTAAGGCTTTACAGCCAGCGATATTAATTAGATCTGAGAATGACGATATTTCTTTATTTGTTTATTCGGCATTATTCTGCATGTATTATTGACTTGTCCGTTTACATATTGGTCCAATGGCATTCTTGTAAGAAAAATTACAGTTACAGTAATAATTTTATTTTTTCCTCCTCATAACTTGTTTTATTGTTTATATATTTGTAGCTGTAAATACGATATACTGTAGATTTGCCAGTTAGACATCTTAATTTTAAGGTCTTGTTGAGCATGAATTTTTTGTGCTGTTTTTTTTTTGTAGACCATTAACTACAAAGCAGAATGTGGCAAAAATGACAAAATATTGTTTCAAATAATGTTTACTGATGCATATGAAAACAATAGTATACAATAGGTACACCTATCCATCTACCTAGTGTGCAACCTTGCAGTAATTTTTTTGTCTATTGTTTTTCCTGCATGAAAAATTAGCAAGGAGGCATGTTAAGAATTTCAAAGGCTACCTTCACTGTCTGTTTGTTTTTGTCAGGCTTAGTTTCAGACACATTTTTCAAGGGTCCATGTTGCCTGGGAGATCTTCCAGAGCGGCAGTCTAAACTTATAGCACCGAGGCGAATGCACCTGCGAATATCGGTTTCCATGGTAATGTGGGTCCAGACAACAGTGTGCTTCTGTGCTGCGGGGAGCTGTAGGCCAAGCCTTCTTGTTCCTGTGCATTTGGGTATCCCCTTACATTACACAGCTCATGCACACCTCATACATAACACAACACAGCTCATACACACCTCATACATAACACAACACAGCTCATACACAGCTCATACATAACATACAGCCTACATAACACAATTCAGCTGTTTTGTTTGTACTGACCCTCTTCTATGTGCAGTATGTAAGGACGCTCATACAAGTTTGTCACACTGTTCAGCTGAGCTTTTGGTTCCTGTAAGAGGCCTCTATCATCTATCACAAGATGCTACGTATGTGGCCAAACAGTTTCAAGTTTGATACAACAGGAGTTCTGCCAGTTTTTACCCTAACATTGGTATAGACTCTGCTGGATGTTGATTGGAAGTAGATTGGTATTGTCATAGTAGTAGGATATCAGTAACGCTTTCATTGACTTTGGTTATGTGGTAAAAGCTTAAAGACGTTAAGATATTTGGGGGAAAATCTAATTTCACTGAGCTTGTTTTCATTAAAAAAATCCCAGGATATGTTATTTTTAGCACTGCAGTGCATATCTTCAAAGGATTATAATTAGTGTTGGAGCATTCCAAGGCTGCCACATTTTTCCCCGAAGTCTATAAATTGAACCTTCCCTGCTGGACATACAACTGAATTTTTGAATGGGAAAAAAACTTACAAACAAGCAAATTGAAAACAAAAAATAGGAAACTGAAAGAGATGGCAGATAAGAGGAGATATTTATTGAGTGGCGTGTTATCAGGAAAGTAGAAAAAAAATGTCAGTCACACCCGATGCAGAAATGGTTTTCATCATAGCTGCTATTGCGCCAGCCTTTCATAATAACACATTTTACTTTCCTCTGTGAATTTTAATGGTACAAATGTTTGGGCACAATTTGATGCACTTGTGATATTTTGTCACATGTTTTATTGTGTCTCCTTATTTAGCCAGCGACCTTTTTTGATGCAGCACATTGTAGCTGGTTGGTATAATGTGCTGAAAAATCAATAATGTGCTTTGTACTTTTCTATAAATTAATGCTGTTTGTAGTTTTGGCTTCAGTTTGACTTCAGCATTAATTGAAATAAGACTCTGAGGTGTACATAAGCAGGGTATAGTAATGTTGCCCTTATTAGCAATGAAAGAGGAGGCTTTGAAATTTTATTTATTTATTTTTCTTTACGTGTTTGTTTGAGTTTCATATACTCTGCAGTGTTCAGCGACTCTCCAGTGCAGCCGAATGACAAAAACTCCAAACATCCTTTGCGATACAAACAGGAAGCTGGGCCAGATCATGTGACCGTCTGATCCCATCAGGGGTGTCTGTGTCAACAGATGAATAAATGGTGCTGTTCAGTTGATTTTTTCATAAGATCATCTGATGGTCAGGTCAAAGTTAAATTGAACAGATGCTGTTCAATGAATTCTGCTATCTTTATTTGAAAAGAAAATGTGTGCTACTGGAAAAAAAACCTCTAGCAATTGAAAAAAAATCTATTACCCAGATGTGCACCTGCTTGATTGCTACAGTGAACCTAATTTGCATTTTTCTCAATTAAACTGAATTTTACAGCTCTGAAGTTAAGGCCACAGACTGATGTTCAAAAACATTAATAAAGAAACACCAGAAATTATCTGTGCTCTGATTTTAGGTACCACCACTGCTTTCCTTTGCCCTATTAGGGTCATCATTTTCATTCACCATTGTCATCCTCAACTGCTAGTTAATAAATGGAAATTGTTGTTGCTGATGGAAACACTGCCATCTTGTGTCTAGGAGTGGGATTTTACTGCCGTGAAACACACGTGGACAACCACAACAGTGTATTTATTTTATTACAGCAATGGCCTTAAAACCATAATAGGTGCTGTGACAGAAACCTTCTAGAGCTGCATACTCAATGTAGAGTTGTGCTAAGCCAATCATAGAAAGCAATGAGGTAAGGTGGGGAACACCCTAGATAGGATGCCCCTTCAGCACAGGGAACAAAATTTCATTGCAAGCAGACACATGTCTACATAGAGACCTGAATTGTATGTTTCAGAACTGTGGTAGGAAACTAGGCTACCCAGAGGAAACCCACATGAACATACAAACTGTAAACACAGAACCAAGAGTGGGAACCAACAAAACATCTCTGGAGATGTGATCCCACATTGATACCAGCTGAGCTACACGGTTAATTTCAGTCAAAAAAAAAATACAATGAACTGAATATATGTCTGAACTCACATCACTATATTGTATGGAAAATAAATCAAATATAACATGCAACAGGTGTGAAATGTCACACAGACAGGTACAAGAATTCATTCGAGAAAGCCAGGTCCGATGTCTTGTGAGGGGTTATGTGTCATGAGGGTCCAGTTCAGGTAATTATGTTGGAGGCCTGGGAATTATGTGAGGCGGGCCTGAACAAAACACAAAAGAAGCACTACTGCTGACAAATGCACATGTTCCTATGTGACGGCAGGTGGCTGCCTATCAGGCCTTTACTCTGTCACACTGCGGTCCCTGAGTACTCAGTATGGATGAGCCTGAGGCCCACTGACTGCAAGGTGTACAAATGATATGGTTAGGTGCAACTCAAATGCCAAGGAGGGTGAGAATCTCCGAGGATGAGATCATAGACTGAAACAAGGTCAGACTCGCCACAAACAGAAGCCAGGACGCCAGGGAAACTGGAGAAAATGAAATGAAACAGGGAAACCAGAAACCATCCAAAATCAAGGTCAGAATTACAAAACTGAGTAGGTGGTGAATAGTAAGAAATATGTTAATAGATAAATGCTGAATGAATTGCAGGCGTGCATGACTGCGTAAGACCATTTATAGGTGGGCGTGGTCGTGAAGGATGTGCGCGCCTGCTGCAGGTGATCCGCGAGGTATGAGCTGGACCGGATGTGACATAATGACCTTATGTCAATATAAATGTTTGTCTGCATTTGTTATGGGTGTGCATCCATCACATGCATCCTAATGTTTAAATCCCCCCTTACTTTAATTATTATTTGTACGATTAATGTAAGCGCAATAGTAAATAATCAGCCTTTAACCCAACTTTAATACTGTACATTTGACTTTTATTTTACACCTTTAAAAAAAAAAAAAAAAAACCTCTCCCACACTTTCTACTTTCATGCTCTGCAGGACATTAACACAAAATGTATCGTGTTCACAAATGACTCACCCATAATTACTACATTCATCTATTTTACCGGTTAGCCCAGTGCTATACAGGAATGTATTCCCTGAAATATTTTTTTCCCTCAACGCACGATAAATTCACGTTAAGAAAAACAAACGATTATGTGAAATGGTCATTTTAAGGCTGTATCGTGACGTGTTTATTTGTAAGAGTTTGGGATATTCGAGTTTTAATTAGACGTGGATTTTATTACTGTTACGTGCCTCCTAAAATTACCGAAAATAAATGTTTGGTGCGGGGATCTATCGGAGCGATCGGCACCCCGCAGCCGGCTCCCCAAGTCCGAAGGATCAGTCTGTGTCTTTAAAAAAAGCCGAAGTAAATGGTGAATGATGTCAGGGGGGAGCGCAGCTCGGTCGCCGTCCTTGTGAGCTGCAATCACTTCCTGGATAGGGAAAGAGAGACAGAGAGAGAGAGAGAAAGAGAGAGAGAGAGAGAGAGAGAGAGAGACGGCGGAGATCGGTCGGGCCGGCGAACGAGGTGAGACAGGGGCCTGGTCGGACGCGGACCCTGCGAACTTTGCATCCGGAGAAACACCGCATCGTCCCGGTGGAGCAGATTTTATGGATGATAAATACAACGGGTATTTTCGCCACTTTATTTGCGCTAAATATTTATATTACCAGAGGCCATGACGCATACGTTTTGCATTGTTTTTAAATATCTAAACAAAGTACGTTAGTTACTGCATTCATCTTTAATGTTATATGGAGATGAAATGTTTTCGCGATCGTATATATAATGCCATAAGGTTTCACCCTCGTTCCGCTTATTTCATTTGTATTTTATTTTGACTCTACGGATGGTTACGTGTCTCCCTCACAATGACATTGATTTGATAAAGGGACTTTATTTGGGACAATTGAAATGCGTTGGTTAAGGAATGCAGGTTCTGCCCATCTTTGTTGTTGGATAATAACGCCTCGTTTGCCTATTTGAAGGTCATATAAAAGTAAGGGAAATGTATTTAAATTGCGTGGCACATGTTCAGACGTGGACTTTAGATATGTTACATGATTAGGTCACGTTATTAAAGCTTGACGCGGTGACATGACTATAATAACGTCGGAAACATTAAGAACAGTAATAATGTAACCACAAATGGATGCATGCATTTTTCCAAGTTTCATTACGGTACTTATGTAGCCACGTGTGACGTGACTGCGATCTGCTTAATGTCAGCGATATAGAAATTGACACTTATGTAAAGGTAAATGATTATAAGATTAGTTCGTTTTATTCAGACGGATTTTGAAAGGTTATTTCTATAAGTAAGTGGCCGGATGTGTGATTAAACTGACCCTGCTTTCCGTTATGTTGGGGTAGTTGCGTGACACGCCTACGTGGTCGTTTGCGTCCCAGTTTGTTAGGTTTGGACTGCTTAGATGTTTCGAAAACTGAAATGACAGTAAAATTAATTTTACAGTTAAAACAGAGCAAAAACGTCCAATTTGTAAGAAAAAATCTCCCTATGGAGGATAAAGATTAAAGTTATGCTGAATGCATGCACATATTTGCACAATTCATCGCAATCACAAAAGCGGACAGTTAACAGTAATGCGCTAAAATTTTTATGAATCATTAAAGGTATTACATGTTTGTTAAAGCTTTTTTGCTACTGGCGACTTTTCCTTCATAAATGTAAATTTATATATGACCTTTTTAATTGTACGCGCTTTTACTTGAGAGTGATTTCAATTAATTTGGAATACTTCCGCTAATTTGGTTTAGAAACTGGCTTGGCCGATATGCAAATAATTTTTAAATTCTTAATATATGATGATAATTTTGTTTCTGGTAAAATCCCACACAGATAAGAATTTTCCTGCATTTTCAGTTAATTAGCTGTCTAGGTTTAAAAATGATGGACGGGCACATTCTGGAGGGGTTAGCGGAACAACAGCATCACTCTTTTTTTGCAATCTGTCAAGTGCGATTATCATGACAAAATGAGTAACGCGAGTGGACTCAATTGGTGGAAAATATCACAGCAATGGGAAATGGAAATGGGATAATTAAAAAGTATAAATAATGAATTTTGGAAATGTTTTGTATTCCTGTTGAAGGTAGAAAATAAGGCCTAAGAGATAATCAAAACGTAAACTGAAAAAGCTTAGATTTCGCAGAAAGTGAGGTGCAGTCCTGGTCTTGTTTTAACTATCCTTCACTTTTCTAAGAAGCTTTAGTAAAAAAAAAAAAAAAAAAAGTATTAATCAGTCATTATCTGTTTACTCATATTGCTTTTTCCTTGAAAAAAAGGTTCTTGTCACTAAGTGAATTCACTCCAGCCTCTGAATGCGTTATATACTTGCCTTTTTAAATTTACTTTAGTATAAAATTATGCTGTTTACCTCCCTGCTAGTATACAGTTTTGTGTATGCTGTGCTCCACTGGTTACTTTAATGGAAAGGTTCCTTTTTGGTGCCTCTTGGGGGGGGGGGGGGGGATGAGCGCCTGGTCCTTGTCATACGCTATGTGCACATAGCCGTAAATTTCTGCCTTGGCTAAAATTACTTTGGTGGATGTAGCTCTGCTGGTCTAAATCCAGTGTAAATTGCAGCCGAGAGATTG
>JABFEA020000119.1:4707357-4723876 GCA_019775915.2 Cyphomyrus plagiostoma | reverse complement strand
GGGGGCCTGGGGGGCCCCCCCCCCCCCCCCGCCACCACCTCCCGCACCCCGCCCCCCCCCCATGCTCACCCCGGGGGGGGCCGGGGGTGCTCGGGGGGGGGGGGGGCCCGGGCCCCCCGGGGGGGGGGGGGGGGGGCAGGGAGACAGCTACCGTGTGGCACAGCGTGCCAAGGTCGACTCCCCACTGTTCCGGAAAAAAGCTGTGTGACACACTTCACGGAAATGTGGCAACAAAGTGACAGCCAGATGTGGTTATCAGGGGCAGGGAGGGTGGATTGGCGGCTATAAACATTACATATTACACATCTTTTCACTGCAGCTGCTGATCTTATACGTTTCTGTGAACATCATATGGTGGATTATAGAGCAAAAAAGTAGCAGTGAGCAGCAAGTCTCTGTAACCATGTGACCTGGCTTCCTCGGAGTGAGTGGTTTGGAGCGCGGTCAGCCGCTATGGGCCTTTCCACTATGAGCGCACTGATGATGATTGGATGGATGGATGATGGGTGGATAGAAGATGGGTGGACAGATGGGTGTATGGATGAATGATGGGTGGGTAGATGGATAGATGGATGATGGATGGATGGATGGATGGATGGATGAATGGATTGGTAGATGGATGATGGATGGATGAATGGATTGGTAGATGGATGGAGTTTATTTATAATAATAACCCATTTAAGTTAGTCTTGATCTATAGGTTGGCCCAACATAGAGAAATCAGTTTTTGTTTGATGGGAGTTTTTTTTACAAAAAAATACTCTGAGGGCAGAAAAAAAAGATTGGTTCGAGACATAACCAATCAGATTGTAGAAGAGGTGGGTCCGAGCAACCAGAGGAGGCTGGACCAACAATTAGATGTCTTGGTCCCACCTCCTCTCGTTGCTTGAACCCACCAGCTCTACAATCTGATTGGTTATCTTTCTGAAGCAATCATTTTTTATTCTACCCTCAGAAAACTCCCCTGAGTCAGGTTTTGACTACATTCTGATTGAGGCAGCAGTGCAAGCAGGTGTTCTGGTGCTTGATGTGCTGCCCAGAGGCTGTGCTCCTGAATCAGTGCCCCCTGGTGTTTCTCCCTACAGGTACAGGAGTCTTCATGACCCGAGGGCAGCTGATGAACTGCCACCTGTGTGCCGGCATCAAGCACAAGGTGCTGCTTCGCCGCCTGCTGGCTACATTCTTTGACAGGTAAATGGTGTTGGGAGTATTGCGGTACTGAGACGACCCCACCACTCACAGTGTGGCCAAGCCTACATAGATTTGGGCAACCTCTGTGTGATTATTTTGGACTGGTAATGCTTTTGGTCTAAAATTGGCCTAAAAGTGGGTTAAAAATCGCTATTTGTCCAGATGAGAACAGCACCCTTAAATTGCATTTTATACATGTGGAAAAGCACTGTATTGTATAACACTAACAGCACGTCGATGTGTTCACTGCCCTCTGGTGGCCGACTCTAGGAACACACTGGCTAATAGCTGTGGGACAGGTATCCGCTCGTCCACTAGTGACCCCAGTAGGAAGCCTCTGGACAGCCGCGTGCTTAATGCCGTCAAACGTGAGTTTCATTTCTAAGCTCTGTCTGCTGCCTGTCCGTCTCTGCTGATGTGAGAGTCCACTAAAGGAAACCACAAAGACAAAAAAATCTAGTCAGGTGACAGGCTATGATCACCATGGTGAATAACCATCATCAATTGCCTCCTCTCCCCCCCCCATACAGTGTACTGTCAGAACTTCGCCCCCAACTTCAAAGAGAGTGAGATGAATGTGATTGCGGCGGACATGTGCACTAATGCGCGGCGCGTCAGAAAGCGCTGGCTTCCCAAGATCAAGTCCATGCTGCCCGACGGCATGGAGGTCTACCGGGTGGGGGCCGCTGCCGTGGGCCTGGGGCTGGCGCTGGGCAGTGCTCAGGTGGGCCTGCCTCTGCCCTATGAGTCCGACTTCAAGCCACTATCGGGCCTGGCCTTCGAACGTGAGCTCTACGCCGACCGCAAGGAAGCGCTCAGAACTCACCTGCAGCTGGGGGCAGGCAGCCCGGGCCCAGAGGCCAGCGCCACCCCGGGGGCGGAGCCTGAACTGGGTGGGCCCCAGGTCGGGGAGGAGGAGCCGGAGGAGGCAGTGGAGGAGGAAGAAGAGGAGGAGGAACCCCTTTTGGAGAATTCAGAGTCGACGGCGGCAGCACCTTTCGGTCCCAGGAATGAGTTGGCGGGAGGTGGCAAGCCTCCCACACCCAAGGGACAGCAAGTAGAGGAGTTCGAGGAAGGAGTGCTGCGAATAAATGGCCAGTGACACATCACCCCACCTCCCTCAGAGCTTCATATACAAGAACACACACACACACACACAGTTTCGCAGGGCAGACATAGGCATTGCTAGACAGGGCATGCATTGACTCAGCACTACTGATAACGGGAAGCTCATTATCTCATCGTTAAGAAAAAGCGCACCTGTCAGTTTCAGTAACGCATACATGACTGGAGCAGCCTGATTGGTACTTTTAACCGTCCCAAATTTAAAACCAGGAAACCATTACATGGAATAAGAACTAATTTACGAGAGCTCGTGGAATATCAAGTTGTTTTTTTTCTACGAAGGAAAATGAAACACATCGGTGACCTGGCAATTTAAAGTCAATGTACAAACAACATAAAGAGGCTATATTTTTCTATAGCGATGATGGAAAATGGGGTCTATTTTTTGTGCGATTGATACTAGAAAGCCGATTGAATGTTAAAATTTGAGTTGATAGGCGGATTATTCCACGAGATATCTTACACACCTAAACAACCCAAACTGAGGGGAAAAACAGAGCGAATCGAAATTTCTTGGTTATTTTTAACTGCAATGTGCAATCGCTAAAAAGTAAAGTGAAACCGTGCGATTGAAACTCCCGGAGAGAATCGGGCTTCCTAGGGCTGACAGGGTATCGCATTGCCTGTGTTTCCACGGCGGCGAGCGCACACCTGCACGGACGCTCCTCCCGATGCCTTCAGATGCACGGCCTGCACGCGGGATGGCGCCCCCCGCAGGTAGCCCACGGAGAGGGGCCCGTGCCATCGCGGTGCCCCGGAGCACGCACGAACCGCTTGCATGCCCAACGAGTAGAGAAGTAAAGCAACCAAGCCACTACGGCATCCGCAAAAAACAGAAACTAAAGCGCTTCTGCTGCCTGAAGACGTATCGTTAAGAGTCATAGAACAGACTTTTTTTCCACAAAAACCTTGGATCCGGCGGGGGTAAATTAAGGATATGGGGGACATGGGGAGTATTGTTACTGTGTCACCGGGGTGCAGTGCTGGTTGGTTGGAGTCTCGCCGACCGCGTCCACGCTGGAGGCTCAAGAATCTATGCCAACTTTTGTTATTGTATTAAATGGGAAAGTGACAGCCGCAATGTAACTTCTGCTAGCTTTTCGCATTTGCACTCGAAGATGACGTGATGTTTGATGGGGATCAATAAGACGACTTTTTGGGACAGGAGCACCGGCGATGTTTGCCTACTTTCCCCGTAACCCGGCTTCTTGGGATGGTTATATATATTTCTTTGGATGGGGCATCAAGAATAAGCAGGCGCGCTGCATTCGTACGTTTGTCGCCTTTTTTATTTTGTGTCCCACGATGATGTACAAAAAGATCTTGAAATAATAGGAGAAGGAATGGTTCTTATTTTAAGCGTGACGTTACATGTTTGGGAAGCCCACAACAAAGACCCAGATATTTCTGAATCGATGAGACATTTCATAACGTCCGAAAAAACGTAGAAAACTCAGAAAATTATTTTAAATCACCTTGGTCCGAATTTGAAAAGCACGTACGTTATTTAAAGTTTTGGTAAATGTGTGCCATAACAGACTAAGCGCCTGTTTTATACTATTTAAAATATATTTCCGGATTTTTTCTGATTGGGAACTATAGCGAGTCCTGTTTCTGTGAAATGGATTGGCAGGATTTTAATTGCACTAAAAGCATCAGAAACTGTTTACAGGAATCTTTGTGATTTTTTTTTTTTATAGAGAGGTGTTTGCAGTCTGAGGTAGTGGTTTGTCGGCCTGAGAACAATCAGAAGAGCCATATTCATTAAGAGTTCTGGTTTCTGAGTGGTTATGGGAACAGTGGTGATTTGGAAAGGATGGAAGAATGGACCTCTCCCTCCCTTCTAAATGAAGCCATTTGCAGTTATCGGGTCTGTGCAGCAGCCTTGAAATGGCTGCCAAGTGTCTTCCGTTGTTAAAAAGCACCGGCCCTTGATGTCTCGAACCTTCAGCAAGTGGCAGTATCAGCCCTGCTGTATTTTTACCCAGATAGTTTAATATTTTGCACTTTTTGTTTTGCATACCAACCCTGCAGTCTACTCCAGCCCAGATGTGGAAGGTAATCTGCACGCAGTGTTATTTTAAAGGGGAGGCTCTGTCGGGGCAGGTTCTGTGTACCGTGTAGTTAGTTACCTGTTGTCCAGAACGGGAGGCCGCACTCCCCTTTAACGGTGACTCGAGTTTTCATATTGTGATGAGCCAGGTGGTATTGCCGTTGTTCTTTTTTTTTTTTTTTTACTGTAGCATGGTTTTGAGAAAGTGGAAGGCTGAGTGAGAAAGTGCCTTATATTTTTTGGATTTTGAATCTACTTGTGGAAAGATCTGTTCTCCACAGTATCCAATTGCTGCCATTCCACCCTTTTTAAACGAAATCCATATAAGATGAAATGACACTTCTAATTACAAAAAAGTCCTGCTTGTTTTTCCACAAAGAACATTTTGCAGTGTGTAAAGAAGCCTGTCTGTGTTCTTAAAACATCTTCTTCAGCAGTGCAAAAAGAAAGTACTTTCAAGACCTTCATTTAACGCCAACCCAATGAAACAAAAGCCACAGAAGTTAATTATGTATTTTTCAGATGGGCAAACTCATATAGGTCAACGTAGGAGCTAGATCTCTGGGGGTTAAAATAGACATATTAGTGGTTTGGTGGATCAAATTGCTTTCATCAACAAAGAGAGAACTGAATTATGGTTTAATGTATCATTTCAATGACGTTTCGTGGTTGTGCTAACGCGCAAGTCTTATAACGTTGAGGGGTGACGGAGGGTGTTGACAAAAAAGACAGACCAAATTTTATTTGCACTTAAATCAAGGAGCGACAAGGACACTAAAGCAGTCATGTAGTAACCATCCCCAAACAAGGTCACTCATAGTTAATTCTGGAGATTGCCTTTCTTTTTCGGGCCTTTTAAGCCTGCAGATTTATTTGTGTGCCTTTTCTCCATTGTGTTGCTTGTTCTTTCTAAACTTTTAATTAACAGTAGTGAACTAAAAAGTTTTTTTTATTATTTGCTACGGTGTCTTTTATGAAAACTTCAGTCTGATGATTGAAAAGTCGATGATGTTGCACTAGAATTTGAGAATGATATGTGAATGTTGGCGCTGAACAGGGGTAGTGACGTTTTTTTTACACACATTGTTCCCTTTCTATAATGTCTTCAGAGTTGTGAGGTTTTAAACAGGGTTTAAATGTATAAAAATGTTGTTTTCACCAAAATGAGACCACTGTGTTTTTGCAGAGAACGGCACTAACATACCCGTCATAGAGTGAAGGTTTTGAGTGTTGGAAAGAACAGGTGAAAGGTGTGTAATTTTTGTAAAAGCGGACATACTTAAGTAAATGTGCCTGGTACAACAGCCAGGCTGAAGCCCTTTGTCAGTCACAGGGGAAGGGGGAAGAGCAAACATAACGCGATGCTTGGTTGGCTCATTGTTATTATGGGAAACCCCTCAGGACACAGCAATACCAAATCGCTTTTAATGATCTTGTTGTTATTCCTGGACGGGGAATTCAGAGCCCGTCTCACTGGGTTTTTCAGGCAGTGATGCTGACGTGTGTTATCACATTGTATGTGTGTATATTTTGCTCTCTGAGAATGGATGTGCTGTCGGCTCGGTGTTTGTTTCTGCTCCCGCCGTCAACTGCAAGCCAGTTAAACAAGAATTTTTTCATGCCATCCAGCGTCGGCCCATTTTGGCAACGACTACAGATGTCCTCCAGCGTAACTTCACCCGCTGAACCGGCCGCCTTTGGTCGGACCTCAGTGTCCACTAGACTGAAGTGTGTGGCATCCACCATTGTGTGCTACCATGCAGATGGCTTTTGCATGCTGAATCTGCTCATTGAAGACTCACCATCAGTCACGCTGTCGCTTAGAAAATGGGGGGGGGGGGGCAGCCTTCAAAGGCACATGGCCAAGACCGTTGACAATCAGGAGATGAGTCTTAAAGCATTACAGAGGAAGGCTGTTCCTGCGATGGGGATGCTTTGCTTAAGCCCATGCTTGATGTCAAACACCTGTGGCACTCAGTTCCAGTCTTTTCTGGTCCTCAGTTTTCTATAACAATTTTTTTTTTTTGGTGATCAGTTTATCGTCATCTGCTTGAGTCTGTGAACAATGATAAGGAGGTCTGCACTGTAGAGACTGATTTACTCAAATTTAATTACCGGTTCTATTATTATTGTTATTTGTGCTTGACTGATGCTTTTGCACAGTGAAACTTACGGTTTTACCCATTTATGCAGCTGGATATTTTACCGGAGTGCTACAACAAAAAAATTCTTGGGCTCTTGGCAGTCTAAACAGCTTTTGGTTTAAAATGCCTGTGTCCCGAACTACCGTACTGGCAGCTGTCCTGGGTGACTAGATGAGCAAAACCCCTGGGAACAGAAGAGTGTCTTCGTAGTTCATACTTTGTGAGCCTCACAGTCCAGGAGTACCGCAGAAACATTTGCTCAGCTTTGCAGGCCCGCAGCATCCTGGAAGATGGAAGTTTTGGTATTTCCAACGGCTCGTGGCAGGAGGAGAGTGAACTCTTTACAAAGAACGACAGCTTTACAAAATAAATGCGCCTTTTAACGCAAGCAAAAAAAGCAAGACGCCACTGTTGATGTTATAGAATACCTGTTTCTTTTACTCCAATATTTGGGATGTTTCTCTCTACTTCAGTTATCAGAGAGTAAATAACCAAACATTGTCTAATTTAGTTATGGGTGACATTGTGTAGTTTCAGTACCTGTTCATTTTTTTTCCAAATGCAATACTGATAAATTTGCTCTCTCTAATAAAACTCATCATTTCAGTATCTGTCTCCCTGTCATCCTTTAGTTTTTCAACTTTTTTTTCAATTTTGCCAGGGATCGAGTAAGAGAAGATGAATATTGTTCTACTTATATTACATTTAGAACTTTCTAAATAATTTACATCCAGTCAGTAGGAGTCAAATGAAGCTTTAGAAAAGAATGAAAAGCATAATATGAAAACTTTGCAAAAAATATTCATATGCTTGTGACATATATACCAAATGTATTTTTTACCACTTTTTGAACTTTATAAATGTATTTCAATTAAGGTGTAATGGCTATTTCATATAGCTGTATGCAAAAGTTTGGGACAATGTAAACACAACATCTGCACTGAAACTTAAACATGACACATTTCAGCTGTTTTTAATGTACAGCTGTGGCACATGTAATAGTTTGAGCAATCTTCCAGTCAGTATTTGTAACACCCTCTTTGGCAGAAATCTGAGCCTACAGACTTTCCCTGTACCATACTAAGAATATTTCCCTGTTTTAGGATTTTTTTCTATTCCTTGCAGAATGCTTAAAACTTAGAAATACTCTTAGAGCATCTTGCATTTACTGCACATTTGATTCACCCACAAATTTTCAATAATATTGAATTCTGGGGACTTAGAAGGCATTTCAAATCCTTAATAATTTTTCCTTTAAATGGTTCTGGGTGATCCCTGTGATGGGTTGGTGCCCTAACCTGCGTTGTTTCCTGCCCTGCACCCGTAGCCTCTGGGATAGGCTTCCCAGACAGATGGTTCTGAGTGGTTTCAGGGTATGTTGTTCAAGGTACTTTGCTTTTTCTTCATGATCAGCTTCTGAGTAGTTCTTTTAGGGGTGTTTCTTGGTCTTCCAGATCACATGTTGACTTCAACAGTTCCGCTTAACATCCATTTATTAATATTTCAGGCATCACCTCATTTGTTTTTAACTACCTCCATTTTACTTGTATTATATATAAAATGTTTTTTTAGATTGCGTGTTTAATGAAGTCATGGCACTACCAACATCGATAGAAATTTCTTGTACTTTTTGTACTTGACAAATAAAAATGAATCTGATGCCAAAAATGTAGCATTTTGATATGTGTTAATATGATTCCCATGCTTTGTAGGAGTCAATTATTTTTATTTTCCCATCTTCAGAAAGCTGCTTCATGGAGCACACATTTGTGAAGCACAGTCGTTTGATGACAAATTTATCACACTCTGGAATTGTAATGACCTGATTAGGGAAAAATTGGGATTAGGTATCATTCTTGACAAACCATAGCACAACAACAAAATGCACCCTTTACATTTAACCCATATCACATAGCAGGGAGCAGCTAACTCGGCGGCCGGGGAGCAGTACTTGGGGGCATTATCTTACTAGTCAGGAATTCAAACCACCAATCGATGAATTACAAATTCCTAAAAGTGAGGTACAAATTCCTAACCATTAGGCCACCAGTGCCACTGTAATGAATCAGGCAGGCTCTGAAACTTTGACAGAAAACACTAATACAGTCACTTGGAAGGTTGTAGATAACGATTTTGATATTTGTTGTTTTTTTCTTATGCGGGACTTGTACGCCTGATTAATTTGTGTCTAGAGCACTGCGTATTTCGTATCCCACTCACAGCTCGGCGAGCGACTGCGCTGCCTTGCTGCGACGGCTATGACGTAGGACGGAGCGAACGTACGCCGAGACGTAACGTCACTTGTCATCGCCGCGAAATGTAGCTTAACCTACGTACGCTTATGAAGTGCGGGTAGAGCGTGCGTTTGTTCTGAAGTTCTGTTATTACTATATTTTAGGATACTTGTTCTCTTTATCGGAAGTTGGGCTTCTTTATTCGAGATGAGTGACGATCCGGACTCTGTCCCCGAAAGGGACATGAAGGTAGGTTAATTATACAGGAGTGAAAATTTGCTTTCATTAGAGCGCTGTTTATCAGCGTCATATCCCTCGCGCCTCTTTCACCATGCTGCGATAATGCGTCATTTATAATGAGTATAAATGACTTAAACAAGCTGTTTAGACAGTTGTGTAATGATGCATGTTTCTAGACATAATACTGATATGTTGTTTGGCTGCACTTGATTGATTGTTACGTTATTATGAGCTGTTAGGTGGCCGAGTAAGATTCACTTGCAGCAGTTTTTTCCAGCTAGGCAGAGGGAGACTTTAGGGGACCGTTCAAAGTGCGTGGGACTGTGTGTGAAATGTCTCCGACGTTTGTCTTCCGTCTTTCGCAGTACTTCCAGTTTCGGCAAATGAAGAAAATTCGCGTCTTTGACTCCCCCGTGGATCTGCCGAAGGAGAGGTCCAGCCTGCTTGCCGTTTCTAATAAGTTCGGCCTGACGTTCGTTGGCCAGGACAGGACACTTAAAGTGTTCCTCACCCGTAACATCTTGGCGGCTAATAAAGTAGAGGGCAATCCCAACGAAATAGGTAAAGTAACGTCGTGAGGTGTGTCAGGCACCAAGAAAATATTGCTTTGATTTTAAGTCCCTCAAAAGCATTTGCTAAATGAAAGAATTGTACATTTGTTTAATAGTCCTAGTAAATACTGGTCCTAGCCAGTGCGGTGCCCTCCATCAGATGTAAAGTAGCCTATATCGCCTGTAGGATTGACGGCCTCATGATGTCACTCAAAACCACCTGGGCTGCATATGACCCCTTTAAATTGGTGCGTCCTTTCTCTCTTTTCTGTTCATCCCAGTGGAGGGAGTAAAATCGCTGAAGGTCACTGTTGAGTTGCCCATGCACAACCTGGCCCTGAGCAGCGATGAACTCATTCTTGCCGTCTGTGGGATGTCTGATGAGCGTGGTCTCCTGCTCTCTTTCTATGACGTCCGGACCATATTTAATGAGGTACCTGCCCTTGAGAGAACTAAGCTTTTTATAATACTTAATTTGTTGGTGTGTGTTATTTTTCTGGTGAACCAGACTGTGTTACTTTAAATGATGTTCTCCAGTACTGCCTGACTAATCCCAAACCACAGTCACACGCCACTGTCCCTCTATCTTCAGGTGCGACCTGAGAAGTTGCCATTCGCCTCCTTTGCGCCGGTCACCAATTCAGGAGCCTTGGTGCAGGACCTGAAGTGGAACCCGGTACAGGCTTCGGTACTGGCCACCTGTCTCTCAGATGGCAGCATGATGGTGCTGGAGGTCACAGATAAGATCACGGTGCAGGCCAAGCTGCCTGCCTCCGTGGGCATTACGTGCGGTAAGCACTGGGGGGCACTCTGTCCCGCTCACCATGTCCATTTGTGAATGTTTTCGTAAAGAGATAAAACAGTGATTCAATAACAGGCTTTTATTCTTTTAATCCAGGCTCTGTGTTGTGTAGTGCTATTAAAACACATACCTAATACTGTCTGTTTTCTTTTATGTACTTTTTCCATTAGTATCCTAGTGGCCAAAACTGGAAACACTTCCAATTTTCAGAGATTGCCGTCTTTTATTCAGCTCTTGCTCCAGTTACTGTTTAATCATCTAGTTTCGGCAGCTAGTATATATTTATATACTCTCAGCGAGTTTCAGGTATTTTCGTAGTTGTCCTTTGTATGGGAAAATATGAATGTTTTTTTTTTTTTTTTTTTATTTTGGTTGTCCCCTTCCCCGAATGCACAGTTTGTTGGAGTCCCAAAGGAAAGCAGGTGGCTGCAGGAAAGCTGAACGCCACGGTGATCCAGTACACCCCCGTGAGTCCGAACGAATGCCTTTGGAATACCCAGGCTGATGGGGACCTGTTCTTCTGCGGCGAGCTCACTATGCTCCCTCCTTCCTGTTTGTACAGAGTCTCCAAGAGAAGAAAGTCATCCCCTGTCCAAATTTCTACATCTCGGACAACCCAGTCAAAGGTATGTTTCATCCGCTAGTGATGGAGCTGGCGTGGCAATGCTGTGAAATACAGGAATACCTGAGCTTCAGGACCCGTGTCACATGACTGGGTGTACTGATGCCCCTCCCCCACTGTCTCATGCTTAGTGCTGGACATCCTGTGGCTCAGCACCTATGTCTTCGCTGTGGTGTACGCAGCAGCTGACGGCTCCCTGGAGACGCCCCCAGAGCTGGTGGTGGTGTCTCTTCCTGTGAGTACTGACCACCGACTGGTCCCACCCCCCTCACTCTCATTCTCTGCTGACCTTAGTGCATTACCTGCTCACACTAAAATATTTCACATGACAGGTTACTCAAATATCAGCGTGAGATTGCAATGATTACAGTAAATATTACGCCTGGCTACGTTGAAGATGCATTAAAGAAAAAAATCGGGAGAGAACCAAAAAGCCGTTTAGTATTACAAGTGTAAAACAAGCTTACAGCACTGTGCAAAAGTCTTAAGCAGTCAAAGAAAATGTTTAAGGCTATTTATCTGGGTAATAAAACGCCCATTAGCGATGGTGGCACAGAAGGTAGTGCTACCATCCTCCAACCGGAGGGTTGAAGGTTTGAGCCCTGGTTTCTCCTGACCCCATCAAAGTGTACAGTGAGTAGGTTGGCACTTTGCGTGGCAGCCGCCACCATAAGTGTGTGGATGTGAGTGTGGATGGGTGAATGTGAGACAAAAGTTGTAGAGTGCTTTGAGTGCTTGTAGGAGTAGAAAATGTGCTATATAAATGCAGTCCATTTACCATTAGTAAGTGCATATTTGCTCAGAAAAAAAACATGCAAATTAATGCAATAAAAAAATGAAACAAGTATTTCTTCTTCACGCCAAAAATTTACTGACATGGCTGGTACATGGCTAGAAGAACACTGTTTCTTCAGGGGCACCTCAGCCATTCCAAGTATTTGTTAAATTTTACCTACAGCTTAATTAATTAAAATGTGGATCAGCCCATTCCTATGTTTTCAGTTCTGATCCAGTTCTGATACACATCTGCTGATACCAATACAGAATCCTATAGAAGAGCTCTTTTTGTTTTAATATTTTAGTATGATAAATATATTTATGCTTTATACGTTAATATTTTAAAACTTGGTAAATTCAGAAGGAAAAAAATTCTACCACAATATTTTTAATTAGGATACTAGAAACACACACGGCGTATGGTTCCACCTTGTTTGTACATCTTGTTTTACACATTTTTGAGGCTTTTGCAGTTAGATTTTGAATAGCTTCCAAGCAAGTATACGCAATTGATGAAAGCTTAAAATGCCCCACAGTTTGTCTCCCACTGGCAACAGCGTCACTTACACGAGGGGCTGCGATTGCATCGAAGTGTATCACCAGCTGTAGTGAGTGTGCAAAGCTGCCCAATCTAGCGACTCCCAAGTCACCCACTGCTTTTTTCATATCACTTGCGTTATCTCGCACAGTTGCATGCACTTTTACATGGATTTCCCATGAAACGCTACTCCAAACACACCTTTGCTTTTACAAAGATTGCAAATCACTGTGCTATTAGTTGTTGTTAAAAGTGTAAACTAACGCCAGATCGTCACCCTCTTATCTGTTGTTTTCACACTTCTCGTACTGCAAGGGGTTTGCGTATGACATCACAGCAGGCTCACACCCACTGAGTGCCAAAAAAAAATGAGTGGCAGTGTTCTCATTTTGAATTCTGCAAAAAACGCATCTGAAATGGGAAAGAGCTGCTGTACAATTGATTGTACAAAGTCCGTCAAGTATGGCCGATACCCGATCTGTGAAATAGGTCTGGATCAGCGCTGATATCCGAATATCGGATCGATGCATCTCTACCTGATTTAAATGATTCAATCAGGTATTGATTAGCCACGTGTGGTGGGGTAGTGGCTGAGTCAAAAAACACATTGGTAATTGGAATGACGATGCAAAAATATTAAAGAATTATTTGGAGAATTTTGTTTCGAAATAAGCAATTGCAGCTTTCATATCGCATCAATGCTTGATGGCTAAGTTCACTTCACCGCTCCTGTCCTGACAGTCCCCCTCTTCCTATGTCCCATCCAGAAAAAAGACGAGAAGAGAGAGGAGCGATACTTGAACTTCAACGACCTGGTCTATGGCTCCTGTACCGAGAGACAGCATCACTACTTCCTCAGCCACATTGAGGATTGGTGAGGCCTGGCTAAACCAACACGCCCGTTGAGTTTGGGAGGGGTCGCGGTGCTGTTGCTGCGATCGACTCGCTGGGTCTTACTCTCTGTTTTTCTTGTCTGACAGGGACGTCGTCCTGGCTGCATCTGCTGGTTCTATTGAAGTCAGCATCATCGCCAAACAGGAGGACAAGGTACCTCACAGTGTGTAATCTCTGGGTGGGCTAAAAGAGCCTCATAAAAGGCAGGCACATAAAGAAGCCTTCCTTCTTTAAATATGTGGTGGTCTGACTGCAATGGTTTGCACAGCAAGAAAAGGATTGTCCTGCAACAGGACTGAACTTCTTGAAAAGGAAGAAAGGAGAGTCTTACTGGAGTAAACTTCAAATGTGGCTCGGATACAGCAGTTAATGGTTTTACACAGTAAATGCATAATGATACCCCAGAGACATTAAAATTGCTTTTAGTTGCTGTTTAAATTAAACTAACATGACCTGCCCCTTTGCTTATTTAATGCTTGTAATGATTTGCTTAAAGATGTTGGCCTTTTCTCTTAGACAAACTGGGAACTGTGGTTGCTGGAGGACGCAAGCAGGGCAGAGCTGCCCGTCACACTAAACAATGACGACACCCTGCCTGTAGGGGTTGCTATTGACTATACCAGCCAAGACGAAATCCGCATCAGTGAGTGTCACCTTCTGCCCCGGCGTATTGGACTGTGGGTGGGTGGAGGGTGTGGTTCTTGCCTGGAGAGTGCAGATGCACCTGAGCCTCCTCGACCACATGCTTTGTTAGCATACTTGACTTCTGTCCTGATATGTACACAAGTCTTTGCCATAGACATGTTTAATGGTCACTAAATGTATTTTGTAGTTTAAAAATACACGTTTAGTCACCAGTACCTCTCAGTGGTGTATATTAATCACGGCTACATGCTGATTTTTATCTTAGTGATGCTTATCTATAGCAGTATTTCCCAACCGGGTCCTCATGGACTCATAGTCCATGTTTTTGCTCCCTCCCAGCTCCAAGTAGAGATCAAAAACGTGGACTGTACTTGGGTCCCTGAGGACTGGATTGGGAATTGCTGATCTATAAACCTTTTTGATTTGGTGCAAAGGTTTCATTGCCTCATTCCCCCTGCCCACCCCGCCCCGCAGGTGACGACCTCGTGTTGCCCCCTGCACCCACACTGATGCTGTTGTCCACTGATGGGGTGCTGTGCCCCTTCTCACTGGTGAACCAGAACAGAGACGTGAAGCAGCTGTCTGTGGTTCCCGTCGCCCTCAGCCTGGAGGGAGAGCGGCTGCCCGGTCCCGGTCAGTGCCGCGCTGTCTGCTTCCTGCAGAATCATCCTCCTCGGTGTCGTATATGATTGTACCTTGCTTGGTTTTATGATGCTGCGTGATTAGCACTCATTTAATAATAAAGAAAATCTGCCCATCTTCCGCTGCTTTTCTGGCACTGGGTCGCGGGGCAGCAATCCAAGCAGGAATGCCCAGGTCCTTGATAGATACCCGAACCACCTCAACAGTCTCCTTTTCAATGCTGAGGAGCAGCATCTCTACTTTGAGCCCCTCCTGAATGACCGAGTTCCTCATCCTGTCTCTAAGGTTGAGCCCAGACGCCCTGCAGAGGAAACTCATTTCCAGAGTTGGGTAATCGAGGTCCAGAGAGTATAAGTCCAGACCGGGATTTTGTCTTAACCAGCCTGTTCAGCATGAAGAGTCAGTCACTGAGTACGCAACTGGTCGGTTGAAACATAATCCTGGTCTGAACTTTTACTCTCTGGACCTCAGATCCCCGCTCTGCTCATTTCTGTTGCTTGTATCTGCGATGTAATTCTTTTTGTCATTATCCAAAGCTCATAACCGTAAGTCAGGGTAGGAATATAGGTTGAACAGTAAATGGAGAGATTCACCTAGCTCAACTCGTCTTGGGGGATCTGTAATTCAGGCTTTACTAAAAAAGACCTTATCTTGCAACGTTGTGTGTACCACAAATATGCCGGCATGTGACCATAACTGCTGACCCTTACCTGGCATTTTAGGGTCTGCCTCTGTCACCCGAGCTTCCACCATGGTGACCACAGCAACAACGATCCCCATGGCAACGCCAGCTCCGCGGACCACACCGCTCACCTCAGCCTTCGGTTCTGCACCAATCCCTACTCTGGCCCCCTCTGCCAGCAGCCAGACGGCGGCCTCTTCCTCCTCCTCCTCTTCCTCCGGCTTCTCTTTCGCACTGCCATCTCTTTCGACCGGCCCGTCCTTCTTCTCCATCCCCACCACGACGACCGTCACCACGGGGACCGTCGGCTTTGGGACGACTGGCATGACGACTGCAGCCTTCTCCTTCCCTGCTGCAAACAAGCCACCCTCAGAGATGACGATGGCCCCCTCCGCGACCGCCCAGCGCCTTCCAGCTTCCTCCCCGGCCACCTCATTTAAGCCCCCCCCAGAACCCGCCACACCGGGGGTGAAGGTGAACCTCAATGGCCGGTAGGTGGCACCATTGCTTGCTGTTGTTCTTTTGGCCCTTTTCCTTTCTTCCCGTTTTCCGCTGTCCACCTGATGTCAGGAGTATCCCGCCTCGCAGGTTCCTGGCCATGGACACCCCGGGACCAGCTCCCCAAGTTGCCCGGGAGTTCTCCGTCACCCCTAAGCCAGCCTTCTCTGCCCCCCTTAACCAGTCCACCCCCGCGCTGACCTCCAGCAAGCCTGCGTCCTCCTCAGGTAGATTGCTTGTGTAATTAAGATGTATTTTATGGTTACCAAAAAATGATGGAATACTAAAAAAAAAAAAAAAAAAAAAAAAAAAAACACACACATTACTCCTGCTCTTCTGGGCTGGTTACCAGTTACTCTCTGAATCAAGAATGTAAGGGATGAACCTCGACGAGGTGTGTGGCTATAACTTCGAGTAATGTTGTCAGACCTGAAGTGCTCGTACCACGGCAAACAAACAAAAATAATAAAATAAACTTGTCACTGTACTTTTTTTTTTAAAAAAGAAATTTCTCTTAGCATTTAATAATTTTTTCTTAAATATAGTCCCTATAAGGATAAAATATCTGGCGAGGCTCCTTACTGAAGTGGCCTGTTACTGTAGAAATTGTCAACAGAGAGACCAAGGAAAATTATGTTGATACGGATAAACAAGCAGTGATTCTTAAGAAGTCACATGGTTTTACAGTGATCCCATATTATATCGCGGTTCTCTGTGGTGTGTGTGTGTGTGTGTGTGTATACACACACACACACATACATAGGGGCGGCATGGTGGTGCAGTGGTTAGCACTGTTGCCTCACCCCTCTGGGACCCGGGTTCTGGTCTCCACCTGGGTCACGTGTGTGGAGTTTGCATGTTCTCCCCGTGTCGTCGTGGGG
>JABFEA020000119.1:4622378-4632532 GCA_019775915.2 Cyphomyrus plagiostoma | reverse complement strand
CCCCCCCCCCCCCCCCCCCCCCCCCCCCCCCCCCCCCCCCCCCCCCCCCCCCCCCCCCCCCCCCACAACCCCCCCCATCCTCCCCGTAATTTACGCCCATGTATTATGTACACATGATGTCACATCTAATACTAGCAATTAGGAACCAAACATACAGCGCGGCCAACTCTCACGCACCTGGCGTGACACTCACACTTTCAGACTCTCACACTCCCACAAGCAGTCTCACTGCAAATCTGTATTATTCCATTATAAACCTAAAATTGGCTACATCAGACGCGCTGGGGTAGTTTGCAAACCTTACAGACTATTTAGCCCTACAAGGTAATTAAACTCTTACATACATGTAAATGCCTGTGCAGATTTGTCACGAATTAAAATCTCATTCCAAGCAGATGACCAGCTGGCAACCATGGCAAATGACACAATTTCCTACTGACTATTTGTTCAGGTTTGATTGTATGTGTACATTACCTTTTATATATTTCTGAGATGAATAATGCAAAAAAAAGCGAAAAAAAATGTAAACCCTTATTCACCTAATTTTGAATACAGACAAAGCCATCAGATTAATACACAGGACATGTCACAATCCATTTCTTTTTCTGAGCTGTGTACATTTGCTTTTATGTAGGGAGGCAACAAGTCATTCTAGTTGTCATTTTGTCTTGCCTATGGGAGTGACAGAACAGATGGAGGTGAAGTCAGGACAGAGGGTGGTGTGCACATCCTGTACCCAGCAGTCCTGTTTGCTGCAGTTCTTCTGTCCTCTGCCACAACACCTCTTTGTATTATTCTTACCTTCTTCCACCCTTTGACACGTGAAGACGCCGTGTGACTGTGGCCTTGTTTGGAGTTCTGGTGCTCCCCAGGGGTGTGGTCTATGTAGGATATTAGGGAGGAATATTACAGGAAGCTGTGCGTTTGAGCAGCCCTGCCACCCGTGCTGCCATGACCATGTCACCTTGAGCCGTGCTCGGCCCCAAGACAAGCTTCGAAGAGTGTCAAGCTGAGCTAGCGAGCTGATTGCTTTCTCCAATTTTTAAGAGCCTCATACAGTTTCACGGGTTCCAATCCGTCTCTTGTCCTGGCACCTGTCCACACAGATCCTGGCTCTTCTGCTGGAGTCCCTTGTCCGTGTCACCCCCCAGTATCCTAACTGTCACAACCCCACCCACGTCAATTTTCTGAACGTCTTTCGAGGATTCTGATGCACAACCATTAGGGCTGCAGTAGACTTCTGCTTCAATTCTCTGGCCATGATCAGTATAGCATAACAGAATCTCATCCCACTGGATTATGGGAGACAGTTAAAAAGTGTAGCAAATATCACCACGATTATTACTGCCACAGCCCTTCCATTAACCTGTTTCCACTTGTCATCATATTTTTATGGCTATCTCTGTTTTGCAAGAAGATACAGAACATTAATACCTTTCCCCAGGGTTTTGCATCCAGAGAAAACCACTGGACATAGGAATAAAGTGAATGTTACTGCATTGTTCTTTTTTTTACAGGTTGTGATGATTTTCTTCTTTTCAGGGGCTATTAGTGTATGGATTTTATGGGCTCCCCAACCCACCCACAGCCTAAGGTTTCCCGCGGCTGTGTTCTGGCAAACCTCCTATAATTAGCCTCGTCTGGTCTAAGCTTGCTGTGATATCACAGTACTGCTCTCTGTGTTTCGTACAGTGAAAAGCACAGCTGCTTCCCGATTAGTGACTTCTGTCAGTTAGTAGCCATCCGCAAATTTGACGGTAATAAAAAAAAAAATTCACGAATGCACGCATTTATCACCAAATTTCACACACCCGACAGCAACGCACGCTGGAGTGAGCGAGATCTTTGAAGCAGAATATACAAAATGTTGTTGAAAATGTCTAATTTATGAAACACAAAAGAAACAGCGCGGAAGGCTGAAATTAAGTCCTAAGCGTAGTTGGGGTCACGCCTAGGCTACGTGATTTTCACTTAGCGGCCATTTTGCTTAATGACCTAATTGCGGGAATGGAACTCGGTCGCTAGACGAGGAATAGTTGTTGGTACCTCACTTGTGTGAAGTTCTTCCTGGATTCGAAGTCTGTGACTCCTCATCCTCATGTGGTCACAGTTTCATCTGTGAAGCAACATCTGCAGGCTTTTCAGTTACCTTATCCTCATCTGATCCCTATTGCAAGGCCCCGTTTGTTTGAAAGTGAAGTGCTGGACTACTTGGATTTTGTGGCTCTTTTGCCACGGGAACTTTGGAAATAGAATGTTTTAGAAAATTAGTGAATTGTTTTTTGAATAGTTTCTGTAGGCATGTATGTGATTCTCGTGTGAATCAGCTTAATCAACGCTGACTAGGTTATTCTTTAAGGCTTTGAGAAAACTATTCTCAGTGTAACTGAGGTTTTGGGATCTAAGGCTTTGTGGACTAGCATTGTATTATTGTTGCCTAATATTGTTATTTCTGTTTCTGATTCTCCTTTGGTTCACTAATCTAATTTGCTCCCTTATATAGTTTGTACAACTGACATTATGTTTGTGAAAGTTGTTGCCTGTCCTGTGATGGATTGGCGCCCCATCCGGGGTTGTTCCTCGCCTTGTGCCCGTAGCCTCTGGGATAGGCTCTGGACCCCCTGTGACCCTAAATAGGATAAGCAGTAACAGAAAATGGATGGACGATTGGAGGTTGTTGTGCATTAAAAGTACAAAGCTGGTGTATCAGATAAATAATATTGGAATAACGGGTTCTGGGGTCAAGGAGGATGCAAGAATGCTTGTGGAATAAAACCCATATGCTCTGTATTGATCTCGGAATTCTTTGTTAATGAGGAAAGCTAATTGTAGACAGAGAGAGCAGATGACAGTAGGATTGATTTGCGTATGCCAGGTGACAGAGGGGGACTGCAGTGAACAGGAGCTGCATATGGGAGTTGACAGTCTCTAGAGGTGTCTGGAAAAAACAGGACAATCGAGTCAGCAGAAACACAGGACGGCAGGTTCCTGGGGTCAGCCGAGGGCTGCAAGCGTTTGCATTTTAATGTGCCGGCATTTTGGCCCCTGTTCACGTTAATCTTAATTTCTCTCTCCGCTTTTCTGAAGTTGCAAATCATGACATTGCTGGTGTTACTGAGTCGGCATATTCTCCATGGTATATTTTATCAGCTCATTCTTGTTTCTGGGCATTTTCATTGACATTAAGTCAAAGTAAACATTTATTTGCACATCTGCAAGTGGGGGCCAGGTGCTGGTCTGAAAAAACACAGCAAAATACAACCTGTCTGCTATGCTCTCTTTTTATAGAATAACCTGTTTTTTTAATTGTAAGAATAGTGTTTCTGTCCTGTTGTTTGGTTTGATAAAGGTCTTCACTTATCTCAAAATTTTGTTTTTCTTCCACCCATTCTACAAATACATTATTTTTTGGAGCATTTACAGTGTGAGCATCCTTGGTCTTGGGGTCTGCTCTTTGGTGCTTGTGGAAGTTTTACTTCTGTTCTGAGAGCAGAACCGAAAGTGATTGGCTCAGAGAGATAACCAGTCAGCTTGTACAAGTGGTGGGTCCAAGCAACTAGAGGAGGCTGAAAGAAGACGTCTGATTGGTTGGTCCAGCCCCCTCTAGTTGCTCAGGCCAACCTCTTCTACAGTCTCCTTCTGCCATCAGAATATTTGTGTGTAAGTAAAACTCCTACAAGGGTCTTTGGTCCATTTTATTCTTTCTTTTATGTTAATGCACTGGATTTGATACTGTGGAAACGTGAAGTGATCTCAAACTGAGACCCTTCTTGGCTTATATTGCAGTGCCAGATTTAAGGCCTATTTTGAGGTATTCAGCTGCTGGACTGGTCCATGGGGGCCAAGCGGATGGTCATAAATACTGATCCTGCCACAGAGCTGTGGAGAAGGTCCAGCTCAGACTAGACCTGCTGATGAAGACAATTCTGCCCTTATAACAGTGGCTGGCTTAAGTTGTTTGAACGTGTATTAATCATTTGAGCATGACTAGTGGAGCCACAGTGTTTTGGAGATGGAAGTATTGGGGATATTTTGAGGAACTTTAGGGGCACGATGATCAGGATATGCTTATCCACTCGCAGCTGTGATGTGGCACAACTAAAAATTCTCATTTAATATGTTAAAATCACCGAAACACGGTAACTGTTATTGGAGAGTGTAGGTACGTCATTGTCACTATGTTGAAAAAGTTGTTGTATGTAATGCTGTAATGATGGAATCTGTATAATTAGAATTCAGGCAAGCTCATTTAGTTAATTGGATGCACTAACAAAAAGTTAAAAGCCAAAAGTTTTTGCACACACTGAGATTGTTAGTCACTTAACATTTATTCTTTGGTACCAAATAAAATTACAGTGTGTTCATTATTTGAGTATCTTAGCAAGAAGATGTCATATCTCTGAGTCATCAAAGTAACCTCCTCTAGCAGGTATAACAGCCAAGGAAAGTCAAGGAATTCTTTGTACAAGGTACTTTACATACTGCTCTGTTTTATGGGGTGAAACAGGTAACCAGTGCATTTAAAGTTAAAGGACAGCGTAGAATTTGACTGACCAGGATGTCAGACATGCACTGTTACATAATCTTTCCATGTTATAAAGGAAAACTGTTTTGTTTGAATTTATTGTAGTTGTTCGCACAACTTTACAATGTTTAACACAATTTTAAAAACCGCAGTGTATGAAATGAACAGTAAATAAACAGTAAAGTAGTAAAAACCTGTGCAAAAACTTTTGATGCCACTTTTGATGAACTTTGACAGTGTATGCTTTCCATTCTTTGGGGGTGGGTCCTGTTTAAAATCTGCTGGTACTTCATAGATTTATTACGATGGAATCTCTTTATGTTAGCCTGTTTGGTATTGGGCATCTTGATTATTTGCAGAATAAGCTGAGGGTTGTGAAAAACTCTTGAAACTACTTGGTGAGCTGCCAGATCTTTGACTGCGGAAACAATAGGTTGTATCTTGTGCTGGCTATACTTCAGTGGATCTGATAATGCCCTCCGCTTCCTGTCTCTGCAGCTCTCATTCTGGATGTGATGACAGTGGCCGGGGTACAGAAGCTGGTCAAGCGCAAAGGACCATGGGAAATACACCCTGGTTTCCTAGACTACGTCGCCATGGATGTGTACTCCTTCCCGGCGGCCCATGCCAGCCGAGCCGCCATGGTGGCCAAATTCCTGCTCTCGCACCTGGTGCTGGCTGTGCCCCTGCGCATCCTGCTGGTGCTGTGGGCCTTCCTGGTGGGCGTCTCCCGCGTCCTGCTCGGCCGCCACCACCTGACGGACATGGCCTGTGGCTTCGCCCTGGGCTTCCTGCACTACAGCCTGGTGGAGATGGTGTGGCTGTCCTCCAGCACCTGCCAGACTCTCATTTCGATTGGCACACTCAGCTGGATCCCCTTTTACTGACGTCGTGCCCTTTGCCCATCCATCTCCATGCCACAGGTGCAGCTCAGCTCCTGATTCCGTCTCTTAAACTTGTACAACTTCCTGTTTCTCTCCCATTTCCTGTTTCTCCTCCTTCCAAATTTAAAAACATGTATAATTTCTTGCTGAAATCCACCTCTCTGGCATATTAACATATCAAAGGAAGTAAATCTCCAGAGCCTTTCTATATTTACATTAAAAGTTCTACTTTCATTTCCACTCTAAGGCTGATCACACAGCAATTGAATGATCTTTGATTTACAAAAAGCTAGAATACCAAAACCTTTTTAGATTCCCAAGGGTCTAAATTAGTTAAATGCACAGGTTTCTGCATCTTTCTTTTCAAATTTTGAGTTTGTATAGTAATTCAGGGATTAAGCTGCATATAGTTGTCTTACAAAGATTAATCACTGATGCTACTTTTTCATAATAATCAACATCATCGCGACCCTGTGCTGGATACGCAGTTACAGAAGGTGGTTGGATGGAATTATTTAAATTGTAAATTGTAAAATGTCTTGTCTTAAAGTTCAATATAGTTGTTCCCCAGGATTATCTCAGTAAATTGATGATAAAACTATGATTAAGTGATTTTATTTCCAAACAATATGTTGGTTTTTATGCGACATTATATGTTATGTTCTTGCTTGGTTAGAATAAACAATTTTTTAATTAATTCATAATAAGGTCATGTCAGAACAAAGAGAGGTTTTATATACAGTAGCTATAGAAATTCATACCGAATATTAAGATTATGTAGCAATCTAAACAAATTTTGAAGTTGGAAGTATTTGAAGAATTTATGCAAAGTGGTTGGTTTTTTATGGGGTCTGGAAATAAAAGTGTTAACCACACCTTCCCCAAAATCCAGAATTTGTTTATAGATGGCAGTGTTGGGGGGGGGGGCTCACATTGATAAAGACTGGCATCTGGCTTATCAGGATTATAAACCAAACAATCAGACTTTGATGCTGATTTGTTCCTCATCTTTGTGCCTGGTTGAAAACACAGCTTGCTGTGACCTTTTGACCTTTTTCCAGCATGCTTTGCTTGTGTGGAGTTGTGGAAGTGTCAGGATTTGCTGGTGATGTTTGTATATTGGGTGAATATTTCCTGAAAAGTGGAGAAATGCTGATGAGGTGACAAAATCGACATTTTCATCTTTAGTGCTACCGTTTTATATTTCTGTGAGTGCCGTTTGTTTTTATTACAGTATAATTGTAATTTGTTTGGTTGCTGTGATATTTTATGAAGAGACTGGTTTTTAAAGTTACCTTTTACAAACATCAAATTACTGTATTTTAAATGCTTTGTTACATTAAATAGCATTGCTTATGTTTAGTAGAAAAATCCCAAACTTAAGATGACTGATCTGATTTTTGTCACGCTTTTTAAGAATGTTATTTTGCAGAGTAGGTTTTAAGGATCTAAACCATCCACTTTAGTGGGATTTTCAGTTTGCTGTTGACTCTTTGCCGAATTTCACTGGTATTTGTGCATGTGTGATGGAAAAGTAACAAAGTTTCACTGAGTTGCATGTGTTTGTATATGAGATTTGACGCCCGTTTAGTTTGGAAAAGCATCACAATCTGACACAGGTTACGTATGCACGAGTGTTCAGGGTTTATTGCCAATGCCTCAGGAAGAAAACTATCTGCTCGATGTGTAACCTCAAAGCTAACACGATTTTACTTTACTCACTGTAATTAATATTTACCGTTAATAATTGTTTGTATGAAATACTGAGAAATTGTTTATGGTTACAATGTCTTAATCCTCTTTATGACAATAAATGATGATGATAAGTTGATAATTTGATTTTTTTTTTTTTAATTGTGTCGTTTTTGCAAGAGGTAACAGGGAAAGAAGTCGTTTTGTCACTGCTAGCGATGCCCTCACGCATCTCGCAGCGATAAACTTTACCCCGTGGCAGTACAGAGAGAGTGCAAAGTACGCTTGTCATGTCTCTTGGCTCCATGTTACACTACAAAGAAGACTTTGCTTTCACGTGAAACAGAAACACTGGAAACTGAATTACGGAAGCGATTAAAGAAATATTTTTATTGAAATGATGTATTGTGACCTTCCTACGTGATATCTCTCTCTGGTGAGATGAGGAATTTCAGGTTTTATTTTATATTTTTGATGGATGGGGGTAATTTCACACCTTCCGTATTGTCTGTCTATTTCTGCACAGGCTAATTAACTCCCTCTGCCCTGATTTGCATTTTGTCTGTCTACAGCCCCTTTAATTGTGAGTAAGAACGTATGTGTCTGCTCTGGGAAGGACTGCTATATTTAGGGTAAGGAAGTCCACGGAGAAGGACCTTTTTTTTGGTGAAGCAGACAGGTTTAGTGAGACAGGGTGCATCACACTGAGAACATTTTGCAGAAAAGGAGGTCTGGCTTCTTCCCTTTGAGACTTTGAACTTGGAATATGTCGGTAAGTAGGCAGGGAATGTGTCAAGTGGCCTCCCTGACTCCTACAGATGTGCGGCTGGGTAGATACATGCCCTGGGGCGCTGGCAGATTATTGTATCAGCACTAACCAGATGAGTTGTAGTTACAGGCGTGACCAATTCATGAAGCTTCAGGAAAGGGAGGCAGGAAATGCTTCAGGGGAAGAATGTTGTTGGTGTACCCACTGCAAAACAGGAGACCCGATATTTCTGTTGCTCTCATGTCACCTTAAGGAGTCGCGCATTTATATGTGCATCTGCTATACTTATAAATATACACTACTCAAAAAAATTAAAGGAACACTTTTTAGTCAGAGTATAGCATCAAGTCAGTTAAATTTCTAGGGTACTGATCTGGTCTCTTAAGTAGCAGAGGGGGTTGTTATTCGGAAACAAACTTCATGAGGGTGGCCCGAGGGCCCGACGTCCTCTAGTGGGCCCTGTGCTCACTGCCCAGGACCTTGGAGCTCGATGGGCATTTGCCATAGAATACCAGAATTGGCAGGTCTGCCACTGGTGCACTGTGCTTTTCATAGATGAGAGCAGGTTCACCCTGAGCACATGTGACAGAAGTGAAAGGGTCTGGAGAAGCGACAGAGAACATTATGCTGCCTGTGATATTGTTCAGCAAGACTGTTTCGTCGGTGGGTCAGTGATGGTCTGGGGAGGCATATCCATGGAGGGGCACACAGACCTCTACAGGCTAGATAACGACACCTTGACTGCCATTAGGTATCAGGATGAAATCTTTGGACCCATTGTCAGACCCTTCACTGGTGCAGTGGGTCCTGGGATCCTCCTGGTGCACGACGATGCCCAGTCTCATGTGGTGAGAGTATGCAGGCAGTTCCTGGAGGATGAAGGAATGGATACCGTTCACTGCCCCCTGACCTAAATCCAATGGGACACCTCTGGGACATTATGTTTCAGTCCATCTGACGCCACCAGGTTGCACCTCAGACTATCCAGGAGCTCAGTGATGCCCTGGTTCAGATCTGGGAGGAGATCCCCCAGGACACCATCCGTTGTCTTATTAGGAGCAGTCCCGACATTATCAAGCATGCCCACAAGCACGTGGGGGGCATACAAACTACTGAGTATGATTTTGAGTTGCTGCAATGAAATTTTGGCAGAATGGACCAGCCTAGCGCATCATTTTTTCACTTTGATTTTCGGGGTGTCTTTGAATTCAGCCCTCTGTAGGTTGATAATTTTCATGTCCATCAAACGATGTGGCACCCTTTCATTCCTAACACATTACCCAGTTCATATCAGTATAGATACACAGCATGATTTTTTTTCCCCATTGAGATCTGATGTATTTTCAAAGAGTACCTTTAATTTTTTTGAGCAGTGTATATGGTTCAATTTTCCCCCTTTCTATCAGATGCCAACTTTGTTTGATTCCAAAAGACACCGAAGATCACCTTCTGTACCAACATGAGAACTAACCAAATGGTTCCCCAAAGACTTGTGGATAAGCTTGATGCACGGAACCATAAGCAAAATTAGTTAGTTGGACCTGAACAATAATACCTGAGAGAAGGTCAGCGAAGATCCTCCCAAAACCATCGTAGCATCCTGACGAGCTGAACTCATTCGACATCCCTTAAAAGTTTCAAGGATTTTTTTCATTGCCACGTGTCCAGGGTATAATGAAATCCTCAGATCCATGTTTCTTGCGGAGCCTTTATCAAATCAATATAAGAAATATATCATTTGATAAAATGATAAATAATTATAAATAAGAAAGTAAAACTGTAGACCTATGACCTCTTAGCATTAATATATGGAAGAGGCTGAACGAGGCACATGACTCATCTGAATGCTGATTTTTACTGAAGTATTTTTGGGGAAATTCAGAGCATACAACCCCCTTACAAAAAAGTTGGGGGGCTGTGTAAACTGTAAATAGAAACTGAATACAATGATTTACAAATCATACAAGCCCATATTTAATTGAAAGTAGATGTATCAAATGTCAAACTGAGAAATGTTATTATTTAATGATAAATATATGCTGAATATTGTACATGCCAGCAACACCCGTTTCAAAAATGTAACAGGGGCAACAAAAGACTGGAAAAATTGTGAAATGCTATAACAGAATACAGAGTTGAATATCTCATAACTAATTAGGTTAACTGGCAGCTGGTCAGTAAGATTACTGGGTATAGGAAGAGCCCCCCAGAGTCTCTGTGCAGTGAAGATGGGGAGAGGTTCACCACTCTGTGCAGTGAAGATGGGGAGAGGTTCACCACTCTG
>JABFEA020000119.1:4597442-4611097 GCA_019775915.2 Cyphomyrus plagiostoma | reverse complement strand
TATAAATTACAAAGGTTTAATTGGCATCTTTATTTCAAACGACCCGACCGACCGCGACCCGAATATCATTAAAAATACTTTTGGATGACTCGTGACCGCGGGCATCCGCTCATTTTGGATCAACCCGCGCATCACTGGTGTACAGCAAACAGGCACTGACCGCGAGCTGTTTTTTGTTTTATAGAATACAAATACAGGTGGACCAAAACAATGGGCACAGCTCAATGGAAAGGCAGTAGAACAAGATGGTGAGTCTGCATAGACACTTGTTGGTGATGAAATGCTCATCGGGTGAGGTGTTCGTCTGTCATGTTAGACAGAATTTCAAGGCCTCCAGTGTCTTGTCTTGAGGTGACGGCAAATCTTTTTTTTTTTTGTCTGTCGGTTTTGTATGCCAGCCTAAGTAAAGCTTGCAAAGTAACTCCATTTTTACAGTTACCTGTGTCGCCGCCATTTCCATGACACAGGTTCAAGGGTCTTAAACCGACTGCAGCCCTTCTCTCACGAGGAATTTCCAACGTTGAAGGCAGCTGGGGAACAGGACAAGGCCGGCAAGGAAAAAAGCGCCTTCGATCTGTCGTATGGGCCAGGACCAAGCCTCCGCCCACAGAGTAAGACGTCTTCCCTTTGGCTGTCGGGCCCCTGGTGTGGTACTGCCAGAAGGGTGGCTGATGGTCCCTGCATTTAATTTCCTGCCTGCAGCACAGGGGAACCTCCATCCGTATTAATCATGTAGATTCTTTCTCAGTGCCCTGGTTGCAGTGCTGCTTGTATTTCTTTTGAAGTGGAACATTCATTGAAATTATCGCTCTGCTGAAGTGGTAAAATTTCTGCTGTTCTTTGTTCTGGTGTTTTCTGGTGGCTTGTCAATCATCTTGTTTTGTTGTGGCGTGATATTTTTATTTTTTTATTCTCCCAGATGTGACGAGTTGGAGGGAGGGTGGTGGGAGGAATCTGCACCCCGCGACCTCGCCAGCTGCCATTGCCGCTGAACCCGAGGCCAAGAGCGGCGTGGCAGCCGATCCTGCCACAGTTCCTCCCCCTGCTGCACCTGCCTCCTCGAATGCTGCCACCGTCTCTTCCACCCCCGCTGCCCCCGCGGTCCCAACTCCAGTCTCCGATCCGAAGGACCTCTCCCTTCGCCCGGCGCAGCCCCTCCGCAGGACAGCGCCCCCTGGCTCCCAGTACCAGCACCACTCCAGCACCACCTACCACGACATGCTTCCTGCCTTTGTGAGTGCAGGAGCCCAGGCTGCGGGGAAAGGGGCTGATGTTCTGCCACCCAGTCAGCCTGCTCAAGTCACAGATCCAATTCCTGACATTAATTACAACAAAAGGGTTTATGTTTCTGGATCGTTATTGTTGGGAAACGTGAGATTCGTGCATGGAAGTGAGATGGCCCGTGATCTCAGAAATGCATGTTATGACAAGTGAAGTTATGAAAAGCTCTGTATTAAAATCTGATATGTAGGTTATCGTTTTTTTTTTTTAAAACCTATGATCAGGCCTTGGTTGCTTTTTTTTACTGTCACCTTTTCAAACAAAACACAGCCTCTCTGGCTCAGTGCTGAGGATAATCTTTATAATCTTTATATACTTGTCCTCCCACTCAGCACCCGTCTGCCTACTGCCCTGATGTAGAGTTGGGCTCTGCTTGGTATAACCCATGTGCTTCTTTTAGATGTGTCCCAAAGAGCCCCGTGACCCCTCTGTCTCCACGGAGCATGGATCCACCCCCACGGTTGCCCCGGCCCGTTTCGAAGCCCGGCCTACCTTTCGCCAGCCTTTCCCTGCTGCTGATCCTGTTGGGTGAGGGCTGGCACTGATTTGTCCCACAAGATTGGAATGTGATTGGAGGGTTGACTGCAGCCGCATCATTACAGTGTGTGTTAGGGCTCTGTAGATGTAGCTGTTTGGTAGTCAGGCTTGTGTTTGGTAACCCTTGACTTCTTTTAACCACCTTCAACCCTGCAGTGGAGAGGTGAGGAGGGAGAACCGTTTTATCCGTGCCCCCGCTCGACCCTCATCTCGCCCTGTCCACCGCCCTGGCGATCGAGCCCCCCGCCCTGCCATCATCAACCCGGAGGACCTGAAAGACCTGGATGACCTGGATAATGAGTGTGAAGACGGCTGGGCAGGTGACTGCATGTTTTTTTTTTTGGGGTTGAATTATGAGTGATTATTCCCCTCCCTTTTTTATGTTATAGTATTAGGGGGGGATTGCTTTTCGCTGTAATTAAATGCAGCACAGTGAAACTTCATTTCGGCAGACGGAGGTGTCCATTTCACACCAGTGGAATGAACAGAGAAATAAGACACTCTTGAATGGCCCTGGACGTGCAGAAAGCATTCTCATTCTGTGGAACACATCTTATTCCATATAGCTGTTTGTGCCCCTTCCCCTTTAGGTCTTCATGAGGAGGTGGATTACAGTGAGAAACTGAAGTTCAGCGATGACGAGGAGGACCATTCTTGTAGCGAGAAGACTAAAAAGTGGTGAGTTCCAGATATTTCGTTCTACTGGCCCAGCAGACAAATGGCTTCCTTGGATGATGATGTCCTGTGGGATGTTCTTATTTCTGCTAGTGTAGTTGACTAATTTAATTGTATGTGCGCTAAAGTCAGTGCCTAACGCGTTAGCATGCCGCCTCCATAAAATCCTAAAGCCTGTTTGCTGTTCATTTTAGTGACACTGTCAGTACTGTAGCCTACTTGGAGAGGCCAGCGGTCACAAGTGACAGGCTGATCTGAGTGGTTTGACCGATTTTGTGTCTGACGGTCTGCGGTCCGACAGGGGAGAGTGGGAGCTTTGCCGGGACCGCCAGTCCTCTCATAGTTCGGCCGAGGGGACCTACACCCAGGATGGGCCAGATGAAGAGGGATATCACCGTTATGTGGAGTCCCACCCCTCCACGAAGCCTGCAGGCCGGTTTCCTCCTGCGGATGTGCAGGTATGCCAGCGTAGGACTGCTGCCAGTCTGCACTTTTGCCTGTAGGGTCCAGGACAGGACGCCCCTGGTTCATTTATATTGGACTGTTTGCATTGTGGAATCAGGTCCACTTCTCATGCAGCGCTTTGCTGTGTTCAGAACCAGCAGAAGGTTGCTGCTCCGAGCACCATCCACCGGGGGGAGTCACTCGAGGAGAAGGACGAGGCGCCACGGACAGCTCCCTGGGGGAAGTTTGCCTCCACTGAGCTGTCGGAGGCAGTGGAGCGTGCCCGCAGACGTCGCGAGGAAGAGGAGCGGCGCGCCCGCGAAGAGCGCCTGGCCGCCTGCGCCGAGAAGCTCAAGCGGCTGGACGAGAAGTTTGGCAAAACCGAGCGGCTTTCCAGGCCTGAGGGAACCGCCAGGGAGGCGGATGGCAGGGAGCCACCCCTCTCTCCTGTCAAGGACTCACCCCGGATGCGCCAGGAGAACTGGCAGTATGGAGCTAAAGGTAAACAAGGCCATTTCTCGAGGGCGAGAATGCTGTTCCGGAGCCTCTCCCTTTCGGACGTGCTTCTGGTGCTTGTTGAATTGTTCTGGTTTTGTGGGATTTTTTTCATTGTCTGCTGCAGTTTATCTTGGAACTGTTGTTCCAAGTAAGTTTGTACATATGTTTCTGTGCTCAACATTCCTTGCTGCTCAATGCACAAGAATTTTCTCCTGGGATCGATGGCTTATCTAATCTCATTTCAGAACCATCCCCTAAAGACCTTATTGGGGATTCCCAAAAAAAGACATTGACAACCTGGCCTCTCTTTGCTTGACAGTCTAGAAATTGTCAGGGTCATTTCATGCTCTCCATTGTGAAATTCTGAAGTGAAAGCGGCAAAACGTAACCTAGTATTCTTTGGCACTGTGACGGTTTTATCCGTGGACTGAATTCTTCAGGTATTACAAGCCTAGTCAACCGACCCATTGGGTTTCATATGAATGACTTGTACTTTTTAACCAGAACTGTCAGAGGTACCACCAGAGCCGTGCCCCACCCAGGAGTATCGGGAGGATGAAGGGCCTGGCTCGGGCTACCGCAGCGACGATGATAGGACTGACCCTGCTTCTCCCCTCCCTGACTATGGCAAATTCCAGAAGTCTCTCCCCCCTCGCTTTCAGAAGCAGCAGGTGAGCACAGGCTCTGTCACATTTTGTTTAGTTCGCACTAGTGCTTGTTTGTTCACGTAGATGTTACTAATGTGCTGTATGTGACCCGCCATTTTCTCTTGGTCAACGTTTATTACTCTTTTTTTTGCCCTTTCCCCCCAGGTCCAGGAGCAGGTGTATAAAATGCAGCACTGGCAGCAACCATCAGCCCCCTTGGCCCAGTCAGGCAGCACCCACCACCAGCGTGGTTTCTACCCTCCACACATGCTGGGTTTTGACCCACGCTGGATGATGATGCCCCCTTATGTGGATCCTCGCATGGCACAGGCAGGCTCCCCGGTGGACTTCTACCCCACCGCAGTTCACACTTCAGGTAAACTGGGCCAGTGTTTTATTAGCCAGTAAAGAATCTAGTTCCCATTTGGGTTCAACGAAAAATACTTCACCTGTGTGTTGTCGCATAAGGTTGCCTACTACCAATGGATAACTAATGGTGCCTTTCCACTGCCACCAAGAACTCGGCCATATCCTAGCTGAACTGCAGTGAGACTCTTTTCAATTGTACCTGTGCTGACATGGCCCTATCTACTAGCAGTACTGTGTGACTTAACTGTGCTGGTTGCTTCACTACCATCTGATTGGTCAAAATGCCGGGAGACGAAAATGAACCCATGATCTGCGTCAATGTGCATGGATTAGTAGTATCGCTCATCGCAATGTATTGATGCATTTCCGATAACTCGGAACTTAAAAATTTCTAATCCTACTTGGAAAAAGTACTATATAGAATGACTGTACGGAATGGATTCTTAATACAGATTTAGCAGGCTAATGTTAATTCCACTAGCATTTGATGCTAACATAAAACGGTGATTGTCACAGATGTGCTAGCAGAAATGATCATATCGTAAGTCGTTTAAACAGTAAACAAGCATCTTCTTGGTCTTGCATCATTGTCACTGTTTCAGACCTGGCAGTGCCTTTACCGAGCCGCATTGGGTACGGCCTGGTACCTGTTTGCCACTGGAAAAGCACCATAAATTTGGAAAGAGAGCTAGGTGATTATCTGTCTCCTCCTTCCACAGGGATGATGAAGCCCATCATCCAGCAGGACCATCTGAACAGCCCAGGATCTACCTCAGATGAGGGTTGCCGTCCCAGCATGCTCCAGGAGAGGCGAGCGCAAACTGCCGAACCCTACCCCATCTGGCGCCAGGACAGTTTCCCTCCCGCCCCTCCTCGCAGCTTCACTCCACCCTACCAGAGGCAGCACGAGGGCAAAGACATGAGCTGTCCTGAGAGCAGGTCTGTTGTACAGACATGTGTGGTGGTATGTGATTGTGGCTTAGTTAAATCAGATTTTGTAGAGAATGGATTCTAGTACGAAGAGATTCCAACAGTTTTGAATAAAGGTATTTACTAAGCTACTGTTTTTTTTTTTTTGTTGATTGCATTTGTAATTTGCAATGGAAAATATTACTTGAATTTTATTTGTTTGGTGTACAGGAGTGAGAGAGAGGGTTCCCAGGAGGATGTGAACAATGATAGAGGAAAGGAGTACAGTGATGTTCTGGAGGAGCCTCCCCATCTTGGCCATCGTCAGAGTCGGTGGGGGGACGTGCCTCTTGGATCCTCCCCAAGAAAGGTGTCTCATGAGGAAGCCATGCCTCCAGCTGCCCAGAAGTGGCCCCGGTCCGGGGAGTCCGACTGCCCAAAACCAGACGCCAAAGAGGTCGGTTACAACAGGCACCGCAAGGATAGCATGGGCTCCCGGGATGAAGACTTCAATTGCCCTGGGAAGGACAAGACTTTTGAGGCTGACCTCTGGAGGAGCGAGAGTCCAAAGAAGGAAGGAAGCATTCAGTCACAATGGTCCGAGCCGGGATCCAGCAAAGGCAGCCAAGCGTCTGAGGCCAGTGGGAGGATCCTGACCCGGAGGACTGGGCCCATCAAGAAACCAGTGCTGAAGGCCCTCAAAGTAGATGACAAGGAGAATGAAAAGCCTAAACCAGAGCCAGAGGAGAAGCCTGTTCCTTATCGGCTGGAGAAAGAGGTCCTTACCAATGTATACGACCTGAAGAAGGACTCCTGCCAACCTTTTGGAAACAGATACCCCCCTGCCCCTCCTGTACCCACACCAGAAGAGAAATCTCCCACTACTTCCAAACCCGAGAAGGCAAACAGCTCCACTGAGGAAGAAAGTAGCTGGGACAATGGGAAGAACCAGGCCAGGGAGAGCCAGGACTCCAGGGATCCCACAGCTCCTCGGCGCAACAACTGGATCTTTATTGATGAGGAACAGGCATTTGCTGGGGTGAGGGGAGTGAGTCGGGGGCGTGGGCGAGGCTTCAGGGAGTTCAGTTCCCGGGGTGGGGCTCGTGGGGGACGGGGAGGGAATGTCTCCAGAGGAGGCTACGGCGTCAACAGCAATGGCCAGAGGATTGGCCGGGGTGGTGGCGGCCCACGGGAATTTGTCAAGGCTGACGACATACAAAGGGGGAAGCCACGGCGACGGAATGTGAGCGAGACCTTAAGCGAGGCTTCGGAGTACGAGGAGCTCCCCAAGCGCCCACGCCAGAAGGGGACTGAGAACGGGGAAGTGGGATACTCTGAGTCCAGCGGTGTCAGGAAGGTTGTCGACAAGGATTCTTGGAGGTCCAACAAGGTGTACACCGACGACCAGGCTGGCAGTGGTGAGTCCCGTGACAAGGCCAAAAGTACCCGCAGCTTTGGACGTGCCCTCCCACCACGGCTCACAAACGCTGGGTATGGCCGGGGCTTCAGCTCTCGAGAGGTTACTACCTGGAGGGGAAGAGGAGGCCAGTTTGCTGTAACCACCTTGCAAGAAAACGGTTATGGTTTTGGCACTGAGACCTATCCCAGAAGACCAATGGATAGAGAGCCTTCTAAATACGCTCAGAAGCATGGCAGTCCCTTTACAGAGAACAGAACTGAGGATCGGGGAGGTGAAGGAGATTATTATGTGGAGGCCGATAATTCGGATAACCGACCTCTGAGGCGACGTCGACCTCCCCGGCAAGATAAACCACCACGCTTCCGCCGATTACGGCAAGAGAAGGAGCTTGGGTGCCAGTGGAACAGTGAGGAACATGTCAACGGGGAGTTTGGTAGCACCTGGCCCAGTCGCCCAAAAACTGGAGAGGACCCCGGGTCAGGCCACCATCTTGGGGGTCGGGGCCGAGACCATGGAGGCCTCCAGGACCAGACTGAGGATTGGGAGTCTAGCTCTGAAAACAGTGACTTTATCGACCGCCGGGAGAAGGGTGGGGTGCCTTTGCAGGGCGATGTGGCCTCGGATTCTCTACCCAGTGACCTGGGCTCTGGAGAAAAGAGAGAGCTTTCCAAGAGGAGCTTCTCAAGCCAGCGCCCCCTGGTGGACCGACAGAACCGCAAAGGGGATCCAGTTGTCATGGAGAGTGGAAAAATGTCCCGGTCATCTGATATCGTGGCTGTATCAACCTCATCCACCAGGAGCGAAGCTTGGCAAAATGGAATGTCTCCCAACAGCATGAGGTATTTGACTAGCCTAGGTAGCTGTTTCTCAATAATTTAGGTCTAGGTCTGCAGGTTGCTATTAAATTCTATTAAAATCTATTTGAGCAGAACCTCTGAGGAGACCTCAGGGTCCATCTACAGTGTGGAGCAGCCCAGTGACGTACCCCAGGGGATCCTCTGTGATTCTGCTGGGAAGAAGATGGAGAAGGACCTTAAGGCTGGGGTTCTGAAAGGAGATAAAGTAGAGCCAGTGTCTCCATACGAGCTGAACAGCTACCCACGTAAGTGCGGCACTGCCTAGCCAGCAGACAGATGGACCCCAGCCACAGGAACACTGCGTGTGAATTCTCTGGCTGCCATGTTGTGCCAGTTCCATCCATGGAAGTACATGAGGCTGGCTTTAAATGACACGTTATGATGCCATTTGAATATTTTAAGCACTTGGTGCTTAAATCTAGTGTTTGTAAGATGGTAATATTTAATACAGTCAGATTACCAATTATGGCCTTGCTGGGTCTTCACCCATCCCTATGCTGTGCCAGCAGAAGGTGACACCGCAGGGGCAGTGCCCGGTCCAGAGGGTTTCTCGGAGGCGCTGTCAAAGAAGCAACGTCGTCCAATGGAAGATGAGCGGAGAAAAAAAGAGCAGGGGTCACCGGTGAGAAACGCAGGGTGGTGGGGGAGGAGGGGTTGGCTTTAGTTTAAGGTTGTTGGTGCATTTGTACGAAATGTGACATTACGCCTTGACGTTTAGGCTACACGTTAACTGTCCTGCATTAATGCATTGGTAGGTGGCAGTGAAGAGCAGAACAATCACCTCAAAGATGCCCCCACGCTTTGCGAAGAAACAGGGGAGTCTGTCCATGGAGCAGTCCGAGGAGGTGCTTTCAGCCAGCAACCTGGGCACCGACATCTGGGAGGCAACCAGCTCCGGTGAGTGGGTCCAACTGCCAGCTGTTGTAGCGATGAAGCCTTAGTCGTATCGGCTCTTAAAAAGCAGCAAATATACCTAGTCTTGACTGACTACCTCAAGCTGCAAGTGGTCGCTAACACAAACGTCCGTCTGCTTCACAGTTTTCAAAGATTTGACCCATTTTGCTGTATGGCTGTTCCCCCCACAGCTCTAACTGTTCAGCCATCAGGTGGCGATGCCTGGACCAAGCCAGTCTCCTACCCTAGCGGCGAGACCAACTCTGAGGTACGCAGTCCTGGTTTGCACCAGTTTCCACCCTGGGTTAAGGCCTGTGTCCTGTCAGCACCAATCACCACTCAGTCTGCGCCGTCCTGCACCAGCCACTGTTTCATTCAACTGCTTTTGGATTCATCATCTCGTCTCACTGACCCTGGGACCCTGATAGAGTCCCTCCTCTGGACAAAGCTTAGTGGGATCATCTAGGAAGTTCTCTGTCCCCTCACCACAAGCGTTAGCTCTCTGCTGACTGCTGTTTTCTTCCCCTGGACCTTTGTTGCCCCTGGCTGGATAGTGCCTACTCTAAAGGAAGATGTCTGAGACTCAGCATAATTAAACCCCAACCTGGAGACTAAATTTTAAAAGGCAAAAATTTTAAGCACCATGAGGTTGCATAAAACATGTAGCATTCAATCTCAACTCCATATGAAGGGAAAATAGCCATCAGACCAAATTTTCCCCATATTTGCTAATTTAATTGGAGTCTGAAACACGCTTTGTGTTGTGTGTCTATATTCCCAGGTGTTTAAGGGGAGTCAGACTGACAGTGGCATTGACCTGAGTGCTGAGTCTCAGGGTTCCTCTGCCAACTCCTCACAGAGAAGTTCCCCATATGGCACCATCAAGTCAGTGGAAATCATCGCGTCCCCCTCTCCAGACCCCAAACCCAACAGGCCCAAAGACCTGCCGCCCAATCAGATGGGACTGAAGGTGCAGTCAAAATCAAACATGCCATGTGTGCCCCTTAATTTAAGAACAAACCCCCATACCAATCCTGGCCCATCTTAAAGGCACCCTCTGAGTGATGAGGCTTCTGAGCTTTTCAGTGGACGGCTAGAGCTTACTGTTGAGGCAAAGAGGGTTGGAGCACCTCGTCTTGGGCGAGGTCAGGTCTTGGTACGTGCCTGGTCTTCATGTTGCCTTGCAGGGTGATGTGCAGGCCTGTGTTTTTGGGGAATATTTCTCTGACTAGCTGTGAAGTCTTGCAATAATCCTGTATAGAAATGTCTGACTTCATAATTGTACAGAAATGGTCAGGTGGTTTTTAGCTTGGCAGCTATCCTTGGGCTGTCTTCTGTTTCTGATACGCACTTGCCAGTATGTTCCCTAAGATCACGCACCCTGAACCATTTATGGGGAAACATCTTGGTGACATCAAATTCTTTTCTACAGTCTGTAGCCTCTTTGTGTTGGGTTGTGACATAAAAGGCCAATCAGCTCTCGCCAGTCTGCCCCTTCATTTCCTGCCTTTTTGTGACCCACTTGACCCAGGATTCGGATGCCGGACCAGAGCAGAGCAAGGAGCACAAGCCAGGTCCAATAGGCAACGAGCGTTCGCTTAAGCACCGCAAAGGCTCTGAGGGCCTGGAGGGGCCTGTGGCCCCCGTGAATGGTGTGGACCTGCATGTGGATGGAGTCATCCCTGTGCCACCCATAGAATTTGGTGTCAGCGCCAAGGACGCTGACTTCAGCCTGCCCCCTGGTGCTGCCACGGTACCTGCCTCTAGCCCAGCTTCTAAGCTTCAGGACGCCCTGGCCAGCAATGTGAGTGATCGGGTGGGCGGTGGTCATCATGTGGGACAAGGTGTTTTTATTTGTGCATATAACAATATTTTTGAAGGAAAAACATGATTTGAAGATGCATGTAGCTTGTTCTGTAGGCTCCAGTACTGATGGTTCATCTTCTCACCAGGCTGCCCTCACTCAGGCTGTACCCATGCTCCGCAGGGAGCATCTTCAGCAAGGCATTGGTCTCAACCCCATCTCCTTCCCCAGCGCAGACCTCACACTCAAGGTAGCCAGATTGTTAGTCACAAGCTAGGTGTGTGTACAGTGTGGTATGCACAATCAACATTGCACTGTTTATTTACAAACTTATGGGATGAGCGCTTGGTGCCTGATCAGTCTGAAAAATGACCGAGCTCTTGGCCTGTGCTGTACGGCGTTGTACCTGTGAGGGCTCACTTGCCCTGCCCTGCCCTCCTGTCCTGCAGATGGAGTCTGCACGCAAGGCCTGGGAGAACTCCCAGTCCCTGCCGGAGCAGGGCTCCCCGGTGGGGGCAGGCTCCGGGGGCCAGCCGGCCTGCAGTGCCGGCTCCTCCAGCGGGGTCAATTACAGCTCCTTCGGGGGTGTTTCCATGCCCCCCATGCCTGTGGCATCAGTGGCGCCATCTGTTTCCATGCAAGGTGATGTATGCGCGTGGTAAAAAACTATGGCCGCCCCAGCACATGTGACTTTGCACGACTCATCTGTTAATTCTCTGCTGCTGCAGGAAGCCATATTCCCCCCTTGTATCTGGATGGACATGTGTTTCCCAGCCAGCCTCGCCTGGTGCCACCCATGACGCAGCAGCAGAGCTACCAGCAGGTGGGCCAATGGCAAACCGCGGGCGGGCCTGCCGGTGTCACGTAGACCCCGACGTTAAGGTGGAGACGGGCTTCTCGCTGCCATCTCTCGTTCCCGCTTGGATCTGAAGGGGCCGTTTCCTTCCTCCCTGCAGGCCGCTGCTGCCCAGCAAATCCCCATCTCCCTCCACACCTCCCTCCAGGCCCAGGCCCAGATGGGGCTCCGTGGGGGCCTGCCTGTCTCCCAGTCCCAGGAGATGTTCAGCTCCATCCAGCCGTTCAGGTAGGTGCCAGCACAATCAGCCTGGGGAGGGGGGGGAGGCATTTGAGAACTGGAGGGTTTCGGGCTTATGTGTTGTACGCGATCATTAAATTGCTATAATCAGATGTATGGATTTTTTAACTGTGCTTCTCTCTGTGCCCATTGTAAACTCTGCAGGTCCCAGGTCTACATGCACCCCAACCTGTCTCAGCCCAGCCCCATGGTGCTATCGGGCGGAGGCCCCCTGAAGGGGCCTTACTCTGCTTTTCCAGGCATGCAGCCTTCAGAGATGGTCAAGCCCCAGTCGGGCTCCCACTACCAGCCAATGAACGGTAGCCAACCCCTGGTCTATGATGGACAGATGAACCAGGGCCCAGGCATCGGCACATCTCAGCTCCTGGACAGCCAGCTCATCCAGGTAACTGGTTTTACTTGCTTTTTAATTCTAGTCCTCTGGCTACTGTGACTTTCACTTCGCCACTAGCTAGCTGGATGGCATTGTGCTAGCACTGCTTCATGGGCCGGCACTAATCTGTCAATTGTCTTGAATTTGCTCTTAAACAGAGTCCCATTCATCAGTAGACTCTGGCGCCCTCCATTCTCCGCTCCTGATTATTCTTGCTGATTCTCTGCCCGCCTCATGCCCCCTCCCAGGTGACCATGCCCCTTCCCGGCTCCCAGTTGCGATATGGTTCTGCGCAGCAGCACCTCATCCTGCCCCAGTCCATCCAGCCACTGCAGGGCCAGAACCTGCCTGTGGGTGCCCCCCGGAGAATGCTACCCCCTGGCTCACAGCCTCCCATTATGACAGGGAGTAGAGAGGTGAACTTACCTCCTACCCCCCGCACCTGGCCTAAAGGCACCTCTACCTTGGTTTAGTTCCATAAGCCAAGTATGTCGTTGTGTGATGGTGGGAAGGTGCGTGCAACTGATCTCATCCTTTGCCCGTCTGCTCCCCAGAACCCCCAGATGGAGATGAAAGGCTTCCAGTTTGCAGAGAAGCCAAACCATTCGCAGGGCATGTCGGGGGGGTCTTACAGGTGAGGTCCTGAGGGCAGGTGCCCTTTTTATTACTCCGGAATGTTTACCTGCCATCACCCCGATTTGCTGTTTTTAACCTCTGGATCTGACAGAAATTTTACCAAACCTTTTAAATAAGTTTTTATCATATACACATTTAAACACCCTCAGAAATAGACGGTGGACAGCCCACTTTTCAAATATATATAGGTAGAAACTAAATATATTTTTACAGCTTCCTGATACAAATAGAAAGAAGAAGACTGACTGACTTAAGCGTCTGCGTCTCAAAGCATCTCTGATCACCTGCTCACTTACAAATCACTATTTGCATGATAACATAATCCGACAGTTGGTATTGGGCAAAGAAATACAGTGGGAAATATGAGAATCCCCGTGTGATCGCCTGTTTCTGGTTGCCATTAGTCCTCTGTATTTAGTCCGTGTTTCAGTTTGCTTCCCCAGTTCGGTCATTGTATTGTCCGTCTGCGTTTTGCCTGCCTTACTTGCAATTAAACCCCATATTCCCCGATACCCTGACGTCTGTGCCTTTGTCTCCGTTCTGTCCTCACTTGGCACAACAATATTTTTGATTAAATATTCTTAATGGTTTATTATTAATGATAATAAAATAATTAGTAAAGTATTTTAAAATGTATTTTATTATATAATGATTACTGTTGTCTAAATGTATTCTGTCTATATGTATTCAGCTAGTGTAAACATGCATGATGCTATTCGAGACTGAGACTGAAGTGTTACCCTTTGTTTCCGCTGAGAGATGTGCCGCGGGACTCATTTCCCCATGCGTGCAAGTTCTTAGGGGTGGTGTTCACGGTTCAACTTCTAAGATTCAGATCAAGTTCTAGATTATTTTTTTTTTTCCGTGAATAGCGATCTTCAGCTGAGAGCGCTACTACACGCCCCCGATGCACGTGAAACAAAGAAAGGTGACATGGTTTGCTTTTTTTGCCGATTTAACTTAATTTTAAAAACTTTTACTTCCGACAACGGACGTTTTGTAAAGAAGACAGATTACGGATTTAGTCAGTGTTTTTTCCTGATTCTACATAATGATTTCGGCGAGATATAAACTGAAACACAAGAAACATACGTGGTCAACGATGCCCTCGTCCCCAGAGCGTAACTGCATCATATGTATCGCTTTCTATATTTATATGGTCACAGTTTTTCATTTCTCATTCCATCTACCAATAAACTGTGAAAGGGGTTTTAT
>JABFEA020000119.1:4571151-4594019 GCA_019775915.2 Cyphomyrus plagiostoma | reverse complement strand
AACCTGTGGCCGACAATAAACAATAATAACTTATTACATATTTTCTTTTTAGATTGGTTTTCATCCCTGCCCCCTTGCCTGATTGGCTCTCTAAAATATGACCCTTTTACTAGTATATTTGCTGTTTTTGTTTTTGTCTACAGAGGTATATTTGAAAGGGCAGATGATGGACATTGTACTGTGGAAGCTCGAGTTTTTAACGGTGTCCATGTTAAATTACCAGACTAGTTTGCTGTTTGCTCCAGAACTGGTCCTACAGTCTGGTATCTTACCTGTTTATCCTTTCAAAATATTTGTCCTTTTTTAAGTTCCTTCCACATGAAAGAACTTGTTGACAGGAATTTTAAAAATAAAGCAGATCATGCTTCTACAGTTACAATTGTGTATTTGTTTGAGCTGTTGAAATGTGACGTGAACTGGAAATGATTTAAGGGAACTCTCTTGTCCTTGTCAATAATGGTTGACGTTTGAAGTCTGATTTAGTTGTGTTAATATTTGCAATTTACACATGCCGCAATTGAAGATGTGGTTGTCTTTAATCCTATATGTTAAATGTCTGTATGAATATTAACCTTTTAAAAAGTATCATTGTTTCTTGAGCCTGCATAATAACATACAGCGTTCCAGTTTGATAATTCTTTGGTTAGTGTTAATGCTTCTGTGGTCCACATGACTAGTTGAAATGCATAGCCTTTGCAACTGAGTTGTTGCCGCTTCAAAACGGAGTAGAAATTTGATGAAAAGTCTTGATGTATTATAATGTAGGTTAACTTTTTTAGGTAAAATAAAACTGTAGTGACTGCTGTTTTGACAGGTCATGCCACAGGGTGTCAGCAGAGAATCCTTAGGCGGTGGTAGGAGTCCAGCATATGAATAAAAGACAGTGTGAAGATGCTCACATGGTTAGATGCATAAAGTTATGCATTACTATTGTTTTAAAACACATGGAAGGAGAACTGCTTCCATTAAACTTAAATACGGTGCTTTCCTGGCTTTGACTGAAAATCAAGATGGTGCTGGAAACATTTTTTAGAGCCGTGAATGTTTTTGGGACGCGACAATATCATCAAAGTCACGAGAGTGAAAAATATTGCAAAATAACGGTACAGAATAATACCACCCAGCAAAAAGGAAATTTGCGCCCGGGCCCCGGTTATACTAACGGGATTGCGGCACGGGTACGAAAGCCTAGCCGTTGCTTGGCAACCAACGAATTTTTGGGACTTGCATCTTCATTGGCTTAGGAGTGAACACGTGCTGAGTGACGTCGCGCCCAAGGTAAAATTCCGATCATTCTTTGACCGAACTTTTTGCGGAGGCTGCTGAAAGCTACTTAAGTAAATGATTTAATATATGTAACAATTGCATAATATCAAGAAAACGTAAGTATGTAACCAATATATAATTTGCCTTGTGTGCCGGTACTCTTTTGCAGCATATTTAAAATATAAGCTTATGTTATTGTACAAACTTTAGATCCAAAAACACGGCTAACCGTTTAAGCTAGTGTCGATAATAACGGAATGTTTCCCGCAAGATAATTCTTTTTCACCTCTTTTCAGAGTTATTAGATTTGCGCTGACATCAATGTAAACTAGATTAGATGCTATTCTTTTTCCTTCTACTTGCTGAATGGTTACCAGTATCAAACAGTATCCTTAATGAACCATAGAATATTTTGTTTTATTGGGGAAATCTTGTGGTAAAAACAAATGGCGGTAATACTCTCGTCTCTAATCTTAGCTAGTATTTGCATTCTTGGTTTATGTTGCCCGGGTAACGTTTTTTATATAAAGAAATAGTAACTATCCGTACGTCGATGCAGCCTAAAATAAAGCGCGACTAATAGCACTGTATTGAAATGTCAATGTTAGGACCGTAGCTCGATGGGCTTATGCAGTTTAGACAACCAAGTAACACTAGATTAACTGATAGTTATGTTACTCAGCGGGTATTTACTTACTTACTCAGTTGCTGGGTGAACAGGGAAACTGATAACTATAGATTCCATATCTATTCGCCAGTACTTGATTATAATGTAATACCTTAAACTATTAATGCGCTTTATAATTTAGATATTGTATGCACAAATGCAAACAACACAATGTGTTTAACGCCCTTCCAGACTGAGGTGCAATTTGCCAGTCTTCATTAGTAATAACGATTCCCCTCCAAAATAAATGTTACTGTCAGTACTGAGCTTTGCGTTTAAGCATTCTAATGCATTCTAATGACACGTTTGCAACCAGGTGCGCTCGGTTTCTGGGATGTCTGGGAGAAATGGGCCGAAGCCCGACGAGGGCCTAATGATGATGCAGGAGCTGGAGGACAGACTGAAGGAGCACATAGACAAGCTGGAGCACATCCGTCTGGGCGCCACGGAGCTCAAAGACAACTTGGCAGGAGTGCGTACAACTCTCTTTCTTAGACGTGTTTTACGAATCTGATACTGTATGTTAGCTTCACTTATACACATCCTGTCTAAAAAATAGTCGTAGCGGGGAAGTAAAGGCATGTTGTACAGCTTTAGATTACTAGTTATTGTTTAAGTAATACTTTTGTGATTTCAGACCAATGATGATCTGAAACAGGCCATTTCTGACCACCTGGACTGGTTGAGTCAAATGTCCGAAAGGGTGGAGACACTACAGATGAATACTGCCGTCTTTGTGCAAGTGAGAGAATATGGAATAATACCTCGCCGCTGATCCATGCGGGAAGGTAAGTCTGGGCTATCTGGTAGTTTTAATGATGCGATTTTCCTGTGTTTTCAGATGCATACACAGCCCCGCGCCTGGAAAGTAAAGCAAAGCGGCCGGCGTACGGCTCCTTGGGGGCGCTCGCAGCAGGCGGACGACGCGCAGTCCGAGGTCGGTTGGTCCCCAGTGCGTACGAGGCGCAACAGCGACGCCGCTTCCGAGATGTCGTGCGCCTGGTAGCCCAACGCCGGATAAGAGGCTAGATCAACCTTCCAGCAGCGCCACGCATTGTTAAGGTTCGGGGTGGCCAAAAACAATGGTTTTGCAAAAAGCTGCGCCCATATTTAAAATTTACCCCTAAGTGCACAAAGCAGTTCTCTGATAAGACAATTCTTCAAGTTAATGTTATTTTAAAATATTTTAAAGGAATATGCGTCTGTTCTTGGGTGTCTTTAGTGAGTTAAGTTTTCTTTCTTCTTTTTAAAAAAAAAAATTATGATGATCCCATGATCTTTTAGAACTCTTTAAGTTAACCATGTGACGGTCAGTTAGTGGTTGCCTATTTGAAAAATGGCATAACCAAGGCGTTTTTAATACAAATAAACAATGTACTTGTTTGTAAGTGGATATTCTGTGTGTATTTTTAAAGGGTGAATGCAAATTTTTAGTTGTTTAGCCGGCATTTTACAAAGACAACTGAAATACACAGATTAACTACACGTCACTACATATAAACGGGACTCGAACCCCACAACTTTGGAGATGTGAGGCAACTACGCCGCTATGTTACATTACATATATTGGTGTATTGTGTGCAGTATGAATAGACAGAATTTTAAAAGGGTGGGCTTGAGGTCTTCACACATTTAAAGGGGTTTATGGGGTTGTATTGGCTGGCTTTGATTTTTTTTTTTGGGGGGGGAGATATCATCCCCCATATACCCTACTCAATCAAGCAAAATGGGTAATTCATCTACCAACGATGAAACTTGTTTATACGCTAGATTCGGTGACGTCATCCGTCCTAGTATGGGCCCCCATATTAGTTTAGTCTAGTTATACTAACCCGGTGTTTCATTTAGTTATTCCGTCTCGCACGTAAGCTACATAGTTCACCTTTTGCGCGACACTCTAAATAATGTCCATGTGTAGTGTGAAGAAAATTGACGTCCACATGAAGAAAATCGATGAGGAGTCCCAAGTTATCGCTGAATCTGGAAGTGAGAAGGCCATTCCCAGCAACCAGGTTATGGTAAGATCTAGGACCATTGGCGAGTGGTAGCAATCATGCTCTGTGTTCAGCCAGCTTGAGAAAAATAAATTTGTTTTAAGACAATGATGACATTCCAACTTCAACAAATCCCTCTGCAGCTGGATACTGAACTTTATAAATGATAGGCCACAGTCTCTCCGAATAGGTGACAGATGCTCAGACCCACTAACACTCAGCAGAGGTGCCATGAAGCGATGTTTTTTCTGTCCCCTGCTATTCACCCTGATGACACACGACTGCTCTGCTGCTCACGGTTCCAACCACATCATCAGGTTTACATAGGACAATAAAGTGATGGGTCTGATCAGCAACAATGATGAAATGCATGTAGGCAAGAGACAGAGAGGCCAGCAGTGTGATGTGTAGATAATTACCTGGCCCTGAATGTGGAGAAGACCATGTAGGTCATAGTGGACATCAGGAAGTCCAGCACAGCACCCTCTCCACTGACCATCACTGTGGAAGTAGTTTAAGGCCCCATGTTCCATGGAGTACACAAATCAGACGTTTTCTCCTGGACCAGCAACCTCCCAGCAAGCCATCACCTCCCAGGTTAAGAAGGCACAGCAGCGCCTACACTTCCTCCGCTGACTGAGAAGAGCATGCCTCCCTCTTATTGTTCTCACAGTTTTCTACAGAGGAACCGTAGACGACATCCTAACCAGCTGCATCGTCGCCTGGTATGGGAACGTTAGAGCCTCAAGCTGAAAGACCCTCCATCAAATAGTGAGGATAGCAGAGAAGATGAAAGGAACCTCTTCCCACCCTCATGGAGATACATAAAAACACTGCAGCAGCAGAGCCCACTACATCACACGTGACCCCTTGCAACCCTGTCAAATCACCCCCCTTGTATGTGCAAAAAGGTCCATCTGCCTCAGGCTCTGTAGCAATTTTCCCCCCAGACTTCTCCATGGTCTTTGTCAGCCACTCCTCTATATATGTATCATTTCACATATGACATTTGCAGCTTGTGTCACTGTAACACATAATAAAGTATGTGAAGTACTGGATAGCTCCCATGACTGCCGGCGGGGTGACCTCTTCCTAGCTCTGGCCTTTCTTCCTGCCGCGCTTAGTGGGGTCCTGCTGTGGGACCTCCTGCGCGCAGAGTCGGGTGGCCCTGCACAGTTGTTCCTGCACCACGACATGGGTAGCCTCTTGCAGGCTCATGGCTGACGAGCGAGAGCACTTGATGTCCGCAGAAAAGCCAGCCTTCCTCCCTTGATGATTTTGCCGTCTCCCACATGAGTCCAGCGGGCTGGCAGGAACAGCTTCGGGGCACACTATGCAATCTAATGCGTCCTGGATGGAGTAGAGGGTGCCTTCCTCGCTCCACTGTCCCCTGCCCGTCCGACGGTGGCTCTGGTGCAGGCTTTACAAATGATTATCACATACAGAAATATACACATACAGTATATTTGCATCATGCATAGTACAAGCAGGTCTGCAGTTTGTGGAGAGGCACTTTCTGCTGATTCAGGACTGAAGCTTCGTGGGAAGGATCTCGGGCTACCAGTTGAGGTGAAATCGAATCCTCAGTCAGCTTACTGATTCCCAGACCCACTGACGACACCCCACTACAATTTTGTTTTGCCAAATATGGGCTTATCCTACTTGGTTACTCCTAGAAGACCAAGTATTTACTTAGTAATTGTAATATGAAACACCGAACGTAACTTATACACTCTGTGACATTATTACACCTAGACGTGTTTTTGTAACTTTCTGTTGAAACTTGTCTTTGTATTTGCTGGTGAGACCTGACTGTTTTTGTAGTTAGCTTTGCCAAAGTGCAGCACAGTAGTGAACACTGTCACCTCACACCTCTGGGACCAGGGTTCAAGTTTCCACCATGTGTAGAGTTTGCATGTCCTCCCTGTATTGTTGTGGGGTTTTCTTCAGGTACCCTGGTTTTCCCCCTGCCAAGGTTAATTGGAGTTATCTGTGTGTGCACATGTACCCTGTAATGGGCTGGTACCCCATCCTGGGTTATTCCCTGCAGAGGCTCCATACCCCCCTGACCATGAATAAGATAAGCAGTTACAGAAAATAGATGGATGGGTCCATGGAAAAGGTAGGATCTTTTAATAAAGAAAATTTCATGATGTTTTTTAAGTTCTATGACATACAACTCAGAGCAACACGGTGGTGCAGCGATTAGCACTGTAGCCTCATAGCTCTGGGACCAGGGTTTGAGTCTTTGCCATGGTTCCATGCATGTAGAGTTTGCATGATCTCCTGTGTCATGGGGTTTCCTCTAGGTACTCTGGTTCCTCCCACACAGTCCAAAAACCTATTGTAACGCATTACAGTAATTAGATTACTTTTTAAGTAACGGAGTAATCTAACGGCGTTACATTTTAGAAGGCAGTAATCAGATTATAGTTACTACCCGACTAACGCGTCGTTACTGTTGTGTTGCACTGAAGACGTCAGATTAGCCAGTTTTATGCAAAAATAATAATAGAATACAGGTGCAAAAATCATCAAGCAGCCGCGCGCGGCGCTATGTAACGTCATCAATCCGAGATGCAGCCACACAAACACTGCAGCATGGAGAGACCACCGGAGGGAGGAAATACAAATGTTATTTTAAATTTGTTGAAACTAAGGGCAAAAACATAGTTGTACAGTGTGTCTTATGTTCGGTTATTTTCAACCACTAAGAGTTCGACTTCAAATCTATCTAAACATCTCAAAGGACAACACAGTGCTGTTGGGCTAGTGGAGAAAATGGGGTCAGTCCCCGAGACAGACTCGGATTCATCTTTTCCTGCAACTAAACAGCTCAGACTAGACTTTTCAAGTCAATTGGTGACTGGGGGAAAACTTGAAAAAACTTGTTGCTGCTTACATAGTCGAGGAAATGCTTCCCATATCCACAGTGACTTGCCGTCTTTTCGCGGTTTAATCGACAAAATACCCACAGGGAATAATACACGGCTGCCTCACAGAAACACATTTTCTAACTATTTAGATAAGGAATATGCTACAATGGAGGCCAATCTGAGAGCCGCACCGCAGGCGGTAAACTTTGTGTCGACTACTGCGGACATCTGGACATCTCATGATAAAAGCTATATGGTGGTTACTATACACTGGTTCAATCCATGCACTTTACAGCGCAACAAAGCAGCTCTCGCATGTAAGAGAATAAGGGGCAGGCACACATATGATGTCATTGCTTCAGAGTTGGAACAAATCCATTCTTCATATAGGGTGCTCAACAAAGTTGTCGCCACTGTAACAGACAATGGCTCAAATTTTGTTAAAGCATTTAAAACATACCAACATGTTAGTGAGTCAGATGATGATGAAGAAGAGGCTGAGGAAGGCATAACCTTCACTGATATCACAGAAGCCCTCTCCACTGTGAACGAGGAGGACAACCAGCTGACACTGCCCCCACACTACCTCTGTGCATCACATACTCTCAACCTAGTTTCTACCAGTGATGTTGAAAAATTCTTAACTGAAAATGCAAACACTAGAGCTGTATATAGGGTTAGCATTGCTAAATGCACAGCTCGTTGGACCAAAGCAAGTAGATCAACAGTTGCATCAGAGCATGTAGAAGAAGTCAGCTGAAGAAAGCTCCTGGTGCCATCATCCACAAGGTGGAATTTTTTTTGAGGCTGTTTCCAGGATCACAGAAATCCCCATGAATGATCTGAATACACTGTGCAACAAGTAAGGAGTCAAGTGCTTTAAAGAAAAAGAGAACCAATTCCTGATGGAATACTGCATTGCAATGAAGCCCCTGACAGTTGCACTGGACATCCTGCAAGGGGATAACTGCTCCTATGGTGCCCTTATTCCAACACTGGAAGTGCTGATGACAAAGACTCTAAGCACTAAAGATACACTCTCCAGGATGACAGCTGGCCTGCCAGATGTCATTGTAAAGGTATGTGCCATGCATTATCTAATTATTTGTAGACCAAAAATATAAAAAACATTTATATTCAGTCATTTTTAGCAATAGTAAAGATACAGCTAAATATTATATTAAATATTTCTTTGAAATGTACATTCCAAGTCCATTCAGACTTGTTTTGCTGATGTTTTTGAGAACAAGGATGCCCTCCTGGCTGCTGTTAGCTGTCCACAGTTCAAGCTTTGCTAGGTGAGGGATGACAGAAGACAGCGGCTGAAGGAGCTCCTCATTGAAGAGTGTGGTACAGTTCCTCCAGTAGATGGTAAGACTGTGACAGTACCTACTCACTGGGTTAAACCAGGTGGGGGCACGGACTTCTACGAGTTTGGGTCAGACACTGATGAGTCCTACACTGCAGAACAAGAAATCATGGACTATTTGCGATGTGGGGGATATGAGCTTCGTACTCTTAACCAATTCCCAAACATCAAAAATGTTTTCTTGAAGTACAACACCCCAACACCATCTAGTGCACCTGTAGAGCACCTCTTTAGTTTAGGTGGGATAGTTCTCACACCAAGGAGAAATAGGTTGTCTGACCGGAGATTTGAGATGCTTCTTTTGATGCGATACAACCACTGTTTTTCATCCTCCAATCCCATTGACCCAGAAAATTAAGGAGAGGAAATTCTAGTTATGTTAGTTGTGTTAGAAGGTTTATGTTGGAAATTCTAGACATTCTCTCTAAAACTTTCTAGTGCTGCCTTAATTTTTTTTTTTATAAAATATGATTTACTATGCAGTAGTATTGTTTACACATTCTAACTGGAAGAAAGAAATTCAGGACTTTTTATTGTGACTTTGCAAAAACAGTGCAAAAGTGTTGTATTTATTTGATTTAAAATAAAGATGCATTTAATTTTTTTATTAAATATTCAACTTAGAAAGTTGATTGCTTGTTTTGGCCTTGTTCAAGATGCCAATAAAGTGTTAACTAGACCCCTGTTGTTGTTTCTTTAAGAACTGAATTGCTGGTGGTATGAAGTGGATTTAAGTATTGTGGAAATACATGGCTGTCACAAAATGTAACTAAAAGTAATCCATTGGAAATGTATATTTCCATTGGATTACACTGGAGCAATCCATTCCATTGGATTACTTTTTATGGAAGTAATCATAAATCAGTAATTAGATTACTTTTGAACTGAGTAATTAGTAATCAGTAATTGGATTACTTTCCCAGAGTAATTTGCCCATGAAGTGGGTTTAAGTATTGTGGAAATACATGGCCGTCACAAAAAGTAACTAAAAGTAATCCAATGGAAAGTATTCCAATTACTGATTACTAATTGCTCAGTTCAAAAGTAATCTAATTAATTTATGATTACATCCATAAAAAGTAATCCAATCCATTACGGATTTCCATTGGAGTAATCCATTGGATTACTTTTTATGGAAGTAATCATAAATCAGTAATTAGATTAATTAATCCACTTCATACCACCAGCAATTCAGTTCTTAAAGAAACAACAACAGGGGTCTACCAACACCAACAGGGGTCTACCAACTACCAACACTGCAGCAATCAAAATGACCAAACCACGTTAGGCAAAAGGAGAAATGTTTATTCAATAGACTGTATTTGGAAATTGTCGACCATTCAAAAGAAGTACACAACATGTCTTGTAGAGCTGGAATATCGATGACCACATGCAGTGGGTTCTCCCTCATACACAAACAGTGACTTACCCCTTTGTCAGGCTGTGCCTTTGCTCCACAACCAAGACCAGTGTGGTCAGTGTTTGGAAAACTACTGGCACAGTATCAAAGCTAGAACTGGACAGTTGTCACTGGTGACTGACCATACAATGTACTGCAGAAGTCTTCCATGTAGCATCACACTGGAAAGGCTGTTCTCCTGTAATGTTTATTCTGTAAAAATCTCATTTTGTTTGAAGCAAGTTCTGCTTTTTTCATTGTTAAATATTGTTGCTCCCATTAGGACAGTACTATTTCTGAGATTTTCCAATGTCCATTAGCCAGACCAGGGTTTCCCAATCTGGCTCTCGGGGACCCACAAGACAAGCAGTCCTTACCAGGGAGTACAAACATGGCAGGGAGCTCAGAGGGAGCAAAAACACGAATCGACTGTGTGTCCCTGAGGACCGGATTGGTAAACACTGAGCTAGATGCATAATGCAATTATACATTTCCTATTGATACTGGAAAGATCAAACCTACATATCGCTTTATAGGCGTCCAGTGTTTGTGTCCTTTTTTGGCCTTTTATAGGGTAGCTTTTTGTACAGTATCCTTGATGGACTGTCCCTCCAACAATGGCACCCAGTAAAAGAAGAAGTAGTCAGCTGTTTTTAATAAGAAATCCAAGCACCTGCTAATCAGTCGTAAGGATCGGGTAAGGAAAGAGAAACACGAATGGCGATGACTGATAATCCTGATTTGACAGCTGATAATGCTGATCTGATGGCTGATAATCATGATTTGACAGCTGATAATGCTGATTTGACCCCTTAAAATGAAACCTACTCTCTCTGAGGAATGCATCCTCCGGTATCTGGGTAAGTACACAGTACCAGCTCTGAAATCAGTTTCCCTTTTATCATCAATTTTGACAAATTGTTTTAAAGTGCACTGACACCATCGATGAAATTAATGAGCGTCTTTCTAGGGTGGTTGACCCACAACCTGGAGCGAATTCCTCGCAAACCAAACTCCCAACATATACACTGCAGGGACACCCCCTTTATAACCGAGCCACGGCTGATGGGTAAAACGTTCAGATGCATAAACCGGCATAATGAAAGACGGGAGGCAGAGTGCAGTTTTTGTTATAAGCGTGACACAAAGATGATCCTCTGAACCTCAATGGCTGTGTTTAGTTGACCCTAAGTGAGCAGATGGGGAGCACCATCGGGCCGGGGTGGGGGGAGTTTCACAGGTGAACAGATGGCTCCCTCCCCCCCACCCCTCAGCCTGGCTTCTCTGCATGTTCTGATCCCAGAGGGTCATGCGGAAAGAGCACATCAGTACTCCTGTTGTCAACACCAACTTCTAAACACTCCGGTGATTCTGGCAACAGAGGGAAACCACGTGCAGGTTTTTTAGTTTTTTTTTTTGTGGCTGGTGACCACCCATTTCAAGGCACCAGGTATTTGGAGAGGGCAGCTAAACCCCAAACAAGGCAAAAAGACACACCTACGTACCCTTTAAGATATCGGAGTACCGCTTTACCATGACAGCTAAGGTAGTTCCTCCAATACTGTCCTAATTCTCTCTCCTTGCTCTCATATGTAGACATTGATTAGCATCAACTCTGAAAATCATTCATTTATATTGGTCCATTGTTAAAATAAATTATTTCTACTTTTTTATATTACCCACTCCCCAATGACCTGCGTTTAACACACAGGCTATTACTGTACAACAAAGTGACATTAAGCTGCTTTTCACCACATAGCCGGCTTCTCCGCCTGAAATGTGGCATCTTACTGCTCTCAGCAATAAAACCACCAGTTCACCGCCAAGGAAATCGAACAAGACGTTTTGAAACACGAAGCAGATTCATACGCACACACGCAGGGAGAAACAAAAACATCAGTACAAACGGTCACTGAAAAAAATCAGCTGAGGCGAGATTCCAGCATAATGTTCAACAGGCGGTTTCCAAGGAAACTTAAGAGTCCTCTCAGAGGGCTATAAAAGGAATCTCTTTTGGTTGGAGATTGAGAGATGATGTCAGAACCTCTTCTCCAATCACTGCACTCCTTCTTCATCCACGTATGTGGAGGGAAACCAGCCGATCTATAAAAGAAAAGAAGAAAAAAAAAAACAGAGCGAACACTAAAAACCAATATTATGTCTTATGAATAATGAGAATAACTAATGTGATTCATCACAAGCAAACATTATTGTCACTGATGCCTATTAGTTTATTAATGAATGAGAGGGTAATTAATTTGTGGATAATAAGCAAGAGAATAGGCTGAAGCAGATCACTGAAACTAGAGTCAACACAATGTTACTCAAGTGCAGCTGTGTCACTCACCCTGCCGTTCACCTCGCCTTTCCACCAGCCCTGGTCACCCCCGATCTTGCTGTAGATCTTGACAACGTCACCTTCCCTCAGGGACAGCTCCCTCATGTCACGGGCGGCGAAGTTGTACCGGGCGACCGCTGTGCTGACCACTCTCGGCGTGAACACTGTGGGCCCAAGTGGGACAGAATGATTCTTGCTCCCTGCTCATTGCATGAAGGTCCACAGGTCACCATTTACTGGCTAGTCGGGTCATTTAATCAGATAATGAACCGACATGTCTAGGCTGGGGGTGGCAATAAGAGGGGGATATTTAGGATGATTCCAAGGGCCCCTGACTGAGAGGGGGCCTAAAAATGTTCAAACATAATTGAACTGGTAAGTAAAACTTATTTATAAAGCGCCTTTCACAGACAACGGTTACAAGGGGCTAAACAATATGCATACACACCTGTATGCAGGTAGAGGGTTTGAGGATTCATTATTTATATTTGTACAGAGGGGGCAACCTTATCATTAGCCAATAATATATTTTGAATCAGTGAGTGACAGGGGAGGGGCACTCCATGGGCCAATCAGCTTTCAGCTGGAGCCAGTACCCCCATGGTTCCGTCTCTATTGGTGCATTCGATTATTTCTCAGGACTCGGAAATTCCGAGGTGAGTGACATCACGTCCGAATGAAACGACAAAATACACTAACAAGTCTGGTAAAAATCTGATATTGCATGATTGGATACTGTTTACGGTCATGATATGGTATTCTCTAAATCGAACACGTGCAGTTAAATTTCTAACTATTAATACATTTAACTATTTTAAATATTTATAAAATAGAATTACTGTTGACATGATGTCACAGGGGAAACAACGACAAAACATCAAAAAAAAAGACAACAAAATTCTGTCTGATATGAACATCATATGTTTCCAATGGGAACTGACGCTTTTCGTGACGCTTTGTGACGTTTTCCTCAGAGAGAAATATTCGAACGCAGATATATACACCCCGTCTCTATATACACCCCCGCTACCCACTAAAAGATGTGTGGTGTAGGATGGGTGGGAGCACAGAAGAAACAGATGAAGGAGGAATCAAAATAAAGGGCTGGAACCATGAGGGGAAAGACAAGGCAGGAAAGGAAACAAAGTACCTGACCAGAAGGGGGCAGCAGTCTGAGAGGAGAAGCTGAGGCCCTGAGGACTGAGGAAAGAGAAGTTGTAGGAAGCACTGGGAGCTGTGTGGGCAGACAAGTGTGGAGAGAGAGAGAGAGAGAGAAGAGCGGTGGGTTGGGGTACAAGACAAACAGCCATTAAACAGCGGTGGCCTAATTTAGAAGCACCTCACTACTGTGCTTCTAAGGAATGTGTGTTTCCAAAAGGCCACTTTGAGGACCACTTTATATAATGCTTAAAATCATGTTGTAATTCCGCTCAGAGAGACATCTCCTTAAACGATCCATGTAAAGTGAGAGAACACACCTCTAGTCAAGGCCCAAGTGAGACTTGACTAGAGGGGAACACCTTTGCAGATGGATTCGTCCTACTTTTTCTTTCTCTTTGGAAGACAAGAATAAAACACTGGTTCTGATCTTCTGCACTGTGATATGCGCACTGAGTCGCGGTTGTGGGACGTATGTGGTAATTGTTCTGCGACTGACCCCAACTACTGGAATGGGAACAAAGGCAGCCATGTAGTAGGTCTGATGATGGATGATCTGATTTGACCTGCAGAGCTGGCACACTATCTGAGGGTCTGGGCCTTTCGACAGGGGCCAAGAATCACAGCCAGCATTCTCTTACCGGCAGCAGCGGTTTTGCAGATGGGGAGGGGGGGTAAGTGGGGATCAGCTTCTTTGGATCCTGGGATCTTCAACACTTCAACAGAGAAGCCACCTTATGTGATGTCCCACTGCCAAAGGTCACTTTAGTGCAGATTCTAATCGACCGCTTGTCATGAAGTTGCGAGTGGAGGCTTGAGCAGGATGGGGGGGTGGGAGCATACCTGGAGAGCGGGTGTTGGCTCGAGATACAGAGCGCTCCCGGGACTTGTAGGGGTACCGTAACGTGGTGTCTAGCAGCTTGAAGCTCTCCTTCAGAGAGTGGGTCTGATAGTACTCCACCAGCTCCTGTGAACGGGGACAAGCACGACCCCACCTTCAGTCTGATAGAAAATACATCAGTGACGGACCCCACAGATAAAAAAAATAAATAAATAAAATAAAAGCAGAAGGAGGGTTGTGAATAAGTCATGACTCACCAGGAGACTTTCGAACTTCTTTGCTTCAGTGATGTGGATCCAATTGTCTTTCTCTATGACTTTTATGTGCTTTACCTCATCATTGAACCTGTGGAAACAGGAATAAGGTCATGGTCATGTTTGCTCAGTGAAAATAAGGTAATGGGGCCAACAATAATAATATGGAGGGCTATACTATAACATGGTATAAGGTAAAATACAAGAAACATAAAGACCTGATATTGCATGCTATAAGGTATATGTGAAGGGTGAAAATTTTAAAGTATACGTAATAGGAATACCGTAAAATACAAGGTGTAAATGAATGGTAATTGTGTAATAAAAGTTATAATTTAAGGTACATATGAATGGGGTACTCAATTATTATTCATGGAGGCCCAAATTCCATCAGACACATAAAGGGAATGGTCCGCACCAACTTGGGGGAGGGGAGGAGGATGTGGTCTGGATTATATTGTGTTTTGGTTCAGAAGAGGGCCAGAGTCTGCTGTTTCCTGTTTCATATGTAAAGCTGTGGTATAACACAGCATAAGGTGCATATGAACAGTGATGGTGTGATATAAGGTATACTACAAGGCACATATGAAGTCTTATAGTTTGATATGTGACATATGAAGGGCTACGGTATACCAGGGTATAGGGCCACAGTGTGCAGCCCACACTGCAGGCAGCACTAGGGGCGGTGGCACTCACTTAATGCTGATGGCAAACCTCTCCGCTTCGGCTGTCCGCTCGCGGATCAGGTAGGTGCCACTGCTGTGGGACTTCAGCAGGTTGTCGGCCTGCTGTCGCTCCATGTTCCCCGCGAACCTGAGGGGGGAAATTACCGGGAAAGGTTCCTCATTGGCTCTAACCCACAGCATGCAACAGCCAACTGACTCAAACAGCTGTAATTGCCTAAATTTACTTCATCTTTAGGAAAAACATCAGGCCTATCTGTATTAAAGATGATGGAGCTGAGAAGGATTTAAGAAAATCTATTATGACGGTTTGAAATAATCACAGCAGCACTTCAGAGAACATTATCCGGTTCTGCCGGTGGTGGCCTCTCACCATGGGTAAACGTTGTAATCAGTTTCCCTGGATGACTGCCGGTTAGGAAGAGGCTGGAATGGCTGGGGGGAGGAGAGGATAACGGTTACAGAAACACAGAAGGGTATTAAAAACAGAGGAGTGTCACACCGTGCCCTTAATCTACAGTTGTGGGGGGAGGGGAGAGTCACAGCAGCGTGAATGAGTCACAGCAAGGCAGACATGACTTGTCGTGGTTCTGTGAAGCCAGTCTTTTCTGCACAGAATGAAGCAACCGGTCAGATTACCTTTGGATCAAGACACGGCTTCACAAAGGAGCTGGGAAAAAGGCCGCTTTTCTGATTCTGGATCAGTCTTCCCTGGGAATTAGATGTTTAATTTTAGAAATGCTATTAAAAAGAGTTGAGTGCACTAATTTTTTTTACAGGAGAAACATGTTATAGCCTTCAGAAAGCATTTATGAATGAGCTGTGAAAGAGGCGAGTGCGCGTGGGAATAAAGGCGAGCCGGTGATTCTACCTCCCACCACGAGGTATCGGGGTCACCCTTCAGCAGCTCGATGACATCACCTAACTGGAAAGACAGCGGCAACTTTCCTGGAGGGGCGGGAATCCCATGGTAATTCCGAACTGCCACCATCTTTGGACCTTGACACAGAAATGGGAAACAAGTATGTCTTTTTTATGAAGGTAATTTGTATCCAACTAGCCAAAACTAACAGAAAATCACGCAATATGAGTGCAATAGAAGAGAAGTCCTTGTGATATTTTTACATTTTGAATAGTATTTATTTGGACTCATTTTGCACCCGTCCTTTTCAGAGACTGGGTTTCGGGTCTGGAAGCTGAAGCAAGGCAGGCATACACCCTAGATGGGATGCCAGTCCGGATGACGGGGGGGCGGGGGGCCAGGGGGGCATGCAAATGCGCGAGTTGTGGTTACAGTGGTTCCCACTTCGCCAGCCTGCCACTCATGGTTTGATAATTTGAGCAGTTTTTCCATGTTTATTTAAACACTAAATTTCTATTTTAACCAGCAGATGGCAGTAAAGAACCATATTCACTCATTTTCGACTCACCGGTTGCCATTGACAAAGATGTTTGATAAATATTAGCATCATTGGTAGTGATTATATGGAACACATTAAATTACTAGACAAAAGGTGCTAGAAAATATTGAACGATTTTACACAGCGAGCGGCATAGTTATTTACCTGATGCCAGTGGTCCAGGTTCCTGCAAAATAAAAACTTTCCATTTAAGGTATTATTTTATAAGACCAATTCAGTCAGAGGTTTTATGCAACAACTCACAAATTTCATAACTGCTTTGCTTCTATTTCAAAAACATAAACATGATTTTATTACCAAATAGGTATCATAGGCCAACTATGGAACTGATTAAGGTAGAAGCACACTCACCAAATCCAGAGGATCTGAAAATAAGAATCAAGAGCAATGGTATTGTTGGTGAGCAAGGCTTGGAAAAACATCAGAAGAGTTCATAACTCAAAGACTGTATCTGGTGCATGACTTACTAATTCTACAGATGGTGATGACCTCCAGACACTCCTTGTGAGCACCAGTCCCGCACCTGGAACAGTAGTACCCCTGGTAGAAGATACCCCTGTGAAACCAGTAGACAAAATGGTCAGCCATGACCGGCGCACAGTGAAGGATCCAGGCAAAAGCCTAACCATGCAAATAATGATTCACCTTGCGAACCTGATCAAGTTTAATGATTAGCTTGGAACAGTGACTAATACATGGTCTTGGTGAGCAGGTTTTAAGTGGAAATGCATGCCAGTATAATAGCAGGCACCTTAGTAGCATCTTGCAGGCTCTGCAGTTGGTGTTCTTCTCAAACGTGTGCATTTGGAAGTTGTGCTGGTTGGCGGTTGCTCGTTCTGGCTTTATGTTGGATCTGTTGAAATAGTGCAGACAGAGGACAAGAGTGACACTCAATAATACTTTTTCTGATGCTGGATAAGTGTGTGTGTGTGTCTGTCTGTCTGTCTGTCTGTCTGGCGGGGGGGTAGGAGTGTCACCTGGGACACGTTCCTCTCCTTACTCACATAGCCATCTCGAACTGCTCCATCCACTTCCTCTTGGTGTCCTCCGTTTTACAGAAAAACTGGAAGCCTTGTTTCCCCTGCAGGTGGATCAGGTAGAACCCGTAGGACCACTGAAGCATGAGGATAGAGCAAGTGGTGCAGGGAAGGGGTAGGGACATGAGTACAGGCTATCCATAATAAAGTACAGAACGTGACAACAGGCTGTTGGTTAAATAACCTCATGAGAAGCCATTGATTTTTGAATAAGTTTTGCATCAGCTTACCATCTTTCCACTTGACTGTTAAGCATGCAGAAGGAAATGGAAAGAGAGACTCAGCTACACATGCATGTTACGATAGAGAATAGCAAGTTGAGGAAAATATGCAGGGGAAAGCGTCTTTCTAGAGTAACAAAGCTCTTTATTGTGTTAACATCACCGCAGAAAGACTATCATAAAAATCACATCAGACTTATCTGACACTTTATCATGCATTTTTCAACATGCCAGTACAGCAAGTTTAAGAAATAAAATGAATATCAGGCGAAGCTTGAGGTTGAAATCATTTGCTGGTTCTCAACAACTCACCTTCTTCATGTCTCTGTTGTTCATGGGGTCATCGGACATTTTGTATGACTGTAGTTCGATGATCTCCTTCAGCTCGTAGCTGTACCCTCGTCGCTTGCAGACGATGACCACTTTATCAAACAGGAAAATATACCTTGAAGAGGATAGAAGCAGTAGTAGTTAGCTTTACTTTGGGCAAAGTTGAATCTTCATTTTTTGAATATCAAGCTGATTGTGAGATATTTTTGTAGCAAGCAGAGTTAAGGAGGATGCAATATTTCACCACAGCCCCTGCAAAGGATAACAGCTTCAAACACACATGTTCGACACACAGGTGATCCATCTACCTGTCCATCTACTACTACTACAAAACATCCTCAACATATCAAGACCCATCACTGCTTGAGTCTTTCTGCCAACTGGTTGGTATGGAGTTTCACAACAAAAACAACAGCGACCTAGGAATGTGCAGTGGAAACACCATAAAATCCAAAGAAAATGTACTCGTAGATGTTGAGAAAATGTTTGCGATGCTTCACATTCTCTTCTTAACCCCCTGTTGATGCCCAAGCACCTACTGACCTATCTTGCTTGGTTCGATTCACCACGGAGCAGACCTTCAGCTCCCCATCTATCTTTGGTCTTCCATACTCCTCCAGTTTCACTTGCTGTGCAGGCAGAGAGACATGTACTGAGTTCCCTGCAACCGTGGGCAGGAAGCATAAAATCTTGACCCAGAAACTCAGAACCATACAACACAGTACATTAAGCCAAAGGACTGTCTGAACCGAGACTGTGAGCTGGTATCTCTTTCAAACTAAAACAGTGATGTTCTTCATGCAATTTAATGAAAGCAGAGAGGAGCTTTGGAAAAGTTACCAGCTAATCTCTAAAATGCTGACATGGAACAGAGGACAACAAAAACTAGTGTGAGCAAACAAAAATAGCCTAGAAAGTCTCCTTTAATTGCTGACGTACTGCAAGTAGACACATTTTGAGCTGGGGAATAATTTTCTGCCAGTAAACTAAAAGGTACGGATAGCATCCCCCACGCACCTCCCAACCCAAAATGAAGACATCAACAGAAGGTTAATTTGCAAAGAGCTAGGGGTTCCATCTGCATCTGTAAAATAATTTGCATATATTTATGCCTGCTGTCTTGCTTATAAGCCGTACAGTCAACAGGAACCAGAGAAACAATTTTCAGGGATGTAGTGTGTTGTGCTTTACACAGGGCACCATACTTACTAAATTTTCTATGGAACTCTGAAATTCACTGATCTTCTTCAAAGTCTCATTGTCCCTTTTCACCTCGTTTATGTACATAGCCAGGTCCTGCAAACAGGAAGCATCATAACAATGGCCTAATAAATAGCCCTTTAAATCAAAGTAACATCTTGCAGTTTATGTTCTTACATCAGCAGCAGGGAATGCACAGTTTGGAATTCGAGACCGACAGCAGTGGGGTCAAAGGGTCAGTGTCCTGACTGCTCATCATTCTGTCGACACGATGGGAGAGCTTGGCTCCAGCTGCCGGGGAGATCAAGCCCAGACCCACCTGCATGGCCTCCAGTGCCTCCTTCAACTGCTGCCGCTCCGGCCTGTCCCCAGAATGACTCAACAGCTCCTGAGGTGGAGGAGACGGCGTGTTTCTTAAGATACGTACTTCACCGTATCTGTGTTCTCACATACCCGTCTTATGTCATTTTCCATTTCTGAAGACCAGTTCCAATGCTCAAGAACAGAAGTACAGAGGACGTTAAAAATCCCTGGATGTCGTTCTTGCCCCGCCCAAGATATCGAGGGTACATCAGCTGCATCATTTCCAGAATGAGACCAATCCCATGATTCATTGGGCCCTGAGTTGGTTCTTGGAAGGCAGGTTAGAAAGACCAGTCTTACCAAGACCACAAGTACAATCCTTGCGTTCTTGGTATTGAGAAACATCCAGAGTTTCCCAGTTATGCATAAACATCATCGGCCTTCCACTTTTCACTGTAACATTTACAACCGATACAAGACATCACATTGCCCGTGACTGCTTGGCATACAGGCCTTGTGGATTTGGTCTCCGCAATGAAGGAAATCCTACCAAGCTTCATCTTGGACTCCCCCCCACCACACACACACACAGGACATCAAAAAAAAAAAAACAGGAACCAATAACATGGATGGTGCAATGCCAAGAACTGCCAAAACTGTTTATGACTGTACTTGAGTTCTCCAAATAAAATGCACTTTACTGAGTTTGATTAGAGGTATCAGAGGTTGTGACGTCATGTGTAAATTTTCCATAAAAAACACCTACTAAAGCACTGCATTGTTAGGCAAAAGTTCCAGATAAAGGGGTGTTTCAAAAGTGTGCAAATTCACAGGAAACATGACGAAATGAGATAATGGCAAAGCCATGTGCATTTCCTCTTCTTCCTCTTCCTATGTATGAAAAATGAGCAGGTTTGTGTCCAAGCAGTAATGTGTCCGTGGCTATTGTTTTGTCTACATGAAAATAACATACCCCACGCTACCTAGCCTTTAATGTCTGTGATGCTGGTTAGTCCTTCTGAGTCCCGTGAAGCGTGGAGCTCACTGTAACAGACACATCCGGGCTAAGCGCCGAGATTATCGCTGTGATGGGTCCAGTGCCAATCCCCCCTTCCCCCCTTCCCCAACCCGCGCCCCGCCCCCGGTGCCCCCCCCGGGGGGGGGGGGGGGCAGTTTCCGTTTTATGGCTCGAGATACTCAGGGAGTGTCGCAGACAAACTCAAATATACAGACCTCACCCTCACTCTCTTACACACACGCACACACACAACTTCTACTCATATCTTTGTGGGGACCATCCATTCATTTCTATAGGCAAAACCCTAATCCCAGTGATGACAACCCTAACCCTACCCAGCCAGAACCTTAACCAAAAGTAACCAAACAAAATACATGACGACTTTGGGCATTTTTAGCTTTTCCCCTTGTGGGAAAAGAAAAGGTGGACCCCACAACATCAAAATAACAGGTTTTTATAACATTGTAGGCATATATTTTTTCCCCACAATGTAATATATACATAACCCACCTACCCACACACTCTTATCCATACCAGATATGACATCGGAACATATAATACAACAGTGGAAAGGGCTAAGAATCGAATCAATATTAAGTGACTCTGGGGGCCAAACAAATATACAGACCCCAACCACACACATGCACGCACACACGATACTAAACGAAAGTAATGCAAAGCCAAAGTGAAAGGTAATGGAAATCCACATATCCCCGCGACAAACAGAGATTCTGCAGTCGCCAGAGTGACGTCGTCACGGAGTCCCTAAGCAAGGCCCTCAACCTCCAAAAGCTGCAGGCACTGTCTGACCCTGAATTTACAACATGTACAAATGAAAAAAGTGCCACACAAAGGGATCTCATTAACGATTCCCCTCATGTCCCTCTAAGCTCCCCCCCCCCCCGCACCTGCTCGTAGACCTTCTTGGCACTCTTGTTGTCCCCCATCAGCAGGTACCCCACGCCCAGGTCGTTCTTCAGGGAGATGTCCTCTGAGAAGATCTGCACCAGCTTCTCCAGGGTCAGCAGGGCGCCCCGCATGCGGCCTGCATCAGGGACAGGTCACGTCCCACGTTAATACACCTACGTGGCTTAACCGGCACTAAGGCAGCTTACAGTTCTTACCTGCTGGCTCACCTGTATTTTTCACTGGATGAGTCAAAATAATTTGTTTTAAGTTGCATCTTGCCTCTTTCACACCTTAATTAGCATACAAATGCAAATTAAATTGCTAGTGCAAATGTAAAAGGATAGAGAGCAGCTTCCTGTACAGGCCAATGATATGCAGCTACACAAAGCCAGCTACACAAAGCCAGACTTTGAACTGCTGCTTAGTTTTTGTAAGAGGAGGAGCTGTTTGCAGAGCAGTATCACTGCAGGTCCTATTCCATTATGAACAGAAATAGAACAAATATTTATTTCTAACCTACTACTGTCCTTTTAAATGACCCTTCGTGTGTGTGAACTTACCCTGTGCTTCCCGAAAAACCCACACCAGATAAGCCAGTGCTTCTCAATCCGGTCTCTCAATCTAGTCCATGTTTTCGCTCCCTCCCAGCTCCCCGCTATACAGTTAACAATTTTGCTCCCTCTCAGATCCCTACTAAGAGCTGAGGGGGAACAAAAATAATGGACTGTCCGAGGGTCCCTTGAGGACCGGTTTGAGAAACACTGAGATAAGCAATCCATCACAGGGCAAAAGGATGATGCGTAATTTATGGATGGGAGGTTTATTGTGTGTGTTCTTGGACTACAGGAAGGAACAGGAGCACCTGGAGAAAACTGAGACCCTGGGGGTGTGAAGCTACAGCGCTACGCTCTGAGCCAGCAGCCTGGTCGCTGTCCATCATCATGTTTTAATTTACACCTCCGATTCATATTCTCCCAGGCCTGGGGCGGGGGGTGTAAAATAAATTAACCTCGAGTACAAAAATTCTAGGGGGGGGTGACCTTGAGCAAGGTTAAGCGGCCAAGAGGAGCCCTATTACAGGAAGCATTTACAGGTACGCGTCAGGCACTGTGTGGGTCATGCGCTGTTCAATAGGAAGCTATGTGGACATAATGCACACTGTATACAAAGTGATAGGATATACTGCACCTATACTACCGAATGGCCAAGACGCTTTATATAAGAGAAAGCCCACGTTAAAATGACAAAAGTACCATACAGGAAATGCATAAATGCGTAACATGTTTATTATTACTACCAAGTATTATGGGTATTATAAGTTAGACAGGCTATGTACCATTATACAGCTGACAGTGCAGCTGCTTTCTTTACACCAGCTACTCGCGGTGCACTACAGCTGCTTACATCTGCATTATCCAGTTAGCTGGTGAGGAATTCCCAACTATATTTTAAACTTATGGGACCTTGGACATATATGCGGATGTTGCGCAGAGAGACGTTAAGTGACACTTAGCTTATTTGAATATCTGGGGGGGGGGGGGGCACAGCAGTTTAGAACGCTTTTCCTTTGAACGGAATGTCGCC
>JABFEA020000119.1:4553054-4564082 GCA_019775915.2 Cyphomyrus plagiostoma | reverse complement strand
CCCGGAGGAAACCCCACGACGACACGGGGAGAACATGCAAACTCCACACACATGGAACCAGGCGGAGACCAGAACCCAGGTCCCAGAGGTGTGAGGCAACAGTGCTAACCACTGCACCACCATGCCGCCCCGTAGATTAAATCACGCAGTTTATTTCAAAAATCAAAAATCCACGGGTCCACTTCAGCACTAGCTGCACTGCTCAGAATGAGAAACGACACAAACAGATGCGGGATAGTTTCGCCTCCATCAACCGGCATCCCGGTGACGGTGGGATCGCTGAGGCGAGCATTTAATCCGCTCTCTGACACAGCTGTGCTTCAGACCTCGTACAATGAAATCCCGCTAAACACATAAACAGCAATCTGAAAACTATGACCGTCGAGGGCACGCTTTAAAGGTTCCGCATCTATGATGAGAGATCCCTCCGCGGCGCAAGCTGGTGTGTCGCGTCACTAGGCGACGGGGCGTAGCGCCGGGGGGGCACCGCTATAAAGACATGCCACACTCTGACAAACAGATCTGCGCACATCGGGGGTGAGGGAGGTTCAATTTTTTCCCTACGGTTCCTCGAGTCGCATGTGCGACTCACTTCCCGGGGCGGTGGCGGGAAGAGGTGTGAAAAACAGGCGCCAGATCCGCTAAGTGAGAGACCTCCCCCTCGCCGTCCGGGGTACTGGCACCAGGAGGTAAATAAGATTTTTTTTTTGATTCAGTTCTCTTTCACTGTGAATATCAGAGCCATTACTAAAGCTGCACAAAAAAACTCCATAATCTTAAACGCCGGCAAAACACCTACCTGCCCCTAGCACATGCACTCAATGACAGGAAAATCCTCCGACAAAACCCGAGATGAAAAGCCCTGAAGTGGTAATCTGGGCTTGACACGCCATCAAGTGCCTTTCACCCCAAACACCCAGTACCATGGAAATAGAGATCAAACAGTTCACAGCATGGCTAGTGGTTTTATACTGACTCAAGGGGCTTTGGGTGGCTAGATGCAAATAGACGATCCCGCTTGGAGAGGCTACTCGTCCACATGGGATCCAAAAATCTCACATCATTTTACGACAGTTTAGCTTTTTTTTAAACACTCCGCCATGCGTGATCGAGTGCTGACATTTCTTTCACTGCCCTGCCTCGCATTTCTATCCCGAAAGCTTTTTATTAATTTTTTTTTTTCTCCCTAAAACCTGTTAGTGTAAAGGTCAGGGGGACCTTTTGGTGACGATAACAAATGTAATTAAACTTCAAGAGTGCACACGAGGCCTGGGCCTCCCCAGACAGCTGCAGATCTGATCCATGCTTTTGTCTCCTCGTTCCTCCATCGGCGCGCAGACAAGAACAAGACAATGGTCAAATTAAATTAAAAGAGGATCCGATAATCACACGAGTCATGTGTGACTCTAGTCATGACTAGAAGAGGACAGCGGAGCCGGCATAAAAATAGCCGACAGAATGATGATTAGAAAACCTTAGCCCATATAATAATAAAAAACAGAAAAAAAAACAAATGCGAGACAGCAAATCTTAAATAGGAATAATGAAAGGGGAAGTCCAACTAAAAAATTATATTAAACTCACTGTGATCATCACCAGATGGTTTCCATGGTTGCGAAACAGAAACTATATTAAATGCAGCACAACCAATGAACTGTGCCTTGGTTTCACAAAGAAATTGACTCTTCGACATCAAAGGACATTTCCATTGCTGTTACAAAGGGTCACACACCCCCCCACCTCTCACATTTAATATCTTTAATATTTCATGTTATGAAAGAGTGAAGAGAGCTTGAGAAATTTCCAAAATCCAGCTACCACATAGTGCCACTAGTACAAGTACAGATAATTATACATTTTACATGCTGTAATTATGGAAGAGCCACTCCCCAGTCTGCAACAATCTGTGAAGGATGTCAGGACTTTGCAGGTCCAACACAGATGGTCCGGGCTGGGACCGAATTTCCAGACACCCTGAACTTGTTGGAGACCAGCTTCATGTTCCGAAGCACTTCATATAAACGACTGACTAGTTTCAAATAGATTCCACAGATCATCCATCTAATCTAGCATAACCCTTTTGTTCAATGGACCCTCGTGTCTCACATTCCCAGAGGAAGAAGGCTCTCCACCATCACTATGCACCCAAAAATCATCTCCGACTGGCTAAATCAAACCCATGTGAACAACACTTAGAGCCTTGATGATTCATATGCTGCAGAATGTGACTCGTTAGCACAAAAGGGTTGGAAAAGGCTGAAATACTGACAAGGATAATCCAACACCCTCGCTTCTAAAGCCCATTGAATTGTAGCCCTTGCCTGATTTGACCCAGCTATGATCCACTTGGTGTATGGAACATCATGGGCAAACAAGTGAATGGCCTAGTGATTTCTCAACCCAGTTCTTAGGGACACCTAGACAGTCAACATTTTTGCTACTTCCCAACACACCTGTACCAGGTATATGGTTTATTCTTGGTTGCCTAGTTCAGATGTATTGGGAGCTGGCAGGGAGCAAAACAGTGGTGATCCCCAAGGACCAGGTTTGCGAAATACTTCTGTAGACACAGACATGCAAGAGAGGCTTCCTGTCTGCACTCCCACACACAGTGCCAGGAGATGGGTAGGGGTACCTTTTTGGCAGAGTTGGGTAATTCAGGTCCAGAGAGTATAAATCAAGATGAAGATTTTGTTTCAACCAACCAGGTGAGTACTCTGTGACTGTGACTCTATGTGCAACTGGTTGGTTGAAACAAAATCGCGGTCTGGAATTATACTCTCTGGACCTGAATTACCCAACTCTGGTTATTGGTCCCCAGAGGCGGAGAATATTTATGTGCACAAGGAATTACCTTTAGACGTGGCCGCGGATGAACCTGCCACAACGTGTGCGGCTGGTACTGGAGTGTGTTGTGCAACTGGCCCACCCACCATTAAAGAGGAGGAGACACAGCGGAATGAAGTGAGTGTAAGGGAAGAAGAGAACAAAACACATGGGCCTAATGGCTCCCAGCGTTACCGAGCCAGTGTGAGCCACCCGTGAGAGAAGTAAGCAGAGCAGATTTTCATAAGACTCCATGAAGACCTCAGGGAGAGCCGATGGTCCTCAGGAGGAGCACTAACAGAAAGCAAGGCAGCCAGCACAAACTGAAGCTGGCCCCTCCACCCCTCCAATAAAATGAAATATTATGAGAAAAGTTGAGATTTTTTTTTTAATTTTCTGTGTAATACATATAAAATATATGTAACAGCTTTAAAAACGGCAGAAACTCATAAATGATCAAAAAAATGTATACACTTTGGGGAAAAAAAGGTAAATCGAATTTGAATTGGACTGTAATATTACTGGAATTTTGTGTTAACAGCATGTTTTATAATTAAAAAAAGATATCAGTGGAACAATAGATAGAACCGCAATAATGCCTGGCTCCATGTGTGTGGAGTTTGCATGTTGCATGTTCTCCCCGTGTCATCGTGGGGTTTCCTCCTGTTTCCCCCCACTGTCCAAAGACATGCTGAGGCTGATTGGGGTTCCTAAATTGCCCGTAGGTGTGCATGTGTGAGTGGTTGATGTGTGAGTGTGTCCTGCGATGGGCTGGCCCCCCGTCCAGGGTTGTTCCCTGCCTCGTGCCCGTTGCTTCTGGGATAGGCTCCAGACCCCCTGCGACCCAGTAGGATAAACGGGTTGGAAAATGGATGGATGGATTGATTTTCTTGTAAGAAGTGCTTAGTCTATGATAAAGTGTGCGATTAGACACGACAGCTGGGCTCGTCTCTCCTTGATCACTAAGCTTTTACTGAATCTTTTAGGGTATTCTTGCTTTTTCTGACATAATTGGAAATGACAGGTGCTGTGTTTCCGCCTAGTCTACACAGCCAAGGTGCATCACACTCATGAGTCAGACTGTTTGGTTTTGCCTTGGCCACCGTCCCTTTCAATGACAAGGGAAACGTCGGAATTATAACGAACTTTGCGGTGTAACTGCTGGCCCACCAGTCACATAATTACAATGCATTTATTTAGTATACACTTTTATTCAAAGTGATGTACAGCTAAAGGCTGGGTCAGACGATGCTGCAAGTTACTGGGAGTTAAGAACCTTGTACTGGGACCCAATGGTGAAATCACTATGGAAACTCTAGGATTTGAACCTGTGATTTTCTGATTATAGTCACAGTGTCCAAACTCACTGAGCCAGACACACACATAAAGGTATAAAGCTCCTCTTCGGATCAAAGCTGCTGTGTTCACTGTTTTCCCGCCAAGAAGCTCCAGGGCCCAGAACATTCCACGTGCCGCCGTGTAAGGTGTCAGTGCACCATCCCCCCCCGAGGACTGTGTCTTTGCTTATCCGCATGAGCACAGGGCCTGGGGTGGTTGACGGACACTTGAATTCCCTCCACTTCAGCTCTGGGGAAGAGCTGCCGTCTGAACAGCCCGACGAGGGCGTCAGACAGCCACGCTCAGGGCACCAGGGTCTGCCCTGCAGGGGTGTCCAAGGTGTCCCACCATTCCTACAGCTTCCTGTCTGAGCATATAGACATAGACAATGCTTTCTCTTCCTGAGCTGCCAGGCCCTGGCACAGAATACCCTCCTCGACAGACACCGTGCGGGGAGCCAGCATGACTTTGCAATTTCACACCGGCTGCCCTGATATTATCCGCAAAGCCTCAGACATTAATGTTAGATTTATATGGTGTGTGATGGGGCACAGCACCATGGAACAGAATGCATGATGAGAATGCTACTATAGTGTTTGCCTTCTGCCATCCTCAACTGCATTACTGATGGGGGGGGGGGCCTATATAGATCCTGCTTCTTGGACTTTATCACTGATGGTGGACTGTTCGCTCACTCACTAACCTCTCTTTGAAGTCCAAGAAGATCTGACCCAAGCCATTTCCTCCTGCCAGGATGTTCGTTTCGATGGTCCTCAGTAAGGAAAAATGCACCTTGATCACATCCTAAGGGACAGAACTCATCCAATAAACATCACACAGCATGGAAGTCAACAAACAAAGACTGATGATACTACTCACCTCCAGGTTAACAAAAATGGCTTCCATATCTTGTGGACTTAAGACTTGCTTCAGTGGAATCATATAATTCTGCAATGATAATGAGGGAACACTAAAATGACAAGTGAGGCTCCCCCAGAGAGGACAGTATGCAAACGCAGTGTGGGGCTGAAGAGGTGGACACCCTCAAAAACGTCAAACTCCAGCCCGGTCAAACGCAAATACTTTTTTAATTAGTGCCAGGTTTGCACCTGAAACACCAGGTGTGGTGACTTCCTGTCAAAATAATTACTCTGCTAAAGCAATTAAGGGCTGATTCTGTGCAAGAAAAAAAAAAACAACATGACATGTGGCCTGTCAGGACTCAAGTCTCTGACAAACCTTGACGCCTTTATTCAAAGAGGTTACGACATGTTGTTATGGCAACCTTAATCCTACTCTGACTTACAATTATAGATCACCCTGCAAGTTTAAGGTTTTCCTAAAGCAAAATCTCTTGACATAATTTATAGTTACTATAAATTCAATGTTAAATATCAATAATAAATCCCCTGAATTCCTCCACATTTTCAAGCCTCAAACCTCTTAAACTCTAAGACTAACTGTAATGGGCATTTAAATCTGTCGAATTCTCGGTCATATTTAGGCCATCCCGGTCCAAACAAACCAGTTTCTGGGCCAGGATGCTGAACGAATGTCGAATACCTTATAAGCATTATTTTTTAGAAATGGTGCTATTTTTCTCAGTGTATCAAAATAGTCCATGATCATCCTCCAGAATCATGCGATATAAATGTCTCCAGGACTTGCCCACCTTGAACCATGCGGAGCTGCTTCCCACACCCTCATGCTCTCACCAAGCTCTCGTCAAGGCAGCTGGTAGCTTCATTACCTTCTCAATATCTTCCAGTGTCTTGTAATACTTTGCTTCCGTTTCGCGAATTTCCACCAGACAGCAGTTTCGTTTGTCCTCTTCTGACATGCCCATCTTCTGTTCCGTTGCATAAAAAAAAAAAAAAGACAAACACAAACAAAAAAATTTACCATTTTCGGAGAGCTCCATTCGGGTCACTTTGGTGAATCGTTTATGGGAGGTCAACAAATAAGGTCATAATGGCTTTCAGAAGAGCACTGGACAATAGAAAACGCTATGAAAACCTTAAGCACTGGCACATAAGTGGCAAACTGCAGTTAAAACTGTGTGTGTCTCATGTTTTATGTTATACAATCATCTATACTCAAGGGCATCTATCTCTAAAAGGCAACAGCATTTAGGGTATGCTTATACTAAGGATTTAAGAAAATTTCTGAGATCAAATAATGTCATTTAACAATTCATTAGAAGGATGTATAACACAGAGAAAGAACGAGGCAAAAATAAATTAAAAGCATCAGCCTATGTTATGCCAAGACCAACTCATTGTTATCAATGCCAATAGAAAAAAATATCACGGTATGTCTTAAAACAAAAAAAAAAAGAACAGCATGTATTTCGCAAGTATCAGCGACTCCTGAAAAATCGAGTGATTGTTTCAGAACATTGAGACTTCATTTGAATAAATTAAAATAAATGAGAACAAACTGCCGTTACAGAGATCAAAGAGCACTGGAAAGTATTTAAAATCAGTCTCTTAAGGCACTGGGCCCATCTGGAAAAGTTTGAAAGCAGTTTTAAAAAAAAAAAAAAAAAAAAAAAAAAATTTTTTTATAAATTAATAAAACGAATAAATGATAACCGCAATCTGTTGCTAATTTCAAAGCGTTACGCCAGACAAACTTCGGGGGAAAAAGTGACACTCTGCTGCACAAGCGTGGGAGTTCCTGAAGTGTCTGATCACCCTGTCACCACCCCAGAACAGTTACCGTGTCCTAGCAACACATCGAGAGCAGAGCCCTGCGTGCGTGTCTATGTGCAACAACGTGATTAGCCGTCTTTGGGGAAAAAAATGTTGAAAGTGCCCACAAGACAAATGCAGTTTTTCTTGCTTTTTATAAAAATGAAGAGCGCTAAACCTTTGTCTTTGTTATCAGTTTTCATCTTGTGTTTTGGTGTTGGATTGTCAGCTAAGTAAAATGTCACCAAAGATATATTTGTGTGCAAATGAAGAGGAAGAAAGGGTTGAAGAATGTGTCCAGCAAAAATCAGGAGGCTAATTAAGCACTCTCACACTCTCTCTCACACACTCAAACACACTGTCCATTCAACTCTATGGGCAAATAACCCCAACAATGGCATCCTTTTTGTTTTTGATATGCATTCACAGATTTTTTATAAAATTGAGGTTTTTATCACATTTTGGTCCCCACAATCTAATGTATATCTGACACGCACACACACACACACACACACACACAGTTGTGTAATCATATATTTTGGGGACAGCTCATTCATTTCTAAGGGAAAAATACTAATGCCTATGGCCTTAACCATTAAGTTTTTGCATTTTTAATGTTTTCATTGCAGTCATGGATTTTTATAAAATAGAGTTTTCCCATAAGGTAAAAAAAACAGGGTATTCATCACGTTGTGGGGACATGTGGTCCCTACAAGGTGAGGTATATCTGGACCACACGCACACACACACACACACACAGACACACACACACAGACACACAAAGTGATCAGCAGCCATTTCTCCACACGGTTTGCTGTTTTGCTCTGAGTAACTTTGTCGACTTCGGTGATCTCCGAGGGGAGGCACAGCCAACATCGAAAAGTTACGCTTGATGGCGTCACGGATCACAACTGCTCCTCCCGGTAAATGCTACACTTCCTTTCGCTCTTGTTACTTCACCGCTGCCACGAAAAGTGCTTTTTTCTTAAAGCAATTAGTTCTGCTGAATCATGGAACAGGACACTGGCCACGCCCACTGGGTTTGTGCGGCGATCACAACACGATGTGGCGGCTTACCTGCATGTACCTTATCTGCAGCATAAAGGAACAGGAGAGAGAGGTAAGATGGGTGAAAGGAGCGAAACCCCCCCAGTGTGGCTTTAATATCACTCTTAGGATGCACATTTCAGCGCTGGCCGTTTAGGGCCTAATATGTGTATCTTTTCATCAAGGTGCCTTTGGGGAAGCGAATACAGAACAGGGCTGCATTTCCAAGGAAAGGTCATGGGGGGGGGGGGGGGGGTCACCAAAGCACCAAGCCGCAACACAGATGAGTTTACACACCATGGGCTGTCGCACTTCCACCATTATGATGTCCGCGTAGAAATAAACCCCGTCATCATCACAAGGCACGCAGTCGTAGATGTCGTCTTCCCCGACGTCGTGCTCGCTGGAGGATTATTACAGACAATAGAAGGGAATTAAACGGCCAAAATATGTGTGAAATATAAAAACCAAAAAAGTACAATAATTGCATGGGACAGTGGCTAAGCGATCTGCCTCACATCCAGGGCCAACAGAGGAACTAGGACACCTTGGCGTGGGGGGGCAAGTTAACATTCTGTCAGGAGGCCCAGATTCTAGGTACATCCCGGTTCGCATCTGAAGGGGTTCGAATCCTTCCTCTATCAAGTGTGACCACTTTCTATTCCCTCTGTACCAGTGTGTTTCCCTCCGCAGTCCAAAGACATTCCGATTGGCTAACTGGCATCTTTAAAATAATTTGTAACATGTGGGACTGGGCATATGTACCCTGTGATGTCCAGGTTGTATCCTCGTGTCGTGCCCTATACTGCCTCGGATAGGCTACAGACCCCCCCCCCCCAACAACCCAGTCCAGCATAAGCAGTTGGATGGATGGATAGACTAAATCTGCTTCTTTGCATGCAGATACCGCGACACTGAAACCCAATGCTTTACGCCAATGCAAAATTAACCAGTTTCCTGGATTATTCGATTACAAAATGCAACTGCTGATACCAAAGAACAACGAGTACATAATGTGTGACAAAATCCATTCAGAAGTAACGAAGAAAAGGAACGATGGGGGGAAAAAAAAACAGCGGATCGCCAAAACCAGGCAGGAAAAAGACACACGAGAAATAAATCTTTTTTCTTCATTAAAATTCACAGTTGTTTTTTCCCTTACTCTTTCTTTTGTTAAGCCTTTGATGCATATTACCTTTTATACCCAAGGGACAAATTACCCTCAGCAAAGCTTTTTGATAAAGTAGTCTTTTCTTCTCCCCAAAATCATTCTGTTTTTTCCTTCCATCTCAGACTCGATTCAGGGTGCTAGAGAGAGGGCCAGGTTATAAGTTGGCTTGTTTGCAGCAAACCCATTGGAATAGCCTGGCAATAGAACATTCTAATTTGTCCAGTGTTCAATACTTAATTACTTGACATTAACAATGTGCTTTAGCTGAACATTGTGGGTCTGACACCAGACCTGTTCAACTGATCAGTGTTTCTCAACCCAGTCCTTGCAGATCCCCAGATGGTCCACTTTTGCTCCCTCCCAGCTCCCAAAACACCTGTACCAGGTTTTATGCATTCTTGATTGTTTAGCGCATTCTTGATTGTTTTATTCAGGAATTGAGAGTGAGCAAAAATGCATACTGTCCAGGGCTCCCCAAAGACTGGGTCGAGAATTACTGCCCAAGTGTGATGCCTTCATAAAGAGAGCCGTTTCACTGTCCCAAGAAACCTTCCCTACTCTCCATTTCCACAGAAAAACACATTTCATTCAAATGGCTGGGGAAGAGTAGAGGGAGCAGCCGGATGTCATTTAGATGGCCACCCGGCCTCAACAGACATTCAGAGCAGAGAAAACTGCATTTCGTTATGACAGCTTGCGTTACACAGTCCCCGCAAAGTTCTCTTCTGGGACCCTGCAAAACATAACTAGTTTCGCTCACCCAGAACATCCAAGTGACTGTGCGTGGCTTCATTTTCATACACAAAACTGTCATCTGCCTTAATGGACTGGGGGGGAGAGTGACAGACTGAGAAATGAACTGGAAAACAGCTCGAAGAGTGACCAGGCGCCGTTACACCACCTAAGGACTGTTAGAAGTTTTAATTGAGCGTTTCATGGTCCGGTCCACAAAATAAATACCATCTCCAAGGCACCCTGGTGATATTCAGTCCATAATGCATGCAGCCATGGCCAGCTGGCTTGAAATGCTCATTGGCAGCCCTAAAACGAATTTTATTTATTTGCTTGTTTGTTTATTTGCTTTTAATTTGTACTGTTTTCTGGTGCAAGTCTGGCCCACAGATGCTCGTGATCGAGCCAGAGGAAGAGAGTGTTCCGGGGAGGCTTACAAATGCAGCGTCTGCCGGACCGTACAGCACGGGGGAGGGTCAGCTGCCGTCCTGAGCCGGAGGCGAACACTTGGGAGCTGGCTGCAGGGGTGTTTGTTACAAAGCCACCCCCCCACACACAGGGGAGCCACGCCCCCCTACAACAGGGAGCCCACTGCCCTCAAAGGCAGCCAGGGTTCACTCTAAGAAAATGTGCACCAACTTCTCAAATGCCGTTTTTGTGCATTACCATCTGATGCATGGCCGATTCTGGAAGGGGGGGGGAAATCAGGCTGCAGGTTTGCAGCTGACAGCTTGCGGATCTGCTGCGACGGAAACATAAACAAAGAGGCGTCGGTCAATTAAATGGTCCTGGGAGTTCACATGCCTCAGGGTGCGAGAAACGTGCAGAGACTGAGGACAGTTATCAGCTCTTTGAAAATGAAAGGGCATATAGAGGGGCAAGGTCATGCCTCATAGGGCAATAACATCACCAAAGAGGCACTGCTTGGGAATACAGCTCAGAGCCAATCACATCTCACCGTGGGGACATATGACCAGTTGTTGGTGCAGCTAAAATCAGCTAGCTGAAAAAGGCTTTGCTTTGCTGCACTGCACTACAGGCACAGACACGCCAAAGCATTTGGCGGAAATTGGCTCCCTGCAGGACAAGGGGGGGGGGGGGGGGGGCTGCAGGTGCTTCAGACAAAAAAAGGGTCATTATTAATAGCGCCAAAGACGAAAACAAAAGCCAACAACCAAAATTCACAAAAAAAAAACAGCTGCAGCACCATTTAAAACAACA
>JABFEA020000119.1:4537072-4552954 GCA_019775915.2 Cyphomyrus plagiostoma | reverse complement strand
CCCCCCCCCCCCCCCCCCCCCCCCCCCCCCCGCCCCCCCCCCCCCCCCCCCCCCCCCCCCGCCCCCCCCCCCCCCCCGCAGGTGCTTCAGACATACTAAGGGTCATTATTCATAGCGCCATAGACTAAACCAACTGCCAACATCCAAAAGTCACAAAAAAAAAACTGCTGCAGCTCCATTTAACACAACAATAATAGACCTGTTAGTCAGCGATATTAAGAATGCGCAGTAACAGAAAGCGGAATGACTAACATGTCCGTAGTGTCGCCCTCACACCGTCTGCATGTGGCAAGTCCAGATCCTCATCTTCCAGCCTCTGGACTCCTGATGACACACGCCCAGCTGCGAGTCACATTCTCGGAATTACCGTCTGCCAGGGGAAAGCAGTGCACGAGCATCTCACCCCCGGGAGGCCAAGTAGCCGATACAGCCCGTAGCTAGAACTGGCCGCTGCATTTCACGTTAGCGCATCATCACACGCCGCATGTGTAAGTCCCTTCACAACACAACTACAGAAATGGAAGCCAAAAACACCATCGGTCTCTATTGCTGGAAAGCCATAGAGCTGAGTTATTAGCAAACCACAAAGCCTCTCGTCGCTGGTGCACCCGGAGCGGGATGCGATCCAAGCGCAGGAGCTGCCAGCCAAGCTAGCATGAAGCGGCACGCCATCCGCCACCAAGCGCACGGGGCTGTAAATAAAATACCTGCCCAGTTACCTCTGACCCTGGGGTCTGAGCACAGCTGGATGCAGGAAACCGGGGAGAGAAAGTGCTTAGAGAACTTAGAAAAGCTCTGCTTCCTGCTCTGCAGCACCTGGCTAGGCGGCTTTCGATCGGCCTCTGGCGGCCCTGCCAGGCGCTCCATTCAAGCTCCGCCACCTGCTGAATGGAGGGAGCAAATGGCAGTGATGGAACATTTCCCATAATGCATCTGTGGGGAGCACCTCCGTGGGAAAAGTGTTTCCAGATCCACTTTTTATGTGTCCACCTTCCAGGTGGTGTTAGGCACCTGCAGAACATTTTCACATTCGTGGAATTTGGGCCTGATATATCTACAGTATTTGTCCATACAGAGCGGATCCACATTTAGTTACATTTAAACGAAAGGTAGATCTGCCCATGAGAACAGACAGCTACAAGCAGGATGACAATTCAGCTTCGGTGTATTAAACATCTCGGCAGTGTTTTAAGGTGGCCCACATGCCACCCACCACTAACACCGCATAGAGACACATAGCTGAGACCTCGATACACGTGGAACAAAGCTGTCACCTATCTAAAGTGCACTAGAAAGGATTTTTACTATAAATTTTGCCCATGACATGATAATCAGCAACACAACTTTCTGTGTGTCTAAATGCAGAATGCCCAGCCTTGTGTGACACAAAAAACAACAAATTTCCATTTTATATAGTTCAGCAAATAAAAAGTTAAATTTATGAACAACTGGAGGTCATACAGCAGTTCCTATAGATTTTGTGTCTGGCTGCGGAGAGTGAAACACAATTAAAACTGAAGCATAATCAATATTTCTGAACAATTTTTTCAATAGGTCGCATCCACTAACATTCTAGAGCTTGCCATTGTGAAATTCTGAGGGACACCAAACTGATATAGCAGGATATTTTGGTTAAGAGTTCAGCCAGACCCTGTAACAGTCTTCTTCAGGGTAGTGCCATCATAAGCCAAATGTGAGACAGCGGCCTTTTGTTTGCTGTTGGCAATACAGCTCATATTAGTGCAGTGGAAGTCAAACAGGCCCTTACACACCATAAGTGAGTAGAGAATGTCATGTCATATTTAAAATTGGACAAATTTAAGTACTTTGTAAATGGTTCAATCCAGAAATTTTGGAGTCTGGAGGTCATTTCTGCTCTAGTGTAACACACACACACATTGTAGTTGGTGGTGCCCTGTGCTTTTTCCTGTTAATGGTTCTGTATTATTATATTATCTGCCGGGAAAGCTTCATAAAAATATTTGTTAATAAAAGCTCATTCAAAGTATTATATTTTTCCTTTTTTTTAATGTTAAATGTATAAAATTCCCCCATCTGATTCCTTAGTGCAGATTCCTGTACATTATGGACAAAACTGGGGGTAGAATGGTAAGGAAACTCCTTCACCCAAAAATAACAACATACTGACCAAAAAGACAACAGGTATTCTGTGGAACACAAATATGTAAAGAGACAAACTGATAAAAAACGATCATGCTTTTTTCCCTTGGAGCATATGGACGGAAACATTGTGACTCTACTTTTCAGGCTAATGTCATTAATACGGGATACGAATCTGTGGTCATTATGTGGTCATGCATAGTTAAACATGCACCATTCCTAATTTTTAATTTGATAATCTTAGACGGAGAACTTCAATCAATAGATGGAAGAATTTTTATCTAAAAAGTGTGAAACAAAATAAATATCTTTTTCTTGTGTATAAATGCAGACTTTTTTATTGGACGTTAAGGGGGTGGGGGCTGGTACAGAGAGCATTCATCATCTGTCAGAGCAGTGTAGCGGCAGATTAACTTACAGGAGTTTGCAGATCTGGCTGATTCTTAGTTCTGCTCTCACATCAGCATCCCAAACACCAGCGATTCCGCTCGTTTCCGGGCCACAGACGCCACGCAAACATAATTTATTCATGAGGTGGCAGCACACATGCTTTCCCATCCATCTGGACGGCTCTTTCACTCTCGGTGACAAATGACACCTATCTGCACGGAACGCCTAATTATTTTGCATGAATCAGATGCGATGGGGCGCGGTGTGGCCCCCCTCTCTGCCGAACGCCTGTCTCCGTAGAAATGGAGTGTGCATTTGCGTGTCTGTGCATGAGCCGGCCTGCGGGGGCCCGGGGTGACGGATCGGCCACTCACTCCGCCAGCTCCTCCAGGCTCCGGTACACATCGTCCTCGTTCAGCGTGGTGTCCTCTGATGGGAAGGGCCTTTGGTGGAACACAGAAGACAGAAATCAGGGTCCTAGAACCCACAACCATCCATAAACCTCAAGACTCAATCTGTCAATCTTCACTGTAAGCAATGTGACAAATAATAATGTCGCAAAACTAATAATTATTACATAAGAACATAAGAACTATACAAACGAGAGGAGGCCATTCGGTCATCAAGCTCGCTTGGGGAGAACTTAACTAATAGCTCAGAGTTGTTAAAATCTTATCTAGCTCTGATTTAAAGGAACCCAAATATTCAGCTTGCACTACGTTATCAGGAAGACTATTCCATACTCTAACGACACGCTGCGTAAAAAAAGTGCTTCCTTAAATCCAGTTTGAAATGTCCTCCTGCTAATTTCCACCTATGGCCACGAGTTCTTTTATTTGAACTATTCATTCACCCATCTTCTTACCAAAGTGCACCCGCACATAGCAGAGGTAGGATTCGAACCCACAACTGGAGATGTGAGAAGAGTGCTACCCAATCAGTAATATGAAAATAACATGTAGAGTGGCTCAGCAAAGTCATACATATACACACTCTGTATTTATGCGTTGTTATTTTTTTTTAAGGTAGCTAATGATCTCCGGGCCCATCATTCAAAAATGGTTATTTCATTTTATGTTTTTAGACAGCTGACTAAGGTGTCAAAAGAGTAAAAGGTGGGAATAAGCCCATAGAAATTCTGGAGAGGCTATTATCTGCAGGATTCAAGCCCAGAATCCGTCATCTTAACAAGTCTGTTCTCAGTTCATTCTGCTTCATTTGTCATTGAGTTCTTTCACAGAAGAGGGTAACCAGCAGCTTGAAATTGAAGTTCAATTGATTTGATTAAGCAATAACCAGAGAAACGATCCATAACTGCTCAGGGGCATGTTTTCTGTCTTTTTGAGAATATAAACAAATCATTTATCAATCATCAACAATGGGCCCCCAACAGGCTGCAGGGGGCATCAATAATGCTGTTATATTTTACACCATGTGGACTCCCACCACGACGAACAGGAACACACACACGCGCACACACAAGCTCCAAGTTCAATGACAACTAAAGCTTTTACCAGAATTTTACCACATATTTTTACATAAACATATTAAAAGTGTGATGTGTCAACAGATAATTACAGAAGTACATCTTCCAACAATTTCAGTGACCACAGAAATTAAATCAATATTATTCTACAGAGATGCTCATGAGAAAAATCCCCCACAACATAATGAGCCCCCGCCCCAACCTCCACCCCCCAGTAGAACTGGTAGGGATATAGTCTACCATATTCATCTAGAATCAGTATACAACCAAAAAATGTTCACAGCATAATTGGGGAAAGAAGTTAATTTACACAGAAATGCATTGCATGAATTAATCACACATAACATGCTGAAAATCAGTCACGTGTTGAGAAGCCGTGCTAGAAAAAGCATGTATGTCGCATGCTTGAGTGGCTGTGCAGCAGTACTGAGGTTGCCTCGATGATGATACCATCAACCAGCAGAGATAAGCTTGTGAAGACTAACAGAGCAAACTTGTATAAAGACCAACTTCACCTGGTTCACAAATACTGAGATGCCACAGGAAAAAAAAAAAAATCACCATTAATGCACATCGCTTGATGACCACAGAAGCGATGAACCCCGGTAGCCAGTAAGACAACAGCAGAAGGAGGGGCCATCGACGTGATGAAGAACCTAAAACCTGAAGTGTGCTGTGTGTCACAGAGCAAACAACAACAGGTGCTACAGCGGTGGAGCGATCACACCTGATGCGAGAGGAAAGTCTATAGACAGTGATCTCCATTCAGGGAAGCGTGTAACAATGCAAAGCCACCCACCAGCGCTGTGATCACGTCGACTTCTGATTAATCCCGTAAAATCCTTACCACTCTACCTGCTGAAGGAGGAGAATATTTACACTGAGACTGCCGTCTTGGGAAAAATAAAAGGGATGCACTACATGAATTCAGACAGCTTTAGATGAACTGGAAAAATGGGAGCTGGCATTTCTGGAAGGAATGTGAGCTTGTAGCAACTTACAGACGGGACCATTGCCCTCCCACATGTGGCCAGACATCTAGCAAATGCTCCTCAGCAGACTGCCCTGTACCAGACCATCTGCTTGACCTTATCTCCTTTGACAAACTGCGCCCACTCCAGTGTGTTTCTGCAGAAAGGCCTGGTCTCGTTGACTTGGCTTTCGGGGGTGGGCTGGGCGGCAGACATGATCTTCCACAGCAATTAAAGTGTGGGGGACAAGCTGAGGCTTTGGCGTGTGGGGGCGAAAGAAAAAAAAAAAATAACACAGCCATCCAGACATGCTGAGATTATTGGAAGAGCTTCCAGGCAATGTATGTTTGCTCGACAAATCCTGAGTAAGACTTCTGAAGTATAACACCAGATTGGACTTGATGGAGGACATTTAAACAGAATGGGGGGGGGGAGTAATTCAGGAAGGATGAGAATGCACCTTTGTAGAAAAAGAAAGGAAGGGGAAAGCGCAGAGCAAGGAAGAGAACAACTGGCAGTTCACTGTGCCCACTGAGCTGATAGTGGGCTCTTCACCCAGGGCATCACAAATGTGGCGCGATGAGTCTTCAATCCCACAAAACCTGTTGTCTCACCACCACCCAGCCACCTGCATGTATGTATATTAAAGCCCCATCCATGGGAGATGTTTGCTTGATGTTTTGTTCATGATTCATTTTCCTGAACTAGAGCTCCCTAATTGGCCTGACACATGCCTTTGTGTTAGCCATAAATTAGCATACCAAGCTCACAGATGTCGGAACAATAATGATAAGACCACCCTGTGCCCTGATATTCTCTGCTTTATGTTCTCCAGATAATTATAAAGAAGTCTCACCCCCTTGTGTCTCTGGCCTCCTCTCCTTTTCACGCAAGAGGCAATTGGGGTAATGGGAATGTCCTTTGGTGTATGAAATTCACCATGATCGTGGGGTGCGCACATACATGTAGGCGGGTGGTTAGGGTGGCGGCAGCCGGTCACAGGTCCCATGCCAGCTGATTTCAGACCCGGGTGCCAAGGTTACGCAAAGCACCAGAACACAGCCTCAGATGTACAGGCAGATAGATCCATGCACTGTATAGCGTATGCTCAGAGAATCTGCCAGGCAGACGTAATTAATATTTAAGCAGCTTCCAAGAACAAGTCTCACAAGTAGAGGAAACAGGTGACAGAAAACATGATAGACTTGCAAATTAGTCACGGAAGACGGAAGGCCGCAGAACCGAGAATTACAACGTGCATCACCTTCCAGTTTAGCCCAGTCATTCCTGCTGGGTCTCAGAACCTGTAAAGTAACCATCACCTTTCAACAGGGATCTAAAGACCCGATCTGTGGACCATACCTTTGATGCTCACTGCTTATGGAAGGCATGTAAAATGACCAATAAGGGATGCAGCGGACCCAACATCCCAAAAGCATCACACTGTTGTACTTTGTAATGCAAATGTACTTAACTGGCTTCGGCTATTTACCTAGCTAAGTGGATAACTTGAGAAATAAGAAAAACACTGAAAAATAATTAACCACTCGGGTTTAAAGTCTCCACTAAATTATTATATAAGAGGCGCATTGTAGTCGAGACTCTGCACTATAGACTGTTGCCTGAAAAGCACTCAACATGGCCGATGTCCTTCCTCACCGATAGCCGATCACAGGCATTTCCAGTAATGAGTACAACAAAGACAGTCAACCTTGGGAGGGGGGCGAGTGTCTGTATTTTACTGTGGCGGCTGGAAATGGGCCATCAGCTCGGGCCAGAAGAACCTTTTTGGTGTTCGCTGCACCCTGATGGCTGCTCTGTCTGGCCAGGCCAGGGTGTGTCTTTGCTGGTCAACGGTTCAGTCAGATTTTTTAGCTCAGTCTTGTGGTCACGTGGCCATTAACCTCCATAATCTCCAACGCTACATCACAAAGCAGGAAAACCCCAAGTCTATCTGAACGGCTGCATCCACGCGGCTGGAAACACTGGAGGACGTGACTCTCAGCGGGGGTGGCCCAGCCCGTCCGCAAGCACAGGGCCAGATCAGCCCCAGAATTAAAATCTCCTCATCAATAACAATCCCCCCGCCCTCCACGTCTGCATCCATGGCCTCAGAGCCAAACTACCACTCTGCCAGGGTGTGGGAAAGACTTAATGCTTCCGATTTAAGGCCCCCAGAGAAATCCACCAGCAAAGTTTCCTCCAGAAAAGATGATGTGGCCTCAACCACACCGAACACCCCCAGCGGCCGGGGTTTAAAAAACACAAAACAGGCGTAGCTTTGAGCTAAGCTAATGAGCTGCTTACTGTGGTTACTGGCGGAGCAAATCTATATATCTACATACTTGTACAAGAGGGTTAGAGGTCTGTCGGCCCAGCATTAAAGAGCTGGAATGTCTCAGGGTTCTAGAGCACGTACAATCTGTTGCTAAGCAATAGCGTTTCATTAGTGTTCTGCGACTCCCGCTAGGTATTCGTTTTGGGGGATGTGGTACAGCCCTATTTTATTCAAATAAAATTAACAACATTTTTAGCAATGCAGCTTCCAGTAACGAAGCAATTACGGGAATATAAGGCAGGAAATGCTTCCAGTGGTTTGCGGCAAGCAGGCCGAGGAGGTAAAACATTCTGATGGCAATGCAGTCCCTTGGTTACCATTGCCCGGGGCAACACTCTCGGTGACGGTGGGAAAGCCTTGCAGACAAGGGCGGCAGGATGGCATGCTTTTACGGCAGTGGGACGTGTGCGACCTCCAAACAGGCAGCCTCACAAGGGGAGCGGGGCACGTGTGCATGTGTCCGCTTGTGATTGTGCACACTCGGGTAAAGGCTCTGTGAGCAGTGGTGTGCTAACGCCTGACGTGCCGCTCAAACCGCGTTGCGGCATGGGGGGGGCCTCCAGCCAGAAGCCTGGGCGAGGGGAAGCAGAAGATCGGGGGAAGGTGGGGGCCGGGAGATGTGTGATTCTCACCTCATCTGCAGGCCTCTCTCACTGTGAGCCGAAAGGGAACAGCCTCCAAGCTGATGCCAAACCACAGAGACAAGAAGACCCACCCTGGAGGAACCCAGCCCCGAAAGAATGACCCCCCCCCCGGCTGAGTCACCGCTTTGAAGGTGTCATACAGCCTGGGACATCAACGACCCTTAAATCTTTTAATGCCTGTGATGTATCGGGGGAGGAGGTTAAACGTTGCGATGAAAGCGGAGAGAGGAGATTAAATGGCGTGATCATAGCAAGTCTGTAATCGATGACACACGGCATGGCACACTGGAGGGGTAACACATCTGCACGAGCAATCATTGTTTCCAGAGTACTTCATTATCTCTAGCTAACAGCCGCACCCCTCCAGTACATTATAAATTTCTATGTCATAGCCATTCTATATACATTTTCAGATCTTCAGCCTTACTCATGTGAATCTGAACTTTGTCCAAACTAAACAGATTGAAATGCTGCTGACCTCAGTACAACATAGCAGCAAACAGGCAGCAATATTTTCTTGCACCTTTCAAGGTGCCACTGAGGAAAATTATTGGAAGCGGTGACCTGGACAACGTATTTGTTCCCAGTCAGTCTGTTGAGCTAATTGGGAGCATGACTGAACAAACTAAGAGGGGTACATCATCCCCCACCCATGTTAGAGGGGCATGTAATCCACTGGGAAGACATTCCTGTGTAAGTACGTGTGTGTGTGTGTGTGTGTGTGTGTGTGTGTGTGTGTGGGTGTGTGTGGGGGGGGGCATACCTGATCCCTTTATTCTGCGCGATGCTGTGATGTGAGATCCTAGACAGCGCAGAAATAACCTGGAAGAGAAGAGAGAGACTTTCGTTAGAGCATAAAGGGATATGAAGTGTGTGACCTTTATACAGAAAAGCGCTTTAGGCTTTGGTGGAGGACATACAGGAATTACAGATGGAAAAATGACCTCACTGAGAACTGAAAGGAGTAAACAGACAGCCAGGCAGCCGGATAGGTGCAAACACTGCCGGCTGCCAATTTAATGGGGATGTTTACAGGCACCTGGCTTTAAATGGCCCCCTGCGTGGTCACCGACCGTCCCCTATTGTCACGGATCTGCCCACTCGCGTTACGCCGCAATTACAAGGTTAAATGCACATGGTATTTAGACTGATTCAATTCCACTCCGAGTCGTATGTGAGGGGACTCTCAAGAGGCTCGTGGGACTTGGTGGGGGAGGGGAGCAGGAGCGTGATGGGAGCAGAGGGGGGGCGAGGCAGCGAAGAACGGCCCATTTCACTTCCCATCGTGCTTATGGGCACACGGCTCATTGTGAGCCGCCTACGGCAGCATGTTACCACCGTGGATAAAAATCCCCTTTTCCGAGTCAAGCGGAATAGATAGTCGCCAATCCCCCCTCCACCTGGACTCTCTGGAATGGACACCCACCATCCTCAATGTGCAGGCAGCGCTAAACCAGATCTCAGCCACTTTAACGGTGTCCCGTTAATTGGAATGACTAATCGGCAGCGTGCTTATATGAACAACCAGTACAAGTACCAGAACCGTCCTTGGTGCAGAATTACTTACCACAGGCGATTAATCTCGACATTTATATTCTGACCTCAATTCATCAATAGCTCAATTACACAAAATTTTTATTCTAATTTGTCTTGTACATCTTGCATGTACAATGTGACCGTAACTCCACAAGGCTTGTTCTGAGCAGGTTGGCGTACAGAAGAGTATGACATGTGGGCAGAGTGGCAGAAAAAGGACGGGCATTTCCTCATTATGTTATGTTGTTATTATATAATGAAAATCGCAAGAACAGGGAACAAGAGTAAGTTTAAGTAATGGGATACAACCGGGGGCATGGTTCAAATGTAACCAATCATCAGTGATTTAACAGAGGAGAAATCCCTCCTTCATCACCTGACTTTCCCTACCTTGTCTCACAAGCCTACGAACAACACCTCAGGTGGCTTATGGGATCTTTTATCTGATTGGCTCTTGTGGCCTTATACCCAGGCACTGCTCGGCCCCTCAATCAACAAACAGAGATGGTTTGCCGTGTGTGCCAGTAAGATTCCCGTCACAACAGCAGGGGTCTGACCAGCCCCCTAACCCCCCCACCTGCTCCCATGCTCGTGTCCATCCGTTTATGAATATTAATGGCTCAGGCTGTCGACAAAGTGCATCCGCACAAGGGCTGGGAAACCCCTTTCCCAAAAGGACCATCAGGCTGGCTGCTGCCTGCAATTCCCTCTGCCCTGCCGCCCCGCATTTTCCTCCATTAGCCACATGAATTGTGCTCCTCAGGGGAGCCCCTGGTCCTTGGCACAACGCGGATAGAGAGGAGTGCAGGGCTCCTTCACAGACTACCTGCCAGTACGCGGAGGGAGAGAGGAGCATGGGGCTCCTTCACAGACTACCTGCCAGTACGCGGAGGAAGAGAGGAGCTCTTTCACAGACTGCCTGCCAGTACGTGGAGGGAGAGAGGAGCATGGGGCTCCTTCACAGACTGCCTGCAGGTACGTGGTTGGAGAGAGGAGTGCAGGGCTCCTTCACAGACTACCTGCCAGTACATGGTGGGAGAGAGGAGCGTGGGGCTCTTTCACACACTGCCTGCAGTTACGTGGTGGGAGAGAGGAGCGTGGGAGAGAGGAGCATGGGACTCCTTCACAGACTGCCTGCCAGTACACGGAGGGAGAGAGGAGCATGGGGCTCCTTCACAGACTGCCTGCCAGTACACGGAGGGAGAGAGGAGCGCGGGGCTCCTTCACAGACTGCCTGCAGGTACGCGGTGGGAGAGAGGAGCGCGGGGCTCCTTCACAAACTGCCTGCCAGTACGTGGAGGGAGAGGGGAGCATGGGGCTCCTTCACAGACTGCCTGCAGGTACGTGGTGGGAGAGAGGAGCGCGGGGCTCCTTCACAAACTGCCTGCCAGTACGTGGAGGGAGAGAGGAGCATGGGGCTCCTTCACAGAGTGCCTGCCAGTACACGGAGGAAGAGAGGAGCATGGGGCTCCTTCACAGACTGCCTGCAGGTACGCGGTGGGAGAGAGGAGCGTAGGGCTCCTTCACAGACTGCCTGCAGGTATGCAGTGGGAGAGAGGAGCGCGGGGCTCCTTCACAAACTGCCTGCCAGTACGTGGAGGGAGAGAGGAGCCTGGGGGTCCTTCACAGACTGCCTGCAGGTACATGGTGGGAGAGAGGCGCGTGGGGCTCATTCACAGACTGCCTGCCAGTACGTGGAGGGAGAGAGGAGTGTGCGGCTCCTTCACAGACTGCCTACAGGTACGTGGTGGGAGAGAGGAGCGTGGGGCTCCTTCACAGACTGCCTGCCAGTACGTGGTGGGAGAGAGGAGCGTGGGGCTCCTTCACAGACTGCCTGCCAGTACATGGTGGGAGAGAGGAGCGTGGGGCTCCTTCACAGACTGCCTGAAAGTACGCGGAGAGAGAGAAGAGCGTGGGTTCCTATAAAACATTTTTTGTCAGGAACTGAGCACCAGTGGTACCTTTGTCCTGTTCAACTTAAGGCACCGGCAGTGAGGTCGGAGACAAAAAAAATGGAGGCATAGAGCTTCAGAGCCACCACAGTCCCACAGGTCATGGATAGAAGATGTAAATGGTGGTGATTCAGGAGTTTTCCCCCCCCATCTTTAATGAGCCGTCACACATGAGTGCCCCACCTACCCAGTGGACCCTGACATCTCACACATTCGCTGGCCACAGCGCAGGTGATGGGGACGGGGGGGGGGGATTGGGGGGTGGGCACAACAGATGGCTAAGGGACCCACAATGCTCAGCTTCATCAATAATGAATAGCCCCCCCCCTGCCACCACCACCAGCCCCCTGAGAGAAGAAATCGAGCGTGGACCTGTGGTCCCGGTCTAGTGAGTCGCAGGCTGCACCAGGAATGGGAAATCTGTGCTGTTCCCGGAATTTTGGACGTATCGCCCTTAAGAACCACACAGCCTGTGATGGAGTACGCCAGGGAGTTCGGACGGCTGCATTGGAGATCCTCGGAAAGCCCCTTCTGCGTGCTCTAGCCTGAGAGACGGCAGAGGTGATCCCGGGCAGGTAAATCTCAGAGCGCTGTCCCTGGCTCTGGTCCAGAGCTTGGCCTGGCCCAGCCTGTTATGAGGGGATCCCCGCCGGCGGTTCCGTCCAAAGTCCCTTAATGAGGTCGTCACCATTTCCTTCTATACGCTCCGATTAACAGGAAATGATGTCGTTAGCAGAGACCTCGCTATCATGGACTACAAAGCAGTGCACATTACTCTCTATTACGCTATAATACTCACTGGCTTGTTTCACATGGTTTTTTCCAGGCCGCAGCAAAATCACACATTCGCAGTCTGGCATCCAAGGTCGAAGCCCCCGGTGTTTGGGCTTCACTTCTACAATAGCGGCAAAGCTAACAGTGCCCTTGTCTCCCGCGATGCTAATAGGTAACATATTCCCCTCATTACGCTGTAAAATCTGATTAGCGGAGACTCCCAGCGGAGCACCTGCTTGTCATCCACTGGCAGCGAGCTCCTGCATCCTCGCCGTATTTCCATATTTAGGGTGCAATTATTAGCATTCACCGCTATTACTTTCCCCGTGCCGCTCTCCCTTTGATCGAGACTGACTCAGTTCCGACCCTTTTTTTGTGCAGGAGGATTTTCCTTTCCACTGAATCTGTTCAAGCTGAGTTCTCTCCTTTACTCGCTCCGAAGTCTGCGGCCACCTGCGGCTCGTGAGTAAATCAAAGAGCCCACAAATCAGATTCAGAGAAGGCCGGCTTCCTCGCGGCGATATGACATCGGAGTAAACTTGGGGGTGTGGGGGAGGAAGGAAAAATGAAAAATGTGAAACAATCTATATGTTCAGCTGTGCTGCTTGGGAAACCCCCCCCCCCAGGCACTGGCAGAGTGGCCTCTGTGTTTCTCTCCTGCTCATCTCTTGTTAAATCCAAAAGTCGGAATTACCGATGCAGCTGGTGTAAGTCGCGCAAAACGAGAAGCCATTAGAATTAAGCAGTGTAAAGTCACCCACCAATAATACCCTTTCGAGGTTCGCGTACAACACAGTGATTATTCTGAGGGTGTGATGCGGGCTCTTTTTTGCAGATAAGGCATTCCGTATTCACACTCTGCCAGTCCCTTTAGGATGAGATGGATGAAGTCATCCCATTTCTGGATGATCTGCCTTCTGAAAACATCTAGCACAAACACACCAAAGGCACACAACTCCGGATGATTTGCATGACACTCTGACTTAACGGACAGACATTCACAGTCCTGGCTGGGGGAGGGGGGCATCAGACTGGCAGGAAGACAAAGAATGAAAAAGACTGGTGGGAGGCTCGCCCCCGAATCCACAAGATTCTGGAACAGTCTGGAAGCCCTTTGAAGGTATCACAATGCAATTATGAATAAGTGTCTGCCAAGGCAAGAATTGCATCATGGAAAAAAATATTTCAAAAAATCATGTTAAGATCAGCAGTCTCATTAACACGATTCGCGACGTGAAATACATTCCCTCTCATCCGCTAAATGGACTCCGTCGGACCCGTCGCTCCATATGGTGGCCCTGCCAGTGCCGCGATTAACAGCGACATCACAGATGGACGTGACGGTGCGAGAAGTCAGGCTAGAAAAGAGGGGCGGAAACAAAGAATCCAAGCACTCCAAGCCGGTGGATCCTCGGGGACCCCCCCCACCCCCACACACACACACACACATATCTGCTCCCTCCATCTCCCAGCCAATCACGGACACTCAATACCTGGCTCAGGTGCGCTGGGGACCAGAAGGGACCAATAATGTTGATGGTCCGGTGGTCCCCAAGGCCTGGGATGAGGAGTTGTGTCAAAACCCACTTAGCACATACTAGCTGAGCACTGTTTCATAACTCCAAGGCTGATGGGTCCTGGTATTAGTGAGATTTTATCCAAGGTGATACACACCGGGACTGACAATGTGTATAACCTTCAGTTTCAGGCTTCCCTCTTTGTATCGATTATTTCCTGACCCTGGACTCACTGTGAAGTTCAACGCAACAAAAATGCTTGCAAAGAGTACCAAGGGAAATTCACTCAGCCATTCAGCTTTGATTAATCCCTAACAATTTTATTGAAGAATAAACATTTTGTTACATGCCTTATTATCAAAATAACCATGGAAACCACAAGTGCACACAGCACGCCTTACTTGAGTTAGCGGTTTGTAAGTTATCCAGCGCTAACCCATGCGCATGTCATATTAGAAAGACTGTATCACTGTTGTATGGTCTACTGAAGATGCTAACCTCCCAGAGATGATGGAAGTCCCCCTTGCCCCCTAATGAAGCACATTTAATGCCTTCACTAGAGGGCGCTGTTGGCCCACATCCCCAAAACCTCACAGTGTGCAGACAGCCATCATCAGTGTGGAAGGTTCCTCTGGCCTTCATATCTAATAAAGACTGTGCAATAACGAGCCTTTTCCAGCAAGGGGGAAATTAGTGAGATTAAGATGGAATAAGTAACGAGGCCATAATGCTCCGAACACCCAGGAGAGGAGTAAACGCTTCACTCTCATGACCACTGCAGAACTCACTTTTATTAAACCCAGGGTGGAAAAGTTTCCCCCCGTGCAACATTTAGGTTATTTTTGGATTATTCTGGGATTATGTGGCATCAGAGGATACAAACAACAGATTTTATGGAGTGAACGATGAGACTAGATGATCCAAGTCAGACCCAACAAGCCTTGCATGAACAGAAAAGTGACATGAGCGTGTAAATGGGTCCCCAGATGCAAAGAAGGGACAGGAGAGGGGTAGGTGGAGGCGGAGGGGGGGTGTCCATGTGCCCAGGGGTACCAGCATCCAAAATGCAAAGAAGAGAAGCCATATTGTAACGACTGTCCTTTGTGAACAAAAGCTGGGGAAGGAAAAGGAAATAAAAAATGACCATTTTTGAGTAAGACTCTGGGAGTCCACAAAATTGCTTACATGGTCAACATGCAAACACTTCTTGTGGAAAATCCCGTCACGGTTATCGCATTCATCTTTCCTGCAGTCGTGGGGACTCGCTAACCTGGGTCAGGTAATCACTAACTGCGTGATAACAATGCAGTGGTTTGTGGCTCGCGGCCTCGCGGTCAGCCTGACCTATTTGCGGCTGGCCGCCCTGCGACGTGTGAAAGCCGTCGCTGGCCAGGCCACTGCGGGGGTGGCTCCGTGGCCACAAGCACACATGCAGATGTAGATTAGACACAGACTATGGCCCCCAACAGACCATAGGAGGGATTGTTGACTATTTTCCTCCGCACACTGCATTTACTGCAGTCTAACAAACTACTGCACCAACAAAGCAACTGATAAGCAGTATAAAACCGCCGGTGACAGACGGCCAATACCAAGATCCCATATCTGCATCACTGAAGCCCTGCGTGGCTTAAACTAGCCTATCGCTCAAAGGGATACATTTCAAAGCAGTGCTGCGAATGGGCAGTAAGGGGCAGCCCTTCAGCACAACACGGCAATAAGCGGGATGTTTTTCTGAAGACACACCCAGCCAAAGTTAAGCCAGAGGACAGATGTTGCAGGTTTTGTTTGAGCCCCACGCACATTATTTATTATGTTTCCTGCCTATAGTCTTAGATTGGGGTGGGGGTGCCAAATAATCCACAGACCCGAGGCTGACCTCATCCATAAGTCAAAGGCCCAACTGCCTTGTCCAATAACAGAACCTTGTCATGGCCTCAGATCAAGGCGTCCATCGTACGGGACCTGGATGAAGAACTTAAAAAGAACGACACGCGATATGTTAGGAGTGGGGAGGGGGTTCTGGGAGGCACGTGGTTCCAGTTCACACAGGAGGTGCACACTGGGGGGGGGGGGGGGGGGGGGGGGGGGGGCGGGGCGGCGGGCGGCCGGGCCCCCCCCGCGCCGCCCGGGGGCCGCGGGGGGGGGGGGGG
>JABFEA020000119.1:4522579-4532664 GCA_019775915.2 Cyphomyrus plagiostoma | reverse complement strand
TAGTTACTGTAATGTTGCGCTGCTTTACTTGGTTAATCGTCCAGTCTGTGAAGAAGGCATTCAAGTAAGAATTGCATAAGAAATTTGAGTTCTAGTGAGTTCGATAACCGAGGTACCACTGTGTGTGTGTGTATATATAAATAAAATTGAGAATTCTTGTGTGTGTGTAAATATATAATATATAAACACACACACAAACACAAGAATTATTAATTTTATATATATATATAAAATTCTTTGCATATATTCTTAAAATGCCGACTGAGCAGAGCATCACCCAAGATGTGAACAATCCTTCAGCTTCAACCAAAAGTGACAGCAGCATGTAGAGCAGTGCCTATCTTCCGTGAATAAATGTTTATTGTGGTTCATTAGTCTAAGCAAAAGATCTGCTTGTAATGTTTGCCTCACTTGCACGTCGCTCTGGATAAAAGTGTCTGTTAAATAAATGTAAATAGATGTAAATAAATGTAAATCTCAGATGTACATGGATTTCAAAACAAACTCTGACTAAAAAGGGTTTGTTTACCACCCAGTGATGCTCACCTACAGATGGGGGTGCTCATTATTAGCCTACAGTTTGGGATGTAAGCTCCTGTGTCAGGTGCAGCTAGACAGCACTGATCCAGATCAGCACCGAGGCAGCCATGAGCAGAAGGGGCATTTACAGGGGCGAGAGCACAGGCCCGCTGCCCTCCGCTGACAGCTGATTGGCCCCCAGAGCACCCCCATCTCCTGTCATTCATCGATTCAAACCATACCATTGGCTAAGGATAAGGTTGGCTCATTTGTAAAAATTATGGCCCATTTTTTGCCCCTTGGTGGGTAGGCAGTAGTGGTATCGCATGTGTTTGGCTGTCCAAATGGGACTTTATGACATAATGAATAGATCCCGATTTAATAGGACACTGGTTATTGGGTCTAAAACAGGCTGTTGGGCAAGTAAAGAGCGAATAAAATACCTGAATAAATTTAGTTTAATAACAGTCTGGATCATCTGGGTTTCGAATGGTGCCAGTAGTTTTTAATTGTAACAAGGTAAGTAATACCAGAAGCTGCCCTCCCGAAAGACAGACATAGATGACATCACTGTTTCAGTGTCAAGGAAGCAGCACTCAATCCCACAGACGGGGAATCCCAGATCCCGATGCCGCCAGAAACCCCTAAGGGATGGGGGGGGGGGTTTCCAGGTCGCTCTCTATTGAGATGTCACACCCGACAGTGGAGCTGACAGTGGGCTCGATTGAGCCTGACAGGTAAAATCTTCCATCAGCAAGATCACAGGGCTAACTGTCGAATTAGCACTGCCAATGTTTTGAACAGACCTCTCAAGGCATGGAGATGGCTGCTCTCTCTCCCTCTCTTGCACACACACATATGCTACAGAACCTCTCATTACATACAATGATCCCAAGGAACAGCCCATCATTTGCCCCATTCTTGACTATTTATGAGCCTCGCCACTGTCCCTAGCGCAAGCCCCACCCTCTTTAGCCGCCGGCACAGCCTTTCAATTAAGTGAGACTCCCTATAGGAGACCGAGTCGCAGCCCAGTCGCCATAGGAACTCCCGTCACGGCTCAGTCGCCACGACGATCTTCCAGGCCCCAGGCTTGATGGATTGCTGAGGTTTTTTGTGTCAAGCGCAGGGCGACTGCCGGTACGCCGATGGCCCACAGCCCCCGCACATGGCTGCGGTTTTTCCCGGTTACGTCAGCGCAGACTGGGCCTCAAAAGTGGCGGGCACCAGCGACCGCATGACTCGCCCAGACTGGCCCAAGGGTGGGGGCAGGGTCTGGGTAAATCAGAGAAGATGTTAAAAATTAAGAAAGGGTTCCAGGCTCAAAGGTTTTTATTTGTCATTGTGCAAGCGAGTTAAACAAGTACAATGGAATGCAGTACTTGCTTCCCTAATGACATAAATAATATTAAATAACTATGCAATACAACCTTACATAGCTGCTATACACAAACGGAGGACATAGTGAAAAAAATCTGTGGGAATGCCTGAAAAAAATATCAGTAAATAAACTCTGTACATATCGCACTGTTGCACTGGCAGCCCACGGAGCAAATCCCACTGGGCAGGACGGCACAGCTCTGCCAGAATCACTCCCCCAGCACGTCACAGACTGTGGTGACGCCTGAGGCAAGAAGCACAGCGAATGTTTATCAGCACACTGACGACTCGAGGCTCACTCTTGTCGTGCAGCTGGCATCAAAGCTGACCGGGCACGGTCTCGGCACTTGATGATAACTCCCTGAAGAGGTTCGGGGGGGGGGGGCAACCTCCCACATCATTGCTGAAAAAGTGACCAGGGACAGCCTCTGTCAGCAAAAAGCCTCAATGCGTCACGGACATGGTGTACACACTAACAGGTGCCTATTGCCCTCCTGATCAAAGGTTATGGGTTCAAAACTTGGCTCTGCTGGTTATGTGAGATTGGGATTCAGCCCAGGAAGCAGGCAGTCTTATACCTGGGTGTTGCCCTTGATTGGCCCTCCGCCAGAGAGCCATTGACGGGACAAGGAGGCACATAAGATAGATCGGGTAGAGTCTAGCATGCTAGCATTAATGTAAACACAGCATTCAAATCCCTATGGTACAGCGAGATAAAAATATATATACACTGTCTCAAATATTACAGATTCTGGTTTGCCCCTAAAGACTTTAACCACCTTTTAAAATATTTTGATCACTCTGTACTGAGCCAATCACCGTCTTTGTGGTCTTGAGGTGATGGAGGTAATGTTGCCCAGTGAGAAGACTTTGTTCATGTCAAGGCAGCTGAAGTGGAACTAAGGCAGATCATCATCAGGATATCATCCGATATCCACATACAGATACGCTGTTAAAGATGGCCGCCTGATTGTCATTGGAGCCTCTGAGACCTGCCCAGGCCTACTAGAGAGGGCATTAATCTTAAATTCAGCAGATGGACACTCACAAGTGCACATAGTACACGCTGAGGTTGAGGGGTGGGAAAGGGGGGGGTAGAGAGCACAGAGCACTGGGATTTGAGGCCTGTGGTTGCAATAAAATATCCGACAGTGGCGCCTGCGTCAATGAACCACATGGCCCGACACAATATGTGGAAAAGCCGTCCAATGGGGAGGCGAGAGGAAGCATCCAGAAAGAGTAACACCAGGCCTGCTCCAAAGTCCAGGGGCCGAATCCAGCCTCGGGCTGCTGGGTACAATGACAAGACGAGATGCGTAAATGCTGTGTAAACCTGCTACGCACTGAGCAGAGCTGTGTGAATGCTGAGTGTGCTGACTAATGGGAGACTCTGGCCTTGTATTTCGATAATGAAGTTACAGCTGCTTTTGGCAGGAGGGGTGCATTCCTCAGCTCTGCCGCCCCTCCCTGAGAGCCAAAACGAAGCGCCGCATCGCGCTCGCCTCTCTTTCTGTCGTTTGCCTGTGACCTCTCACCATATTGGCAAGGAGAGTGACTCCCAGCTACGCCAGCAACAGCACCCCCAACGGTAACACAGTGATCCCTGCTGAGCAGAGCGCCCCCTTTTGACATTACAGCTCCTTATTACTGCTGTCCTCCAGCTGGGTGGGGTCAGGATGCCCCCGTAAGATAACGGGGTCACCCCTTTTTAGCAAAAGAGGGGGGACATATATAAATATGTACAATCAAAGTCAGCCTTTGGGGGTCATGGCAGCAGAGGGGAGCGAGCCTGCTTAATTAATACTGCCATGAGTGGGAGGGCTGGGGTGGGGCGGCGTGGCAGAATGACAGGTCATCACTTCCAATAGGGACATGCTGCCAAGACACTGGTTATGTTGCATCTCCTCCACCTCCCTCCCTCCCTTCCAGGCCAGTTATCAAGCAGTTTATAGAGCCACCACACTTATTAAATGACCTGTGTCGTTCTGTTAGTGGGGGGGGGGGGATCCCGAGCCCTCATTTACACAAGACAAGCTATTAATGCCAAACAATGATCACTATAATATTACGATTGAGACCCATAAAACACACTAAAGCTAAACACAAATCATAGATCTAGGCAGTAAAATAAATATGGAATCGTTTACTCTAAATGCACAATCCCGTTACCACTAAAATAACTGGAGCCTCGGGGGGGAGATTGGTTTTCATTGATCGCCCTTAAGTACAAAACCAAAGCTTTGTATCCATTGAAGGGCCACCTCCCACAAATCCGGTCTGAGGGCTGTGCATTTTCCATACCACTCCCATTTCCAGTTCACAGGTACGCCGGCCCTGTGCCACAGGGGATGAGCAAGACGTGGGGACTAACAGTTGGTGATGTGAAACGATGAAGCACGGAGACAGTAGCACCATGGGCTTATATTGAAATATAGCACACAGGGGCAGGAGGGATTTTGGGAAAGGAAGATGCATTAAGACATTGATTGTCTGTGGGCAAAAAAGAGAGACACAGACTTGACCTCTACTGCCCAAGCAGGCTCTGAAACTCAGTGCAAGTGATCGTTCTGGCTTGCTCCGCCCCCAGTCCCGCTCCCGGAGTGCCTCCCTAACATGGAGTGCCAACTGGCTCCCCTCACGGCGAGAGCGCCACACCCAGCTTGATTCACTTTCACGCTCGACAAAAATCCTCTGCTGTCGATTACTCACGTGCCAACGCATGCTGCCGAACCACCAAATGAGAGCTGCTCTTTCGTTAGCACGCCCCCTCAATATGTGGACGCTCTCAAATGGCGGGGGCGTCACGTCCCTCGAGGCTGCCACTTCCTCAAAAAAAATCGCACTGAATGGTCAGAAGATGGTGAATTATGACAGATTCTCGCTCGATCTTTGCACTTTGCCTTATGGGCACATGTTGACCTGCCTGTCCCCATGGAGTGCCTGAAATATTAACATCTTGACATATAAACATGATGAAAACTGACATGGAAAGCCCTGCTGGGCTCAGAGACAGTGTCAGTCATTTTTATCAATCCAAAGGATGCTAACGTGTGAGAAGGACTTGTGTACAATTGATTTTTGGGTTGGTGTCACAGAGAAGATAAGTAAGGATCATATAGATCAGTAATTCTACCAGTTTTCGCAACTCAATCTTCAGGGACCCTGACAGTCCACATTTTTGCTCCCTCCCAGCTCCCAACACACCTGAACCAAACAATCAAGACTGAATCAAGCAATGAAGAACACTTAATCGGCAAGTGTTTGGTTCATTCTTGATTGAATGCGATACCGCTTGATGCGATACTGCTACTGCCTACCCACCAAGGGCATTTCTATCATTTTCTTAACCTGCTGGGCAAAAAATGGCCCATAATTCTTACAAATGAGCCAACCTTATCCTTAGCCAATGGTATGGTTTGAATCGATGAATGATAGGAGATGGGGGTGCTCTGAGGGCCAATCAGTTGTCAACGGAGGGCAGTGGGCCTGTGCTCTCGCCCCTGTATACGCCCCTTAATCAGCTATCTTTATTTCAGTGGAACCCATTAAGTATCTGTACTTTATATTTTGCTCCCTGCATGGGTTACCTTACATTTATCTATGCTAAATTTAATCTGCCAGGTATCAGTCCAGTCGCTAATTAAATCAAGATCCCATTGTAGCCTCTCTGCTGCTAATTTAGAATCTCCTATACCACCCACCTTGGTGTCGTCTGCATATTTAACCAGTTTACTATATGTATTGGTGTCAATATCATTAATATAAATTAAGAACAATAGTGGTCCTAAAATTAAACCCTGCTGTACCCCACTATCAACTCAGGCCCACTGAGACATTGTGTCTCTAATAACTACTCGCTGCTTCCTGTCTGTTAACCAGTTTTCGATCCAAGCTGCTACAGTTCCTAAAATCCCTGCAGCTTTCATCTACATCAACATCAAAGGCCTTAAGGAAATCTAAGTAGATCACGTCGTAAGCTTTTTGTGATCAATTTCTCTTGTAGCTTCCTCAAAGAACTCAAGTAGATTAGTTAAACAGGACCTACCTCTCCTAAATCCATGTTGGCTATCCCTCAAAACGTTATTTAAATCCAGGTAATCTACCATCTTCACTTGGATTATAGTTTCCATTACCTTTCCAGTTATGCAAGTTAACCTGATTGGCCTATAGTTTGCTGGATTACTTCTATCCCCTTTTTTGAATATGGGTGTTATAGTAGCATGCTTCCAATCAGAAGGTACCACACCAGTAGATAAGGATTTCTGAAATAATAATGTTAAAGGTTGGCTAATAATATCCCTCATCTCTTTTAAAAGTGAAAAGTTTAAAAACACTGGCAAAACACCATAAATTCATGAGACGATTCAGCAACACTCTAAATTTTAAAGTCACCAAGCAGTGAGTTGTAAATCTTCTGAACATCCGGAAGATGTGGTAACTGCCCTCGACGTGAGTGGAGTTACAACTCAGCTCTCTGTACCGCCCATGCTAATCATTCAACCTTTTGAGGACTGAGGTTAGCAGCGCTGATTTTCTTTATTAATCACCCATTTTTTCCCTAGCCTACCCAGTGCATAATTCAATGAGTCCAGCTCTCTAAAACATCCCGATATGCTCTACTTAATTAGCGGCTCATACGTGTAGGTGATATAGTAGGGCAGGCATGGATGTTGGATGTCCGGACAAGCAGCTTATACCTCCTATGAAGGACTGAGCTGTTACTAAGCAACTTCCTCCCAAAACTGTCTCTTTTCCTTAGAGAGGAGGCTTTCAGATTGGACTGTTTGTCCAGAGGCATACCTGGAAGGAGCCAACACAGGACAAGGAGACAGAGAGGGTCACCTTGAGAGTCAAGTGTCTGATCTGCTCACCTGAATTTGATCACATCATGGTGACCTCAAGACCAGCCCCGAGGAACGGATCAGATGTTCCCCTTTCCTCCCACTCAGCCTCAAGTGACGAACCGAAGCAAAAGGGTGCAAATAACCAAAATACTGAAAGGTGCAATCATGCTGTAAGTTCATGGACAGGAAGGGAAGTCATGCAACTGATCAGGACAGTAATTTGTGTGGTCTTCAAAAGTAGGCTTGATTCATTAACACAGATATGAATACCATCATAAGAAATGGAGAATGGCAGTATTAATGGTGATTAAAATCAGGGCAAAGGAAAAATAAACTGAGAATTTCAGTCTATCAATCAATACTGAGTTTAGCAGTAGACTGTTCCAAAAAAATGAATGCAAATGAAAGATGAATATGACTTATGTATATTTTTATATAAATTTCCCAAAAAGACAGAATTCCACTTAAGACATATCCATCCTTCATCGTTTGGATCCTCCACAAGCACCAGCTAGACGGGGATGATTGATGTGACACAGTGATGCCAACTCAGAGTCACCGGCTTTAGAGCTGCCCTTAAATCAGAGGAAGTGTGACACGCAGAAGCTTGGGCAGGGACGCTCGCAGGGGACCTTCCTGAAAGACGAGAAGAGGTGATCCTGGAGGCAGCCAAAATGCCATGATGAGGTAACGGAGCCCTGACATCAACACTCCTCACCTTCCGTCAGCTCAGCAGTGAACCTTGTCATAGACACTGTTTTTCCTCCCATCTGACACATCGCAGGCACGTTTAATGGCTTGGTCTCCAGCTCAGACCATCTCCTTGAATGTCTTCCCCTTTGAAAAACGCCTCTGTGGTAACATCGGATGAGCATCTGAGGATTGGTTCCTTGGTTCGATCAAGCCCCACGCCCCCCCCGATATTCTCATGGTGCCTTCAAGATGGAACATAAGGAGAACTTCACATCATCAGACATCAAATGGCAGACCAGGAGTGTTCCTTTGTCTGGAATGTCTCACAGTTCCTCGAATGGTCCCTGCAGAGGATTCCTCCATTTCAAGGAGCATAGCCTGTGGGCTGTACAGAGAACCACTGTGAAGTGTGCTCTTCTTCACTGCCGAACCTCTCTGATCTCACAAAGGCTCTTCACTCTCACAGATCTGCTCTGATCTCATGCTGTCCGTGGATCAAATACCACTGTGTGACATTAATGAAATCCACTTCCAGGCACCAATGATTCAGGTTACAGTTTTCGAAATGAACAATAAACAAAATAAAAGTGAAAACTGGAGGGAAAATAAACTTGACGGTCGTGCAAACGCTGACAGAAAAATAAATATGCTAGATTTAAAGTATGAAGTATGACATTCTCAGAACTCCATGTTTGCCAAGATGGATACCTTTCAAAATGTCTTAAAAACCAGTCTATATGAGTCAAAATATTTAACATCCAAGTAATTGGTTAACCAACTGGTCAGTTGACTCAAGCTGTGATAACATCGTACACGTCCATCTATTCTGTGTGGCTGCAGATATCAAAACTTCCAAGCCTCAAAAGGGACACTGGCAGTGGCAGCGAAGCAGATTTGTCCTTCAGTCCATGTCGATCTGTTCCTTATGGTTTTTACTGCAAACAGCAAAGTAATTTCCTGAAGGCCTCAATCACTGGCTCCGACGGAGTACCTCATTAACCAAATGTGCACTTAGAGCTATTGTTCCAGAAGTCATTTGGCCACATACTCGTCCGAGCAGTGCAGCCGACCTTCCCTCACCCTACACATCGCCATCCAGAAAACATGAGTGGGCGAGGAACAGGATCAAGTGGCCGGCAGGTGTTCCTGTCCAAGGACATTTTGGGGTCACCTCACCTGCGACAAGTGACCGGAATATGCCCTTGGCACAGCAGTGATGGGAAACATTTGGAGTCAAGTGCTTTTCCCTGTGGGGCTCTACAACCTCGTAAAAAGCGGTCATATGACCCAGGAGGACCCAGACCTGTCACCGTGACAACCGGTAAGCATCCACCCTTAAGCTGCAATAACCCCCCTTCCTTGAGACAATGAATAGTACAGCAGTACTTTCTAAACCTACCTGAAGCAGCACGGGGACTGGGGTGGGGGTGAGACTGGGGGAAGGGGGTGCTGTCACAGACACAGCAGATGGGTTGGAGGACAGAAGCAGACATTGCAGACTTTCCACATCACTGACCTACACGTAATTTAAATCACTTTTTTCCTCCCTTCAAGTTTTAGCTTTTCTAAATCCTTCCTAAGAGAACCTGTGTCCCATTTAGCAATAACCATACTTGGCATTCAAATATGCATTTCAGCTGGTCACTGGTGTTTTTGAATGCCGATGTACCTGCTGCACTAATATTCTTGAGGCTCAACCCCCTGATGCACCGTTATAAACATGCTTTCCTCCAGCAGCACAAAGTGAGAAATTCGCACATTCGTGCGTTTCAAATACAAGAAATAACAAACAATATCTGCTCCGAATAAGATCTCAGCTATACTTTGACAACTGTTTCCTTTCCCGTTTGACATGAGACAGCAAAGCACCATCTGTAACCGAACGAGGATGTTTATCTCCGTCGCACCGTTGCTAGGCAGCGTATCAGTGGCTGCATATCATCACTTCCCAACATCAGCATTACGTCGTGATGGTCATCAACATCGTCATTATTTACAGACAGCTTTCTGCAGGGAAGGGCAGGCAAAAGGGCTACATCTGGATTTATGGGATGTTACCAAAGTCATCACTTTGCATTTGAGCTCCAGGCGTGGCTGCTTGCATCTCGATTGTTTTGCTGCCATGGAAACAAAGGGACCAGCCATACCTTAAAAAAATGAGATGAAACAATGGCTGCGGATCAAAGTCCTTGGTGGGATGCCATTACAGAGGGCTATCCGGCACACCTGCCCTCTCTGACAGCGCCTGAGCACTTAGCTGTGAGGTACAGATCACACAATATACTTTATTACACGATGAATTTGTTTCACTCGGCTAATTTATTCATGAGCCCATTTTCTGCCTTTTACAATTTTTAAATGCTTCAGCTGTTTTATTAAACCCACAAGGCATTATACTTTACTTCTGCTGATGACTTTGGGTATAAGCAAGTATAAAACCCAGTTATCTGTTTTAGGGGTTCCTGAAAGAAATCGCCCATTTATATGACCGCATCAAACTGCAAGGATATGACTGTGGCATGACTGTGGATCTTTCCATCTCTCCCACTATGAAACTGGGATACAACCCCCCCACCCACCCCAATTAAGTAGAAGGCTTTTAATCCAACTGAAGTTGACCAACATGGTTAGAGAGAAAGGGTTTCCTTC
>JABFEA020000119.1:4483998-4506004 GCA_019775915.2 Cyphomyrus plagiostoma | reverse complement strand
AGCAGAAAAGTGCGCCCCCACCCCCCCCGGCGCACCAGGGCAGCCGTCGCCTGTCAGAGGCTGATAAACGAGTGCATGCTAAGTATCTCCATTAAATCTCCCTTATCAGGGCGAAGGCGAGTTTGGCCCAGTGATAAGTGTGGCGAATGATGAGCCAGCCCAGCGGAACCGACCAATCGGCTCTGAGGGGGATCGGCCCATTCATACAGATTAGCTGCTATTGTCCGGAACAAGGCGGCAGCCGGGGCTGATAACCAAGCACCAGAACGACTTTGTTTGTCTTGAACGCCCCATTGGCTTGGGGCAGGGGGGGTGGATGCGCAGTGTCGCCAATGAACCAGAACTCGTTCACTTGCCTGTGATCGATGGCTTTCAGAGGGACTGGGCTGCCGCATGGCATATTCAGGTTGCCTGGTTTTAAATGCCAAATCCCATTAACACGGATTTATCTGGTAAACAGCTTGGGGGGGGGGGGGGATTTTAAGGTAATATAAGATTAAAAAGAAAAATTCACCAAACAATACCATAAATATTGAAATGATTATTACAGAGCACTAAGGCTCTTGGAAAGAAGGGCCTGTCAGCTGGCATCTGAATGGGAGAGGGGCTCGGATACAGGCTGGGATGAGAGGCCAGGAGTACTGAAACCGGGGTGAAAGGTTGGGTTCTGTAGGTGCGGAGCGGGGTGAGGGGCCAAGGCGGAGGGCTTGGAGCGAGGCGGGGGGCCAGGCTATGCGGGTACAGAGCGGGGTGGGGGGCCAGGGTGAGGGGCCAGGCTACTGACTGGAGCGAGGAACTGGGGCAGGGGGGATGGAGCAGGGTGAGGGGCTAGGTAGGGATAAGAGGGTACAGAGTGAGGCAAGGAAATCGGTCAGGTGGGAAGAGAGAGGGATGAGACGCCAGGTGAACAGGATGGGCACAGATGGACTGCCCCGAAAGGCAAATCGGCCATGGTCTGGTCCCTGAATCTCTTCAGCAATGACTGCACCCTGCCAGTCGATTCTAAACAGGAAATCATCATGACCCCCCAGGGTGGGGGAAGGAACACACCGCCAGGTGGGGGGGGCAAAAAAACCTGTTATCTCCTACATTTGTGTCCTTGAAAGTCTAGTGCACTGTCCAAGTGAAGACTGCAGACGGCCACAGTACCACAGAAGCGGGAGGCAAATGCTGGGTGGGTGGGGAGCGGGGGGTGAGGGGTTGGAGGATAGGGAGTAGGAGGTGGGATTATGATAAGACAAAAAAAAGAAAACTAAAAGCCAGGGTCCTCACTACAGGGTCGTCATCCCATTTGAAGCTCACTACCCCGCGCTGAGTGACATCTGCAAAGATTAGACATTAATTCGCCGGCAGCCACACAGGTGGAGGTAATGTGACGCAGGCAGCACCACTGCAAAGAGGAGAGCATAATGACAAAGGGGGAGAGCAAAACGCTGGGACATTTCTCCCCGTTGGGCCTGAGATGTCAGATGGCTGGGGGGGGGGGGGCACACATCAGGAAAGCCACCTTCATTCAGACCCTCCTACTTTTTCCCCGCCTGCCTCCCACTATTGCCGCCCACTTTGAATGTTATATTAATTCAGCCGTCACACGGCGGTGGGCGGACAGTGCATTACATCGGACGCACAGCTGACATACCTTATCTAAGGTGTATCTCTCTTACTCTCTCCTCCCGTATGTGTGATTGCCGAGAAGCTGACAGAATCAGACCAAATATCCAACCGCCCACGCGCCGCCACTCATATACCTGGAATAACAATTTCCCCCAAACTACGAGGCAAGAACATATATCTTGGCACTCGGAAAAAGGGAGGAGGGAGTCAGCCGATGACTTCAGTGAGTGTCAGAGGGAGGATCAGGCCCGGTCCTGGGACGGCGAGGGAGGACCAGGCCCGGTCCCGGGACGGCGAGAGAGGAGCTGATTGGGTCATATCGCCCCTTGCCTCACATGTGTCATCAGAAGCTATTAAGGTCAGGGCTTCTGGGAGAGAGGGAAAGCTGCAGGCATGGAACTGCCTAACAGGACCCTGAAAAGCTGCGGTGCAGTGAAGGGTGGGGGGGGAGAAGCTCATTCCTATCAGGTCCGCGCTCATCTCTAATCGTTCGCCTCGTCTCACTCGCTTTCGGTTTCTTAGTGCAGTTTCCCCCAGTGGCTGCCGTCCCCCTGCTATACGTCATACCTACTGAACTTTTCTTTCTTCTGATTACCTGTTAGCATAATCCGGTACCGGATGCACAGGCAGCCATCTCTTAATGTCGGTCTCTGCCTGCCTTCTCCCATCTTGGTGCATGGATACGTTGGCCAGCAGGGGGCACAATGAGGGTGGCGACCAAGACACCATAACCCAACATGCACCTAGTAGATCTGGTTTCATCCACATCTGGACCAACTTTCCATCCATGATCTCCAGGCTTCACCAGTGCAGTGACCTGCAGGACGCCACACTGGACGTTTCTATATAAGTAGGTCAACTACCGGCCACACAATCAATCACACATCAGATGCCAATCATATGACATCATACACCTCGCAAATATCCAGCCATGGTGATTTATATGATATATGACGACTCTTTAGCCAAATGCAGAGCAGGACCTTGAAGGAGTCTCCCTCCATGTCGTACAGAGGGTATCAGGAAGAATTTGTGGCCATCCGCAGAGGCTGGGGGTCGATTCGGCCATATTTTGAGTCAGCTCCACTCCACCAGGCTCACGCTGGCCCAGCCCCCTCCTGGCGGCCATATGTCCACCCACATCCTTGCCGTGATGGGCAGCGGGCGGCAGCATCTGCTCGCGGGCGCGACCTCCAGCAGACAGATGGCTGTGGGGGCCGGCACACTTCCGGCACCTCCTCACCATACGTCTCCTACGGGTGCGGTAGCTGGCATGATGAGAGGTGGGACCTGAGCTCCCTAATCCAGCCTACTGCTAGCATGCATGCTAGCATGTGGGGAGGGGGGGGGGCAGCCTGGAGCTCCCAGCGACTGACCTTCACAAGCTGGGCTCATCGCTCAAGGCCCCAGCCACATCCCTGAAGGGGAGCCCTCAGATTATGTAGCATTAGCCGCTAACGACTGGTAGCTGCCAGCGAGCCGCATAATGAATTATTTTGAAATTTGGCCAGCATTAATTACTCAATGGCAATATATTCTGCATCTGAATGTACAGGGTGCCCAGAATCCGATCTGAAGCCATGTGATGCATTATGTTATTATCTGAAACCTGCCAGCAAAAATCTGCTGGTGCATAAAACACATTCACTATATATAGTGGCGAGTTACACTGAGAGGAAGGAAATGTCATTACAGTCAATTTATTTACGTCATCCATTGATTTTCTGTTACTCGAACATAAATCGGAAAAACATGAAGAACCCCCGCCCCCCCCCGAATAAATAAAAATGAAAAGAAGGAATTTAAACTTCACTTTGTCCCCAAATCTTCCCCCTTTGAGCAAAATCCTTTCCTACTTACTCAGCGTTATTCCACTCAAGCGCAAACGAAAATAAGTGTTTTGTTTTCAAAGCGCTGAGTCATGAAAGAGAAGCAATCGCTTGTCTCCAGGCCAGCAAGCGCCGCTGCCTGAACAAAGCAGAAGTTTAATATTTCTGCTTGGGCCAAATGCTCAACAGCCCCCAGGGACAATCAACTTTGCATGTTCTGGGATCAAATTTGCTTGAACAGTGCTCTTGCGTCCATCATGTTCGACTTTTTGTGCATTTAAGCTCTTGAGCTTCTCACTAAAATGATGTTGACCGCAAATGCTCTTCGCCTGAGGATAAGATACTAAAATTCACCACAGACGATTAATAGATTTTTTTTAACAGTAGCATTTTTAAACTCAAAAAAGGGTCTGCTTCAGAAACAATTTTTCAGTGACATAGATCATCATTAGTTAAATACGCTATACAGACCAAAGGTATAAGTTATATGATTTTGTATGTAAATAATCCTTCCATAAAGAGTAAGAACGGCTCTCTTGCATCTCTTGAATAAAAGTAGCAGCCGTAACATTACACCAGTAAGAAAGAGCTTCCAATTAAACGTGAAGAACATCTGCATAGACTTCAGGCAATCAGCTGCATCTTATAAGGTCTAGAAGCTCTGAAAGGTGCATGAGTGGAGGAGTGAAAACTGGGCTGAGACATTGTCCCATCTCTGTGGGCGACACACATCCTGTCAGAAAACTTTAGAAGCTTCTATAGATGGTTATTTATCTCCACACACACACAGCCAAAGCGAAGATTAACCCAAGGTGTTCCAACAGAGCCAAGGGGGAAGTTGCTGAGTCATCATTGTCCAGATATGCTTAAATAAAGGATGCATTCATCTGTGTGTGGTCTATCCTTCTGTCCTTTTGGTGCTCCTCACCTCTGAGCCTATGAGCCTGTGAGAGCACCACCATTATTACATAGCAAAGGCACAAGTCATGCGAGTCACACTCTCCACTTGTCTCTCCCCCAATCTGGAGGGAGTGTCCAATCATAGGTAAGGCTTTGCTCCACCTATCTCTCGTACTCTCTGAGATAGCATGAGACAAGTGAGAAATTAGTCTCCTCCCCTTCCAGTGTGCGGCTGTGGCACCCAGCCATGCCTACTGTGCTGGACTAGCCATTTATGACATGGTAGCAATGCGAGGCCTGAAAAGCTATTAGGCACCAGAGGCAATTTGGCGCAGATGAGGTCTCAAAAGGAGCATGACCACCAGAATGAGCCCTGATCCCTGCAGTCTCCCGATCCAGATAAGATTCACATTTGTGCCAGCTTATAGGGAACTATTGATTCTTGAAGCCTGTATATGTTATACAAACACACACACAGACACACACACACACACACACACACACACACACACACACACACACACACACACACACACACACACACGTCAACATAATCTTCCATTTCATAAACGAATCTGAAAACAAATGAAATGGTCAACTTTTTGAAGCAGTATCTTTCATATTGTCCCACACAAAGAAAACCATTAATGAACATTCCAACAGTCTCGCAAGAGTGATCAGCAAACCACAGCAGGATTCACAGGATAATCAGCTGCTGACAGCTGCACTGAAGCTTTACTCATCCTGACAAAGAAGATGCATGAGAAATGGAACAGAATGAAGCTGGCAGGAGCCCCAAGGTTTTAACCAAGAAGTTCACACAAATGCTCCATCCTGGAGCAGGGGGTATATGAGCAGAAAGCCCATGCTGAACGAACTTTCTATAGCAATTTTAACTTTTACATTCTCAGTTAAATCAAGGGAAGTGAATGCATACATTACAGAGAATGCTGACTTAAGCTCAAAACCGTTCTGTTGCAGAAGTTACATACATTGCTATGAAAACAATTTATAGGCCGGGCTAATAAAAACATTAAAATGTCGCTAATTCTACTGTTACAGGAGTGAAGAGTAAGCCGGCAGGGCGGTGAGTGGGCTGGCCTCCCTCCACATCAGAAGAGGATGCAAAGTGAGCAATTACAGCCTGCTGGGGGAACACTCGCTGGGCACGAAATTAGCCAGAGCGGAGAGAGGGGTGTCGATTTAGCACTCCCACAGGGGAGCGGGGGTGGGACGGAATTCAGCACGCATCTGGATGGCTAGCTAAACACACAACAGGTAGGGCGTGGGGGCCTTCTCCTCCTCACACCCTAACGGCCAAGCGGAATCGAGCCTGCAATCGGAATCTGACACAAAACAAGTGGCACAGGCTCTGAAAATCAACATAAAGATGAAGGCAACAAGTCGTCAAAACACAGCTAGCTAATCCTAGCATGTGTCAATAAACTAAAATTCTTACTCCACTACGCTCTAGCAAAGAGTCCGAGCCCAGGGCACGTGAATTGCTGATTTACATTCTGCTTTGATTGACGAAGAATAACAGGGCGCCAAATCCTCTGGCCTCATCTTCATTTCTTTCTGCACGTCTCCTCAAGAAGCCGAGCCTGTGGAATAATCGCTTGCGCAATGATTTTAAATTGCCGGCTTCTGGGGCACAACAAAGGGATGGAATGGCGGTCATGGTTCCCTGGGCAACAGAAATTACTATTCTCTGTACATGTTCTTCCTGGGCTTTACTGGCCTTTAATAAAGTAAAAAGAAACTGGGAAAAAGATAGATTACACACTCCCAACAGTACATGTACAGCAAGCTAGCGGAGCTGGCAAACAACCACTCCGCTGAAACCCACGGGTGACAGAGCATTAAGAAAATGTATTGGGGGGGAACCCCGGAAGGGAAAGTCCCTATAGGAAACCCCCCCCCCCCCGACCTATGAGGAAGTTATTTAAACTAAACCATGTCTGTGAAAATATCCAGCTGTATAAATACAGGGTGGGGAGGGGGTGACAAAAATGTAAGCTATGTTTATTAGCATTGTGCTAGCAGTCGGAGCCTTACGATGCAGGGTAATCCTCCAAGGAAGTGCGGCCAGACAGGAAGATATGAAAAACAGGCCATGGATAACTCCCCTCATGTGAAATTCATCTTCTACAGTGATACACTTGAAGATGGCTTTAAATAGTCTATCCTCTTTGTTATTACTGTGGGGAGAGCTGGACGTACTACAGGCCTGAGATTCAGCTGATAATTTAATTGCAGTCTGAGGAGAAAAATAATAATATTGACGATACTGATGAAACATAACAATTTTGGCATGTGGAAAATGTGAAACCGGGGGGGTCTGCATTTCTGTATTCGCAAATGATCTCTGGCACAAACCATTGTGTAAAATAAACTCTCCTTCAGGTTTAAGTCTGTCAGTGAGGAGGTCAATTTGGGGTAGGGGCGGGTAGTTGGTTGTCAGCCTGTAATCACACTGGAGGCTATGCCAGCCCTTTCCGACCACGGAGAGGGGGTAATTGTAAAGGACTGGCCCACATCCTGTGCACAAAGATTCACGATTAGTGCACCTGTATTGCTAAGGTCTGTCACCAAAAGCACCATTCGTATCTAACAAATCTAACTTAAAAATCTACTAAAACACACAAATCTACTAAAACACATCCCATCTGACTGCAATGGTCTGCTCTCATTCAAGAGTTGATAAGCTCAGTTGTATACAGTAAGTATATGGCATATAAAATATATAGCTGATATATAGCTGATCATGCTTACAGCAAAGGCCTGATGAAGATCTAATGACCGTACCTAAAGTACCTGCACCTGACACTGCAGCAGAACTCGTTCCAAAAAAGTGTCGGGTAGAAACAGGGGTCCATGTGCGGCAAACGTGCATGTAACGATTTTAATGAGGGCTACTACCGCTTAAGGAAACACAGCAGCCATGTCGAGGGGGTGAAACAGGGCAAATGCAGCATCTGGGCACCGCCTGGCACCAGACGGGCATCCTAGATGGGAAAATCCCCTTGAAAGCCACCTGTTTCCGAGGGCAGTACACTAACGAGGGAAAAGCTAATGAGAATAGCAAAGTAGAAGGGCTAAAAGTGGGGAGGAGAGTCCCATTAATTATTCATGACTGGAGAAATTATCATCAGGAGTGAGCCGCTTTGAATGAATAATTGATCCCATCTTACCAGGCTAATGTTAAAACATGCAGACTTTTGACAGACAGGAATCAATGTGGGATTTGAGTGTGAAGGGGGTTCGAGAGCAAGAGAGAGCTTCCAGGGTACTTGGAAAGAAGAACTCGGCTCTTTCGTTCTTGCCACCTCACTCCCGTTCTGCAGGGGGCGCCAAAGAAGTCAAGGAAGACAATGGAATAAATGAGGAAGAGCATCCAGTGACTCTGGCTTAAGAGGCCTTTTCCTGTTATTATCATTGATGGTCATCAATAATGACCATTCGTTCTGCTAGTAAAAGGGCCGGCAGTGGTGCAGTAGTTAGCATTGTTACCTCACACCTTTAGCACCTGGGTCACATGTGTGTGGAGTTTGCATGTTCTCCCCATGTCATGGTGGGGTACTCCAGGTACTCTGATTTTCCCCCCACAGTCCAAAGACATGCTGAAGCTAATTGGAGCTACTAAATTGCCCATAGGTGTGCCTGTGTGAGTGTGCCCTGTGATGGACTGCCCCCCCATCCTGGGTTGTACCCTACCTTGTCCCCTTAGCTTCTGGGATAGGCTCCGGACCCCCCGCATCCCAAAAAGGATTAGAATAAATGAGGAAAAGCATCCAGTGACTCTGGCTTAAAAAGCCTTTTCCTGTTATTATCATTGATGGTCATCAATAATGACCAACTATTTTGGAAAATGGATGGATGTGCAAGTAAAATGTATGTCACTGGTAAAGCTGCTCATTTATAATAAGCAGGCCATGCTTTACCCCTGTTTCTGGACCTCACACATTCAGATCCTGGAAAAATCTGTGCCACTTCCTTATTTCCATAGTCCTCCAGTCCATATCATACAATCATTCACTTTGCGGCACCAAAAGTACCAAACTACCAAAATGTGCATCAGTTGCATTCAGGCAGAGGGATTTGCTAAGAACGGTGATGGGCTTATCGCACTGACCTTTTGTGGAAAAGGTGGGATCCTCACAGGCCATGTAGGAAATTTCAGCAGAGCAGATCCTTTTCAGGTACAAAGAACACACATGCAAACGTGCAAGACCCAGCACTCCAACTGATTGCTAAGTGGTAGCAGCAGTTTCACTTCAGTGCACGGTACCCTAATCCTGCGTCACTCTCCATACACAGTGCAGCAAACAAATGAATCCCCAAACCGTTGAGTGGAGAAGAATGAGGCAGGAAATAATTATGTCTTTAGAATTTGGCTGTTCAGCTCAAATTCACCCAGAAACAATGGCTGTCGTTCTGGGAGGCGAGAAAGAAAAGGTAGCCGGCTGAAATGTAATGGGTCTTAATTTAATAGTGTGTCACTGGCCCCCGGAGCTGAAAGCGAACATTGGCACATAATCCTGAAGAAGAAATGGGAGCCCCCTTCAGCCAAGCTCGTCGTCTGGACCTTGTAACTGGCAACCATGACTCCCCAGACCTCACACCATTAGACTCTCAGTCTCTCCACAGTGTAGAGAGGTGGGCTGTCCTGTGGCTAAGTAGGGCGGTGGGTAATGTAGCAGCTGAGGGTGTGTGCCACAGGACCCAAATATTTTTAGTTCAAGTCCCAGGTGAAGCACCGGTTTGGTATCCTTCAGCAAGGTACTTAACCTGATTTAATACTGTGAAATAACTGCCAAATACTTCACGGTTGCTTTGGACAAGAGTCTGCCCAGCAACCCAACATCACGCATCGACCCTAAATACTAAAGGACTCTGGTGCTGGGTCTTCACAAGTTTCTGGATGCACTGTAGAATCAGGTGACCGGGTTTATTCGGACTGATTCGTTCCACCACAAACGTTACCATGTCCCATTTAGTTTCAACCCAGTAACCCAGGACCCAGGCACTGACACCAGTCTGGGCCATTCACTTTCTTTTCCTTCTACCCAGGCCAGGGATCCTGCGGTGACATCCACACTGTCCTCCCTCCAAGGCGCTCCTTACTGCACATCACCCAGTATTGAGTGCATCTGCTTGCCGCCCCCAAAGCTAGAGCAAACACACCCTTCAGGACACTGGATGTGATTTTGCATACAGCAACTTTAACTATGTTTTTGTTAGAAATGTTTATCACCACTCATGAAAAATAAGTAAACAAACTGCATCAATTTCAAATGAAACCATATTTTCGGCAGAGTATTTCAGCCAGGAGTCTGGTTGATTTTGTGGAGATTACAAGTGTAAAAACTAACAGGCCGTGCACGAATAAAGATATTCATAAAAACATTTAATTTCCTTTGCAGAATAACAAAACAAGGGCATATTTTGACAACAATGTCATTCTATTTATGCTGCTCTTGCGAAAGAAAAATAAAAAAAATAAAAAGAGGCATTTCTGCATTAATATAAATCACATTAATCGTCCTAATTAATAGACAAAGCAGATCAGCATTTAAACAGACTCTCCCCAGGGCCTGCTGTTCGTATTCGGCACCAGTTACATTACATGACAAATATCGGTCTGGAGACGGAGACTTCAGAGGCAGTCGGTCTGTGAAGAAACGAGCATATGTGCAGACTCCATGGGGGGGGGTGGGGGGAGTGCACTGCCCCCGGCTCAGTATAGGTTACTGGGTTTTCCAATAGGATAGCTTACAGATGAAAGGGGCACAGAGAGCTGGCAGGATGTGGACAGAGAGGTTGAGTGGCGTATGCCCATCTGCTGCTCAGCCCGTACAGAGGCTTCAGGGAGCCCCCCCCCAGACAGAATCACCTGCCAAAGGGGCTTGGGCGGACAGGTACCACACTCTCCACTGAATGATTCAGGAGGTAGAAGGTTCCGGAAGTGTGGCATTTGGAGTGACTTCGGGCCATTGACGCTCACCCTGCCATTCCCCAGCGGGTGAGAGGGGGCGTCAGCTTAACCAATTTGGGTTTGGTTCCAGCCCACCCCATCTGATGTGGTTCATCTGTTTATTTACCGCAATGTGCTTCGCTCATCCCAACAGTGGGACCCAGCAAATGGACACAGAAAGGTGGGGTTGCTTTGCAACAGCACTTCCCAGATATAAAAGGCTTAAACACAACAAAAGGACCGTGCTGTTTGTCTTTCACCACCCAAGAGGCTAGCAAATTAAATTAGCGCCACATCAGGGGCGAGACGCTCATGATATGTTACACCATATATGTCCATGTTAGAAGCGAGCTGTTCACTTCGATATTTTACAATAGGCTGTTTGCTGCTAATGGAAAAATCAATGTCAGGGCAACCGCACCATGGCAGCAAAGGCAATTGGCCCTTTCGGCAGATGGAACTGGCTGGCTGATAGATTTTAAAAGTTCTGGGCAGAATATCGTTTCCACAGGGGGGGCAGGGACATGGCCTCTAGTCAATCCCTCACACCTCAGTGTAGCCCCCATGCTACAGCCACGCCCCCCCCCCCCATCACCTAACATTTCCTCTCTCTCTTTTAAATATATGCACAAGGTCCAACATCCAATTCAGTTACTTACGAGCGGAACAGATGAAAACATCAAATTACATAATCATGTCTCCAACAATACCATCATTTTACCCAACAGACATCCATCTCTAATGCTATCCCTATGACCCATAGTGCTTATTGGTCCAACGATTGATCAGTTGTTGCGTCCAATAGCGTTACAGAACACGCGGCCCAAGAATGACGCTTGAACATCTAGACCAATCAACTGATGACATCTTGGGCAAGACATAAATACATGCGAAAGTGGATTATCTCCCCTGGCCCCCTAATGCCACCATGTAATCTGATTTGTTGGAGACACAACCTAGAATTAGGGCAGACACAGAATTACACTACTGACCTAAGAGGGCGAACACCATGGTTTAATGTGCTACCCCGCATCTTTATTTGTCCAATTACCACGAACCGCAAATGTCCGCTTGGATGAGAAATTAGCAAAAGAGCGTAAAACTGACATTCGGGGCATTTCAACATTCCTGCAGCAGGAGTCTAACTTGCAGATGTTCCAACATCCCACAGCGTTAAGCCAAAGTCACCTTCAGGACGCCCGCAGAACTCACCTTCCCGAAATCCCGCACGTCGAAAAGCTCGAAGGGGTCGAAGAGCTCGCTGTTGCGCATTCCAAACTTGTCGTGGCACACCTTGAGGAACGTCCGGATGTTCTTCAGGCACAGAAACTGTAAGGGGAGTAAAAGCCAAAAACGTGAGACTCTACATTAAGCAGGCTGGGAGGAAGCGCACCAGGAACACTGCTGAATCACCAGACGACTTGGCCTATAGTCACTGCGCGTCATGTGTGAACGCTGTGTAGCATGTAGCTAGCATGCGTGATTGCCAATAGCTTTAAGGGAAAACGAGGAGCACTAGATGTGTTCCTTTTGTGGGAAGAACTCCTTTAGGAGGCCAACGATACATCAAAGATGTTCTTATGAAGATGCATCTCATTTAATCAAATTGAAACAGTGCATCGTTATTAACACACTACTCATCCACAAAGCAATTATGACAGATGGCAGTGGTGAAGTTCTAATAAGAAATGTATCTAAATTTAGAAAAATCATGCTATTAACACACCCCAAATGACAACTAAACGAAAACATAAATCAAACCAAACAAACACGTGAAACGGCACCATCCTATTACAGTTGTAATTGTCACAGAGTGGCTAATGCTCACGGGTTAACTCTGCAGTTCACGAGGAATTTTCATTTCCTGCAACGATTGGCACCTAATTCATTCTCATTTCATCAAATCTGCAAGAGGAAATATACAACAGCATCATTTCCAGGGGAATCACGGCACTTACAGTGGGCGCCTGCACTAAACAGCTTGCAAACCGACGTTGTTAACGTTGTGGAAGCGTTCCCCAGATTTACACAGTAGAAAAACACAGAGGTCTCTGTTTACCTTATTCTAGAAGTAACGAACACACAGCACTGGTCCCTGGCTGGGGGGTGGGATGGGGGGGGGAGGTGCCAACAAATTGGCTTTGAGAACAGGGAAGCATTACGCCAAGAAAATCCCATTAGCTAAGCAGCAAGCACAACACTATTGTGTTAGCAGGCGTTAGCAGGATCCGCTATAGGAATAAATCACTGTCAGGAAACAGAGAGTATGAAAGAGTATTCCGCACATGAGTATGACAGAAACTGATGTATTTCAGCATAGATTTATATAGTAAATATGAAAGAAGGGGAGGTGGTTGGACTTTGAGTAACTGTAATAACGGGGTAAAATGAGGGAGAGCTTATCAGTGCCACCCCGTCTCCATCCAGCACTGCATTCATGCCGGCTTTTCTTTCCATTCGCAGTCATTTCCTGCTCTGCCTGGCGGGAGGGGAAACCGCCGCATCGCTGCATTCAGAAATGCGCGCCCCACAATGCAAGAAGCGCAGGAGGACGGCTTGGCAACACGCCGTCAGATCAGGCAGTGGTACTGGCCCTTTGCTGCCCGGGGGGCATCTTCAGATTAAATCAGGACCAGGACTCATCCGCTTATGAGAAATAAATGCCCCAATATAAATAGTAGGCTGGTTTCGTTAAATGAAAATTCCCCAGACAAATGAAAGCACCACCATTACTGTAAGATATGTCACTCTCAATCAGCTGGGGGGGGGGCTTTTGATTTTATCTGGGACCCAGGACAGCGAGATAACCACTTTCTTATCCGTTACTCTCATCGATTGGGAGAGGTATTGGCCTGCTGTATGAGGAAACTTGAACTCCACCAGGAATTGGGGAACTAGATGTTTTCAAAGGGTTGGGGCCAATATGAGGATGGGGTCCTTTTTCAGGACCGATGACAGAAGTTTGACTGTCGAAATATTATGGCGTACGAAATCAAGTTAAGAAAACCATTAAGAAACACAAAAAAACATAAATGTTCTGAATAGAAAAATCCAAAACTATTACTAGGAAGCTGGGAATGAAGCAGTGAAAAGTGACTGTACTTCGTAGACTATGGTGAAATACTGTACATATTTATCCTGAAAATAACTACACAGATAAGGATCAGGAAATGAGAACTTTGATGACAATCCTGTAGCACCTCCCCCCACCAACCAGGGCAACGGCTCATGTACGAGAGTGGATTGCATTTCAGAAACACCACTGAATACTCCCCTAGCAGCCAAAGACATGGATCTATCTAAACTGACGTCCCTGGAATTTCCTTCTGCCCACCTCCCACAAAGGGTGTTGAAAGTTCAACCAGTTTCCAAAAAAAAAAAAAAAAAAACTCATTGGCCATGAAAAATACCAAAATAGCATTGTTCCAGAATAATATCTGCTGTGCAGATACACTCTCTGTCCATGGGCACTGGATTATAAACGACCCTTTCTTTTGTCCTCTGATTAAGGCTTGACTCATGGTTTGTCTTGAAGAATTCACAATTTTAGAGCCCCAAGTCTGCCAGAGATTCCTCATATACTCAGGTAAAAGGCCCATTCATCGAGGCACCCTACACTTGGTGGTATATGTGCAACAAGTTTACTCAAACCACCACCCCCACCCCTGAAAAAAAAAAAATCTCCTCTTTTTTCTGTTTTCTTCTCCCCATCGCCTCCATATATAGAAAGGCACAGACATTTCACCCAGCAATCCCATGAGCCATTGCACAAGATGGCGCTTCCGCCCTCCTCCGTTTAATTGCCTCTACCTTCAGACACATCTCCGCAAGGGGGCTTCTGACAGTAGCTCCTTCTGTATGCAAATGACCCCCCAAGTGCACTAAACGGGAGGGGGGACATGAATAAATAATGGAGGCAAAGGACAGGTGACAAAGAGCTGTCAGTGCCGGTGGGGGGGTGGGTTTCCCTGCCCCACAGCTCCAGGTCACCACACAGGGAATAATGCATCACTGAGCATGGGGGGGGGGGGCACCTCTTCGGACGCATCCCCCCTGCTGACATCTGTAGGCACGTGCGTTAAGGTGGCATGGGAATTTCATAAAGATCTTTGCCCAACAAAGGGGGGGGGAGGTACCTACCCCAAGCCCTCCTCATCTCACCAATTCTTAAGGAGCCTGACAAGTCGTACGGTGAAGAAATGATAAGGAAGGAGATGATGAAAGACAGAAAGGGGGCTTTTTGAAGTTTGGGGGGGCTCTCTGATACATCTGAAGAAAAGGATGAAAATTCAGGCACTAGGGGGCGGGGGGAGGTGATCCAGAAAGATGGAAGGAATAAGACGTCTGTCAACAGAGTCAGTAGGTCAGGGGGTCACTCAGGTTGTCTGCGCTGAGATCCACGTACATCGGCACCAGTAAGCCTGCAGGTTCATCTCGCAGAACAGTCTGTGAGCGTCCCACAGATTTTGACAGATGGGGGAGCCAGCAGTGAACTGGGCAGGGGGGTGGGTTGAAAATATCAGGGTGCGAGCATGTTTAAAAGGATGTGTGAGGAATTGGGGGGGTGATGAATATAAGCCAAGACTGAGACACGATCAGGATCGACGTGAGATGTCTCCCCCGTGGAGTCCAGGCCTCGAGGGGACACGTGCAGAGGGTGCGATGACAGTGCGCACTGAAGGCTTCCAATGACACTGTCACCAATGGATTGTCTTATTTCCCCGGGCCGCAGCACCGGCCTTAGAGCCTTCCCCCCCCCCCGCATCTCCCTCTCTGCTCACCCAGCCAGTCCGTGTCCGCCTGCCCTGCCAGCTCTGAACACTTTCCCCAGTCGCTCGATCTGTCCTTGATATCAGAGGAGCATGGGAGGTGGACACCATCAAAAGGAGCGTTTCCCCAAAGCGAGCAGGAAGGCGAGTGCTGGGAATGATCAGTCCTCATCTAACAGGGCAGGTGCAGGCTGCTGAATTTTCTCCTGTTTTTGGTAAAAAGCAAAATTGCCGCTTTGGGATAGACTGTCGATCCAGTGGTATAACTGTATGCAGTGCAGGCACACTAGAGCCCACAGAAGGGGATGTGGAGGAGTTCAGGAGGTTGCTGATGTGCACTGCCCGGCCTTTAGCTTTACTATGGCACATTCGTCATGGACCTGCCCCCACAAGCTTATGCAACATCTCAACATTTTTTTTCATCCACATTTGCATTCATTTCTCACCAAGATCTTGTATCGATGATAGGCGAGTTGGACCACTCCGTAAAGTGTTCTTTGGGGATAAGGTCAAGATCCTGTCGTGGCCAAATCACATATGAAAATGATTCCCAGTGCTCCTGAACCATTCTTTCACAGTTTAAACAAGATGAACGTAGGCAACATCATCCTGGAATATGTTCATGCCATTAGGGAAGAAAAAAATCCATGGATGATGGATGAAACGGTAGCCTGGTAATTCAGATGACTTCACCTTATTGCTGTATAACACTGCAGAGATGTAATAATGTTCCAGTCATTGGCTTTTAAGTATTTGCTGATTTAAACTCAAATGGTGACTTTTTTTTTTTGGCCGGGCAGAGTATTCGTTTAAATTACTGAAGCGCGATACATTACGCCACAAACTTCTGGAAACCAAATGATATATATGCCCTTTACCTGTTTTTAGTTCTTTGTTGGTTGTTTTTGAAGGTCTGATTTTGGTTTCAAAAAACCTTTATCATGCAAGAAGCCCCCCCCCCCAAAAAAAAACACTTATGCCACTGCGCCTGTCCATCCATCCATCCATCCCTAAAGCAGATCCAGCTCAGGCAACTGAGTAAAAATTAAATTTATTAAAATAATTCTGTTCAAATCACATGCTTTCAGTTCGGTATAATAACTTAGTTACATTAAAAACGTTCTAGTCATATTTCCACAATTTATCAAATGTTAAATACAGTTTAAAGGGTGTCACCAACTGGATTCAAGGTGCTACCAAGGACAAATCAGTGGGAAAGCCACAATTTACCAACTACTGTCAAGGTTCTGGCCTGCTACTTGTGCTTCGAGGTCCCTGTGTAAAGTGTTTGCATTGGGGGGAAAAAAATTAGGTATTGTGGAATAACACTAACCCTCAGCTTTGCTATACAAGTTAATATTCATACCTTTGCCATAGAGACTCTTATGGTGTTTGTGTCACGCCATCATGATTCATGACAAACACAAAGAGCATGTAAGTGGTTTATATACCAACTTATACAGTTCAGGGATAATTATAGGCTATTAAACCATTACTCAGCTGAAGTGATGCTTTATTCTAGTCCCCGGTTATGTATGCAATTGAGTCGCCACTTAACAGCTGAGCGACTGTAAGCGAGGAAAGAGAGAAATTCAAAACAGAGGATATGTATAGCCTATCTGACCCTGGGACTCAAGGTGTGCTTGGTGGATAGAAAACAGTTGCTTTGTTAAGCAAAATGCAGGGCGTGATCCATGACAGCAAAGAGGGTTGGGCAGTATTGCTGTTTACAGTGGTATTCTGTGGTATTCTTGGCAACAAAATTAGCCCACCGGTGTAATATATCATGGGGACACCCCCAGTCAGTGAATTTCTGCACCAGGATTTCAAAAAGCCACACTACTGTTTCCTTTGAAAATACTGTAAAAAATCAGAAAGACTGTATATTGTCTGGGGTGAGACGTTATGATATCAAAAGGAGGGAACAGGAGGACCTGAAGAAGAAGTAGAAGAAAGTAGGATCCAGACAATGTCTATGCCCTGTGATGAGGTCTTCCCAGAACCAGCCCAGTTTTCAAAGGGTATCCATAAATACCACCACAGAGCATGCCCAACGGAACCAGGGACTGAGCTGAGGTGTGAGCTCCCAAAGCCGTGCCTCAGGATACAGTATGGAACGCTGAAATCAAGTGGAAGTTCAAGGCCCTGGCCAAGTGAGATCTACCCCAGGAAGAGCACCATCACGCAGTGCTGGGAGATATGAGAAAAAAAAATCTAGATTTTTTTTCAGACAGACACAATTCATGATCTTGTCATATTTTCAATAACATGTCGTCTTCTACAAAAATGCCCACCAGAAACCAACAACACATTCCCTACCGTAATAATAATAACTATACTTGATATACTATGATTTACTATTGCAGGTGAATGTTCAAGTAAGACTTCAGGTCACAGTCTATCCGTAGCCATTTTAGTGTCAAAAGCATTTAAGACTGAAAGAACAAATGCATCTGGTAGATGAAGGTGTTGACTTGCAAACTGAGCAGTGCCTATTTAAATACAAGTCTGTAAACTTCAATATGTTTTATGGCTACATGAAAAGACGCATGAAACAATCTGCATGGGGTAAAAAGCAAACAATGCTGCTAATGTTTGATGTTTTTAACTGGAGCTTTGTACTCGGTTCCGAGGACAGCTTTGCTAATGCTATGTTCTTTTTTTTTGCATCCCTGCAACTCCACTGGGTTTTTCTGCTGCAAGTGTTGAAATAAACAAACTTGCCAGGAGCAACAAGAGCCAGAAGGCACATGGCTTACCCCGTTTCCATGAATGTGGTGCCAGAGCCGGAGCCGGGCTTCTTCCCCAGTCCGGAACCGGTTCTGTGCGTTTCCACCAAAAAAAACTGGCCCTGAGCCAGAAAAACTGGTGCCAGCACAGCACCATGGGAAAAAATTTGGAACTGTAAAGTCAGCAAAAGTGGGGTGGGCTATTGCTAACTTCCACATAGCCAAGAAAGGTGATTAACTGATATAGAGAAACAACTTGCCAGTGCTTACTAGCAGAATATCGTAACATCGCTTTCTGATTCTGTGGAAAACAAAAGGCTGATCTGCTGACCAGGTTTAATAATAAATTATAAACATGTTATAGGTCAGATAAATAAAATATTGTGTCGCTCAAGTAGTGAAGAGATCCTGAGGTAGATAGTAAAATTTTCAGCAAACTCTTTTATTGCTCGATCCTTAAAAGGACAGTAGTGAAACACTGACTGAGAATAAACTCCTTCATATACAGGCTGGGGAGAAGTACGGCCTTTCTGGAGACAAAAGTGGATACAGGCAATACAGACAGCGCTTCAGATTTTTTTCTTTTATTGTTTCAGATTTTAACCAAACTAGTCTAAATCGTTTGTACTGCGTTTGTGCTGTCGACATTTTCATTTGTGTTGCTTTAGTTTCTGAGATATGTTTTTTATGTGGTGATGCCACAGTCCTGTCGAATCTGTGAACCGCTGCTTTGTTGTTCTGTCTTTCAGATCCCCACAGATGTTGGGAATCTCTTGTGTTATCCCAAGTCCTTCCCCTCATCCCAGAGCGCCTCCGGGGTCAGCATTTTCTGTGTTCGTACCGCCCCTCACAGCACACGCGGCACTTGTCCCCCGTGGTGTCATCACGCCTGTCCTAGCAAGGCCATCTTTAGCTAATACGGCAGATCGATCCGCCCCAACCTTTGAGCCTGTTCAGAGACGCACTCGAGGTGTACGGTTGTCATTGTCACGCCGCCATGCCAGTGATTCGCAGGGGCGTCCGAAGAATCTGATTGGCTGGGGAGTTGCATTTTGGCTCCGCCCCTAAAGGCATGCGGGAATCCCATTTTGTTAGCAGTGCCGCGTTTAGCTAGACCATTGGGGGGCGAGGGGAGTAGGGGGCTGACCGCAGAATAACCAGCACATTGTTTCTGTCGCCACCTGTCGCTGGTGAAGCCGCGTACGCTGGGGGACGCTACAGTCATCCCTGGCTCCCACGTTTGAGCATGAGACGTGACCGCCACTGTCGGATGTGTACTTGGCGTCTTTTAGGAGGGCTTGGCACAGCTGAGTACACAGCTGGGTCAGCAAAGCAGGGAAAGGAGAAGGAGGAGCCAGCTATAATGTGGCATTCTCTCCTTAAAAACGTGATTTCTTTTATTAGTGTTTTCAAGCCAGAGGCTAGTCTGGGAATGTTCATACATCTGTATGGAGATTGCATTTTTGTACGCTAAAGCATTGTTGGTAAGACGTTGGGGCTGAGATAGAGGTGTGTAAAGGTCTTGTCACGACTCCTGGCTTCCTGTGTTGTGAAGGTCTGTCAGGTCCAGCTGGGTCCCGGTACACATGCCTGTATTTACTATGCCATCCCATGTGGCTATGTGTAGAAACACAATTGTTTAAGCGTGGTTTATTTTGTGGATTATTTTATTTTTTTTTTTTTAAATGTTGATTTATTGATTATTTTAACCCGTTAATGGTTTTGTATTCCCCTGTAAACCCATCAGGAGTGAGCTTGCCGACCATTTGGAGTCCATCGACAGTGGCTTGGAGAACCTTCAGGCAATCTTGAATGGACAGTCCATCAATTTCGACCCATCTCCCCTTTTTGACGTAGGTGCCTCTTGGTCCTTTTCAGCAGCCATAGTATGTCAGTGTTATCCTGTAGTTCACTGTTTCCAAACCTGATCCACAGGGACCCTCAGTCAGTCCACGTTTTGCTCCCTGCCATTCAGTCGGCGTTTTGTTTCCTGCCGGTCAGTCGGCGTTTTGCTCCCTGCCCGTCAGTCGGTGTTTTTGCTCCCTGCCCGTCAGTTGGCGTTTTTGCTCCCTGCCCGTCAGTTGGCGTTTTTGCTCCCTGCCCGTCAGTCGCCGTTTTTGCTCCCTGCCCGTCAGTCGCCGTTTTTGCTCCAGGCACTCCTGGGAGTCCCCGAGGACCAGGTTGAGAAACGCTGCTGTAATTTTTTCCCCAATAATCATTTAACATTGTACATTTTCCAGATCTTCAGCAGTTCACTGTCTAACACAGAATTCAGCCTACCAGATCTGGATTCAAGTCTTGCAAGCGTGAGTGTGTTTGAGTAACCTGCATCTAATAATCTTTCACTCAGGGATTTGTTGTGCATACTTTTTTGAATTCTTGATCCTCTTCCCCTCTACCCCCCCCCCCAAAGATTCAGGACTTGCTGGTTCAAGATCAAAAGGCAGCTGAGACCAGTACCAGTCCCAATGATGCTGGTAAGTGCAAAAACCCAGTGGCCAACCCATGTACATTCTTGGGCAGAGGTGGACACTTCAGGTCCACAGAATAAAAATCCAGACCAAGATTTTGTTTCAACCAACCAGTTGAGTATAAAGAGTCACAGTCACTGAGTAAATTTTGGTCTGCTCTGCATTAAATCCGCTTGGATTATAGCTAAACTCAGTCTGGCTCTAGATGTGTCTATGAGTTGTGTTCTGAGTCACACAGAGTACTACACGATGTAAATATAGTTGGCTATTTCTGGCAGTCCAGGGTACCCCCAATAGGGGTTACCTGTATCCATGGCAACGTGTAGCTGAGCGTGAGGGCTGCTTCTGTTCCCTGGGTGGTGCAGGGAAGCAGCTGGTCCAGTATACCGCCCAGCCTGTGCTCCTGGCGGACCCGGTCAGCGTCGACAACGCCGGGGAGGACTTGCCCATTCTCCTGGAGCTGGAAGGGGACTCCTACTTCGGCAGTGATGCCGAGGACCCCGCCAGCTCCCTGCTCTCCTCCGACTACCAGAGCAACGTCACCGAAGACACCCAGCTGTCCTAGGTGGGGCGTCGGTGTGTCGGGCATGTGGACGCACCCAGCCAGTTCTGATCATCGTTGCCGTGCCGGCGAAATGGGGGACAGGAAGTCGAACGCGGGTGTTAAACGAGGGGCTGCCTGCCTGCCTGCCTGCTTCTGCTGAGGAGGCTCCTTTTGGGGGACACCTTAAAAACCACGACCGCTTACTTAACACACACTTTCGGGTTCTGAGTCTTTGTGCCACGCTGAGCCTGCTAGAATGCAGCCGTAGTTTCCAAGCCCTCTCCGGTCATAATCCTTCCGGAATATCCGGACTATCTGGCTAGTCTGCTTTCCCTTCCTGCTGGGTTACAGTTGCTACGGGCGACGGAGAAGCATAGGTACAGTACGACTTGGACCCATTTTCTGCAAGGATGGGTCGTTATCGCTATTTGTTTTGCATATGTTTAAATACCACGAATGGTATTGCATTTGGGATTAAGGAGACTGAGACAACACGCGGACTCTTAGCGTAGCGTGCCGAATAATTCTTTCTTCTGCATAGTCTCTCGGTCCAGTTCTCAAGCATCTGTGCACAGAGGTATACGAACACATTTCTAGCGATGGCTCAATTAGCCTAATAAATGTATTTATTTTAGATATAATGTCACAGGCGGAGTGTTTAAAGAGTACTATTTTTGTAAGCTAAAACAGTGATCGATGAACTGCAAAGAGTATAAAGGGAGCGTGGTTTTTTAAAAAAGTTTGGGGTCCCCTTGAACGTGGAGCTCTGTATATATTTGTTATATACCATACATTTATACGTTACTTTTTTAAAGCAAGTATTGGTCATCCTTCCTTTCCCTCGTTTCTTGACCGCCAGCTTGGTGAGTGATGCGTGCGCTGTGGTATTAGGGGCTCGTGGTGACCAGTCTCCCCCCAGTCGCCGTGGATTTCACAGGGTCCTCCCTTCCTCATTTATTCTCACTTGTTTGCTGGGGTGTGTGCATTCGCTTTCCGCAAACAGGCTAATCCTGACTTTAGGGCTTTGATTTTAAACATTCTTACTCCCAGCCCCCTAGATTTCTGGGACGTGTGGCTGCTGCTATGTCTGCGTGCGTGTGTGTGCGTGCCTGCCTGTGTGTGTGCACGCATGTGCGTGCACATGCGTGTGTTCCCACATTTGCTGATAAATCA
>JABFEA020000119.1:4466214-4483898 GCA_019775915.2 Cyphomyrus plagiostoma | reverse complement strand
CCCCCCCCATATACGTCTGATATGAACTACGCTGGTGTCAGTCAATTGTGCTACGTGTGTGCCATTCAAATTTTCACACAGGTTATCACGGTCTGTTAATTTTCACTTCCAAGGCTGGGCAGGTTTCTTAAAGCCATTTGATTTACCACTTCATGCTGACGTTATCGTGCATCAATTTCAGAGACGATGTCTACAGCACATACTTGTGAAAATTTCAGCCATATGATGAGAGATAATAGCAAGATTGGCACGTCTCCCCCAGGATGTAGTCTGAAAACTGGAATGTCCAGGTGAAAATTGGAAATAGGACAGGTGACAACCGTAAATAGATATCACTCCCCACCTCCCCCAGTTAAAGGAGGTGCCAAGAGAGTACCTCGTTGATCCACAGAGGTTTCCAGAGTGTTTTTAAGGTGCTTTGTTCTTATGAAAATTGATGTACCTGAAGACATAAGTGGTGAACTTTGATGGAAAACACCTTAGCGTTTCTGGAATCAGAGCATATGGCATTTTAAAAACAACAGTTTTGATTCAATTGGTAAACATGTCCATCTTTAAGAAATCTAGCTAAAGGCACTGAAGAACCATAGGGTATGCCCAGACTGTTACATTTTCAATTAAAAATGGAATCTTCATTCACAAAGGCATATTCACCACAATTATGAAAGATTTTCCATCCACACTGAAATGTGCAAAAGAAAATTTAGGTGACAAACACCTAAATATAATATAGCCTTCATTCTTCGCACGTCCTTAGTTTATTTTCTATGGCATCAAATCAGACTTACCGCAACCTGAATTTGAATTTATTTACCCAAATTTGAATTTATTAACCTGAACTTGAATTTCATTACCTGAATATCAGAATCTGAATTTCAATATGCTTCCTTGAACAGCTGGTGTCCTGTCTTGTGACTGGCCAGCATTGTAATCAATTCAATCTACGCTCTTTTGCTCATTTTGAGTATCCCGGATGTTTTCTTTGTTTTTCTGAACCTCAATTTCTCAACCCGGATTTTCTCAACGTGAATCTTTCTACCTGAATTTTCAAGAGCTGAGTTTTACAGTGTGAAGCTGAATTTTTATTTCCCCATAAGCAACATAAATTCAAAGTTTTGGTAATGAATTAAAATTCGGTGTCTTTAATTTAAGTTCACGTAAACATACTGAAATTCAGGTTTTGGTATTCTGGTAATGAAGTTCATCTTTGAGTTCACACATTTAAATTCATGCTGTGGTGAGTCTGATTTGGCGCCATACTTTTCACGAAAATATGCAGGAGTTATACTGTGCAACATGCCGTTTAGCTGCATACTGGTCAGTAACCACTGATGCAGCTCCGTGGGAGAAAGGGGAACAGACTAGGGAAATGAAACAATCGATCCATTAGTACTCCCTTGTACCTGACCAGGGCTGGGATCGATATCTGCCTTACCAACCTTGGTATTGCATTGAATCAGACTGCAAAGAAAATCGGTGGTATTGGCCATCTGTACGGTTTACTTCTGTGTTGGGTGACCAGGTGACTAATCAAACAGTGACTGTTTTTCAATATCAAGAATGCGAAGGTCGTAATTGTGGTCCCGACAAGACCAGTATAGCTAATTTGACTCCCAAGAAAGAATGTGGGATACTATGAGTCATGGGATTGGTCTCGTTTGGCAGAGATGCAACTGATGCATCCTTGATATTTGGGGGTGGGGCAACAACAACATCCAGGGATTACCATTCTGTGCACTTCTGTTCTTAGTATTAGAACTGGTTTTCGGCAGTAGAAGATGATGTAAAATGGGTACATGAGAACACAGATATGATCAAGTACACATATTTAGAAATACCCGGTGAGAGGTTGTAACTAGCAATAGCAAATCAAGGAAAGGTCTTGGTGAGTAGGGACCAATTTGGGCACATTAAACGCTCTCCGTTTTCAAAAGTCTCTGTTGTCACTCATCTACACTGCAATGCTAAAAAAAAGTTTTCTGAAGTGGCAGAACATTTTTGAAAGTCTGCATTTTTGGAGGTTGAATACTCCGAGACTAATTTCTCGATTTTAAAATGAAAACGTAGCAATGTGGATGCGTCCATAGTCTATGCAACCTTGGAGAACTTTTGCAAGACTCGTTATTTGGCCAGATAAACATAATTTTAAGCAAAAATACAGCATTGAAGCAAAGAAATAATGACTTGAATTATACTGAGCTAATTATCGATATTGTTTGGCATAAAAAAAAAATATCGTGATAAGATATTCTTATTGCTCAGCCCAAAGAATACATATCCGGAAAAGATATATATAAATAACACAACTGAACTAGCATGCTTCTCTCAAATGTAATATTTAGGGAGCTTAGCAAAGGGGTGTAAAGCATCAAAAATATTCCAATTATGGAATGAGTGGAGTGAAGCACCAAATAGTGGCAATTCAGGAACCCAGCTGGATCAGTGAGTGGGTAATTAACATGAGCGTGTAATTCGGCGTCCCCGACAGAACGGCATCGTTTTCAAAGATAGAGGGGAAAACAACTTTTAATAAGATATGACTGTGTGTCAGCTGCTGTGACGTGCCAGATGTGAAGATCTGACGCGAAACGGGTCACGTGACACGGCGCAGCCAGCGGACGCTCGCACGCTAGTTTCATCTGCAGCTCGGAGCAGTTAAGGAACGGAGAAGTAGGAGGACATTCAGCGAGACTTAAACTGATGCTCTCAGGCAGCTCCAGGTTACGGTGTCTGAGTTACTTGCCGCAGTGTGTCCCTAGAATATGTGACAGGCTGTTTGCCTCGGGCACGGTCCCTATTCCCAAACTGAAATACTGAACCCCGCCGGCTATGGCCGCAATCGTTACCGTGAGGTGGAGGAGAAGCTCCAAGATCCAACCGAAGGCCTCCCGTCACCGCCAATTACCTGAGCTGACGCATGCGCGGATACCAACCGTCTAATCACTCATCTAACGTATGACACATTTTGATTACTAACTTACAGTCGCTCATTAGCTCCTTTAAAATGCCCTTAATAAAAACATTAAATTATTTGAGATAAGTTTGCAAGACCAATTTAATCGGCATAATGTGGAATATTTATTATAAATATGTTTAAATATTAAAGCAACTTCATTTTCAATTCAATTTCAGTGCAAGACAGAAAAAACAATCGTGATAAGCACATGATAAGCTTACCATACAACATCACCAAAAAAAAGATAAAATTCCAACTTTTATCCTTAACCATATCATTTAACATGTATGCAATTTGTGAGGCTTGTTTGACCTGAGATGTAATGTGCAGAGGACATGTTTTTGCAAAGCTCAATTCAACGCATTTTACCGGATTTCATGCAACGTTAAGCAGAATCAATAAGGTTAGGTCACACTCTGTGAGATGAGTCATATCAGCTAAACCAGGGGGAAATTGAGCAAGAAATGCATGTAGTCACTCTTAACTCCAGAGCTACTCTCAGCCATTTATTACAGAACAAACCATGTATGTATGTGTATGTTTGGATCAAGGGAGGGAACAAGAGGACCTGAAGGACAATAGTGCAAGAAAAGCCACACCCCCTGTAGGTGGAAGACGGAAGCCCACCCTTGCAGTCTGGGGGGGTCTGGCATAAATGATCAACTATCTACCTGGATGCATTTACCTTCCCAGGCTTGGCACTGGAGCTGTAGTTCCCCTAGGGGGCAACGTAGCACCCTCTTCCTGCTCACCTCAAGTGCCGCATCTTTCAGATCAACTGGCGCCAGGGGGCCGGAGCTCAGACCTTTTATCAGCTGTCATCCTGTGGTTTGTTCAGGCAAAAAGGAGCGGAAATAGAACAAGCACGGGCTGGCTGTGTGGACCACTCAACTCAGAAAAGCTCCACAGCTTTGTCCCACTCCCCCCCCCCCCCCGTACCAGCAGTGTAAAATGCCCCATTGTTACATATGAGCCTTCATCCTGCCATTACACGTCAGTGTACGCAAGCTTGCCATTATATGCGGATTCCAGCTAAGGCTGTGTGGGCTTGTTTTAAAGTGTGTATTTGCCTCCTCGCCCCCAAGGCTGACTGGTGAATGGGAGGCCCCGCACTGTGAAAAGAGCGACACTGCATTAAATGAAGTGTGCGTGATCGTGGTGTCGGGGCGTGCGGCAGAAGTCAATACTGAGCAAACGGTCCTACCAACAGCTAAGATTTTGAGGCAAACAAGAGATTATGACCTTAACCCCCCCACCACTGCAGGGGCTTCTTCCACATAGGACCATTTGAGGAAGGGGGGGGGTGCCCTGATGACATCACATCCTACAAAAAAGACCGCCTCCAACAAAACAAATGAAAAATGATATTTTTTGCCATTTGCACAAGTACACTGGAATGCTTCTTTTCGTGTATATCCCATTTTGCTCTCCTTTGAATCATACACGCGTCTATACAGTTGAAAGTGACGCCAATAGACAGACAGACAAAAGGTTGCCAGTCTTAACCTCATTCCCAGCACACACAGTCATTTCAAAGCAGACATTCACAAAAAAAAATGCTGTAACCTTCAGCACTGGAGCTGTTAGCTGGGTTAATACGACTTTACACTGCAATGCTCCGCGAGCGAGTGAAAGGAATTGTTACCCTGTTCCCTGCCCCCCACCCAGATTACACAAGAGAAAATTGATTTGGAGGCCAACGCATACACCTAGATTTCCCGAACTCCGACAGTGAGGAGTCAAATGGATTTAAGGGGGGGCAGGAGGAGGAGTGAGAGGCAGCCGTAAGTCTGCAGAATGGCCAAGGGAGCCTTTAGACTTCCAAAGGCCACACACGTTCATTAGGTGTTATAAATAAAGGGGGGTATCCAAACCTGCCCCCCCTCCCCCAGAGCTCAGCCATCCAACTTCAAACTGAGTTTGCTCCTCAATGGAAAACTTCTTAGGATCACCTTTTAAGGTATTAGCCACTGTCGCAAGTTTGCCATATGCTGAAAACACATGAACGGCAGCCTTGACAAGCGGCAGAAAGACCCCTAGAACAGAGGATCATGGGTCGGCGTAAATAACAGCAAATTCTTATTCTCCCTCCAATCAAAACACGCATGGTTCCGTGGTTGCCATGCCGACCAAAGCCTCGATAGCTTTGATAAAATAGCAGGGCCGGCTTTCGATAACAAAAAGTAGTCTGGGATCTTGAGACTCTTGGCAATAAATATTTGCTTAGGATGGATCCAACATCAGTGATATAAACAAGGCATATTGTGACAGGTGTTCCCAGAGTCATTTTATATAAAAGTAATTTTCTGCATCACCGCTGCACATTTTGAATAAATGCATTTTCGCACATTAGCATGTTGCACACACGTGCACACGACGTCACTCATGTGCTTCTAAGCCACTCAGAACCCAGCATGCTTAAGCTTTAGGTAACATAGGATAGGTAGCCTGTGTTAATAATGCCCAAAGGGAGATGAGTTGATATCTGAGGCGGAACATTTGGAAGAACATTTCAAATACATGGATTTTAGCATCAATGTTTGCTACCATTAACGTGGACTGGCGTGTCTGTGCAGATGCTACTGAGCCAGCGGCTAACATCTGGTGTCGGCTGCTGAAGTTTAGCATGAAATCAGCAGCACGATAAATACCCATGCAGACAGAACACCCGGGGTCAGCACCCTGTGAGACCAAATATCGCGCCTCTAAAATCGCCGTCTGGTTAGAGTGAGGAAAACAAACATTGGGCTCCAATTAAGCTTTAGCGGATGAAAGTCAAACATTCAGACTAACCGCGTACCTGAACCCAACGGACGCTGCATTTGTGCACCCGCATGACTCCGTCTCCTTCCCACTGACATTTCAGCGGCTATTAAAATTCTCATGAGCTCTGTGCCTCTGAGACCACTTGTTCACTCATCCTGGAGGGAGGCGTACTTCAAGCTACCTGGCCTTATTTAAAAAAAAAAAAAACAGGAATCTGGTTTTCTGATGACAAACTGTGGACCTGTGGATAAGGCTTGTGGTCCTCCTTAAGGTGCGACAAATAGCGACCCAGCTAATATAGTTTCCTTGGACAATCTCGTATAAGATCCGTAGGAGGACAAATTGGGTGCAACGTCACGGTCGTCTCTAGACAGTTACCGATGGCAGTTATTAAAGATGATAACGCTGCATTTAAAGGACGGTGTGACTGGCCAATTTCGACGTGAGCTGGCCAACAATCAGTGATAATAGTTGGCAGTCCGAAGTGGGTTGTATTTGGTAATCGAGTATTTACTCGTTTGTTCACCCAGTGAGGCAGAGAGTGAGGAGCTATATAATTACCACAAACTGCTACATTTGGGTTGCATTCATGGGCAGAGTCATGAATTTGCAGATGACAGGTTAAGCATGGTCGGGGGGGGGGTCATCTTTGTTACATGATGAAAAATAGCCCTGCCCCATCACAAACACTGACCTAGTCATGCCTGCTGGGGTGTTGGTTCACAGAGATGCCAGACTAAATCATCCCATAATCGACCTGTTTTATTGCAACACACGTGTCTGCAGAGGGATCATCCCTGGAGGGGCTATGAAAATGCCAGAGCATGCAAAGTGGGCTCCTCCATCCCTCCTTTTGGGGGGGGGGGGGCATTGTTTGGCCTGCATGTTTGTCATCCATAACACATACATTTATTGCATATAAAAGTATAGTTAATAAATAAACAAACAAACAAATAAATAAATAGATATGGTGGCACCCCCCACCCAAATCCTTCGATTTATTATCTGTCAGCATGTGGTCCAGCAGCGTGGCAGGCGTGTAGGCTGGTTTTCAAGAAAATGAAATAACCTTTTTTTCAGAAAAACAAACTCTGTCATATTTCCATGTTTCCACTTGCTTTTGGCCCCTCCTCTGCGGACGGAGGTGTGGGGCGGGACAACAAACAGCCCATTTAATCAAGCCAAAGCGCCTATCTTCTTAATTCATGCTATGTGGAGACTCCCAGTGACAGACCCACTGCATTCATCCATGAGAGAATAAATCATACTAACTCCCTTTCTCTGTTACAAAGTAGGTAATTTACTTGGAACAAATGGGGCAGCCTGTGTTCTGGATTTAATCATTCATTCATGAGACTCCTCCCTCACACGTGTAAAATGAGGGCCCAGCTTATACCGTGAGAGGGACGATGGTACAGCACAGAGAGAGAGGCCTTTGCCTGGTACCTACATACTGTGTCAACACAGTGTGGGTCATATGGGCACCTGATTGGCTCTCTCATTGGATGTTCTCTGTGCATGACACGGCAGCCAGAGCCACTCCCCCAGCGTGCAAAATAAGCATCATGTCATTAACAAATCTTAAGATTAGAGGACAAAACTGTCAGGTTACTGGAAGAGAACGAGGAAGTGTAATGTTCCTTGGCTGTCTTCCTCCAAGTCCTGCTGAATGACTTCCTACCAATGTCACAGAATTAAAAATGTAAATGGACTATCTATAATCAGCCTATCATTAAAAAAAAAGACTTTTTTCCTAAGCTTTTCTGTTCTCACAGGCTAGAGGTGGAATTAATTGATGCATTAGCATGTTTTGTTCGGGGGGCCTGGATCCCCGCCAAGGTTCATTATCGTTACAATAACACGTAATTAAGTGTTTATTATAATAGTTAATTAACCACGTTGGTGTCATTAAATTATTTTCCTTATTAAATTCCTAAAAACACACGCACACACAGAGGACAAGGCTGAGGAAAAAGCCCTGGCTCCAGGTGACGCCATAACAGTACAAATGAGCCATTTCATGTCAGTTCTATAATGGGGGGTGGGGTTGGGTAGGGTGGGAGGGGGCAGTATGCAAATAATTCAAACACATTTGTAAATCAGCCCATTAGAGTTTGAACAAAAATATTCCACTTATCATCTTTTCTCAAAACTTTTCTTGGTTCAAAACAGGACATGTTTTTATCTTTAAATACGCGGCTGTAATATCCAGCACCAAAAACAAAAAAAAAAAATGATACAGGTCGTCGTCGACTTACAACCATGATCGGTTACAACTGACTGGTCGTAACACGATTTGGTCGTAAGTCGCATATGTATAGCCTACTGTACAGTAATGTATTAAAAATCTTTAAGTCATACCTTATCATAATTTTCTTTGTTCATTATACATTGTTATACATCATACTTTTCTCTGTTCATTATTGTTATACATCATGACTGCCGGGAACTGGTGCGCAAACTGTCGTATGCCCAGCTGGGCAACATTTGCGCTGCCAGACATACGAGCTGCAATCGTGGTCGTAAAAGTCGATTGGCCGTAAGTCGACGAGGACCTGTAATGTGACAGAGATAGGTATAACAGTTTATAAACTGATAAAGTACATTAACACTCATTAACTACTTAGCTAAACTATACATGATGCTTTATTTATCTACAACGAACTGAGAGGTTTGGGGCAGGACCATACTGTGTGTGCATTTTGTAGTACAACATCTAAACTTGTGTCACTACCTAATTAATTGTTTATTTATTGTAATTTAAAGGTCAGCTCTGATTGGTGGACCAGACAACTGGGAAATCTCCCAATGCTCCTGGTGGCCAGTCTGAGCCTGAATCTACCAACAGTGTTGAATCTAAATTATAATACATTTACAAGGAACACAGGCTTTGGGGAGAGGTGATTACCCTGAACTGTACATAAGAAGTATTTACCAGTGAACCAGTAAATTGAAGAAGGTGAAGGCAGAGTTTGCAAAGAGGCATATTTCAGCATGGGGCCCACTGTGGTCAATAAGTAATGCAAACGCTATGGTCGCTTGCTAACGGCAGCCAGACCACCAGACCACACACATTCAGAGTGCCTAAAACCTCAATGTTTAAAAATTTGAATTTCATGGTGTCTGCACCAGAGGAAGACTGGCCATCAGCGGCCCAGAGGAGCTCAGCTGTCCTTCAGAGACCTCATGCAAGATGATGCCGGACTCGGCATGGACCTAACAGGTTCTGACAGATGGCTTTTAGGCTGCTATGACTTCATTCCCACCACCCCCTGGTCCTCCTGATTTAGCACAAGCGGGTGGGATCATGGATGGGCACACAGGAAGTTTTTAATATTTGTCCTTTTATAAGTTATTAAAAGCTGTCTGAGACAGCAAGCAGAGCAGTTAAGGAAAACCAAAGAGCAACACGTCACAGGTCGAATCCAAACCTCAGTCAAGAGTTTTCTATAGAAGCACAGCCTTTTTGAGGATTTAAAAGAGAAAACAATCAGTGCCTGGTCCAGATATGAAATCTGCCTGGGAACCTAATTTGCTTTCAACTGACTCATTAGAGACTAGTAAATTACTAAGGTCTGATGGAAACCTAGCACATTTTGGGGTCAGATCTCAGGATATGATGTGACACATATCAGCAAACAGGGGGGGGTGGGGGGTGCCCCAGCTCCCCCTCCACCTGTTGCTGTGGCAGCAGTGTGGTGGAACTGCTCCCAAAATGTGCAGAAGACCAGCCGGCCACACAACATAGCGCTACACGGGGGACCTCATCAGCGAGGTGTGCTTAATTGGGCATGGCAACAACACTCAAACCTCTGGTTGACGCGGAGGTGTTTGCGGTTCTACTTTGGAAAACCTGTAGGCAAAAAGAAAAAAATTGTACTAGGCCAATGTAGGTAAAAGCAAACAAACAATCAAACAAACAAACAAACAAACAAGTCAGACAAAGCGCATGACAACAAACACAAACTGCAAACAGGCCTTGGGTATCCATGGCAAATCACTGGATCAAACAAACAAGCTGACATCCTTAGCTGAAAGTAAGAAGCAGATTTAACTCTGTCATGGGCTGGAGTGCTGATGCCGTGCTCACAGAATCTGTGCCAAGCGGCTGGGTGCGTTCCAGGTCGCTGATTCTACATGATAAACTCACATCCCCCCGTGCTGGGTAGTCGGTGCAAGGAATTGTGGAAGCCACACAAGGGCTCGTCCATTTGTTAAAGTGCCTGGAGTCACCCTCCCACCATCACAGGGGCCTCAGCTGCCATCTTACCCCCTCTCTGAGTCAGAAGCTGCTGTTCCCTCCTCAGGCTTTACATTCCGACTCTAAATGCCAAGCTAATGCCCGCAACTAAACGCCTTTGCTGTGCCTAGTCAAATAGTACAGTTTTATGTCCTTTTAGAGAAATTTACAGAATGACTGCTCCCCCATATGCAGCGGACTCAACAGAAACGCTTGTCTCCACAAATCGCCGGCATTGATACCTTGAGAATGTTATTTCTGCAGTTGAAGAGTGGGGAAATGGGCAGAGGTGAATGGTTTAGCTTCAGAAAGTAAAAATCTTGACCATGGTTTTGTTTCAACCAACCAGTTGAGTAAAAAAGAGTAACATTCAAAGAATACTCAAATAGCTGGCTGAAACAAAATTTTGGTCAGGATTTTTGCTTTCTGAACCTGAACTATCCAACTCTGGAAATGGCACACTCATCCATCCTAGAATACTCCTGTAGGACATGTGGTCCATACAAGGCCTCACAACAGATTTAATGGACAAATCCCCCCCCCTCCACACACCAGACAACGCATCTCCACACCAGCAGCCCCCCCTAGGAAAACATTACAGGAAACCCACAACCTTGTCCACCTTCCCCATGTCGATTATACACTGCTTGAAGGGGGGGGGGGTCTTGCCCCTGGGAGCCCCAATAGGGTCAGTGCGGGAAGGCCCCACATACAGCCTCTTCTCCTTGTCCCGTCCCCCCCAAAACCTGTACAGCAAACCTAAGGCAAAGACATCATGAATAAATCAAGCTTAAACACCACGGGTCACACTAAAGCATCACCAGACAGCATGTCAGCCCCCATGCCGCTGGGTCCAGGTCGGCATCGTCATGGCGCCGCCTCCGCTTCCCGCTTGCTCATGCACTCCTGCTCCAGCCTCTGCCTCCCAATCAAATTTACAACTGAAAACAAACAAATAAATCACCGTGCAGCAGAAAATGGAAGCCCCTGCAGGCCATAGTAACCGATGCCCAGCCGCTTCTCAGCCACAGGGAGAGGGAGATTCATTTACAACCCCTTTTTCAAATTAAATCGGCCTTCTTCAGATTATTCTAGCTGGCAATCTGTTTTCCAGGTGAAGTGTAATGTTTGTATAAAGCCGGGGCCCATTCAGGCTAGCCTGATGCAAACCCTTGGAATAACCAAAATATCGACTGTCCGGCTCTGGGTTGGACCGAGATCAATCAGGGAAAATGACCTTAGCTGGAAAAGATCAACCGCAACCAATAAGTATGACCATGGGAACCAAGGCTGGCAAACAGCCATAGCAACAAGAGAAATAAAAACTACAGTCACAAACTGCCAACCAGTGGTACAATAACCCACAACTACCAACAGCAACTAATAAAGATCGGACATGTTGGATTAATGACATACTAATGAATTAGCTTTGGTAAATTAGCAAATAGAGATTAATTCAATACACAATAGAAAAATAACATAGGAATTTTCAGTGTGAAGTAACATTTTTGGCTGTCAGTGCCCCCCCCCCCCATAAGCAGCACGAGCCGACACTGCCCTATACTGCTAAGCGATGCTATCATGAAAATTAGCATGTGAGTGGAGTGTCTGTGGTCTACAGGCACACGAGTCCCCCAGAAAAAAAGAGGAGCCCATCCCAACTTCCACACTGCCCCCCCTCCATGTCCCCTGACCACTTCCTCTATCCCCCCTTAAGAATCAACCCTTAACTCACCCCCCCCCCCAAAGGTTCAATGACCTTATGGTTTGAACTCCAATAATATCCCCCCCCCCAGAATCCTATCAGTCCATTTCTTCCTGCTCCAGATATTTTTAGGACAGGATGAAATGTTGCCGTTAGCGACAGCAGCCAGAGACTTCCCATGTCCACATGGGGGGGTGGGGGAGGTAAAACAGTCACGTCTGATTTCTCGATTCGCTCCATGAGATCAGAAGGGCCAATGGCCGGATGCAGCTCCTTCTAAGCTGTCCCAGGAGAGTGACCCCGCCCACTTCCTGTGCATGTTCCATCGGGCCACCTGATAATACTGTCCCTTTATGATGTCATACACTATGAAACCTGACAAAATTATTAAAACTCCCCCTGGAAATGTTCTTGAGCAACATTTTCTGATATGTGGATTTAAATACAAGCAAAAACAAAAACACATAATAATGATAATGTCACAGCGATGAATATAATCAAACCTGAATGATAAATAATGAATAAATAAACGGCCTATTCTGGGAGTATTTGGTGGCCGATATTTACCTAGAGTAGCACTGATCAGCCAAGTTCATTAATCAATTTCATACGCTGATGTAAGCGGGGGGACCACCAGTACATCCAATCCCTGCTCATGGAACGAAGCGGCAATGGGATGGCTCTGCACAGGAAACTGCCGTGTCACTTCCTGCCGTGTCACTTCCTGTTAGTAGAAATGGGGGAAGCTTTGAGCATTTTATAGCAAGCAAGGCTGTGCCCCCCCCCCCCCCAGCCAAAATCTAGTAAAGCTCCTCAGTGCAGTATAGCACTTTTAACAAGTGGAAAACATAAGAGTCAAATAAAACACAAAGCGGCAATAGATCCGCAGGGGGCATGCACAAACAGATGGATTCAATCATTTAATGCAGGACAGGGTGCTGGGGGGCTAATATGCATTCAAGGACAGATAAAGCAGCGATGACTTGGCAGTTCAGGACTTTGTGATGTGGCCTGGAGTCCGCATGAGCGTACACATTACACATAACCCCTCCATCCCAACACCCCCACTCGGAGCGGGGTGCCACAACTGACCAGCCTGTTCTGCAATCCCAACACAACTGTAATTTGCTTTATTTTATTGTTGTGATTTACATCCCCTCTGAGAGAGGCTGCCTTCACTCCTTACGTAAACATCCAGCTTTCCTGCGAATGTACCTGCTCCGTCTGAGTGGGCGACTCAACCAGCAGGCTGGAGAGACCCCCCCACCACCACGTGAGAACTGTCAGAACCAGGAACAGGGCCAGTGCAGGATAAATTGACTCATCAGAACAGAAAAGCCATTCACGGAACATAGCCTGGCTTCATCCCAGGACTTACTTAGGCTTAACTAACCCTGGGAGGGGTTACGATTAGAGTTGGGGAATGGGGGAGCACTGAAGTATTGAACAACAACCACGATCCATTTTTTAAGCCTTTCTGCCTGCAATCAGTAGATCTCTCGGCCTCGGCCGAAGTCAAATGTCTTTGGGCCCTTGAGCAGGGCCCTTACCCCTAGCTTCCCAGGGGCCACAAGATGGCTTCCCCATTGCTGTGACGCCCAAACGTGCTCTCATATGCATGACTGTCCATCCGTCCATCCATCAATTTTCTGTAACAGCTTGTCCTATTCAGGGTCATGGGTCCGGAGCCTATCCTGAACGCTATAGGCACAGGGCAGGGGACAACCCAGGAGATGCCATCACTGAGCATGATATCAGCATTTGAGACACAGTTATTATCATTTTTCTTTTTTTAGCAAATCCTGGAATGTGACCAACGCTCACAATTTTCACCGCCCCCCTTATCACTCAGATCTTCACAGGTCAGCTGTTTGCTCTGCCAGAGATATACACTTATTTTAATTACAAAACTGCTGGGCTGGGCTGAGGGTGCAATCCATTAGCTTCTAACTGCTCCTTGATACCTGTGCCGAGGCCTAAGAATAGCTGGGGCATCATTCCCATCAACAGGGACAAAGTAAATCTCAACTCAGGGAAGCTAATCCGGCATGATCGGGAACAGTTACTGCAAGTGGGAACAGGAAGTGCCAGTTTATTGAGGTGCTCCTTAACCCTTTCTTGGGCCTTATTACGCGGGTCGCACGGAAAAGCCGCTCTTTAATTTCCCACCCTTTGTCGTTCAGGCCAGCCGGGTTTTGCTTTAATCATGGAGAGGTTTCTCAAGGTCACCGCAGCTCGAAGACTCTCCTCTCCCCCCACCCCCCCACCTGCTCAGGGAGTGCTACTTGAATGTAGGCCAAATATCTATTCTGGAAAAGAAGAAAAAAAAAAGAAAAAACAGGACTTCTGTTGCTCAACCTCGACTTTGTCGTCTCTACTGCTGATGAAGATGAAGATGACGTCAAAAGGGGTCGCTTGGGCAGAGGGGCCGTGGAACGTGACAGGAGCTTGGAGGTATTAGCAGAAAACCATCTAAACAGATTTCAAAGCTATCAAATCTTTCTTGGGTTCTAGATATGCTCCGGTTCTCCTGGAAGGCTGCCGTGGTATCTCTTACAACTGAAGACAGAACGACATGCGAGAGCCGGCAGGAGAGCTTGTCCTGGGATGAGGTCATTCTCCTCTTGGCAATATGGCTGACAGTGCGCTGACCACGGCATGGAGGAATCCCACCAAATGGGTCAAGGTGACGCAAGTGTTCTCAGTATGAAATGCACTGGAAGGTTCTGAAGCAGAAACGCTCAAGATGGCAATGGCAACTGAATGAATCATTAAAATAAACTGGATTGTCATTTAACAGCAGCGGGGGGGGGGGGTTCTAGGTTTGCTAGGTCGTTACGCTTTGATCAAAACCAGCACATCACTCCAGAAACAGGGCGTCTCAAAACTCCATTACCCAGAAATATAAATAATTAGCAGGCCCATTCATGGCACCCAGCTCAATCTGCTTTATATCTTAAAGGTGCAGTTATTAGATTCTGACAGGAAAACAACATGTTTCCCAAAAAGAGGTTACCGTGCCTTTTAAGGTGCCATGAGACTGCCACCCTGCATTTAGTGCCAAGTGATGTTCATTATTAACAAAAGAAAAAAAGAAACTCCTATAATGAAGTGTTACGGAAACGGCTCAGGGTGGAGTGTCGGCAGGGGTGCGAGGGCCCGGGGCCACATCTGGCTACCAGCATGGGGGACAGAGACGTCCGCCTTAGTGTTCTGGTGGGGAAAAACCTCAAAGAAAATGGGGATCAAGAAAACCCAATAAAGAGAGAGAGAGAGAGAGTGATAGAGGGGAGGGGAGTAGTCATTATTTATGCTAGCCAATCAGGAGGATGGAAAAAAGCCTGTAGATTCCAGAGGAGGCCATTATGATGACTTACACTGACATTATGCATGTCCTGTCTAACCTTTGGTCCATCTCCACTTCTGGTAACAAGGAGAAATTTCGGTTCTGATCCAGGAACACATTAATGCCTATCACCAATGGGAAGCTCTTGCAAACCCCAGCTAGCAGGATGGAACTAAATGGCATCCATCCTGCTAGCAGTAATCCCGTTACAGCGCAAAAGGGCATCTGTTGCCTTGACGTTGCCGCTGGAGTCTTCGTACCATGTCGTTGTCATGCGGATGTCATGTGACTAACACACAGGAAATGACCGACTACTCATTTGCATATAGACCACAATGGGAAAGCCAATGAAAAACAGCCTACATGGCCAAATTATGTACCTCTGTGGAAGCTGATATGCATATAGTCAGCTCCTGGATAGTCAACCGACAAATCTTTTTTTGTTTCTGGAAGATGGAGATATTCAATTACCTATACAGGAAGTCCAGTACCAGAAGTGATCTTATAAGGCTGTTTGACATGCTGGGTGGACCACCCCATAATACCCTTCTTTCGTTTTCTATGCAACAAGTCAAGTAAAAAAACATCACTTAAGCAACCATCCCAACTCCCTGCAGTGACAGTGCCGTATTGTTCCCTAATGACATCCCAACATCTTCATTACAGGAAATACCAGTGATGCTTTCTTTAAACCAGGTGAAAAATAATCCTCTTCCTCCTGAGAGCACTTCTGCCTCAGCACATGTGGGGCACTGTGAGGCTTGGCTTCTACACCAACGTGCTCGTAAAGAGGAGGGAAATGACAAGGATAATCTTCATTTATATAGCACCTTTCGTGCAGGTAATGCAACATATGGGATTAAAATAAGAAACAAAGATGGAGAAACTGCATAAAACATACAACAAAAGGTACACAAAGGAGGAACGAGAATCAAAGCAGCAGCAAAAGTAGCAAAATGTCAATATACAAGTGAAATAAAATAAACAAACAGCAAATAAATAGGGATACGATACACAAAAGGAAAAAAACTGAGAGCAGAGTCGTGTACACATGCCAAAACACACACACAGAGGTCAGGGCAGACGCCACACCGCACCCCCAGCCCCCCCGGCAGCGGTGAGGCCAAGCTAACAGCACAGCCCCATCCAAAACCCAGCACGTCATCCCAAACTAGACCAACACAGCCACCCTGAGCACGTTTAATTCAGCACTGCCAGCGATGACATTCAGCCTGAATTAACAGTGCGACGGAAGGGGCTTCATGAGGGTCGAAAACCATTTACAGTGGCGTTGTCACGTACTGTCACTCCCCGACCAGACAATGACGAATGACGCGATGCATCAGGCGTGCTTCGAGATGTGACATGATTTGAATCGATTTGAGATGGGGAGACAAAGAACCCAGACGAAAAAAATGATATAATAATATGAAGTGACATTGGGTCGCAGGTACATGGCCTTGGTATCGATCCGCGCAGGTAAAACATCCCACATGCCCCCTCTGTTACCCCCCCAGCATCCTGGTGAAAACAGGATACAGTATCTACCTGAGGAAATCATGGTTCAGGAACCACCCCCCTCTGGGAACAGCATCGCCATGGACTCAACCACCACGGATGGTGAGAAACTCATTCGTCAAACTTGGCCTTTTTTATAGGCAACTCTGCCGTTTCGGTGAGCGGCAGCATCCTGATAAATATTCTCATCCATTTATGCAGTCAGGTGATTTGGCCAGGTGGCGGATAATCTTGGCGTGATCCACACGGCGCCATGAGAATGTGTCAGATGTGTGAACATCGCGATTTCATCTTTAAATGTTGTTATGCCGGTGTTGTTATGTCTAGCTGCTACAGCTGAACAGTCTGGTGGGGGGGTCAGGATAATCCTATCAACCACGACACTTTGCCTCAGTTAAACTTAACCCGCAGCTCTTAATGCTGCAGGTTCAAGTCCCAAGGTTTTAGACTTTTAACTGAGCAAAGGAGTATGCTTACCTAAATTAAAGCTTGGGGGGGGGAGGAGCTTTCATGGTATTCTGGATAAAGGGTTAGAGGTGGGGGGGAGGGCCGGTAAGTAGTGACTGCTGCCTGGTTGGGGGGGAGTGGTAGATTAATGCCCCAGATCGTGCAGTTCATCATCTCCTGTGGTTCCCTTCAGGTCCTGGTCAAACTAATGCATGGCACTGGAGCCTCAAGGGTCACATGACACCAGAGGGGGATGGGAAGGGGGAAGGACGAGGGCACATTCTCAGAACGTACACATGTACAAATGCACATACATACACTCATATATGAACTCATATAGTTCATCGTGGGGACTTGTCTAATTAATGTAGTGGACACAAGTCCGTAGGTCATGCCAGTATGTCAACTAGATGAAAATCTGCAAAGAATACCAGCATTCAACACCATAAATGCATTCGATGTTTCACACAAACCCTTGAAGATCATAAGTAAAGTGATCACACTCTGTGCTCCATAAATAATTTTTATATTAATATAATTAATATAATAATTGACCCCTTTTCGCCTTCAGAACTGCCTTAATTCCAAGTGGCATTGATTCAACAAGGTGCTGAAAGCATTCTTTAAAAATATTGATAGGATAGCATCTTGCAGTTGATGGAGATTTGTGGGATGCACATCCAGGGCACGAAGCTCCCATTCCACC
>JABFEA020000119.1:4448009-4463090 GCA_019775915.2 Cyphomyrus plagiostoma | reverse complement strand
CCCCCCCCCCCCCCCCCCCCCCCCCCCCCCCCCCCCCCCCCCCCCCCCCCCCCCCCCCCCCCCCCCCCCCCATGAAACACACAAACATCCGGCGAAAGGGGATTGCCAAAAGGGGCTCAGAGCGCAAGGGGTGGACTCACAAAAAGCAGATCGCAGCCGGGCCATGCAGAACCTGCAGGGGAGGACACACGGAGGAGGACGTGGAGGAGGACATGTGGAGGAGCACAAGTACAGGAGCACACGCTGAGGAGCCGCTGCTAGCCAGAGTCCGTCCTCTGGGAGACACGACCCCGCCGGGCCACTGGCTTACATTACACCTTCAAAATATTTCCATTTTTCTGGCACCAAAACCGATGGGCACCTCCTGCAATGGAACGGCAACAAGTGTCCATTTCCATGGCGAGGGCCAATACCAGCAATGCCCTGCCACGGTCACACCACACCAAGAAGAACTTTCCAGAAAGCTTCCCCCCAACCCCTCTCCAAAACCCTCTTGGTGCCCCCCCCTCCCCCACGCACACCTGCCTCACCTTTCGGTTCCAATTTATTCAGATACACCCCCCCCCCTTACTGGCTTCTATGAAAGAAAATACAATATAATTTACCAAATAAATGTTGTGGTGGCTCCTTTCCATGTAACTTCCTTCTCAAAGAAATGTTTTCACAGGTGACAAACAGGGATTGAATTTGGTTTGTTTGACATGCATTTGTTTAACATGTGCTTGCCTCAGCCAGTGAGGACGCCACGCGTTTCACCCTTAAAGAGCACTTTGACTGACGGGGGGGGGGGGCTGCAATTACCCTCCGCTGAGATGGACAATCCTCCCTCCCAGTCATGCTTCTGCGGGTAGCAACTTACCGGAATGAATGATGCCTCCTGTTTAATTGCCATAGTAAAGAGCGTAATTGGTCACTCTGATGGGAAGCGTGAATAACGACTTCAGCTGATAATCAATCATCGAAACAATCGCCATGGAGATAGACCCCACAAGCACCATTTCGCGAGAAAAATTATCACCAATACACGTCGTTTGCACCATAAAGATACCGTTATTGCAATATACAGCACAAAAATCAGCCCACAGAACACTGCCCTGAACTGCTTTTCTGTTACCATGCTGCAGTATCCTTAGCAACATGCCATAGGTTAGCGTTCCCATTCAGCGCCACTTCGCCAAGCGAATGTATTTTGTTCGCGTTACACCATAACCCTCCCCACCTCTGTGCGAAACAAGAATGAGGATGAACAAGGATGACCCAGGCTGGATTTATTTTTATGAACTCAGAAACCAGTAACCTGGACTGGATCGTAGACTGTCGGTTAGCAACAGGGCAAAAAACATGGCTAGTTCGGCAAAAACGATTAGCCGCTGCAGCGCTAACCAACGTCACAGCATTGCATTGGGGTATCAGCAGACAAAAAACAAAGAGCTAAACAGTACAAGGAAATCCACAAGTGTCTGGCTACATGTAGAAATATTAGCTAAATTAAGAGGAGGTATTCACCGTGTTTACCTCAAATGGGGTGACTGGATGTGTGCAGTTAATGCTGTTATTTCACTCTGACTATATTAACAGAAAACCGTCATTGTCAAGATCAAACTTTACAAGTAGTGCAGCAAAAAACATTTGTAGATATGAGGCTCCACCTCCACGTGTCAACACATCCATTGACCAATCACAGTACATGACGATAGACTGGCCTGTGTGAAGGCCACGTCCCGCTTCCTGGTATAGAGAAAAGTGTTTAGTCAAATTTTAGATGGAGAAGAAGCAACAAATCTCCCCAGAAAGGCTTCGCGTAACCCAAAAATGGATAAAAGACAGTAAAGTACAGAGGAGCGGCGACAAATAACCCTAAATCGTGGTGCGAAACCAAGAGTAATGAGGACGTAGCCTAGCCTAGCGTGTGACAGATTGTAAAGCCTACCAGGGTGCCATAAAACAACTGGGAAAAGCACCTGAAGAAAAGGATATAAAAAACAGTGATAGGCATCCAATGTTAACAACCAACAATCCCAGCCTTATAAACAAAGAATTTTACAAGTGTAAACAGCCACAGCGGTCGGCAGCAAAACACTCCCATATTTACGCTGGCCCACAATATCTTTCAAAACCATCTTTTCGACAGCTGAGATCTCACAAGGATATTTTCACTTTCCAATGGGCAAGAATTCTGACGACAGATTTCCCAGGAAGAATGAGCGTAGACCCAAAAGTACCCTCCCAGCCTGCCCTTAGACTTTGAATAAATAGCACTCGCATTATAGGTCACTCAGTTATTCCCCTGACTTTGACTGCTCTGATTTCTAGAGTGCCTGATGGTATGGTAATCAAGGCAATGGATGTGCCCAAAAGGATTATGGGTATTCCACTGGAAGAAAAAGGACACAGAGCAAAGTGTGGCTACTCTTGGCATGGATTTCAAAAACCTTGGGCAGTAGATACAAGTGCTTCTTCAGAGGTGGGAGGGGTGCCTTTCTCCTCCCATTGGACCGAAATCGTGGGCCCCCCTGGTCCGAAGATAATTAAGTGCCCTGGGAAGGACTGTGAAACGGACCTGCCGTTCCATATGGTATCTGCGGTATCTCCACCTGGTCTGAAGTCAGAGCAAGTAGCTGATGTCAGTCAATATCACACCTTGTTGGCACTAAGGAGGACTGGCCGGGGTGAGCCCCTCCCCCCACTGCCTAGGATCGCCATGACGATGGCCCTCTTCTTACATAAGCAGCGTTCAGGGTTATCCCAGTCTTTTACTGACACACAATCATCGTTACACACAAGCTGAGTGCACAGGCTAAGGTCTAGATCTACAGCAACAAAAAAGGAGAGAGACTTGAATTTATAGTCCACAAAGTCTGTGGAAGATTGCGAAATTCTTAACATTCTAACTATGAATGGAATTGCATGGATTGCACAGAATGTGTTGGAGAAGCAGACTAGAACATGCAGAGAAGGAACCCTGAACAACACAAGGTTATGAAAATCATTGACTCAGGCTTGTGACCATGGACAGGAAACAAGCCGTATCTATACCAGAGGTATTTCAGCCCATTGCAGTTGACCCCAGGCAATCAGAATACTTTAACATACGCAAACAATCACACTGTTCATATAAAGCAAGATGTGCGTTGTGCTACTGGACAAAGACTGCCAACTGACTGAACGTCTAAGTGCCCAGTGCGTATGGCACAGTCAGACGCCTGAACAATAACAGGCCTGTCAGGCAACAGCCGAGAGGGAGCACAGAACCACCTGGCCGTTATTGCTTTGTCAGTACGTATACAAGCCGCCTTTCACGGAGCTAAGCGGCATTGACAGTCAGGGGGACAGGGGGCTTTCGTGTGGCCGTAGCGGAAGGACGCCGAACAGCTATGGAACCTCACAGAATTAGAATTCACTTTGTTGCACAGATACACTGACATGTACCAGAAATGTGTCTCAGCGTTAGTGGTGCATATGTTCACAGACAACGTGAATTAAGAAAGCAATAATAAGGAAAAGAAGTAAAACAGATAAAAGTATGAGCAACGGTGCAGGTCAGAACAGAGTGCAGTTAGTAAATTGGTATTTAGAAAATGTGCAGTGTAAGGTGAGCTAGAGAGATGTGCATCACCATTCCCACCATGGGAGGCTCAGGAAGCAATCGTTCCAGCACAGCCATACTCCACATCCGAGGCCACATGACGAAGCATGTTTCTGTGTGTGCGTGTCTCTCTCTCTCTCTCATATACATATGGGAATGTATACATTACATTTTGGAAGACCAAATGACCCCCACAATGTAATAAATACCTTTTACTTTGAAGTTGTGGTGCCTTTTTTCTGGTCACAAGGGGAATTTGAATTTTATGAAAATCTGTGAATGGAATCAAAAAACTAAAAATACCAAAAATCGTATATATTTGTTGGGTGACATGACGATAGGTTAGATAACAGGTTCCGGCTAGGCAGGGGTTAGGTCTGGCATAGTTGGTTTTAGAGTTATGCCTATAGAATGCATGGACAGTCCCCACAAAGATGAGTACAAACACACGCATGCGTGTCTGTGTCTGTATGTCTGTGTGTGGGGCTGGCTGCAGGTCTGTCTCCCAAACAGTTCTGTATCCTAAACACGAAGCCATTTATACAGGTGCAATAACTTCATGGGTACAATTTAGGATAAGGATGTGGTAGAAAAAAAAATTACATGACCAAAGATAATCCAACAAACGAACCATCCAACCAACCCCAGGGTATGAAAGGAGCCCAAATAATTAACCGTTATGGTACCTGCTGCCAACACATCAAAAAGACAAGGATGCTTAAGGAGAGCCTCTGGTTTGGAGAACCAGCCATCTGTTATATCAGCGATTCTTTCCTCTTAGGCTAAAGCTCGCCAAAGCATGCAGATAAGGAGAAGATGATAAAAAACAAAAACGACAAAAATGTAATAAACAAAAAAATGAGTGTGCAGATGGTCACTCCGAAAACCAGAAGCTCCACAGATAAACCTGCTTTGCTTTCTATCAAAATGACACCATTTGCACCTACAGCATCGGTGCTTAGCGACACCCCTGCACTCCCGCAATCTCCCAGGAACCGCCAGCGTTCACCCTCATCTGGCGGGAGAGTGGGCGGGGCTTGAAGAGTGGGCGAGGTTCCGCCGTGGTGAGTGACCATAGGTGTCTGCGGGGACACTTGTGGGAGGAGAGGGGAGCGGGAAGAAAGATACGGAGACGGGAAAGAGGCCAGAGATACAGCCAATGGGATTAGCCCCCTAATGAGGGGGAGGGGCAAATTTACATAGGCTACATTACATTAGCACCACAAACAAACATAGCCAGCTCTTTAATTTCAGAAACAGGTTCTGAATATGGCAGAAGGGCCAAAGAGATGTAATTAAGCGGTGACCTAATGTTGTCCTACTGGTGTGTGTGTGTGTGCGCGCATTTGACCAGCTAAAGGCACTGGGCCCCAGAGAATCTGAAACACGCTTCCTGCAGGGTGCAGACAGCTGGCTGCCGCCTCCGCGGGGCGCTAAAGCCGCGCAGCATAAGGGGTAATGAGGCGGATTCACCCAGCCGGCGTGTCCGATCACCGCAGGGCCACAGACAGCAGCATTTAAAGTGGCGCAGAGGCACATACTGACCGTCTCCATTCTCCCACCTTTACTGAAGACCGAGAATATTCAGCTGCTTTTGCCAGTTTTATGAAAATTAGTTTTAATACAAAAAATGAGTAATTGCCAGGCAGTGATCATACATCTGCATACTTCACTATTTGAATTCAATTCCATGTAGAGGATGTTTTTGTGTGTGTGTGTGTGTGTGTGTGTGTGTGTGTGTGTGTGTGTGTGTGTGGGAGGGGGGGAGGCTTTAAAGGTCAGAACTACAAAGGGTACAAAAAATTTCCAAAAAGCCAGAGGATCCACCAGAGACCCCAGTAAAATATGCAGGCAGCACGCAGGACGGAAACAGGCGGCACAGTGGGCCAGTGGCTTCCAGGGTGTGTCGCCAGTGCAGGGGAAACATTAGACTGGAGCAGGAACACTGGCTGAAATCAGGCCTTTTCATGGGCGGCTCTTAGGTGGAGAAACCGTTAATGAGCTCAATTTAGATTACTACCACCAGGGGGAGAGAGAGCCAAATATAGACTCAACACCCAGATTAAATGAGACAGCATAGAGCACCTCCATCCCGAAGCAGTAGTCGGAATGATCCTTACATTAGAGCACTTGTTCCATGTTAAACTGCTGGGCGGGTCAAACTTTCCATTTTACTTTCGGTCTAATCCCGCGGCTGATGATCCCACTAAAATGTGGAACTTCTTGCCCCTGTAAAAAGGCTCTTTCATACTTTGGCGGATTTCACCCTGGGGTATTTTAACACGTCGGTATTTTATATACAGACACTTTGTGAACCCTGGCATATATGTGTGTGTGTGTGTGTGTGTGTGCGCGAGTGCATCCACCCACAGAGATTTAAAAGGTAACAATGCAGCCAAACAGAAGTTATGGGTTACAGACATCCAGCCCGGGTTCTTAAATCTTCACTTCCATACAGAGGATTTTTTAAGTGGCAGCACCTCCCAACATCAAAAACCAACCCCCCCACACCAGGCTTTTGAGAATCTTGCAGGTTGAGACACGGAGGCCTTTGGTATTATAAACCCAGCCAAGGAACATGGGGAGGAGGAGCGCTTAGCTCCCCCATCCGCGCCTCCTAATTCCACATGGCTCCGGCCACAGCGGCCTGCCGACCTCCTTGACCATGGCGTCCGCTGGCATTTAACTCCTGCCGGCCTCCTCGAACATGGCACCCAGACGGCCGCCGGCGTTTCCCGCCTGCCGGCCTCCTCGAACATGGCACCCAGACGGCCGCCGGTGTTTCCCGCCTGCCGGCCTCCTCGAACATGGCACCCAGACGGCCGCCGGCGTTTCCCGCCTGCCGGCCTCCTCGAACATGCTGCCCTGATGGCCTCTTTGAATTGGCAGCACATTTAAATTTCAAGTCGCTTCTTTCCCACAGGCGGCCTCCCCGGACACCCTCATATGTAGGCGTACTTCCATACTGCCCCTTCCCTACCGCAGTCCACCCTCCAACCCCACCCTGCTAGCTTCTGAGATGGCATGCCCCCGCCCACCCCCAAGCATACACAAATAGAAAACAAGATAAAATAGCGAAGCTGAGATTTGTGAACCGGCTGAAACTGACGCGAAGAAAGAGAAGGAGGGGAAGCGGAGGAGTGTCTGTACTGATGGACAGCGTCCGCCAGCGGGCGAAACAAAGCTACACTCAGAAAAGAACAGCGTCGGCCTCAGCTTTTCAGCTCCAGCGGCTGCCAAGGGCTGACATGCCCCCTAACCCCACCCCCCACCCTTGAGGAGGGAAAATCGAAGGGGGGGAAAAAAAAAAAACAAAAACCAACAGCCTCAGGCACAGCCAGAGGCGACGCAGAGTAACGTGTCAGTATTACAAACATCCGTACTGCATAGGAATTCATCTGGCTCACCATCCCTGAAAAGACCTGCAAAAGATACAACTCTGTCGAGGGGATTAATAAGCTTTGGTATGTATCACTGAGGGCCGAAAAGCACCCCTCCAGATAGACAGTGATGCCGCTTCTGAACCATATTACCTTGCCTGTCCATTCATGTGGTCATGTGACCAACGACTGCGACTGCGTCTCTCTCATTGGCCAATGATCCTCGGTGACGTCCGTCAAGGATGAACCGTCACATCAGATACGCGATGGCTCTGACGGGTGTAGCTGTTGCTGCCTCTAATTGAATGTGTGTTAATTTGATGAGTACAGCTCGTCTGATTTTGTTGCGCAATTTATGGCTCGCTTTCACATCTCAGTGGCAAGCGTTATGTGCAATTTCACTACCTCAGCATGGTTAATTGCTAATTTGTTTACGAATGAAGGACTGTTCTATAATCAACATTTACACCTGTTTGTAGGCAACAGGTTCAATAAAACTCAATAAAAGATGCCTGAGACCCAAAAGCGATATGAGAAGGAAGCCAGAATAATGAGCAATCTTGACCCTCATTATTCAGTCAGTTTTTTAAATCCAATTATAATTTTCTCACATTTATTTTCCAGTAATGGAAGTATCCACATCCTATCCTGGTTGTACACCTGCTCCACCCTTCCAGCAAATGCTTCCCAACTGCCACATGACCTCATACTCGATATATAATTGGAAGATGGACAGATGGAAGCATCCAATCCCCTTCTTTACAGTACTCACTGCCCTGCCCGCCCCCCGACACACCGGTTTTCAGATGCACAGCAGCCTTTGGTTGAAGGTATCAGTGTTCACTTCCAGTTCTGAAGAAGACTGGGGCAGCCCCTCCTGGGACTCAAACCCGTGACCATCTGGGGCCATGGAGGGGAGGCGTACTCCTGCGCGTGGGCTAGTATCGGCACCAGTCTCAGCCAGGATGAGAAAACCACCAGACCACGGGCACCGTTCCCCTATAATCCGGCATCATCAACCCATTAAGTGGGACTTTACATCATAAGATAATTATGACGTGGCCCCAAATGCTATTTATTCAGCATGTTTCCCCCTCTGCGGGTCTTACGTTTGACAACTATAAAAAAGCTAAAGCAGGCCTTCATTAAAAACTCGACTGGGATTGGGGGGGAGGGTTGCATGATGCTGGAGAAACCATGTTTTGGAACTTCAGGGCTTTCTTTAAAATGATTTTCTGGACACCACCCAGCATAAGGAACAGCTACAAGAAGAAAATGACCTTATTTATTGACAACAGCCTACATTTTTATTTGAGTCATAACTGAATTGTGCCTTTGCTATTTAAAGCCAATAGCTCGTCCTGCTAACTGGAGCATGAGGCACCGAAGTAGTTAGCATGCAGCTCAAGGCCACTGTTTGATTGTTTGATTATATGATTCTTTCCCCAGTCCAAGCAACATCTAGGGTTCATTCCCCCTCTTGAAAAAGGCCAGTAGACCCCCTGTAGTACTGGACCCCCCCCCCCCCCGAGACACATGGAAAGACTGAGATGCATATTCACGGCCACTTTTAACACCTCGGGTGCTTTGACTCCAGGCGAAGCGGCCGAGAATGGAAGCTGGCTAATGACTGGCTCACGTCTGATCAAAGGCAGCGTTTATTCACACTAAGGCAGGCGGGTGTTTGGAGTACTCCAGCTGAGACACACTCCTCAGGTCCATCCACGCCAACACTGCAGAACATGACACCAATGAATTTGATGGAATGAATGAAGTTCACTTTGCAAAAATGTCCTCATGACCCTAATCCCAAAGTGATATCCAAAGCCCCAATAGCCGCCAGATATCATTGATATACCGTCCAAAAGCACTTATCCAACAGAGGATCACTGAGTGTCCTGGAGCTCATCCCTGGAAGCACAGGGCACAAGACAAGGGACACCCCAGCCAGAATTTCTATGGGCAAAACCCTAATCCCACCAATGACAACAATGAAACCTTACCCATAAGCAACCAAACAAAATACAAGATGTTTGGCATTTTTAGTTTTTTAATTGCAGTCACAGATTCTTATAAAATGGAATTTCCCCATGTGGGGACAAAAAAAATGGTCCCCACAACATCAGAATAATTGGTTTTTACCACATTGTGGGACATTTGGTTCCCACAATGTAATGTATACCTGGACCACACACACACAGAGAAACACACTTATATAAGAAACATCAAAAATCCACCATGGGACCATCAATCTACCTTCTAACCTGAACCACGCATGTCAACACAACCTAAGTTATAACTTATGAGCCACAAACATCTCAAGCTCTAACCACACAACTGGGTCCATCTCCCCTTTGGATCTTCCTGGCACTGATTCAGCCCCATGCCTTCATCTCCTCCACATGCCACTAACGGTCCCTGCCCCCTCCACCACCCCCCCGCCCCGCCACCAGCTGCACCCAGATTCATCCAACGTGACATCCCTGTTTCTGCTGAAAGACCATATAAAACTTGTCTCACTGGGTTGCCGCGGACTCCGAGGGGGGAGCGACATCCCCTCTACACCCACCCCCCAAGAAGCTCATTGTTTATGCTCCGTCCGTAAATCATACTTGGCTTTGCGTGGCGGACTCGATCCTCAGTCATCTATCGCGCAAGCCAACAGCCCTCCATCACATTCCAAAGAACAGAGGAAATCAATAGTCCATCCCCAGTTTAACTTTCATTTCGGGACCAGTGTCTCCTGTGTTTACACGCCCTCCTACTCGGCCCGCATTCCCATTTAGACGCCAAAAAACGCGCTGAGAGGCGTAATCCAGCTCACCTCAGCCCAGCAACGCAGGCAAATACGCCTGACGCTCCTTATCGTCAATATCGTGTTGCAAGCAGCTTCTCGGGCTGCCTCACAAAAAAGGTGCATTCGTGCACTTATTACCTACGCGGAACTTTTGACACCAAGCTGTTGTTGGCAAACAATCTTGAGGTTAAACTTTGATACTCTGGGAAGAACGAGGAAGTCTGAGAGAGAAAAAACACGGCACATGACATTTAGAGCAACCATTTCTCGAACACAAGAAGGAATGTTGCTGGTGGGTCCCCCTTCCCATGCCTCACCCCTTAGAATATCCCGAAAACTCAAAGCGCGTCTGTTTCAGAAAACCCAGAATCAAAACGAGAGGTTTCATTTGCCAAAGCAATGCTTGCAATACTTAGGATAACGTTATCCACACCGTCTAATCCGCCGACCTCTATATCACTTTTTTGTAGTAACATTGGAATGTGATGTAAAACACCATTATAATATCCCATGTAACGCTCTTTTTTTACCTGTGACATCTGCGGACGGAAGTTGATCTCCTTAAGGTCCACTGATCCGGGCGAGAGATTGTGCAGCATTTGACAGAGGAGCACCCCATCCCTGAGCGCCTGGGCCAGGTCGAACACGGCGGCTGACGGCCATACGACCCGGTGGCTGGGAGGCAGGACCTTGCAGTCTATAAGCCACCGTCCGCATTGTCTCCACTCCTCCATGTCGGCCTTGGGAAACGCACACGGAGTCCGATAGACCGGCGGGCGTTCAGGGCGCACCGGCGTGGTCGGCGTCCTGACAGCCAAGATCCGTCTCCACCGTCCGGCACGCAAGTCAGCTAACCGACGATGCCGATTTTTTATTCAATCCTTATACGAACTTCAACACTTGTTTCTGGTCTTTAAAATGTGGGTAAATACACAACTGTCACTTTTTGAGTTTCCTTTGCCTTCTACTCCTCATCTGCGCTGAAGTTTCTTTTTTTCCGCGTCAAATGTCTCGTTCAGATTCAGAAGGATTTGGATTAGGCTATTTTACAGACTGTAGAGAGCGACAAGCATCTGGACTAAATACTTCTTCATGCTCAGTTTTACTTTTGTAGTAGTAAATTCATTCATAAAGTAAATTCATTCAGAGACACGTAGGATTGTTCGTGGAACTCGCCAACAAAACAAATCCGCATGCCATTTGTATCCTCAGCACCCTCGAAGAAGTGCTTTGAATTATTAAAATGAAAAAAATATCAGAAATATTTTGGCCTTTCCTTGTCAGTTGAAACCTTCACGTTTCCTAGAAGTAAACTCCTCGCAAAGCATTATGCAACAAGAACACTGTTTAATGCAGACCCCCACTTTCTGTAGCCTTAATGTACTTGTACAGTACAGCGATGGAGATATGCGAGTTTCCTCCCAGTCAAACAGGCTTCTCTGTCTTGCTCAAGGCAGCTTGTTCTTGAAGTTCGGCTTTTTCCCCCCTCTGATTTTGCGACAAATTGCAGCTTTAGAGGGCGATTCGTGGTCGGTCCTTGAGCAATAACGTCGCAAAATGGGATGAATCGTCCTTGCAACACCCAGTTCAACCTTCAGATCGTCTCCGATGCGGTCCAAACATCGTTCAGTGTATGAGCTTAAGGACACATACGGATTGCCAGCACACGCTCATGTTAGACTCCTGTACTCAGCGGGGTCTCCGTTGTCTGCTCGGTTCCAGTGGTTGTCTATACACTGCTTCTCTTTTTTTGCCCCTTTACCTTTCCCTCCTCTCTTGCTTTCTGCCACTAAAAGCCAGTTCCTGCTCTTTTATTCCTTTTTGGATCGCCGTGTACTGAACGGCGCTCTCAGCTCGATCGCAAGCTTTGCGGGAAAAGCGGGAGCGCGCACAGCGGCGAGGTGGGCGGTGTGATTGCGACCGGATTCCGGCCGGGCACGGGCACGCGTCGGCAGCTTCCAGCTGGGGGAGAAAAAAAAGTTGGAAGATCCGGAGACACGTTTGCAGACCGTAGAAACATGCCGTGGTTTTGACATGTGGGGGCACACGCTATAAAATGATTCATTTTATTCATGAAAGGAAAGGCAACACGTGAACACCAACATCGCCTGTGCATAAACGTGCTAAGTTCATATGTGCTAATTTCAGAAAAATTAAATTCGCGATTTTTCCTTTTTTTAATGTTTACAGTGACAAGTGAGGAAAGGGATTATTTTTCAATATTTAGACGAAGTGATTCAGATCCATGTTTCTGATGATAGCTTTTCCACGTTATAGATTTGCGTTAAACAGCTTAATAGGCTTAGTCAAACATAGTTTCAACTGAGCTCAGTGTTTTGGATCCGTTACTCACCCTGAATGGTAAACATTTAAAAATGACACCCCGCGTTGTGCCATTAATCAAAACATTAATTTGTTTCTACGCCTGCTTACAGATTTTTTTTTTAAATCCAAACCATAATTCATTTGGTTCATGCTGATCAACATAAGATTTGTGTGACAAAACTGCTATATCTAGATTGGCACGTTACATTGAATAATAGAATTTCTAATTACAAATTCGGCGTTGTTTTGACATTAATAGCGTTTTTCTGTGAAGTGGCTTTGTTAAATAATTACAGACCGTGGTGGCTTTGATTATATACAATGTTTTATGATGGAGAAGGTAAGCACAATGTAATACAGTGTATTCTTTTCGAAAATGAATAAGAAAGTAAACATCTCACAACTATGACCGAATCTTTATAAAGGAGTGAATATCGTGTTTTTAGTTAAGTTCAGTGGGGACAATTCAGTCCCAAGGTACAAATCACAAGTGAAGTTCAGCTGTGTCGGGGTGGTCATTTTCCCCCAAATCATGCAATGTCACCGCGCTCAGGGAGAATGATGGTCTTCTCAGGATTCTGTACCAGGTTATTATTCGGATCGCTCTGACCATCCATCATTACAACTCAGAAAACACACCGAAAAGGTCCGAAAGGCCACGAGGAATAAATCGGCTTATAACAAACTGCTCGGCGACCCAGGAACGGAACTCCCTTCAGCAGCAAAAGGGCCACGCCCAGAATTCGGCCACAGCAACAAACATGTTGAACTCAGACCCGAGTTGGTCAGGTGCCCATCCAAGCTTGACATAAACACACTGGGGCGAACCTTTTGACAGAGTAATGTGTTATTTTCCAAGCAGGAGCTCTTCAATATGGTATCGGGAAGTGTGTTAATTTTAGATTGAACGCGATGATGTATTTGATGCCTGCCATAGTTGTCTTCAAGGTTGTTGTCCTCCAGTTCAGGGGGTATGCCGTGCTATCACTCTTCCCTGGTGATTCAGCATCCACAAAGGGGAGGTAACTGCATACAACAGTCCCCACATCTGTGTGTGTCATATATTCTCTTATAATCAACTATCCATCATTAGGAATCAGTACGGACTGAATTAGCAAGATTTCTATTGCTACACCAGAACATTCAGTTCTTGCAGGGTCTAGCTTCGTCAACCTTTCTTTAAAAAAAATCAATTAATTGATTTTGAAAAATGTAACTGTCCCGAATCATGAGTCTTAAGTCATACAATGCCAAAATGGGTGCGAAACCCTCAAATTCCTGATTAAATCACCAGTCTATTTTCCAGTCACCCGAACGATTCTCTCTTCCATGCTCCTGCTTGTAATGGGCTGGCATTTGTGTGTTTATTTCTTTAGATTATACATTAGGTATGAAAAGCGCCTTTGATAATCAACTGCAACGATTACAGTCATACAAATAAAACACGCACAACTGTAAAATTCGTGTTCTTTTTATTTGTATATTTCAACGGTTTCTAATACAATGTCGTTTAAATTACACGTACATTCGCGCCATCTAGTGGTATATTGTTGTAAAGGAGTCTCCTGGCGGGTGTTTTAAAAACGACAAAAAAGGACAATTGTATCCTTTTAAATTATGGAACATATTGGTCCACTGGGACAAAAAAAAAAAATACATTGTCACTCTCAAATATGATCCTAATTATATATATTAAAAAATTCATTATTGAATGTTGAAGAACTGAGCTTAAGACAGAGGCATACAGATATGGAGTATGAAACGTGTGTCCCACTTAACTAATATTCATCCTACTGTGAGTGGGTTACTGTCACAACCGGAATATAGTCGCTCTGCGACAATCTGTCATCTATTCAATAGTGTATCTTCAGATGATTCGATAAATCCTTTGCTATTTGCACAAGTACATTACTCTATAGCTGGGGGGGCAGAGCACAGAGTTGGCCATAGCACAGCACCCCTGGAGCTGAGGGTTATGGACCTTGTTCAAGAGCCCACGGACATATGACCATCTTTTTGAGGTCGGGGGTCAAACCAGCAGTCTTCTGATCATGACCACAGAGATTTAGCCACTCACGGCCCAAAAAAAAAAACTGGAACATAAGTCTACTGGTCTGGACTGGGGGCTCAGTATATGCTTTTACAGTATGTGGTGCAAAATTTCTAATTCCAACCCTGTGAAAGGATGGATATCAGCTAGAAATAGGTATGAATTTTGGTCTGAATCTTGCATTTTGTGCGCACTATGGAATTGTGGGGTTTCCCTTAAAAAAATAAAGTGATTCTTAAATTATAATAATGTGTAATAAGAACGAAAAATGATGAATCTACTTGAACAGCAAGAGCCCGTAAGAGGCAGCTTCTTTTGGTGGGTGGGGCAAATCAACGCTCAAGACGAATATCCATAAAACCAGAATTAAGTAATAAAATTCCTCTAGGGGATGAAAACAGCCATTGAACTGAAGAGCAGAAAAAGCAAAAAGCGCTTTGAATTTAAATTAAGCATTAACACCAGTAAATTATAAAGTAAACGACTTTTAATATTGACCCTAGAGACCCATCATCACCATACGAGAGATGATCATCCTTTACAAATCTTGACAGTTTTATAACCATTGATAGAAATAGTGTGGATTGATAACGCTGTCGAACTAATTTTTTCTTTAATTGTAATAAAATGCTTATCGTGGAAGAGGTCACAGCACAAGGCTATATTTTTCACAAAAGCCTGATCTATTACATCGTTTACTTATTTCCTATAAAGAGCGAAAAACCGGCCTACTTGCTTCCCATGTTGGTCTCCATGTACCCGGTGATTCAGCTAGCTCCCTTCTTCAGGTTACACGACAAAAGGTTTGACCTTGTTTTGAATCCAACTACGGACACAGGTCCAGCTTATGAGCATATATGCTCCTTGCTGCTTTTTTGACTTGGGGGGGGGGGGGGGGGGCAAAAAAAATGGGCATGTTTTAAACCAATTATGGGGGGAAAAC
>JABFEA020000119.1:4408636-4429796 GCA_019775915.2 Cyphomyrus plagiostoma | reverse complement strand
TGCAAACTCCACACACATGAAACCAGGCGGAGACCAGAACCCGGGTCCCAGAGGTGTGAGGCAACAATGCTAACCACTGCACCACCATGCCGCCCCTAAACAACTATCAGTATAGAAATATTATCTAGAGAAAAGAACATGTTGATAGACAAAATACAACCAGGAACTCATATAACATGACTTTTATAAAACAGACTAAAGATTTTATATGTGTACTTGGGTGCATTTGGGAGCACAAAAGTGATGTAAAACAAATCGCTGAAATTCAGATTTTTCAGACTCACAAAGGGATAGTATTGTTCTAAATAGTGTTATTATAATATTGACCCCGTTCAACTGAGACGTCTTGATATATTTCTGTTGTGTTACAAGGTAGTACTTACAGTATTGACATTGGCTTGTAGTCAAAACCACTATTGATTTACGCCTTGCAGAAATGCCACACGCCATAGATCCTCTTAGGGAAGTAAAAGCGATTCAGTTTAACACAGAGCTTGAAGGATTGACCCGTAGCGGATGCCGTAATGTTGTAATACGCCTTAGCTTCAGACTACACATGCGCGTTGGCTGTTCGATGCCACATTCCTCGCCTGAGCTTCGAAGCCAAAACGCTGCAGCTTCATTACTTGTTAGCCATCATCGAAAAGACAATTACAGTTACAGCCAGCTCATTCTTATATAAGAGGACTTTATACAGGCAGTTAATAAGTCGTTAGGTGGGATTCAAAATAACAGCACATCGTTGCGCCAATCGTCAGAGCGTAAGTGTGTCCGCTTTTTATTGTTTGAATGGAGTATTAGGCTAAGCAGTTAGCCAGTAATGCAATGCATTAAAAAAATCCAGAATTGAAAATAGCATGCATCTGTTTTGCCTTAATCTGGGGTGTGGCTTCGACCCTGGGATGTGTCAAGGTGTGAATGAAGAGCGTAAACACAGTGCTGAGTGCATGTAGACATATAGTGCTGTTGTGGGATAGGACTCGTAAAAGGCCCCTTTTCAGCCCATAGATAATAACTCAGCCAGTGCCGCCTCCTTTATGCCCGTCTTTTTGGCTAGGATTAATTCCAAATAATATGTTGTTTCTTTAATATATGTAATCCATTCATAAATGTAACTAGCTTTAGACGTAGTCGGTGATGTGATGTCTGAAGCTGGCGGTAGTGGATGGTCATGCAGTATTAATCATACACACGTGTCGTGCCGTACGTACATACTAGGTAAAATTTTACGCGGCCATAGCTGATCTTAGAGATTTGAAGGCTTTCTTTCATGCAAGCCGGCATGCGTATTTGTATAAGCGTTGGTAATGGTCCTTTGCCTCCTCTCCGAAAATTTGCAGACCCTTAATGCATATGAGGTATACGTCTGTGTATTGTTCGCCTGCCACTCTCCAATGTAATGGGTAAACAATTAACGTGTGATCAGAATTTGGACATTTGTCACCCACTTCACAGACAAGTATTACATTATTTCACTTATGTTGACTTCTCTGCCCTGTTATCCGAAATGGAATGCTGTTAAGCATTACAAAATATTCGTTATTGCTTCGTCTCCGCCAACCTGCCTCCACGATCGTCACGATTATTACTTACAGCTGAACGTTAGTTTTAGCTGTCTCTTAAAAAAATAGAATGCTTAGATCCGAACTATTTTTGTTACATATATTAGCCTTTGAAACTTGGGAGTAGCCCAAGTATGTTTACTGAGAAATAAAAGCAACAGTGTTGCAGCCTGTTTGTTGAACAGGTAAATCCTTTGTCTAGTACTGAGAAGTTTTTTTTCCCCTTTTTCTTCTTTCAGCTTTTTCACTCTTGTGAATATTTTTTTTTCTTTCTTTATGCCACTGTGCCATACCAAGGCCTTGTGTGTTTTCCCTCATCGTCCAATCCCACTAGGCAGTTAACTAATGCCAGCGATTTCCCAGACCAGTTCATCTAGTTTGTGCTAGCCGCTTGACCCTAAGCATTTTATTAATTTGTAAACGTTTGATACCCTTAGATCAGGGGTGACAGTCTCCAGTCCTGGGGGGCCGGAGCCCTACACATTTTTGGGTTTCCCCTCATTTAATTCACCTGATTCACCTCCTTGTGCTAATTACCACACAGCTCTTGAGCTGAATCATTTATGGTAGAATAGGGAAAGAACTAAGCTACACAGGGCTCCAGCCCCACCAAGACTGCAGTTTGACACTCCTGCTTTAGATGATAAATTCCTTCAATGTCCATATAATGAGCAGTCTAGGTCATGTGTGTTTCCATGGTAGCACTGCAGCTGTTGCATATCAATAATATCTACTTTTGTGATTTGAGATAAAAATCGTAGTGGCTCCGTTTCCTTACAACTACTTTTTAATTATTAATTTGAGTTTGGACCCAGGAGCTGGTCTGCTTTTGTTATGCTAGAACCTTGAAAAGGGCATAATTGCACTGAGCTAGTATGTAGGTATACAGAAGAGCAGTAATATCCCCTTGCAGGCGGTAAGTTCAACTTGTCAGCAGGAGTGAGTGCCACTGTTTTAGAATTTTAGGTATAGAGAATCAGAGAATTTCTGGAAATAGGGCCCTCCTCTGCAGTCAGGCCAAAGTGGATTGTAGATAATAATCTCCGTCTGCCATGTGTGTCTGAGTATCAGCTTAGGCTCTTTCACCAAAGCCACACATACTGTAATTCCGGTAGCCTTGGGCACGAGGCGGGAACAACCCTGGATGTGGGGCCAGCCCATCGCAGGGCACACTGACACACCAACCACTCACACATGCACACCAATGGGCAATTTAGGAACTCCAGTGAGCCTCAGCATGTCTTTGGACTGTGGGGAGAAACCGGAGGAAACTCGACTACGACATAGAGAAAACATGCAAACTCCACACACATGGAACCCAGGTAGAGACTCGAACCCGGGTCCTATAGGTGTGAGGTAACAGTGCTAACCACTGCACCACCATGTCACCCCTTTATCTATATATGTGTGTGTGTATATGTATATATATATATATCTATACACATACACACACACATACATACTAACATTTAAAACATATTTTTCCTCTCTCCTTCCTTGCTTTTCTTTTACTCTTCAAATGGACTTACTGTCAACTTGTTGTATTTCCTCACCTTAAAAAAACAAAACAAAAACAAATAAAAGTTTCGTTCTGTGGTACTCCCTTAGAATCACAAAAAATAGCCACAGCGGCTTTTGATGTTTGCAGATTTAGGATCCGTTTATGAACCTCGTTAAGACTTTTGCGGTTGAATCAAAGGAGCAGGGGCACCATGGGGGGGGGGCAGTTAGGATGATTCCAAGGGCCCCTGAGTGACGGGGGCCCAAAAATATAGGACATAATTACAGTCCTGCGCCCGTCTCCTTCACAGCTCCGCCGCAGCGGCACCCATTCCTGCGATCCTGTAACCATGGCAACCGAGGAGAAGAAACCGGAGGCCGAGGCTGTGAAGGCGCAGACCGCCTCGTCTGCCTCCGCCAGTCAAAGCAAGGTAGGGGCCTTTGCTCGCGTAGCCGGACTCCCACCTGTTCGCCGGGTCACATGCAGTAAATGACTCGCAAGTCGCGAAACTGTTCAGCTCCTCTCCTAATCGCTTTATCTGAAGTGAGCTGCGCGGTATTAGATTTGACCGTGATGTGTTCCAGAGTGGAAAATTAAATTCTGAAAATCCATTCAGTGTTGCGCCGTAATTGAACTAGGAAACGTACATCACGCCGCATTTTATTTTATTTTATTAATTCCAGTTACTCAGCTGGTACTTGGCAGGTATGTTAGCTGCTTAGAAACAGAAGGGCATTAATATCTTTGGTCTTTCCAGATTTTAATCGCAGAGTATAACCCCCCCCTCCCCCCACCCTCTCTGTAAGATGGATATTTCCACTTTTATGAGAATGAGCAGAGAAATTCATTTTTGAGCATAACTGCTCTTAGAACGATCGGTGTATAATATTGACAGTAGATTATATATCGGTGTGTATATTTGTGTGTTAAACGTATTTTTGTCCATCTTCCATAATCACCTATCCAGTGCTAGGTTATAAAGTGTAAATATGTATGAAGCTATTAGATCTGACCACGTACGTATCGTCTTGTGGTTTTGTTTGATAGTATTGTTTTTTTTCTTTTTGCTTTGTTCGTTTTGTTGTAGTATTGTAACTTGGTTTTAAAATCGCAAAGCGCTTTTTCACTGTGTGCGGAAGGTGCTGTGTCCTCAGGGACCCCCAGACACCAGGAGCTGGTGGGGGGTAAAAACCTGGACCATCTGGGGGTCCCCAAGCACCAGCTTAGGAAACACTGTGCTATGTCAGTAAACTATGCCTGCATGTATGATTGGTTCCAGTGGTTGGGGGGGCAGCGCTGTCACCTTTGCCTTGCATGGTTGGAGGTTCAGATGCTGCCCTTGACTTTCTGTGTGTGTGGAGCCTGTATGGGCTCCCCATGTGTGCAGGGTTTTTAATCTGTATTCTCTGGTTTCCTTCCACTGTCCAACCCATTGTGTCTGGTTGTCTGTCTGCGCCTGTGTCTGTCTGTGCCCTGCGATATTCTCCAGGCTTACTTTGACCCCACAGAAGATAAGTGTACCAGAAATGTTGATGGGTTTGATGGAATATACTATATATTGTTAGTAATAAAATTAGTCTTGGCTGCACATTTGCTTGCTCTTTGCTGCTGTCAGCCTCGCATTCTGACCCTGCGCTGCGTATGTCACGCAGTCCGCGCCGGTGAAGCCCAACTACACCCTGAAGTTCACACTAGCCGGCCACACAAAAGCTGTCTCCTCTGTCAAGTTCAGCCCGAGCGGCGAGTGGCTGGCCAGCTCATGTGAGTACCTTGTTGGTAGCATCTCCGCTAAATGCCATTGGCCCAGGTCTCCCGGCTCCACCCCCTGCCCAATGGCCTTCGAGTCAGTAGCTTGATTGACACATTGACCTGGCTTTTCATGGGTCAGTAGCAGCTGCCTGAGTTCTGATTCCCTGTTGCCAATCAGACAGAGGTAAATGTCTGATTAAACACTTCAATGACCTTAAGTAACACTGAAGATGCAGAACACATGTAAAAGACCAACCTGTCATATTCATAACTCACCTCTGTAGCTGGGAATTCAGCTGTTTTATGGTGGACAGGGGCTGGTGTCTGTGAGCTCTGGGCAAGTCTTTAGCGTTTTAAGGAAGGGTCAGTATTGAGAATTTTGTACTTTTCTGAACAGCTGCTGATAAACTGATCAAGATATGGGGAGCCTACGATGGCAAATTTGAGAAAACGATATCCGGCCACAAGCTGGTAAGTAAAGGCGTGGCTCTTCGGACACAGCTGTCATTTTGGGAAGGATGCTCGCTGGAGCAGCTTCAACTCGGTTTGGGAATGACTTTTTCCAGGAAACACTAGTGGTTAATGTACCATCAGTTAAGGAAACATTTATATTCTTTGTATAGTTAAGGGACAACCTGCTCAGGGTAGGGGTGGGTGTTCGTCATTTCTTCTTACATTATCTGTCTGACTCCTCCAGGGCATCTCGGACGTAGCCTGGTCCTCCGACTCCAATCTGTTGGTGTCAGCGTCTGACGACAAGACCCTGAAAATCTGGGATGTCAGCTCGGTGAGTGGGGGGGGGGATGGGGTGTGTGTGTCTGTGTGATGTGCTGTGCTGTGCCGTGCCATGGAGGGAGGGGGGGGGAGTGATAAGCCAGTCAGAAATCGAAACTTAGGATGGGAGAGGTGAACATTCAGAGGTATTTCAGCCGTGACCACCTTTTAAATGCTTACGTGTTGCTGCTGTGAGTATGTGCCTGTGTTTATATGGAAATGACTGCGGAAACTATAAATATGGGAAAAATGGGAAAATAAACATATTTTGCCAGTTGACAAACAGAGCCTTCCTGTAATTCAGACATCTTTGTGTAATTGAAGAGCACACAATCAGTGATTTGCTTACTTTAAAAAAAAAAAATTATAATAATAATACTTCTCAGGCACAAAACCCTAACAACAGAAGGCTCTCTAATTAAAGGCTTTTTTCCAATTCTGAGCATAACAAATGTAGAAATTACAAAAACGCTTAGTCACATATTTCCTTTACCCCTTAGTTTAAAAGCATCTCGCTTATTGCTATGGTGATGGTGTTAAAAATATAAATGTGGGATTACCATGGTAACTGTGCAGCAATTCCGTGCAGCGGCTGGGAATACCCCTAAAGCGGCGGATTGCAGGTGCGGAAGGATTGTTTGTCCAGCAGTGACACCTGTGGTCCTCCTTTGGTAATGCATCTTTTTTTTTGGGCAGGGTAAATGTTTGAAAACGCTAAAAGGTCATAGCAACTACGTCTTCTGTTGCAACTTCAACCCGCAGTCCAACCTCATTGTGTCTGGATCGGTGAGTCCACAATCTTCCTGTTGCTTCTCTGTACTGTCCAGTCTTTTTCCATGACAGCTTAGCCTAGTCTATACTATACTCCTGTCGTGCCTGTGGATTGCGTGTACATTCCTCATTCAGCCGTGTATGCGGATGGTAACGGTTGGTTCCTATGTACGGCAATGATATTCCACCACAATGTTACTGGGCAGATGTTGTCATCTTGGTCTAAATGAATTCTATTCTTAGCAGAGTGTTTGGGCAGTTTCTCTCCACGACTTTGTGTACTAGAATACGTCTTAGTGCTCATTCAGTGATGGGTTTTATGTTTTTATATATGAGTTGTTCCATATTAAATCACCCAGTTTGAGAAATATTTCCCAGCTCATCCTCTAAAAATTCACCGGAGCTCCTACACCAAACTTACCATTGAAATATTGCTTGATTCTCCCCATTGAAACCATTGATAACTACAACCACTCTCTTCATTGATGTTTGATCTGTGAAAGTCAGTGCTGCCACCTACTGGAAACACCCGGTCAATTTCCTTGCACGTGTGCAGTCAATGTGCACCGATGTACAAAAAAAAGTCCTCTAGAACCAAAATTTGGGCTGCGTGCGCACGGCCCACATGGGCCCCCCCAAGGGAGGAATGTGAAACCCCGATGGTTCCCGCCCCTGGTGCTGAAAAACTGTCCCGGTTGGGTTGTCTTCATAGTTTGATGAGAGCGTGAGGATATGGGACGTGAAGACCGGGAAATGCCTGAAGACGCTGCCCGCGCACTCCGACCCAGTCTCAGCGGTGAGGACGTCTACCACATGCACAAAGCTGTTACTGTTCTATCAGTGAGTGACATTGATTCTAATGCCTAACACCATCCCCCCGCCCCCCAATTCCAGGTTCATTTCAACAGGGACGGCTCCCTAATAGTCTCCAGCAGCTACGATGGCCTTTGGTAAGATGCTTTCTGGCCTTAATTTGAATACCTCGACTCTAGACACCTCATTAGAACATCTCCGTCTTTTTGTCTGCTTGCAGCCGAATCTGGGACACGGCGTCGGGACAGTGTCTCAAAACGCTCATCGGTGAGAGGAGTTTTGTTTTCGACCTACTGTGGTGCAAGACGATGAAGAGCAGCGCAGTATATGTTTTAGCGTTTCGGTGTTCTTTGTGACTCAAACCAGAGTCTTTCCAGTAATGAAACAAGTGAGAGAGTGGCAGGGAAGTGTCCGTAGTAGACTGTCTTTGTTGTGTTTTGTCTTTATGATTATCCGTGTTACCCCTGGCAACCTTCTTGGTGGAACAATCGGTTTGTCCAAATGTACGACTGAAACGCTGATGTTGTTGGCAGATGACGACAACCCTCCAGTGTCCTTCGTGAAATTCTCACCCAATGGCAAATACATCCTGGCTGCCACCCTCGACAAGTGAGTGTTGCCACCCTCCAAAAAGGATGTTATACTGGCTTATTTGAATGAGACTTGCCCCCCCCCACACCCCAAAACCAGTTATAAATCAAACCATATTTATATGACGTGTTCACCAGGGCATTTGTGTTACTTCTAGTACGCTGAAACTTTGGGACTACAGCAAAGGAAAGGTAAGGATTATGTTATTACACAACTCTAACCAGAAGAATCAGTTACTAGCTGAAGCTGTGATCTGCTAAATGTTTATTAGTTTTTCTGGAAGTTTCCTTTGTTTGAAAAGGCATTTTTGTTCAGTAATAGATGTAGTATTGTCTTCCTGACTGTTCATAAATGTATGCAAATATAAATAATTGTATGCATTTGTTTGTTTCAGTGCTTAAAAACCTACACCGGTCATAAAAATGAGAAGTACTGCGTGTTTGCGAACTTCTCCGTCACTGGTGGTAAGGTACGTGACTTCCAGATCTCTATCAAAATATCAGTGTATTTGTGATGCTGAGAAGCTGCACAGGTGAACTGTATTCCTTCTACAAAAGCAGACGGTATCACAAGTGAAATCCCCCAAACCTTTGGTAACATGTTCCTGTCTTGGGGCTACTGGCCTCAGTCTCATTGGCTGTTTGAGCTGCATCGGTGGTGATTATTCATTGTCCACGTCTTCTGCCCCCTAGTGGATTGTCTCAGGCTCGGAGGACAACATGGTGTACATATGGAACCTGCAGACCAAGGAGATAGTTCAGAAGCTTCAAGGCCACACAGGTATGGAGATGACATCATTGTGTTGGCCTTCGATGCGGTGGTTCTGCCTTGGGGGTGGGGGGGTGCGGCGTATTTGACACCGAACCCTGTTGTCTCTTTCCACCTCCTAGATGTAGTGATCTCCACTGCCTGCCACCCCACAGAGAACATCATTGCGTCTGCAGCTCTAGAGAACGACAAGACCATCAAACTGTGGAAGAGTGACTGCTAAGCCCCATCTATGGCCTGTTGTTTCATTTGATTGCTTTAGTTAGTTTTTTCTGTCCTCTTGGAAAGAGAACTTTAATGCCAGGATGGTCACATGTGACCCATGGATCCACCCCCACCCCCTTTCCACAAGAACTGGTCCAAGGAAAAGGGGTCCAGCAAATCTGAAACAGTCACCCAGCATCGAAACCAAATCTGTCTTCACTTACTGAAAAATCTGTTTCCTTCTCTGTCTCTCTCCTTAAAGAGGCCCTCCAATGAAAAGAACTTTGTTTTGTACTATGAGAACTTACATGTTCTCTTGCCTCCCCAGACCGAAGCTTCTCGTCTTGTTCCTGTTGCCCGGAGACCACTTTCCGAAGTGCCATAGAGTCTGTCTACTCTCTGCCTCTAAAACAAGTTGGTCTGATTAAAGTGAAGCAGTCTCTTACATGTGATATTTATATTTTTTTTGGGGGGGGGGGGCTGGGAAATTCAGCAGGAGTTCTTCGAAGCCTTACGCTGAGAAGCTTTAAAGTCTAAACCTTTCAGTCACTGGTTCTGTGTGCTGTCAGCAGATCATCACACTTGAACAAGCCAAAATGCTAATGCATTCTACTTGGCAAACACTAGCTATAAAATCTTTGGCTTTTAAGTTTGATGTAGCCATTTTTCAGTATTTGTAGTGTTTAGCTTTAATAGACCACAGTATACAACACCAATGATTTTTTTTTTTGAATCAGCCTTTTTACTTGTGAAGAGAGCAGCATTGTTTTACAAGGCTAATGCAGTTCATCTTTTCACTACTGTTGCTACAAAAGGGGTGTCGACTTCAGAATCCACAGTGGAATTTGTATGGCCAGTTGCCCAGATGCCTTTTTCTGACATAAAAGCGATTGCTTTGTGGGTGTCACAGTAGTTTGAGAAGAGCAAACAGCCTGCCCCAGTATTGTGTCCGAACTTTGGGAAGATTTCTGGCATTTGGATCTTCCTTGATACAACACAACCTCTTATAGGCAGGAAGTCAGGCCCTGATGATGATGATGATGATGAAGTTCACAGAATCTGTACTCTCCACAAACGACCATTGTTCTGCCTGATCCAAACCCACCCTTAGGCTTTCTGGATGTGGATGAAGATGAGTTTTCAGTGTTTCCCTGTGCAGTTGCTGAGAGATCCATTGCTTCTGTCACTCTTCCACTGTAGCAGTACTCCAACAAAATAGTTGTTCCCAAAGCCTACAATGTATGACTTTTTTTTGGGGAAAACTTCCAGTTTCACATTTCTTTCTCAAGGAATGTGAGCAAGCCAGTTGTAATGCTTGGGAATGGAGGCTGTCAAGTTACTGTGACTGGATTCACCCGTCAACTATAACCTTGAAATATTTTTGGCTTTTTACACTCTGCCTTTCAATTGTGCCACACGAGACTACGTAAAAACTGCAAGAGATCGCCACTGTAAAGCTGCTTTTTAAGGATTTTTTTTTTTTGGTGCTATAAACTTGTGCATTGAAAATGTGGACAATATTTGTGGAACCTGATTTATTATTTCGAGGGTGTAAGTTGCAGTAAAATGGTTAAATGTTTGACCACAAATCCTTTGAAGTACAAAGAGCACATTGGATACATTTCCTGCCTTAGACTATCCTTGTTTCCTCGTAAATCCTGTTGATTTGTCATCTTGAAATGTATTTCCCCTTTAAGGCAGATTATCAAAACAGAACTTAGAATGAGATCCAGTCAAATTAGAAGCAGGACCATCTTATCACAGGTGCTTTGGAAAGTAAACTCTTCTTACCCTTGTGATTTACTACGCTTAATGTCTTTGGTTGACATCCAGGCTTATTTTCCTGATATATAACTGATTGATAATTTATTTGGTCATTAGGCTCAATTTAGGTCGCCAAATAAAACCGATAAAATGGACTGTATATATGCAGAAATTTCATGCTTATGTATTAGTAAAACAGCAAAATTATCACATTTCAACTTAATTTTCTTTTTAATATATGCATATATTATATATACACTTTAGCTGTTAGGATATAAAAATAACTTTTTTCCTCATATAGATAAATTTTGGGATGGGGAAAAATATGTCAAATCTTTGAGTACCTTTCTTGGTCTGAAGGATGCAGTGTTACGAAGGGCTGCATGGATGCCACACCTGTATTATTCTGGATTCTGTGAACATGCATTTTGACAGTAATAACCTGTGACTCAATAAAGTAATTTTTTACATGCACCTCTGTGTTACTCTTGAGTCAGCAGATCAGTCTGGCTGACCAAAGAAGCTTTACTTTTTAAAAGTAACATTTTTTTTATTCCTGTGTGCAACACTTGATGGGAGAAGTGGTACATTTTGGTGCCAAGAAATAGGAAAAAATTATAGTATTTTTTTTTTTAATCTTTTCTTCATTGAACGAACATTGTAGAAGAACCCACAAAGAAGAGATGAGTAATTTTCTCAAAAATAAGGGAAAATGACAACAAAGGACAGTCCATCTTCAAAGGATGGACCACAAGAATTAAAAAATAAAAAACGAGGCCAACATGAAAGGTGACAGGCGTGAGCATTGACATCCACCCTTTAACGCCATTGTTTTTTGAAGCTGTTTAAAAATAACATTTACAGAAATAATGCATACAACAGCCCACATGATGATGTACATAAGCAAGGGAAATACATTTGTACAAAAATAGATTTTTAGACGTAGATCTTTTTTTTTTTTAATTTTTTTTCCGCTAAATTTCCACAGCTAAAGCGAACGACTTGTTGGGCTATCGGAAGGTACTTTGCAGGCCACCATAGGTCCAGGTTTGTGAAACGCGTCCGTGGAGATCTGCTGCAGTTTTCCGATCAGAAGGTATTACTAAATGCTGATTTTTAGGGCAAAAAACAAGAGGCCCTGTACAAACAGATGAATGAAAACCGCACATCACAACGTATTTCTGTGCCCGTTTTCGCCTGACTTTACAGACGTAATCCTGTCCCTCGTTTCCCCCCCACATTAACCAGTAACATTTAACAGATTTATAAATATACATACATATACATATAGACAAAATATAGCTTTGTGTTATGTATAAAGCATTAACGTATGCATCGATGTTTCAGCGGACCGTTCTCAGCAGATATTTCAAAGTCGGTTTCCTGTGAGAGATCCTTCACTGTGCTCTTACACGCTTTCTTATGGCTTTATTTTTTCATTTGGAGAAGCCTGGACCGCACTCCAAACAGACCACCCGGGTATAGATAACATCAATGGGCCGATTGCACCGCTGCAGAAACAGGAGAGTGCTATCGGCTCTACTTGGCTTAAGTAAAAATAAAGATAAAAAACTTTGACCTTAAAAAGTTGTCATAAAAAGGAAAGATACACTCAGTAAGTGTTCACCGTCAATTCGAGTTGGAATTTTATGCTGGCAGAAGGGGGTTTGTGCCTAGTCTTATATAGACTCATTACATTCGCATTTCATAGACGATTTGTAAAAAAGCCTTTTGTGTAATTTGACTGTCATAATGTTGATGTTGCATTTGCGATCGCTGACACGAACGCCACAGTTTCCAGGTCTTTGCCGAGTGTTACTTTTTGTCTGATTGTGCCGCATTTTACTTGTTAATCGATTTTCACAATCGGGACCTGAGTTTCTCAGAAATCAAGGCAGGTCCACCTTAGACTTTCGAGGCCAAGAAACCGTAATTAGGAAAACATCCATGTTTAATTTAAACTAAAGATGACATTCAGTTCTCGTTATCTCTGGACACGGAAGGTGTTACAAGTGTCTTAAAGACAAATAAAAACGGAATCCAGACTTATTCATGATAATAAACTACAAAATATACAAAATATGCGTCTTTACAGTAAACTGAGTGTATTGCTGTTTTAAAATTATAATAATTATTTTTTTGCTTAATTACAGATGTATTTATTTACCGTTTTCACCAGTGCATAATCTAGCGGGTTGTTTCCTTAAACAATGATTTTAAAAACCAACAAATTTCCGTCATTTTTAAGCTTAAATACTACATTTGCATTTTTTCCCCAAACTGGACACCTTTCAACCCATTTTTACCCTGTTGGATATTTTTCTGAAGCAATTCGGGTCAAATACCTTTCTCCAGAGTACGACACCATAGCCACCAACAGATTTTGAACATTTTGATTACAATTACATATAGTTTACCACTATAATATGCAATGAAATAATAACAGATGTTACATATAAACTTAATATCACTTTTACTACACTTTAAATGAAGTGTTTTAATACTGGGCGGATGAAACAGGTGCTAATTTTGCACTGGTGCATAGGCCTGGTAAAATATGGCCAGTAATTACTAGTTTGTTACTGGCATTGTCAACTTCATTACAAAGTGCCATTTGTCTGATTAAGTACTTGTACAAAAATTCAAGTAATTTTGCAGTGTTGTATTTTGTCCACTAGAGGGTAGTAACAGCTCTCCCATTCCCCGATTGTGGCAGTCAGACCATCCACTGTACCTGCCTGACAGCGTCACTGCCTCGTTCACATCTAAAGAAACCATCTGTCCTTGTACTATGAAACAAGAAAAAAAAAACGTATATGGACAGTCTTTGGATACGGCACATACACACATTTGCAGCAGCATATAAAAAAAATAAAAGTAAAGCCAAGTGGATTATGGGTAAAGTAGGGAACGGTCAGTGAATATGATGGGATCTCTTTGCAGCCTGCAGGAGGTCTTGCAATAACATCTCTTGGAACCAAAGGAAGGTTAGGGAGGACTTGGGGGGGGGTTTGGGAGTGGGAATAGTTCCCGATGCTACAACTGCTATGCTACAACTCCACCGAGGTAGAATGAGCGAGGCAGAGCCTTTGCTGAGAAGCCATGTGTGCGTGCCAGAGGATGGGGAACTGGACACAGACAGATCAGTAAGCTTCTACTGCATAGGTATTTGTTCCGTGACCTACCGACTTCCACGGGTCACGTGCTGCTGAGTACTCAACCCCCCCACCCCCCCCACCTCCACAACCCACGGGTTAGGGGCTGGAACAGTGGGTTACAAAAGAATTGCACGACTGTAGAGTGAACGCTACCAATACTGCATCTGGTGATGATGAATGTAGGATGTTGAACTGTGAGGATGCCCCTCAGCATGAGAACCATGGGGGGGGCAGCACCCCAAAGCACCACTTCTTTAGCTCTGATGAAAACACACCACCTCCTTTTGTGCCTCCTAGTCCCTGTTCTCCTCTTCCAGCTCTGTCCTTTAGGCCAGGGAGCGGCGCACATTTTCTTCATGTCCAGGCCCCCCCTCCCCGAAGGGCTGAGAACGGCACGATTGTCCCAGTAAACGCTCAGCATCCTATGAAAAAGAAAAATCTTGCTGCTCGCAACACATTTGAGAAACTTCCGAGCAGGGACCTCAGACCCCTTTCTCACCCCCCACCCCCACCCCACTTTGACGGCACCTCAGTCCCCTAGTTTTTTTTTTTTTAAAAACAGTATATTTATATATTTGTACAATGTATAAAACAGACCCATAGAAGCGATGAGCTCATCAGACAGACGTGAAGCCAAGCTGGCGGGGGAGGTGGGGTGGTGGTGGTTGTGGGTCACCAGTCTGTACAGATGGTTAGATTGCACGCCCCCAACCCCCCCATCCGGAAATGGCAGGCCATGCCCCTCCTCCCACTATGTCATCTGATGTGGGGCTTCCAGCATCTCCATGAGGAAGGTGTCGATGGGCGTGTCTCCTATTAGCTTGAAGAAGAACAGGTGCTCCAGACACTTCAGCCCGATGGATCTCAGGGCAGGAAGGCGGAGTAACAGCTTGGCGAACCTGGAGCAAACCACACCGGCATTAAGCTCGTGATGCGCAAGATGTTTTTTTTTTCTGACATTTTTTGCATGAAGTCAGTGGATAACACTCAAGGCCAGCCCAAGGCATAAGCGAGCTGAACGGCTGCTTAGGGCCCCGCCATCTGATCATCCAATCAGAATGGAAAGGAAGCTGTCAAATGACAACTAGGTTTATCAAATTTTGCTCAGGACCCCAAAGCAGATTTGGGGATCGGTATTTTTTTTACATCGTTATAATAGCTGTCGTACTGATACTCACAGCAAATTTATTTTGCCTTTACGGAAAAGTCCCAAAACATGAATTGAGCAAATGCAAGGTGAATCAGCATGTTATCAACTGATGAGCCACAGTAGTATACATTATATTTATCTAGCAGACGCTTTTATCGAAAAAAATAAACATGCTTTGAGAAGACAAGGTCAGTGTTTCCCAGCACTGAACAAGGGTACAATAATGATATCACTCGGCTGCCTCTGGGATTTGAACTGGAGACCAACTGATCATGGACACAGTGTCCTATCCATCTGAACCACATACCAGCTCAGATAATAGCTCTTCACTATAAAGACTGATAAGTTACCTGATCAAGGCAGCGATTCACTCTAGCCTACCTGGGGAGACTTTATAAAAACGGTCAATTGGATTGGCTACTTGGGAAGACAGGAAAAGGAAGGAATCGGGGTTGGTACCTCCCAGGCTGGTCAGGGTACTTCTGTTTGCAGTAGGCTTCCAGCGAGGCGTAGACCTTTTCCCTCAAAGCCTCCACCTCCCCTGGGTTTGATAGGCCTTTGGAATCTGTGTGGTGGAGCAGGTGACAAACATCTATAACCCTTATAAGACGGGCCCGAATATCAGCGCCTGCAAGCCTCCGGGTCTGATGCGCTTCTGTCTACAGCACCACTCGGTGGATCACTGGGCCCATGGCTTGCATGCACTACCGTGTTTGCTGGAGACAGTGGTCCACCAGGGCAGCCTTCTACAATGCGTGTTTTCCATGAGACTCCACAATTAATTTATTCCGTGCTTTTTCCACCCTGCCACTGCGTGATTCACAGATCAGAGGAAGGATGTTGTGGGAACGTGTACCGGGGTTGGTTGCAGGTGACTGGAGGATCGGGGAGGTTACCTGGGTTAAAGAGGACGATGGCTCGAAGGCAGCCCAGCTCCGTCTTGTCCATCTGCATGTCTCTCATCTTGGACACCAGCTCTGTCAGCACCCTGAACACGAAGGAGAAATGCTTTTGACCAGCGCCCCCTAGGGTCATCTCATCACACCGCAACATTACTGCTGTGAAAAACCCACTTTATGCTGACAGACCAACTGCTGCCCTGTGACGTTTCACTTCTGGGTCAGAGGGCATCCTGTGTATGGTGTGTGAGAGGAAGCCACTGACTGCTCTCCTCAGTCATCCGAACGAGCCGTCTGAAGGTCACCGTTAATAACTCACTCTGACATTTGGAACAATGAAAGCGAAGAGATCCAAGCATTTAGACTAACTGCTGTCAGTCCGAGAAGAATAAAAATTACCGGTCCTCTGAAATTTCCTCAGTACAGTTCAAAGACACTTATCTGAATTTAATCTGGTGGGAGATAGAAAGTTCAGTTTGTGCTCTTACAAGCAATTTTGGCCTTCAAAGTGCTGCAGAGAGCTTCACTGGTCATGTGACGTGGGATTAGCGTTACAGTAAGGTGGAGGACATCAGAGGGAAGACAATGAGAGCTGACACCCCCTTAGCGATGGACAGCAGCAACCCCTCGTTAAGTCAAGGTCTCAATACAGTCATTTGGCTTGAGGTCCGGGGGGACTGACCTGTCGAAAATGGCCCCCACTCCGGCGCTGTGAGCACTGTTGCGGTGGACGTGCAGGCCTGTGGCCAGAAGGATCCCGTCCTTGACGGCTATGGAGCGGTGCGAGAAGGAGGCGATCAGGAGTTCGTTCCACCCTGAGCAGAGAGCGGAGAGGAGGAAGGACAATTTTAGGTCGCCTCACATCAGTGGCGGCCAGAAGGTTCATTCCGGAACACTGTGTTCTTACATCAGCATGGCTGATAGGGGCCGGTAGGGAGGTGAAGCTGCCCCCCCGGACCCTCAACTGCCTTCAGCTGCAAAGGCGCCTTCCACCGCCATGCAGCCGCATGGACTGGCGGGACAGGATCGAACCTCTGGTCCCGCAATGCGCCACGCTTTCCCAGGGTGGCGTGAAAACACATGGACGCCTGTTTTTTTGTAACCTTGGGGCTGTTTGGGGGGGGGGGGGGGCGCTCATTCGCGGAGAGGGGGTTTAACTCGTGAGACTGTAAGTGCTGTGAGACAAGGGGGGGAATTGGGAAAGGCGGCCGCCTCCCCCCGCGTCGCTGCGAACAGACGGCGTTAATTAGATTTAACGAGGAGTGTTCCAACGGCGGTGGCCAGCGGCCAAGCGGGGGCCACGCCCAGCCCCTCCCTCCTGGCGCCCCTGTGCATCTAAACATGCTGAGGACCAACCTGTCCGAGAAGCAGCTTAAGGCAGCTGGGCGGAGCCGGGTAGCGCAGTATATATCTGTCGTCACTCGAGGGCGATTTGCCTGAAAATTAAATCCACTAACATTCCTTGCTAGCGTGTCGCGTCTCTTTAACGCCATGGAGACTGAGAGGCAGATTCTCAGGGTTTCTGCGGTGTCATATGAATGGGAGGCCCGAGGCGTCTCTCGTTCTCTCGAACTGACCTTGTGCCCGCGCCAACACACACTTGCAAGTGTCCCCTACAGGGCAGACCGGACGCCTAATTAGCCATCACCTCAAACACAAGAGTTTTTTTTTGTGAAGGGTTGCCTTCTTAAGTTAAAAAAGCATACTTATGCATCCTTGCCTGATTTCCATCAGTGTAGCCAAAGAGTTTGGTCCCTTACTAATAAAGTATGACAGGGATGCCTGTGTTGCCATGGCAATGCGATTCTGAGCACTCCATCACTCTCCGGATCAGCTTGCCTGTGGAGAGCCCTTTCTGCATCAAGTTTAGCAGCATAAAGGCGAAACCCAGGCAGGGGGGACAGAAATCACACTGCCCGGTAAGCGGGGGGGGGGGGGGGCTTGCTCGCAGCCTCAGCCCAGTGACTCTGCAGGGGTCTGAGTCGGCGAGGTGCCTGGGTCTTGGGTGTGTGGCACTCGAAGTGGATATGCTACTGTGAGCTTAAAGAAAAAGACAGGCATTCAGTGCCGAGGCTGTCGGAGCCTTTAGCCAAGTCTGAAAGGTATAGGACGAGGACCTGGAAAAGTACGGGAAGACAGTGACCTGCAGTTTTGGAAAAAACATCAGTCCACCAATAAACTCAGTATGCATTCACACTCCAATATAAAAATAAAAAGTCAACAAGTGAAAAAAAAGAAAAATAAACAATAACAACAACAATAATAATAATAATAATAATAGAGTGGGAGACACAGTGTCCTCCACGTCATGTGGTTTAAATATACTGTACACACTGTAGAGGAATCTCATGCTCCTTTTACTACAATCATAGATGCTTTTCATACTTATTATTTACATCACACTATGTATACCAAGTACATCCCTCTCTTGATGCATATTTACTAACTAATCATACATGTACATATTCCACAGTTAACCTAATCTACCCACTCCCTAAATAAAAATATTAATAACGCCAATATTATTATGAATAATAATGACAAAAACGATCATGCCAACAATAACAATAATGAGACCAACAGGGCGTACCTGCTCGCAAGAGGATGACCTGGTCGTCCAGCGGCAGCTCAGAGAAGTGTGGGATCCTCTTGGCCCACTCCACCAGCGTGAAGAGCTGCTTGTCCGCAGCCTGGCAGATGTTAGTCACCGGATCGTTGGGCTGGCAGGAGGGGACACGGGGGGGTAGGTCAGGCCTGGCGGGGGTCGAGGGCCCACCCAGCATGCCTGATGTCATTGTGAGAAGGACAGAGAGTGACGCAGGGCACAGTGGCGGAGCGGCGGGACTGGACCGATGCAGCTCTATGGAAATACGAAGGCTAGAGGCCTCCAAGTGAAATATACACCCGGGGTTGGATGGTCCTCGACCCCCCTGCTCGGAGAGCTGCTTCCCTCCCCAGGGCCAGACACACAGGCCCAAATAGAGGGGGGTGAAAAATCTCGCTCCCCTCTCCCAAAAAGAGGAAAAAAGTAAGGGAAGGCAAAACAAACAGGGAATCTGTAGCAGGAAATACCAGCAGGGGGGGGAGGATGGGTCTCCTCTAGCCCCGCATGAATCTGACAGGGACAGAGGTGCTCCGTGTGACCTTGGGCCTTTAGGACGGCCAGAGAGAACGAGGCGCACTCCAGGGTGCAGGCCACAGGCTGCGGAGATGCCCGTCACAGGCCCTGTACCTCAGCTGACGGCACCCAGTTAAAGGCGGGGCCAGTTCAGGTATCCAGGAGGCCATTAAGATGACCCTACAGATGACAAATACACACATGGAGGGTGGCAGGAACAGGCGACGCCCCTCATCCCAACCCCCCCCCCCCCCCGACTTTTCAGAAACTAAATAAACTGCTAGCGAGTAGCGTCAGAAAGTCATAGCTACTTAGCTGATAAGTAGAAGATGCTGCTCCTGCATCTCATAAATAAGGAGCACGTTTAATCAATATTTAGCTCAGTGACTGAAGCTTGGCGCCTGGATCCAGAGGCGTCCAGGGAAAGCAAACCTTAGAGGCCCAACAGCTGAAACACCCGAGTCAGGCCCTAAAGGCTCATGAATGTTGCACCCTTTGGTTTGAGGTATTCAGTAAAACACCCTGAGGGCTCGAACAGTCGTCGAGATCAAACAGCGGCATGACATTTCTTGACAAAAAGTTCACATCCCACAAGATGTGCGAGGCGGCTGTGTGCTAACCAGCCGCAGCTGGCTGGGGCCGGGCCTTGGCGGCGAGCTGCTAGTCTGTCGACAAGATAACGATCAGCTCATTACCAGCCGCTGATGGCAGCAGCTGCTTATTCACACACTTGTGATAATGTGATAGCACAATTCAGGCCTCCGACATTTTGATGTAATGCACTTAAATAGAGAACATAGACTCACAGACACACATACTCATATATCCTAGTTAAGGTTCCACAGATATATTGCAAAACCCTCCAACAAAACACAGATAGTGTTTTTTTACCGTTTATGATGACCAAGGATCTCTGACACTGAAGAAGATCTTGAGAAGCTGTACTTGCTGCATAGTGATTTAGCACCTTAGCTTGGGATTATCAGTAAGTGTTACAGTTCAGTCTGGGGTGACCCGTGGCGGAATGCATGTGTAGTTACACTACCAATCAAAAGTTTTCCATTTATTTCATAAACTGCAGATTTTCTATTCTTGTTAAGCATTGGAAAGAAAACATAAGTCAAATAAAACAAGTTTCCTTTATAACAAGAAAAAGTATGTAACAGTGCATGTCTGACATCCTGGTCAGTCAAATTCTAGGCTGTCCTTTCACTTTAAATGCACTGGTTACCTGCTTCACCCCATAAAACAGAGCAGTATGTAAAGTACCTTGTACAAAGAATTCCTTGACTTTCCTTGGCTGTTATACCTGCTAGAGGAGGTTACTTTGATGACTCAGAGATATGACATCTTCTTGCTAATAAAGGTACTCAAATAGTGAACATAATGTATATTTATTTGTTAGGCAAGAATAGTGAGTGTAAACATAGTAAATGTTAAGTAACATGCAAATGTAGAGAACACGAATTAAACATTGTGACAGTTAACGTTTTCCTGGTCTTGATGATTTTTTTATTTGTTTACAAGGTAGTTTAGTGTTTTGATTAGATGAAATTATAACAGCCAATATGTTTCCAGAATTTTTCGCTCCTTAAAATTTTTGTCCGACAAGATTTTTGTATTTTTCAAGCCCTACCATCCATCCATCCATCCATGCATCCATTACAGGCTCAAGACAAGTCTGGAGCCAGTCTCAGGCCGCACAGGACACAATCCTGGTACATCCCGGGCATCCCATCCATCACAATTTACATATATAAATTTTAATTATCATAATTGAAATTGGGCAGAATGGTGGCTCTGAGGCTAGAATTTTGTGCCAACAGGTTGCTGGTTCAAATCCTGTGAATGCCTGGAGTGATCCTACTCCATTGGGCCCTTTAGCAAGGCCTGTAACCTGTAACTGCAATTGTTTTGTCTTGAGTATGACATTAATCTACATCCAGCCCTGTAAGGAGGTCCTCAGCCACTGGGGAGGGAAATAAAAAAAAAAAAACGCACACTTGTCCATGGACCGGTATGCCGAGGTATTGCTTGCTGCATGGCTGTACTCTGGTTCTCATCCCTGAGGTGGCCTGCTGTGTGGTGGGTGCAGCACTGCACTGTAATCAGTGCCTGCTCCTTACACACTGTAATCAGTGCCCGCTCCTTACACACCGTAATCAGTGCCCGCTCCTTACACACCGTAATCAATGCCCGCTCCTTATACACCGTAATCAGTGCCCGCTCCTTATACACAGTAATCAGTGCCCGCTCCTTATACACCGTAATCAGTGCCCGCTCCTTACACACCGTAATCAGTGCCCGCTCCTTACACACCGTAATCAGTGCCCGCTCC
>JABFEA020000119.1:4385249-4399784 GCA_019775915.2 Cyphomyrus plagiostoma | reverse complement strand
CCCCCCCCCCCCCCCCCCCCCCCCCCCCCCCCCCCCGGAATACAGATTAATTAAAATTTCTCATAGAAAGGGTTTTGTTTTCACTGCTGGGGACTATGTCACTGCATAACATAAGGCACACATATGAAACATGAGCTTTTGACACTAGAAGCATAATGAATTTTAAAGAGGAAACTGATCACATCTCTTAAAGAAACGTCAACATGAAATGTCCCAGAAGATAAAACTGGTCTTGACACATCCTCGTTATAAAACTTAATCTCATATAGTCCAAATTGTAAAGTGTCATATAATATTGAGTTATATTATCTGTCAAACACCTCTCATCTCCATTCTCAGTCCGAGTTTCATACTGCGGCGGACAGCACCGTGGACTGTGACTCTCACTGGGTGAACTGGAACTCAGGCGTGGCCATAAATCATGCCGCTCGCATGTTTGCCAACCCAGACACGCATTTGGGCCGGTTTGTACTGCATGTCTTCCAGACTAAAAACGGGGAGGGCAGTAAGGGGAAACACGCTAAATATAAAGGAAGACGGAAGCCTTTCTGTGTGCCTTGCTCCACTCAGACAGTGGGCCAGCTTATCGAAACTGATAAGAGCAGAGCTGTCTTCCTGATGAATGCGCTGACCTGCCAAGCTGCTTGGCTCTGCCTCAGAAAAGCCAGGTGTACAGGGTAGCCCTCCCGAGTGATTTAAGCTTATGAGGTCACTCTCTCAAGTCAATGAGGCGTATGAAGTCACCAAAGCGAGTGAATGACGGGATGTGAGGTCACTGTGAGGAGTGAATGAAAGGGTGTGAGGTCACTGTAGTGTGTGCATGAAGGGATGTGAGGTCACTGTGATGAGTGAATGAAAGGATGTGAGGTCACTGTAGTGAATGCATGAAGGGATGTGAGGTCACTGTGATGAGTGAATGAAAGGATGTGAGGTCACTGTAGTGAGTGCATGAAGGGATGTGAGGTCTCTGTAGTGAGTGCATGAAGGAATGTGAGGTCTCTGTAGTGAGTGCATGAAGGAATGTGAGGTCTCTGTAGTGAGTGCATGAAGGGATGTGAGGTCTCTGTAGTGAGTGCATCAAGGAATGTGAGGTCTCTGTAGTGAGTGCATGAGGGGATGTGAGGTCTCTGTAGTGAGTGCATGAAGGAAAGTGAGGTCGCTGTAGTGAGTGCATGAAGGGATGTGAGGTCTCTGTAGTGAGTGCATGAAGGGATGTGAGGTCTCCATAGTGAGTGCATGAAGGAATGTGAGGTCTGTGTAGTGAGTGCATGAAGGGATGTGAGGTCTGTGTAGTGAGTGCATGAAGGGATGTGAGGTGTCTGTAGTGAGTGCATGAAGGGATGTGAGGTCTCTGTAGTAAGTGCATGAAGGGATGTGAGATCACTGTAGTGAGTGCATGAAGGGATGTGAGGTCACTGTGATGAGTGAATGAAGGGATGTGAGGTCTCTGTAGTGAGTGCATGAAGGGATGTGAGGTCTCTGTAGTGAGTGCATGAAGGGATGTGAGGTCTCTGTAGTGAGTGCGTGAAGGGATGTGAGGTCTCTGTAGTGAGTGCATGAAGGGATGTGAGATCACTGTAGTAAGTAAATGAAGGGATATAAGGTCACTGTAGTAAGTAAATTAAAATATGTGAGGTGTTCATAGTGAGTGAATGAAGGGATATGAGGTCACTGTAGTGAATGAATGGATGGGAAGTCACTGAAGTGAATGAATGAAGGGATGTGAGGTTACTGTGGGAAGTGACTGAAATACATGAGGTCACACTCGTAAAATTTCATGTGATGTAAAATGAATTCTAATGGGCATACCTTCTCTCTTCATGCCCATGGCCAGACACTTCTGGTAGCGGCAGTACTGGCAGCGGTTCCTCTGCCTCTTGTCAATGGGACAGTCCTTGTTGTCTCGACAGGTGTAGGTCAGATCCTTCCTCACTGTCCTTTTGAAGAAGCCTTTGCAGCCCTCGCAGCTGTACACGCCGTAGTGTTTTCCTGCCAAAGGCAAGACAGCTCATCTTCAAGGGCTGGATTGATTAATGAGGTCCAATGCTAGATTCAAAGTCTTTATCCCCACACAATGCTGATGATCTGTAGATCAACTGGAGTGTGAGCATGAAACAAGATATGGTATGCTGCTGAGACTTACCCGAGGACCGGTCACCACAGATGGTGCAAATGTGCTTGGTGAGAGCCAGTGGGTTGCCAGAGGGCTGGGCAGGCACCTTCATCACACCATTCAGACCCAGCGGAGGCTTGATGTCCTCTGAACTGCTAATCGAGTTCATGGGGGAGCTGAGCTGAGGCCGACAGGGAAAGAGAAGGAGATAGACTGATGGACATGATCACCATAATCAACACAACAGCATCTTTGTCCTACAGTTACCTGCATACAGCAAACATGACAATAAGTGGCATCATTTGGAGATGTGTTGGAGCTTTGATCCTCATACCCTGGACCTCTCGAGGATACTACAACAACTTGACAGTTGATAACCCCACCTCCTTCACCGTATGCCCTTACATTTTGACTCAGAAGCTTGAGGGAACCTGGGAGTCTGTTTGTTTGTGGGCTTTCTTTGACAGTTGCCCCCCCCCACACACCTGTAAGGGAAGCCTCTGTGGATGTCTGCCTTGCAGCTGGCTGGGCTGCAGCGCTGCACAGCTCTATTTCAAAGCCCGTAGCCTAAGCTTGGGCTGCCCCCCCCAGTGAGCTGTGGTCGGATCTGATTTCCCCGATATTTTGCTTTATGGCACTTTCAGAAAAAACATCATGGTGACTCATATAGTGCAGCCAATGAGTATGGTCACAAAAGGTAATCAAAAACAGAACAAATCCTGACAGCATGATCTGGTTACAGAGCTTGGGTAAGGCAATGAAATGTTGCCGGCTTGACACAGACACGGATACCTGTTTTGGTGAGTGGGCAGACTCCCACCACCCTGCGATGGCGCCGAGCCGGTCGTCACGAGCGAGAGGCTCGCCCCTCCGGCGGCCCGCCCGCGGCACCCATCGGCTCAGCCCATCTGCTCCATATTTTTACTCCAGGTCCAGGGCCTATGCAGCTGGTTGGCGACCACCAACAAGACATCCTTAGCAGAGCGTCCGATCGCCTGCGCTGCTAATTCCGCTAGCCCATATGCGCCTTCCGTGGTGGACTTGCTTGCTGTCGCCAAGGCCCCCTGGTGGCCGTCCCGACGGTGCAAAAAAAAGTGCGGCAGCTGCCCAAGACGTTGGCTGGGCCCAGATCCACTGGGCAGTGAACACCCTCCTTGTTGCTGGCCCAGCTAATCCACTAGCCGCTGTGTCTTTTTTATTTTTTCTGGCCCAGACACCACCCCATTGGCTGAGATGAGACCCATCTAAGAATGTAGTCCTTCTGCAGATATTGAACATAGTATCAAGGAAGTCTGAGTTCCCACATAAGTGGGCTGCTTAGGGCTTGCATTCTTTGCAATTTCATGCCTCAAAAGTCTCCTGGTGGTTTTCGCAGTTATTATATATTTACTGAAGTGAAATAAGGCCTTGTGCTGCTCCAGAGACATCCCTCCTATCTGATCCCTGTGAAGTGCCTCAACATTTGCACTCAAACCTTCCTCCTTTTGTAAATTAAAGAGGTATCATTTCCAATAAAGGTGCAGATCTGATGCGATCAGCATAACAGAACAATATGTCTGCCAGCGCGGTCCAAACTGGCTGCCACGGCCACATGTGGAACGTACATTTCAAATGGATTCTTGTGGTTGTATTAGATAAAGGTTTGGTTTCTCTGCAAACAGCAAACGCATATTCTCTTCCGTAATCTCCTTGCAGGCATTACTTCTCCCTCATTCTGTGACATGGAAAAACATCCGCCCACAAATCCACGGCCATCCCGTAATCATGAATCTCCGACAGGAACACGTCAACATCAGATACATGGGAACACGCATTACTTATAAGCACCAGCTGCGAGTTACCTGTGATTTTATCAGCTCGACAACAACGTTCTCATAGAGATAATTGGACCCGGACAGTAGATCATGACATAAAAATATAACAGAGCGTTAGACAGAGGAGTTCATGCATCCTCAAAAAGTTTATTCTGGGGGGCTGAATCCCGCTCTGTGATTGAGTCGGACTCTACAAATTCCTGATCGTTGTTTTCGGCACCTACAAAGCCAACCAGCCTACACGGAACTGGACAGATATGTAGATAAGGCACAGCTCAACTCTGCGTTCAGGTAACTTGTCAAACCAGTACGTTGCTGTCCTAGTTGAGCCTCTGATGAACATTTATCTGATGCTGTCACATATAAAAATACATAATCTAAATTATCATAGTAGACCTATTCCTGAAGAAAGTTCACCTGATGATGCAAACCATAAACTCTTCTTCATTAGCCTTATTCAGCTCAAGAGTCACAAAATGAAGTGTCTTTATGGGCCTGATATCTTCATGTGGGTATATTTTAGCTTACATCGTCTTAAAACCTGGCACTTCCCTCTCTCTCTCACGCCCAGACATTCTGCCCCAACAACTTCATCTGACTCAATAAGCCCCGTGAGACACTGTGCAGGGCTGGGGTGTTGATTCGCCCTCATGGTCTGAACTGTGGGGACATAGGAGGTAGGATCCTAGGGCTTGGGGGAGGACGTAGGACAACTGGCCATGTCATGAATGAATTCACAAGCCGTGGTGAGCCAGGGAAAGGGGATGCTGACATGTCAACATGCAGGAGATTGGTAGAAAGGAGAAAAGGGTGAGGCACTAGGGACCAGCATATAGTAGTGAGTCACGTACAGGACCTCAGAATAATAGTACGCCTGGCTTCAACCCTTGTGGCTCTTCGTAAAGTTCGGTCTGGACCTCTGGCCACGGACACAAACGTCCATTGGCTTACAGAAGGATATACAGGAAAACTGAGCTTTCAAAGCCACAGAGGAAAAAAAAACCTTGGACACAGACAAAAAAGATGACAGATTCCTTAATGCCCACTAAGGTCTGTCTTTCATCACGGCTTCCCCCATGAGAGATCCCTCGTGGGTTCCTTAGAGAAGTCCATATTGGCAACTATTTAGTCTATAATGATATTCCCTTTTATAATGCTGATACATATGTGTATAATGGTCTTCCAGCAAGGGATTCAAACTTTGTGGTGTTGCACCGCTGGCATGGATATGACCCACAGAGACCGCTCACACCCTTGTTACCCAACCTGCCTAAATCCACTGGACAAGAGCTCTGGGGAGACCCCTTGGAACATCTAAAAGCCCTCTCATCTGGATAAAACAAAGACAAAATAAAACTTTTTTTTAAAGAAAGCACCACCACGTGGGAAGAATAGAAAAACATAATATATTATGCGGAGCTTCTGACTTTCATGCAGCGAGAAGCTAGACAGGACCGACATGTAAAACTGACCCAAAAATGAGCACCACAGAAAACCCGAGTGAACAATCGGGAAAGTTGGTGCAGATGCAGCTTTTGAAAAAAGCTCACTTGCCGTCTCAAAAATTTGTTCGGAATGAGTCTTCAAAGAGGTCCACTGAGCGTGAGCCTCTGCTTTCGACGGGGTGAGGGAAAAAAATCCTTTCCTTTTTTTTTCCCTTTGAAATCGCATAATCAGCTTTCAGGTCGTTTCATCATCAACGTCTCTGAGCCCGACGTGTGCGAAATGCAGCGAATCCTGAACTAGAGGGTGTCCTTCCAGTGCCCTTAAAGTGAACAGACACAGGGCGTCTTGTCCAAAAACGGCTCATTCATACTTTGCACATTACTGTGCCATATCTGCTGTCTCAGCCATTTCTGATACTTATAACTAATATATATTTCGTTTAGCCATGTTTTCTGTTTCAGCCATTTCATCTATTTGTTTCATAAATATGCACCTCTGCAGCTAGTTATATGGCTATGTTTTGTAAGTACCTTTGTTTTGTGATTTGGACCCATGACTTTTCCGTTGTTCGCCCAATGCCCTAGGTGTTGAGCAATAGGTGCAAATCCTGTAACAGGTTACATGTTACTGACCAGGCAATGCAGGTGATGAACTGATGCACAAAAGACAAACAAAAAACCTGCACTTGGACCCCAGTTAGGCGCTATAAATTGACAGAATGGATTCTACCCATAAATCATCTCCCTCCCTCTTGAGTACCAGCTCATCTTTATTTTTATGCCAAGAGTGCCTAATAACATTCTGGTAAATCCCCGATATAATCTTGAGTTCGGAAGGAATCACCAAAGGCCCAATGCCGAATTTTCATATCCTGCATAGCAAATACAGTTGTTTTAAAAGTACAATGACACAGCCTTGGTTCAAAGGCCGTCAGATTTTCAGAACAGAAGGTTTTTAGGATTATAGGGCAGACATAGACACATTTACCTGAAAACCCAAATAACGGTCATGCAATGGATGTGGACATCTGGGATTCTGAGATGATACCAAAAATGTTCCACTTACATTTGACTTGGACCTTTATCTCAGCCTGTCAGAACTGTAATTGTTAATGAGATGGGTGCTGCCACAGTGGGAGAGGCTGGTGCACCATGGGAAAAGGAGCGGAGTGTCAGACACAGTCAGACCACTTCCCATTATTCATTCCTCATCTGCCCAAACAAGCTGGGCTATAACTATGACTGAAACTACCAAGTGACTGCTACTCTTGACAATGGATAGATGCATGACTTTCAGGAGACAGTGGACACATGCATGGTTTTCAGGAGACAGTGGACACACGCATGGTTTTCAGGAGACAGTGGACACATGCATAGTTTTCAGGAGACAGTGGACAGATGCATGTTTTTCAGGAGACAGTGGACAGATGCATGTTTTTCGCAAGACAGTGGACAGATGCATGTTTTTCAGGAGACAGTGGACAGATGCATGTATTTCACAAGACAGTGGACAGATACATGTTTTTTGGGTGACAGTGGACAGATGCATGGTTTTCAGGAAACAGTGGAGAGATTCATGACTTTCAGGAGACAATGGACAGATGCATGGCTTTCGAGAGACAGTGGACAGATGCATGGCTTTCAGAAAACAGTAGATAGCTGGAGAGATGCATGGCTTTTAGGAGACAGTGGACAGATTCACAACTTTCAGGAGACAGTAAATAGATGCATGGCTTGCAGAAGATAGTGGACAGATGCATGGTTTTCGGTTAATGCAGTTCTTCCCCACACAGTTTCAGGGTGTGAAGCCACGTGTTGAGCCTCACTTCGCGGTCCCAGAGCCACGAGAACCCCCTTGAGTTTCACAGTGAGGCATCAGTGATCTTACTGCCACTCATGCCAGACCTGAGTGCTGCCAGGAAGCATGCGACAGAATTTCGACCCCGACCGCATCTGTCTGAGGTTAATGTCTGCACAGCAATTGCACACACACACGCGACGCCTTCAGTTTTTTCACCCTGGTAATGCGATATTGCTGTCACACAGGAAGCCACTAATTTCTGCTTTTTTTCTATGTGAATCTACATGCCTATGACTTAAGGACATCACACAACCCACTTATAAACCTAGACTCTGCTCGGCACATAAATGGGAGAGCAAATTTCGAAAACTCAGTCCTCATGTAATCCGATAAAGAATATTTGTTAAATTTCAAGAACTCACTAAGTCCACAGGAACTGTATTGAAAATGTATCCCATGGAGTAACTGAGTTTTGGAGATTTGCTTTTGGATTAGTTTACATTGGCATTCCACGTCACGCGCACCCTCAGTTAAAAGTAGATATCACCATGATGGTAGTGGCCACTCCAGCCAGGCGGCATGACGAGAGCCTGATGAGGGACCCTGTCCCAAATATCTGTCACCTTCAGGCGCCCTTCCCTCCCGGTCTGTGCCGTGTCCACAAGCTGGCCTCACTCAGCTCCCGGCCAAAACGCTCTCATTCCTCGTCCGTGGAGGAAGCCAGATAAAACGGCTCAGCGGGACCCCTGGATTTTGTCAGCACGTATTAAGTTCCATTGACAGAATGTTTCTGTAATCGACTCGGTCACAGAAACAATGCAATCTGTAGAGCCCCATAGTTTGAGTCAAAAGGAATTTGCTGCCTTTGACGTATAATAACAGCAAAGAAAGATGTCAAAATAATGTCAGTGTTTTTCCTCAGACTATTCCAAAAGCTTAGCTTTGTAATTGTGGTGAAGGTAAGAATACACATTTAGCATATCTTAAGGTTAATTTTCATACATAATACAGGAATATAATTTGATAATAAAAATATTGCTGGTAAGTCAGATCTACACAGTTGTTAGTATGTGACTCACATGCTAATGTTTGTGCTGATTTGATATGGCTGAAGGAAAAAGATTAGTACTTTTTAATAATTCTGTACAGTGTCACTGTTTGGGAACTGGTTTCTGCATTTCCAGCTAGACTGAGCGATGCGTTAAGAATGCGATTTGCTGGTCTTAGGAATGCGATTTGCCAGTCTTAGGAATGTGATTAGCAGGTCTTAGGAATGTGTTTTGTGAGGAGCAGCTGTCGAGCCCTTCAGCCGGGCTCATGGCGTTTACCCGGCAACGCAGAGGGTTAACAACAGCAATCAGAACCCGAGTCTCCATCGAAACCCGATCGGTCGGTCTTTATCCACTCATTCCTTTCACATTCCTTCAGCCTGAAATTCCTGGATCACATTTGACTGTGTAATAGCCAGGGACAGACTTTCTTAATTATGCCTATTTGAACACAATACAGTCAAATCGGACCCCCGTCTTCCCTTATTGATTCAGACTCTGCTGAGGAAAATCTCTCATTTGGACCACCCCGTGTCCCCAGAGCACCGTTCTGGAAGAATACCCTTACAAAGCTTCAGCCTTGCACTTTCCTCTCCAGAAAAACCAGATAATAATGACTTCTGTTCACCTCCATGAGGAAAACGAACCCCTTTAAACAAAGACCACGTTTGGGGAACATTCCCAGCACGCCGAACATGTTCCAGATCACTCTTTCGGTCTTAGAGCTTTTTGGAGCAGACATGGGGAGGTGAGGTAATCGATCACACGGCACACTAGCCGGATAGCGGAACATATTTGCCTCCTGACTAAGTCATGCAGCATGCAAGAGCCAAGGCTCCAGGGCCACGTGGCAGGGGTCACGGGGTCATCCACATGGCGGGGGATAATAAATCGGCAAGGGGCCCAAACCTTCCTGCAACACAAACTGTCCCACGAGCTCACGGTTTCCCCCCCAAAAAGCTCCCGTGCAGCATCAGTCCAAAGTGGAAGTCTAGACGGGAGTGTTTTTACCTCCCCCATCACATGATCGCTCGTGTCACGTGACCTCCCATAAACCTATGCCGCTCCCTCATTTCACATTCAAGCCAGGTGGTCGGAATCAGGCAGAATTCACACACACAGAAAACAGCGATCATTCCGACCAATTATCTCAATTAATCACCCAATCCCTTTCACGCTTGTTGCCGTCACGCCCGACCAGTGGCTTGCGGAAATTTGAGTGGGTGTGGCGGCTAATCAGCTCTCCACACAGGCCGGGCCTCGCCAAGTGGCACAGGCTTGCCCGCTCCGGCCACCTGCCACCACTGTGCCCAGCCCCCATGTACATCTCTGATACCTGTCAGCAGATGAACACTTTACTTCTACTCCCCGCTCAGGCCTTCCTCCTAGGACCACAAATAACACACTATAACACAAGCATGCTGCATCTTATGTCACATCACACTCAGCCAAGGACAGGTAGAGTTTTCCCTTATAGTTTATATGTGTTTATGTACAATGATGGAGCTGTTTTGCCACAAAAACATTTCGCTGCCACTGTATCATACAATTCTACATGTGACAAATAAAAATCTTAAATCTTGAATCCTGATGTCAGTCTCAGCCTCTGGTCTTTGATAAAAGGTTGTTCCCTTCATGCTACTGATCTGAGGTTTGAGAGCAAGTCCTCCCCTAGAGGTTATTCCAGCTGAAAAACGAGTCCCCACTCAACACCGCATTTTTTTGGCCGCAGAGACATGGGCGGGGCACCCATGAAACACCCGCATTAATCCCGGGTGGGATTGCATTGGCCTGGCGTGCTCTCCGGCCGAAATTCCCCACAACATTCCGGAGAGTGGAGGAAGAAAAAGAATAATAATAATAATATGGAGAAAAACACTTTCTGGAGGAAAAAAAATCTGACACTTGAAGGAAAAATGTACTGAAGAAATCTCCATGTGTGGGCTTTTAAAGACACAGAGGCCATTCTGATACAAACAATACGTAGCACAGGGCATGTTAGCATGTTAGCGCGATAGCAGTCAGACTTAAAACAACACAGACAAGCTGTCGCACGTCCTCAGCTACAGCCCTGGACCACGTCCTGGAAATCCCGCCGGTTACTTACAGTGCACTGGGGGGCACTGTCGTGCGTTTGGGGCATACTGAGAGAGATTGTGAACACCTCTAGTATGGGGGGTAGGACAGGAAAGCCTGCAACCCCCCCCAAAAAAAAATGTGACCAGTGTGGTAGGGGGTGTCGTTTTTACTAGTTAAAGACAGTGTGGGGTTTAACCCTATCCCACCCCAGTGTACCTGAAAAAAAAAATAACCTAAGAGCCTAAATCATCCTCCAGTATTGGCTCATCATGCCATCTCCGCGACCAGCCACAAGCAGCACAGGCAGGGTGTGGGGCAGTAAAACATAAACAGCATGTGGTCTCCCCTTGCCGCCTGCAGAAGGCGCTAGAGGGCTCTGGGATCGACTTTGTCACATGGCTCATCTCTCTTAACTCCCCGGTGAGGGTGACAGGAAGCGGGGACGCGGCAGACGGGCCGTTCAGTGCGGCACAGATGGTGCCGCAATCAGACACCGAGCGCTACCTGGGACAGACTGGGTCTCCCTCAGGATTATCACCCGGAACCAGGAGCTTTAAGGTTGGCGGTGCTGTGCTCAGCCTGCCCAAGCAGGTCTGGGGGTTCTTCTGTACCCCCTAAACAAAACTAGCAAACCACACTGTACATTTCCATATTTATATACCTCGGGCACCGACCCCCTTTTATAAAAAAAAATGCCTCTTTAAAATCCCACAAGGAATCCCTGAAGTCACAATACTTTCAAAATGTCAAAGAAACCTATCCACTTATCCTGGCCAGGATCACAGGGAATCTAGAGCTTATCCCAAGCAGCACAGGGTACGAGGCCGTAACACCCTGGATGGGATGCACGTCCATCACAAGGTAACACATCCAGTCATTGAGCCACCTTACCAAAAATGTCTACTTATTAAAAATAAATACAAAAATGGAGGGAAAAAAATCTCCTGGAACCATCAGCCAACATGTGTTCCAACCTTATTCATCTTAGTCACAGTGGAAAGATTTAGGTCACGACATGAATGAAAGGACTGAAATTAAGGCAGAATAGAAGAGAATCCAGTGGAAGCGTCACATTCGGAGAGTTGAATAGACAAAGCTGCTAATCCAGACTTGTTCAATTTCACCCATAACTAGTATCATCATGTTGGCTGACATGGGCTGTGACCACCAAGCTACGAAGAACAAGACGGGGTAGGCGAAGAGAAGAAGTTTCAGTGTACCTGTGCTGGTATTTGTGAAGATGGCAAATGAAGCATTTATCATTTATCGCAGATCGATTCACAGAGGTACAAGACACAAGTTGGTGTCCATGTGAAGGGAATTACTATTGTGTGAGGGCAGAGGGGTAAGTACCTGGTAGGGGGTTACCTGGGGGCTGATGCTGGGCCCATAGCCCATCCCGGGCGAGGGCACCGACATGGAGTGGGCACCCATGGGGGAACTGATGACAGAGAAGGGTGGAGCCAGGCCGTTCATGGAAGAACTCAGAGTGCTGATGGGCGAGTGCAGCGACGGCCCCGACGGACCCATGGCAGGCGGGCTTAGCAGCGATGGGTGCATGCCATGGTGGGACGTGGGCGAGCCCAGGGGTGACGGCGTCAGCTGGCCCGAGGAGTCTGTGGGGGCACCGGGGGGGGAGCAGTCAGGATGGAAATAATATATCCAGTAACGTGTGTTCATTTCTGTGCAAGATCAGACACCTAGACACTGAAGATGAAAACAGAGAACGATAGTGAACACTGTTTGACTGAACATAGAACAGCAGTAAAGACTTTGACTGAACACAGAATGGCATTGAACGCTGTATGACTCAACACAAAAAGGCAGTGGACACTGGTAGTGAACCCTGAATGGCAGTAAACACAGTATGGTGCTGATTACATTATCACAATGAACACAGGCAGTGAACACTGCAAGAACGTGAACAACAGCACTGAACACAACATGACACTAAATGCTGTATCTGCCACAAAGTGTCACATCAGTGAACTGCCTTGACTTGCTCTTGATCTTTACTCGCCTGTCAAGCAGGCTGGTTGTTTGAATGAAATGCATCATGGGAGTGAATCACTACACAGAGCGGCCCTGGGTCTTGTGTGGTGAGCCACTGACAGACCGCTGAGGCATGGGGAGTGGCCAAGACCGGCCATCTGACTGGGTGCCACGCGCTTGCTGCCTTGCACCTGCCGCCTGCTGCCACTTTATCGCCCATCACTGTCACAGACGGTATGGGGGGTGGGGGGGGCAGACTGTCAGCTCTGGACTGTTCCCGATTGTGACCAAGCAGTGTGTCAGATGCTGACAGTTACAGATCTATGCTCAGTCCACGCCGCTGCAAGTGCTGCTGACACTGAAATATCACCAGTTCGTGTTTGGAAACGGTGTGAAAAACATCCATCCATCCCAGAGTATGTGAGCGACGTTGAGCGTGAGTGAGCGCGGGGGAAACTGATACATCATACAGGTGTACTATTCTTATCAAACGAATAGATGACAATAATGTAGAGCAAGAACAACAGTGTGGTGAAACTGTTTCAGTGAGTGAAGATTCACTTTGGAATCATTTTTCTCAGAAACATGAGAGTGTGCTACGCGAACAGGGGGAAGCCAGAGCAAAATGTGAGCTTTATATGGTTGTAGTATATCAAGTCTATAAAGTAAATTAAAGTATAAAAGCTTTTAAAGTAAATATTGGTAATCAAATAAATTCGTTTTGTCACTCAAAGTAGGTCTAATAGGATTTTTTTAATTTCGCGTAACGCTGTCAGTGAAATTTTATTTTATAGAGAAACGCAGCAGCAGCATCAACAGAAAAAAATGGAGAATTTAAAACGTGGATGTTTAGCCTGTATATTCTTTAGGCTATTAAGCCCACTGATTCCTTTATTTTTAAGCCTATTTTTGTGTGGAATGCCATTGCCAAACCTGACCATTGTTGCCTATATGTTGCTTAAAAATAAATATTTTCTGATTGGCAATGTCGCCATTGCTCATATTTCTTATATGATATTTAGTTTTCAGTTTAAGGTGACATTTGTTAGCCATGCAGATTATTTGTCCCTCTTTTACATTGGAGTGAGCGTGGGGCGATTTGACTGGAGCGAGAGGAAATTCTCACCGCTCCACTCCCCTCACATGCTCTGATCCATCCATCCATCCATCCATCCATCCATTTCCATGGGATGCCAGTCTATTGAAGTTTTGCTGATTATCTAACATTTTTTCACTAGAAAATACAATGGCTGATGTATCTGACAGCTTCTCTTCTTCCTTCTTCACTAGCCCACCAACAAGCCATCAAATAAAGGCCCAGAGCTCAGCAGCCTATGTGGCCCCAACACTGCCAGGCCTCTCACCCTCACGTCAAACCATACAATTCCCACTCAGCCTGATCCCATCACCAGAGGTCCTGCAAAGAGTTCAGGAGCAGACAGAAAAGGACATGAGATGCTTTTGGGGAGGAAAAAAAATGTACATAAGATGGACAAAGTGACCTGCTGCTTGGCTCCCGTTTCTTCATACCAGATGGGTAGAACCTTTTAGACCTGACTGTACATCCTCATCCCTCTCTTCGTCAGGTGAAGGAGATAAACCAAAGCATTCGCCATCAGCATACAGCAAAGGCCTGGGGATCAGCTGTGCCACCAAGGGCCACTGTAGTCACCTGACAGCGGGACGCTGTTGGGAAGGACGGCGCGGGAAGGCACAGGAGGGTGGGGGAGCTGAAATCTATCCTGGGACCCCCCCAAACCATTCTGTCCTGAGCTGCTGGGGTCCGATTTTCCAGAACTTCCACAACCTTCCCAAGCTGCTTTGGTCCACCTTCAGCAGTGTGTTAAGCAAACACGCCCACAGGATAAGATGGGGGTGGAAATGTGTCAGCGCTGAGGGGATTCCCCAGGCAGCAAGCCGGAACGGAGCTCTCCGCATCCAGGCTCACAAAAGAAAAACGACAAGATGGGAACTGGAGGTGGCCTATGATACCCCACCCCCCCCCCCCAAAAATGATTATTAAACAGCCACTCCTTGAGGGGGTTGCCTTGTTTGGCTGGGGTACGAAGTTTTCAAAGAAATCTCTGTGACTCAGACACACAAAAAACAAGAAACAAACAAGACAAACACATGGCCAACCCAAGCTCTTCGGAGATATTATACAGATGAATGGGGGGGGGGGGGGGGGGGGGGGGGGGGGGGGGGGGGGGGGGGGGGGGGGGGGGGGGGGGGGGGGGGGGGG
>JABFEA020000119.1:4370850-4383524 GCA_019775915.2 Cyphomyrus plagiostoma | reverse complement strand
CGGCTCCCAAGTAACTTGAGTGCAAAGCCTGCCCGTGCTAGATTTCCCCCTGCCCTCCCAGCTGAAGCCCCTCTCGCACCTGTCCCAGGCAGCCGGGGGTAACTGACGTAGGGAAGGGTTACCAGGGGGTCGGGGTATCCAGTTTAGGTTCAGTGCGGCTTTGGACGGCTGCATCGGTGTCTCAGTCTGAATGGTCACTGAGTCATGCTCGCAATGCTGTCGTCCAATCAAGTGCTCTGTCTGACTGCCCGTCCCGCCTGCCGCATTCTGACCAGGATGCTTCAAAAACATTAACATTAAAATGCTGCTGATGTCTAACAAGCCAGCTCACTAGCAGGCAGGTTGGCCCTATCACAAAGAGCCTGGAGAGCACAGTCGGTAAAGCATCAGACGTTTAAACTGCAGGTCTAGGGTTCAGGTCCCTGTTCGGCTAATGGACCCTTTAGGGTGCTTTAGTCTGCTGAAAGAGTTTTTTTAACCTTGTTTCTCTGAAAATCCGAAAGGCTGAAAAATCCACATCACCATGTAGTGCATTTCACCAGCATTCAATATTAGCCCCCTGAGCAAGGTGCTTACCCCCCCAGCTGCTACAAGAATTAACCTTTGTGTATTGCTGCTTGACGTGTCTTCCCTGTTCCACTGATGGCGCTTAAATTTGACATGATACTACACATAGCCGTCTTCGCCGGGTATAACCTGTATGTTTCAGAGACCCATTCAGAGTTGACTGTCCATCCATCCAAGCATCCATCCATCCATGCAACCATTTATCCACCACTATCCATGCAAGCATGCATGCAAGTATCCATCTTACAACCACCGCCCCAGTTCAGGGATGTAGGGAATAGAGTCCTCCCTCCCATAAAATGGTCCAGTCCGCTGCCAGCTCTCCATGCAGCTGTGAGCAACTCTCTCATTCTCTCTATTCCACACACACATACACACGTCTCCCATAAAATCCTCTGAGGCACTTAGTTGAAGTGTGTGTGTGTGCGTGTGTGTATGTGTGTGTGTGCGTGTGTGTATGTGTGTGTGTGTGTGGGGGTGGGGGTGGTTCATGTGACTGGCGTCAAACCCGGATATGACTGCTGAGAGTCTTCACATCTCTTGCCTGATGACACGTAACCTCCCAGAAGCAATGTTCATCAGCGATGCTCTGAGACCAAAAGCAGATCAATCCACAGGCTAGTTCTGCTGGAATATGGAGCTCTGATGATGAAGGTAATGAAATGAAAGAGCCACCCCCCGGACTAATGAAGTCCTTACATAAAGGCACGTTCATTCCCGAGCATGTTTGTAGGTGGATGTCTTACTCTGAAGCCTGCAGGATTCATATCTGACTGAAACAGAAATAATTAGTCCTTTCAGGGCAGGTCTGGTTTATTTATAGACAGAAGAATACCCAGGGCGCTTTCAAGCTGTCGGAATAAATTCGACACACACAACATTAAATTTTCTCTGCTTGCATTCAATATTTGTTTGGCAAAGCAAGAGATTGGCGTGCAGATGCTAATCACCGTCCAGCACGTCAAAAAGGCTGATGTAGCGAGGAGCACTTTAAAAATGGTAACAAGCTATTAATTGCTAATGGCAAAAGCAGCACTCTGCTTGTTATTGCAACTGCCAGACAGATGGCACAGTCTGCACACTCAGAAATGTCCTCCACTCCAACTGGCCCGTGTCAACATTGCTGCCCAATGTGTTTACACACACACGGGGCGTGCAAGAAAAGGCTCCTGGAACAGGCCGCCCACCCACACGGACGAGAGGCCTGGGGGATGCTGGGAAGGCATCAGAACGAGCTGCTGAGAGAGATGCAATCCTTGAGAGAGAGGAGCAGCCGGGTTTGTCTGGGATGTCATCACATAACAAATGAATCTGTTTTTTAAAAAAATATTAGTTATTGATTGATTTGGGTTTATGGATCAGTAGTTTCATGAACTTTGCATAATGTATTTGGGAGAGGTAACAGTAAGTCCCCACAAATAAAAACACACCTAATCTAAAAGAGGCAGGACCAAGACATCTGACTGGTTAGTCCCACCTCCTCTACAATCTGACTAGTTAACTCTCTGAACTAATCATTTTTCATTCTGCCCTCAAAACAGTTTTGTGTGAGTAAAACTCCCATGAGCAGGAGGGGCATCCTGATGGTGGTAAATGGAGGGCTGGTGCTTCCACAGCTGGGGGATTATCATGCGTGCCGCTGGGGCCTCCTGGTGGGACCCTCGCCTTGTCCCCACGCCCACTGAAACAGGAAAGGTGCCTAATTGTTTTCACAGGCTAGTCTTGACGAGATGAGATCACAGCGGAATCGCAACTGTAACCGGATCTTCTGGCCGCCAGGGTGAAAGGGAGACCCCCCCCTCCCTGTTCTGCAAGTTGCATACCACTATGACCAATCAGCTTTCACCACAGCAGCCAATCATATCGCACTGGTGAGGACAAAAACGAAATGAAACAGTCAAACGTCGCATCCCTATGGGTTCCAGTCCTCGCACCGGGGTCCAGCCATGTCACCTCTGCCACTGAAAGCGTATCTCTAACACCGCCCACCGGTTCCTAATGCGTTTTTCCTCTTTAAAGAACCACCTGACAACACAGGAGTGTGTTACGGAGCGGGAGGCATCGTGTAATTAGACAGGGGACCAGTGGCACTCCCTCGGGAAGGCAATTACGCCTTGCAAGACATAGACGCTGGGGGGCCCAGGGTCTCATTACTCCATGAGCCGAAGCTGGTGTTAAGTTAGTGTAGCGCGGGCAGACACCCCGCAAAGAATCTTCAAATAGATGCACTTTCACACGGAAACCATTCTTAAAAGTGGCCGTTGAAAGTTCGGGGGGAGGGGGGCTTTTCATTTCATTTTATTGTTTTTGAAAGTGAATGTGAGAGGGGAGGGCCACACCAGTCATCTTGCGAGAGTCCATTTTGTCCCACCACCCGGCTGCTCTGGGAATCTCCCACTGAGCTCTGAAAGTCTCATCGCTTATTAGATGCCGGTAGTTCCGACGAGCTCAAAAAGGCCCGCCGTCGCTCGAAGCGCTCATACCGTAACCGTGGCAATAACGCCTCCTCGGCTGTTAGTGAGTCTGTCACTATAGCAGGTCGACGGGGAAGGGAGGGGGCAGGTTTTAGCGCGCTGTCACATACTGGGCTGAGCGACTGTTCGATGTTACCGCTTTCGAGAACAAAAGTGTCAAATAACACATAATTACAGAAAATCGGGCTTCGGCAGCTGGGATGGCTTGAACTCCACTTGAAAGCCTGGGAAACTGACATCGGCAGAAAAGTGTAACGTGTGACGACGGAGACGCGGTGGCAGCAATCCCACATCAGCACAACACTGCAGTTAATTAGGCTCCACCCACTGCAACCACCTATAACCAGAGTGATTAAACCAGTTTCAGGACACCTAAAACGTCTACCGTTTAGCTGCGCTGTTCATACTGGGTGATGGCAGTGAGTGAACCTGATGACGGGAGTTGACTTTTGTGGCTTTCCCAAAATCCCCTTATGGCAGAAAGGTACATGACTGTATCTGACCATGGTAATGAAGGATATTTTGCCACAGCAATCCGATGAAAATGTGATTTGAGAGGCTGATTCAGCCATATTTTACTGCAGTTAGTGGAAATGATGCGATTTTAAAACATGCGTGAGATTATATTTACCAGACAAATACACATAATACAGTTGTCACGGAAACAGCAACAGAATCTCATCTCAGACACTTTCATTTAAAATTTACAGGAGCCCACCCATCCATCTTCCATCCAGTCCGAGATCATGGGGGGCTCTGGAGCCTACCCCAGGCAGTGCCTGAATACGCAAGGCTGTGGGTTCAAATCCTGCCCAAGCTAAATTATCTTGTGATTAGTTTCCTTTTTTAAGCATTGCAGCTAGACTTTATAGACCATGGACACACCAGAAAATCCCCTCCCCTGACTTGAACTTGCTACCTTCAGGCCCCCCACCCACTAACCCCCCTCCTTGCAACCTAAACGAGTCGAATTTCCCAAAAACACCGCAAACAACCTCAAGCGCTGACAGGGAACTCCGACAGACGCTCCGTCTCTGCGTTGCCGGGGGCGGTCTGGGTGTCTGGATTCTCCACTCTGTCAAAGGGCTTCCTGTTCAATCAAGCTGGGGTAGGGGCCTCATTTTAGGGTAGAGGGGCCGCTTTACATAGAAAAACAGAAAAAAAAAAAATTCTGAGCTGGATGATGTCAGCTGTTCGTTGATGCAGTTAATCTTTGCTGTTATTTTTCTTTAAAAAAAAAGGCTTGACCGATGCCAAAATCATTGCTTCCGTCCAGCCTGTTTCCGTGATCCCGAGGAGACAGACTATTCTGGGATGGAAGGCGTCCTGGGAGCAAATGACGAATGACATCGGCGGAGTGGGACTCTTCATTCATACCACGGGACGGTCAGTGGGGGGGTTGCTGAGGGAGCCAGGCCATCCGAGACGCCCGCCCTCTCTTTCATGCGTGAGTCCGTGAGAGAAGCTGTAGAGCGGCCTGTACAAAGGACAATGACAAACGGGCTGATCCAGCGTCATGCTGGACCTCCTCTTCTTTGCCTCGGGGATCCAGCAAGCGCCGGAGGAGTCAAACGGATGGATTTACTGACCACATCACAAAGCTTTGAAATCCTCCCCTGCTTTATGGCCGCCACTGCTTTGTTTACCGCGTACCACGGCCCCCCGTAATGGACCACAAATGTGGGACGGCCAGGATTTTGGCCCTCTGGGTTTGGCTCATAATCCTCATACCCCTATGGAAACAAAAGGCCGTGAGAGAAGTTAAAGGATGGAGGGGGTTACTCAGGGGAGCCCGTGTGTCTACGTGAGGCAGCCGAAAGCTCAGTGGCGAGAGCAGAAGCCCGAGGGTGGCTCTGCGTCATGCTCGCGACATAAAGCCCTGTGTGACGGCGTGACTGATAATCATAATCGAGGCACAGCTGTCATGGCGGCCAACGGGGGCCAAGGCCCGAAGCAAACTGGCGCTCATCTGACAGAGGATCTATCCATATCTGAGCTGCTCAGATGGGGGGGGGAGGGGGGGTGTGGGAGATGTGGCGCAAACGGCCTGAGAGCTCCAGCTAAGCGGCCCACTACTTCCAGCTCAGTGAGCGTCTGGCCTAATGACCCGGAACCACGTTGCTCCGCGGAACCACGCTGCTCCGCGGAACCACGCTGCTCGTCGGAACCACACTGCTCCGCGGGCCTGTCCGTCTCCAGCCCGGATGCACCGCGGCGAGGACTGACACTGGCCCAGAAGGCGTCACCCTGCAGGCCACAATGTCTCCCGTAAGCCCCGCCGGCTGAAGCGGTCACTGCCACGGGGCCTCAAACTGCTGCACAGAAGGCATCTGGGGGGAGAGTGACAACAAGGCACCATCCCTTATTCTGCGTGTTTCAGTCCGGCAGAAACCGCAGGTTTCTCCCCGTGCAGCTACAGGACATCCACCAGTGGAAACTAAAATAATCTCCAGTAATCCGAATATGACTGAGTAACACTCACCATCACACACTGCGTGCACCGTGTTCACCAAGATGCACATTTTTGGATGGTGGGGGGGTATTCGATCACCGAACACGCAGAGATAGGGAAGGGATTCGAACCAGCAACCCTGGAGATGTGAGACTACAGTAACAGACCCTGTGAGAAACCAAACTCATTCTAGAGTTAAATGATGAGGTTAAGCAGGCCTTTCTTTACCAGTGTTTCATCGACTGATGACCTTTTACAAGGTTCTTTTTGTCTGTGTATGAGTAGGTTTTATGTGGAAAGAAAGTGGACAAGTCGAATTAAGAATGTGATTCTGATGCCAATGAATCTGTGACTGTTGCACAATGACTGTGCTGGAGGTGGCCGCTTTGCAGATTACAGGGGAGTGATCACATGAAATGGAGAAAATAGATCAGAAACATCTTGAGACACTGTCTGGGGCAACCATCCTTGGTCATGTGATCATCGAAGGGAGACAGGGGCTGTTTTTACAAGACATGGGGGCAGCATTAAAGGAGGACTTGTCTCTAATGGTTGGATAAAAGTACACAGAGATTCATGGCTACTGCAGAAGACCTTTATTTGTCGTTGGCACAAGTAGCGGTAATTAACAGTGCTTATTTATGTATTCCATCTTGTCACACATGTAAAGGTGACAGTGTAGCTTAGTGTCAGCAATTTATCTGGCAACCCCAGAGCCAGAGGTGGAGATTTCTGGTCCAGAAAGTAAAAATTCAGTCCAGGGATTTGTTTTAATCAACCAGTTGAGTACTCTGTGAATCTGACTCTTTATAACTGGTTAGTTTTTCAACTGGTTGTTGAAACAAAATCACGATCTGAATTTTTACTTTCCGGTCCTGAAATTTCCACTTCTGCCCGGAGCATTTTGGGTGATTAAGGGCCTTATTCCAAGGCTCAATGGAGATGTGAGTGTTCTGTCAAAGACGAGATTTGAACCAGTGACCTTCTGGCCGCAGGCCCCTAACCCACTAAGCCACACACTCCAACTATTCTGAGACAGAAGAAAGGTGGAAGGGGGCCTCTCCTTTCACACAGAGACCCTCACAGCATGTATGTGGTGGGAATCGTCCCCCAGGGTATTGTGGGAGCATGTGACTCCTCCACAAACCGCAGTGGACGCGTCGGACTGATGAAGGAGCCTCGGCCTCCTGCACCGGAGTCACCGCACCCTGCAGCTGTGGTCATACATCTTATGCAACCGGGCAAATTAACATTCATCCATGTCCTCCTGGGAGCGTAATCCACCTCCCTGCCTTTCCCATCCATTCATATTCAGGACCCGGAATCGTCACAATCCAGGGTCTATTGGCACATCCAGTGCAGTCAGGCCATCGTGGGACATGTAGGCAAACTCACCGACCGTTCATATAACCCAAATTTACAGGAATAGCCTGCGTTAGGCGTGTCTAATGTGAGAGCACAGGTGCCACAGAGATGGACCTGGCTTGTGACCTAGAATCTAAAAACCCCAACTGCACCACCATTCTACCTTTTCTGAAATTCACACTAAATTAAAAAAAAAAAACAGGTCTCATTTTACGGGTATTTTAATTCTCATTCCCGTTTCCTGAATGCCCATGAACAATTCACCAATGGTCAGCTCAGGCACTGCTGCCAGTGAATGGGCTGTTATGATTGGCACATTGGAGCAATTCCTGAGTAACAGGTGCTTTTACTGGCTCAGAAGGATAAGCCCATAAACCATGATTGGCTGTACATGACATAATGTCTTGAAATGGCTTGAAATATGCTGAAATCTGGCGCACATATGAGTGTCGAGGCGCGTCTCTCATTGGCTCGGCCTGTGGATGTGGGGCTACTGAGGCTGCATACTTCAAATACACGTTCTGATGCCATCGCCATGGCAACCGGCAACACACTGCTAATTCCGCTCATTTCTGCTCACAGAACTGACTTCAGATAAATACAGCACCTTACACAGCCCTAATGGGGTTTTTCATGAGACATTTAGCTGGCCAACGTCAACACTGATTCCAGACTAACAGTAAGAAAGTTATACGTAATGAAATGTACAACAAAACTGACAACCAAAGGTACATGAAATAACAGTGAACAGTAAAACACATAAAAGTCGCAAAAAGTGGTTCGAAATATCTTAGACATTTTAAAATACAAATAAATATATGCATCATAATACTCCAAAGTGTAATTCGACTCCTGAAAACATACAATGTCAAGGTCAAAGTGTGGCAAAACCTTTTTGATGTCATCAGCACTAATGAATTATTGTTCTTTAACTAACATGCCCATGAATGCAAAATGGACTCATCTTCAGCATTTGCTGGGGACAGTATCACTGAAAACCAGGATGGCACTATGTGCAAGATGTGACACCATGTGACTTTGCCAAAAAGTGATGTTAACGCTGTCGCACCATATGTCTGTGGTACTGTGAGGCGCTCAGGTCCGAGAAGTGCCCTGTGACGGCTGAACTTCCTGCTGAAAGGATTATCTGAACTAAAATGACCCTGTGAGAAGGGGGAGGGGGGAATGTCAGGAGGGAAGGTCATGTGATTGGGGTGGTTCCTGCTAATCCAATCCAGCCACCCCCCCCATTCCCGATGCCCATCCTGGTACTGTTAGCCACACAGTTGAACCCCTCCACCACAAATGTGCTTTTATCTCCCTTTCTCACAGTAAGACCCCTTTTGTTTTTTGCCCTGTTCCTGTCCAGCAAACATAAATTTCACAAAAGGAGAAAGCCCGCCCCCCAATAAAGCTTTTCCTCCGTGGCCCCTCGTCCAGTTCCCAGTGACTCTCACAGACCCACCAGGCTGCTCTCCATTTACTCACCCCGTCATCAAAGTACAAAGCTAGGGTGAGCCAGCAGTGGGACAATCGACTGCCTTAAAGGAACCACGCCGAAGTGTAAAAGCAGCTCATACAGAAAATAACGAATAATCAACACTGTGTCTTACTTAAGGCTACTGAGGCGTCACTCTTTCCTCTGTGACTCCAAACTGACCTCCTGAAACCTTCCTTACAGATCATCCGAGGCGTGTAAACATCAACGGCACTTCTCCGCAGTCTTCTGGAACGTTCCATGAACCAGCAGAATTACAGCTGTCATGGTGTAGTCCTCTGGCTTAAGTGTGCTGCCCTCAAGTAGCATGGCGCTTAATGGGTTTGTAAGTTGTCAAACTCTGAAGATTGTGGTGTGACATCCATGTAAGAGCCACAGGGATCTAGAGCAAACTGGAACCTCACCTTCTACAGTAAAATATCCAACTCTACAAACAAGCAAAAATTGTAAGAGGCTTCAGTAAAGTCAAAAACAGTGACTGAGCAAAGACATCACTAATGGCTAGCAAGCAAAGATCTGCAGCCACTGCCCCCTCAGCGTCCACCCCTAACATTGAACTCCACTTGCCCTTGACCTAATAGCCAAGGGTTATAGGGAGCTCAACAGGCTTGTGGCTGTGTAATTCACATCACACAGTGGCCAGAAGGGAATTCCCTCTCGGTCAGTCACTGGAACCTGCATGATAAGAGGCGAGAAGCTCGCCTGCTTCCCACCCGCACCGAACAAGATTAACACACCAATTAGCCTGAAGACTACTGGCGCCCCCCCTCCCCACAGACACACTACTGTTTCCCACACAAGTACATTCGGACAGACCGGTCTGGATTGATAAACTCTCCTTCCGAGGTTGTTGTCCAATCTAATTTGAATAGGTACCAAGCAAAACACTCCATAGTGTTTACTACACGGCTTCATGTCAAAGGGGCACACAAAAGACTCAATTATGGTCAGAATGGAGAGGACTGGGTCTGATCTGGAGTAAATCAGCTGCTGGGGTATTTTGTCGGGGCATCCAGAGTTTAATCACTCATAACCGCAATTAAGGTCGTGCAAGTCTGATTCACAAAAAAGCAGGCGAACTCCGAATTCCAGTAAAGCCAGTAAAATAGGAGGCCGATCTATTTTCATATCGGCTGTAATGGCAGGGTTTGTGTCTGCAGGCAACTGGAATGCCGTACCATCTCCCAGGAACCGCAACATGCAAACTCAGTTCTGGGGGCTGCAGTTTTTCCGACACAGCCTCAAAAAAAAAAAGACCTTCAAGGCAGCGTGTGACAGATATTGGCACGGATCCTGGTGGAGGGAAGAGCAGGATGTATCTCCATCTCTTCTCTTGTTGGAATCTCTTCTCCACCCCCCCAGTGTCACCAACGGCCAACAATCCCAGAAGCGCCTATGCATGTTGTGGCAGGGACAGCCTTGTCCTGCTGTTTCCTTGATGGGATTAAATGCAAGCATGCATAGGTGATGCAGAATGGCACCTGCCCCAGCCCCACCCTCACCAAAACAAAGTGTCTCGTGGGAATGGGTCGAGGTTCGAAAAGAGATTCCTGCAGGTTATGCATTGACTGCTAACCTAGAGGGTCAAGTCCAGAGGGCCTCGGACCTTCTGCAGAAGTTGAGATGAAACCAGGATGCTGACTACCTCCTCAAAGAATGCAATGCCAGCAACGATGGATAGGGCTGAGGTGAAGCTGGTACACAGGGTGATGGCTTCGGTAATTTGCACGGGTGAAGAAGAGATTACGCAGTGCTAGCTAAGGAACCAGCAGGTCTTAGAGAGACTGCCGCCTTGGGCTGAGGATGGAATTAGCGTGACATGTTGACCCAGGTGCTAATGAGTCATTCTGCACCCTCGAGAGCCTGCAGCATTTTAAGCAGGATAATGAGCGGAGGGCAAAAAATGCAAACTACAAAATCGCAACTGTTATTTGAGCAATTAGTGTGTTTTGACACCTGCAAATGCGGCTCTCGGGGGAATAAAGTTACTGCAGCATTTTGGTGGGCTGTTGGAAACGTCTACCAGCTCTCTTGGATTCTTTTCCAAGCTCTGGATTATGGACCCATCAAAACCACAAGGCGAAACATAAACAGGAACGACAAAACAAGCCTCTGTCAGAATCTGTACTGGGAAAATTAGGACCACTGCTACGGTATCGTGCTGACGTTCTCCACCAAGTGAGTGATGCATGGCTGGGGTCAAAGGGGAGCAAGAGGTCAGAGAATGAGAACCTTCCTGGGGGGACTGCAGGGGCGGCTTGATTCATGACCGAGAGCCTCACTGTGCCATCTCTCTTCTCCTTGAAATGCCTAAGACATCAAATTACATCAGCGCAATTCATCCTGGCCTATCCCTTCTTTCCTATTATCAGAAAGCTTATTGGCCATTCAACTCATAAGTTGCACGGCGCGCTACATAAACACAAACTGCAAGGAGCAAAGGTTAATGTTTTTCAAATTGGTGTGCAGTCATTTCATCTGCATGACAGCATCTGAAGCCTGAATTCACCTCCACCCCAACCTGCGTCAGCTCCTTAGTAAACAGTAACTGCGCAACAAAGGTTAAGCGTCAAATACCTGAATCGCAAAGGTGTTGCAGAAAATCTTGGTTCTGCATATCCAGTTAAGCCATCAAGCCTTCATGAAAACCTATTCAGCTTATTCAGCGATTTTCATGCTTCTTTCCTTGCGGAAATAAAAATGATGGCTACAAAACTTACGAGAAGCATAAAAAGACAGAAAATATGTGTGGGGAAAGTGATTACAGACAAATATGACAGATTGAGTCTTTTTTTTGGAAGTAGAAAAAATTGCAATTTTTCTCCTGGTCTGTACCTGGACTACACTGGAAAATGAAGATTGGGTCAATCGGAAAATCCTTCCCCTTCCCAATTTAAATCTCACTTTTCTAGACACAAACAGGAAGTCCGCCGTCCCCAGCTTCCTGTGGAATGTTGCTCAGGTGACTGGGCTTCGAGACAGGAAAAGGTGCTGTTGTTTTACAAAAGCAATTTCAACGATCGAAAAGCACTTCGTTAAGGCAAAATGCAACCAGTCCCAAACACGGGGAGTCCCAAAAATTGGGGGAGACCCCAATTTATAGACGTGATTTTCAGCAACACGCTGCAGTGGCAGAATGGCATAGCGGGGACTGAAACCAGCTCAGTTTAAAAGGCACCCTAGTGTGAGTTGGGGGGTAAAATCCAGCAAGGATTATGCGATCTCTCAACCAACCCGCAAGACGGCGACTAGTGGTATGCAAGGAATGTAGTGAAACCCTTCAGCACGTGTTCCTTACAGGGGGCACTCGGATGCTGAGTTCAGAGCTGACGCTACGTGTATAAACATATATATAGCACGAGACACAGCTTTACTGAATGGAATCACTGTTTTAAACCCACCGCCAAACCCATCACCCCAACCCCTATGGTCTATAACTTTTAATGGCCTTGATTTAAGACCTCGCCATTTGGAGGTCCTTGTTAAAAACGGGAGGGGCAGGTATTTCAAGACAGAAGCATACCAGTTCACTCTTAATTCAAGGTCTAAAGGGATAATGGGGGCTCTCCTCTGTGATACGTGTTAATCCCTTTTATTCATTTTAATCCACTTAGGAACTGAAATTTCTCAATGTCATTGAGCTGCTTGAGTAGGTCCTTTAAGGCAGCGTTTCGCAACCCAATCCTCAGGGACCCTGAGACAGTCCCCGTTTTCTCTCCCCCCTGGGCTTTACCAGGAGCTGGGAGGGAGCAAAAAAGGTGGATGTCTGGAGGTTGAGAGACATGCTTTAAGGAGCTCCACGGGAGAAGGGGGCGCTTATCGGAAAGAAGGTCCTGTAACAGGTTGGGGGTCGCACTGATCCCGGACCAGTTTTGTGGCACCACATCTTTAGTTTTCGCTAAGCCCCTCTTTTGTACGGCATTGACTTTTGGGGATTACCCCCAAGCCACTCTCACCTAGGGGTCAAGGAGTAATTTTCAGTTTCCTACATTGGGCTAATAAGCTGATTTGTTTTTAACACCCCACCACCACCCCCCATTTTGCCTGACATCTCTTGGCGGACTCGCTGATGCAGGGCCGCAACTCAGATGCCAAGCTGCTTCATCACAGGAACAAAGCAGGCAGGCGAGCGGGGCAGAACCGGGATCCTTACAGCATCACCATTGAGCGGGGCAAAACCGGGATCCTTACAGCATCACCACTGAGCGGGGCAAAACCGGGATCCTTACAGCATCACCACTGAGCGGGGCAGAACCGGGATCCTTACAGCATCACCATTGAGCGGGGCAAAACCGGGATCCTTACAGCATCACCACTG
>JABFEA020000119.1:4305480-4323426 GCA_019775915.2 Cyphomyrus plagiostoma | reverse complement strand
TTGTTTTTGTTTTCCGTTAGGTTTGTGTCTCATTTCTTAATTAAACAAATATTTAGGCTGTCCCCCCGAAACACTCTTGAATTGTCAGTTCCATTTAGTTCTATTTTGTGCAAGAGTGCAAGATGAATGTGTTGATGAGGGGGAATATTATGTACCAAGGGGTATATATCCCAGTGATAACTGTGAAAGGCCAACATAATGTATGATGTATGATAAAATGATTAAAACTGTTCATGTTAGATTAGATTAGATTAGATTAGATTAGATTAGATTAGATTAGATTCAACTTCGTTACTGTACAAAGTACTAGTACTCAGACAAATAAATGCAGTTTGGTACTAATCTGGAACTGCAAAGTAGCAGGTAAATGTTAGAAATATTTGTACAATATATAAATGTGTGGTACACAAATAGAAAAATAGACGTCTATATAATGGCGTATGTGGTATAGATAGTTTGGTAAAAAATAATTGGGTCAGAATGGGTAAAAGTGCAGGATGGCAACACCTGTGGACAAACGACACTGTCACAGTGGGTGTTTCTCAATACCAGGAACACAAAGACCGTACTTGTGGTTTTGGCAAGACTGGTCTTGCTAACTTGCCAATGAACCATTTGGCAAGGATGCAACTGATGTTTGATCCTTGATATTTGGGGCTGGGCAAGAACGGCATACGGGGATTTTTACCATTCTCTGTACTTCTGTTCTTGAGTATTGGAACTGGCTTTTGGCAAGGGAATATGACATAAAATGGGTACACGAGAGCACAAGTACACAAATATATTAAGAAACAGCCAGAGATTCTGATGCCCCTTGGGCTCACAACTTCGGCTGGAGTTACTAAGGCACATACACCAATCTGTAGCTAGCGGGACCAAGGGCACGTGAACTGAATCTCCACCAATGCTCACAGTAACCAGACCCCGCCCCCTCCGCTGTGAGCTAATCCTGACCCCACTGCCCTCACAGCCCTATCGAAAATATCCTTTACAGACTTCACCTCAGAAATCATGCCGGCTATTTGGTAAATATTTTTGTTTTCTTTATATAACCACCGATAATTCTGGAAACTGATAAGTCTGCTTCTTACATCACCATCCTGTGCTGGTATCTTGGATGATGTAAAGTAATGGGGGGAGGGGCAATCATATATGGGTAAGGATTTTAGGACAAAAGTAATCACGTTTTCCACAGTGAGAAGAGAGGAATTTTTAGTCAGGTCTCTTGCCCCCCCCAATCTCCCCCTAAAGCTGAGAAAGCTATTTAATGTGCTGCTTTGAAGAGGATGCATGTAAAATCACCTTGTTTAAATTCTGTGGTCCACAACATGTCAGCCTATACATCCATTAACCTTTTATTTTTCAGACTAGGAGTTGAGATTCTGTGTCATTTTCCAGCTCAAACAAGGAGTGGAATCACGGACCTTATAGGAAGATTTCAAAACAGCAGAATAAAGGAGCTCAGCGTTTTTGTAAGCCAACATCAGCAAGGTCTTTAGACAGCGTGCAAAGAAAAAATGTCACGTGACACATGTGCTGAATATTTCGTTTGCATGTGACCAAACATGAATGACCATCAGACCCAAGTTCTGCAGACATGACCGTTTGGTGATGGGCCCACACAGCATCTGGGGGTCATTAAGAAAATAGGCCAACAAGTTCTTTAACTCTTCTCTTCTTTTTTTATGTATAAACCGCAGAGGCCAGAGAAAAGTCCCATAAATGACCTGACCTTGGGCTGATAGGGGAGAATGTGACTTGTCCTGCGCCGTTGCATTTCCACACTGCGAACACTGACTCACATGAATTTCCTGGATCTGGAGGCTGATGCAATGACATCACCACTGGATATATCCTTCAGAATTTCAGACCGGCCATATACAGTTACGGAGATCTTACAGAAACATGAACTGAGATCACTTGGCAGTGCCCTGTCGATCTCTAACCACCACCATATTAAATGTAACAGGATTTTTAGGATTATGTTAATTCCACTGTTCTTTGTATCTCACGTTCTTTCGGCACATTGTACCCGCTTCAACATAAAATTGTCAAAAACGATTGCAGTGATGTCTGCCAATGACGATGATGATAAATCATGGGATTATGCTTAATGGATTTGCGACTTAATCTTCCCTTATCTCACGCGTAATTAACAGTAGGTGTTCAGGAATGGAGTGATACTCGCTTTATCATGACAAGTCTTACATGTCTAGACTCTAGGGTTTCTAAATAGGGATAATCTTCAATGGTGTGATTCATGCTGTATGATCACAGCGGAATGAACCTGAGAGATCAAATTATATCAGTTTTAGTTGAGCTACCATCTGTGTTTTCTTCCTGTAACATGGCGAGTATGTACTAAAAGCAAGATATGCTGTGCAGAAATTATTCTAATTATAAGTTGATTAAATTATTCATTATGCTGGTGTACAGCCCCCCCCCCCTCCCCCAATCTCCCCTGTAGGCTCAGGGCACCGTGTGCGAGGGGATAGCACCTGGGGCATTGAAAGGCATTCTGGGTAGATGATGGAGGATGGAATCCCATGAGTAATGGTTCTGTTTCTCCTTGTGCTTCAGGTCTGACCCAACTGCAAATGGATCGGCAATCCAGAATGCCTCTGTCGTACGGGTTACAGGAACTCTCTCACATGGACCCCAGTGCCATCCAGGGCTTGCAAGTGGAAAGCTTCATTCCCACAGGTCCAGCCAGCTTTTGAGTAACCGAGACTCCCTCCCTTTGGACCCGGGACCGGGTCAGGCATGCCCCCCCCCCCAAGCTGCTTGTGGTCAGGGCATCAGGACAAACATGAATGCTGGAGAATCACCGTTGGTGCCCAGGTGCCGTGATGGCACCCTAAAAGTAGGGTAGGCCAATTTAAAGCACACCTTAGCTGTACCTTCTCAGGATCTGCTGCAGCCTGTGTTTGCTTTTATTGGCTTGTGCCTACAGCTTCTTCTCAAGCCTTTTATTAATTTTTATTAAGCTTTGTTTTCCTTTTGATTATTTCCAAGGTGACTGGGGAGCACGATGTGTTTCACAGCCTCTTTTACAACATGTAAACATCACTCACAGCTTCCCTCACTGTCATCTGCACTTGGGGGGGGGGCGGGGGGGTTGGTGAGTCAATCAATTGGACAAAGAAGTCAAGGCTGTGTTGCAGTCAACCCCTCAGGTGATATAGGCGGCTGCCTAGGGCGCCGTCCTCTGATGGGGCACTGATGTAGAAAACCAATTTCACTTTGGTCTTTGATTTAGATCAAAGACCACAGCTTTGCGTCCGTGGAGTCTTCACCCCAATCGGGAAACGCTTAAAAAATATGTTGGAATTTCTCCAACGATTATCTGATTATTATTTGTGGAAAAGGCAGCAAATGTCATGAGCAGTCACATCTGCGTCAGCCGCTGAAAGCGTATGCCAAGGTGAATTAATCATTCACTTACATATTCACTTCACTTACAACAGTGAAGATGAGGGAATTTCCCCTCAAACCTGTCACCTCTCCCCCTGACGCCCCCTAGCGGTGAGGAAGAGTGACACACCGCCTCTATCCTCCATATTCTGGGCGTGCTGAGGGGAGCTGCACGGGATGGGGGGGTGGCTTAGATCCAGGCGGAATCCTCTAAAGGAGACCTGGTGGGTTGTGGGGGGGTCCGAGAGACCCAGCTGTGATATCACTTTAATTATGCATGCGCAATTTGTTAAGCAGACGGATCCATTAAGCGGAAACAGCTGTTAAAAATCTATGGCTATCAGCGCGTATTCGGGCAACTCAGATGCCCACCAGCACTCTGGGTAAATCCAGTGACTCCCTGGCTGGGCCTGGGGCCCCAATACAGAAGCCCAGAGCTGCCTTATCTCACGACCAGGGTAACTATGAATACGTCCACTCAACTGATCTCAAAGGCAAATTCCCTTCATGAAATGCATTTGTGTCAATGTCGCACTGAAGCAGGCCATCAAAAAAGCACAGGACCGATTGCAAGTGGTGGAAGTAAAATGACCAGGAATGATACTGGTGTCGCACAGATTGCCTGAAAGCTCATACTTTTTATGACTGATCCAAAGTGATGGTATCTGGCAATAGCTGGAGCTGGTGGAGATTCGCTGCAGCCTCGCTGCGCCCTCACAATATCAAAGCTGCGAGTTTGGATTCGCATGTCCTCTCTGTATTTGCGGGATTCCTAATGATGTCCCAGTTTTGCCGATTCTGTCGGGTAGTGCGCACCCTGTCCAGGGTGCCCCCCCTGGTGACCCTCCCCTCTACTTCCTAGACTGGGTCACTGTAACCCTGTCCTGGATAACTGCTGATGTATGGATGCTTCAGCCATAAAAATAGGGAAACTGCGCTGGCAGCTACGTTTTTCCGCTTAAACTTTAGAGAGGCTCTGGGTTCCTTCCTCAGGGACCACTGGCTGTAATTATTCTACCCGCATCTCTCCAGATTCAAGCAATTAACTACTAATCATGTCTCTCATTAGTGATGCACTGATAGTGGATCGGAACTGATAAACAAGGTGGCATCAGGTTCTGAGGCTTTCGCGTAGCTGGGGTACATGAATCCGTCGCCAGGTATCCCTGATATATTAACTGCTACATTACAAAGCATTTGGGATCGTACTGCAGAAATGATGTCTCCCTATAGGGGGGCAAATGTAGTCCTTTTGATATCTCTTTAATATCCAATAAATGTATTTTAATATTCTTAAGTATTTGAGTCAATACAATGCAGCACCAGTTAAACACAGAGTGTGCTCCCTGGGATAAAGGTAAGGACTAACCTACATCCACTGCAACATTTACAGTACATATTGTAAACAAAATTTTAACATTTTTAATTAAACGCTTACGACTCAGTACTGGGTAAGTGGTGGGAGGGTACTGGTAAGGCAACATGAAAGCAATGTTTTTTTTGCAAGCTAATGCCTGCCGTTTGAGTCCACCAAGCACAGCCCAAATAAATTGCCTGGAGAGGTTCGGCCCTGTACCCAATCAGGACAAAACACCAGCATTCCGTGTAAAGGAAATCCTGAAATCCACGACTGGGCTCCCATCGGACCGAGCCGACTGCCCTCAAACAGGAAGATGACTGGGTTTGTTTTTTGTGGGACCGAAAGGGACGTTAAGTTCACACCAGAAATAAAAGAGACTTCAAAAACATACAATTAACAAAAAAAGAGTAAAAGAATCTGTATGACATTTTTTCATAGTGACACAACAAAGAGTTGCCACACATACAAAGTTGCAGAGTGATGGTGCATTTTAAACGAGAAGCTAAGAAAGCGAAGGCTTCCCTTTGTTGTCTGAAATTAACGTGAATTTTCTTTAACGTGAAGTGTGCGTGAGAGAGGAAGCCGGGCAGGCACCGCCTCTTTCCGACACCCCCCCTCCCCCCCACTGACAGCAGACCTAAAGGAAAGCACCGGTGACCTCAGCAATGGGGGCCCGCCAAAAGATGTTATTATTCATTGTGTTGCTCTGAGGCCTACCATGAAGAGGGACGCCTAATAGCTGAGCGACGGTTCGCCAAGGAACACGAGCCCCAGTGGCTTCTTCTCTTCGCAGTCCTGCCCCCCTTTTTTACAAACTCCTTGGCCCCCATCCTCGCAGACCTCCAGCGGCACATTTTAGGGATATCGTAGATTATTTTGCCCCCTCGTGAGGTTTTGTATAACATGCACAATTTGGTAACCGAGCGAATTCCAGACGCCTTCGCCAATAATTAAGTTGATATGTGGCAAGCTGGGAGAAAAAATATGCTTTCCTCTGCAGCCCATCTTCTAGGGAGAGCAAGATGGTTTAAACAGATGGGATCTGCAGCAATATGCTGGGGGGGAGGGGGGGTGAGCTCAGGGAGAAACTCCCAGGGAATGCTCGTCGTTGTTTTAGGGCAGCTTTCAGCATCGACATCCCCCATTGGCCATGCGTGAAGTCAGGCCAGGCTGGGCGGGGCCAGGGGAGACAGAGAAGGAGAGGACTTCCCACCACGTGGAGCAGAAATGCATAGAAGCCGGTGAGGCAGCCACCACTTCAATAGCTGTTTGCTGCCTTATTTGTGTTTTATGCATTATTTGCCATTTATGTCCTGAAAATAGTAAACATAGCAGAATTTAGTCTTCGGAATGAGATGCTTCCTATGGGTGACTGTTCGTACCTGCATCCTGTCCGACCTCTGACCTTCCAGATGCCCCCACAGGTTCAGGGTGGCTACCAGATGGACTGGAATAGTAAATATTTGGCTATAGCAATGCATGGCATAATGCACACGAAGAAAAAAAAAATCCTGAACTCTGCCATGCCATTGTATCCTGATTGGACGATGATGCTCCTAAGGGGTGTGGCCTTTCAGTCATCTGGCCAATGAGAAACTTGATTCAAAAGTCACAGCAAGTACATGGCAGGCAGAAATATCCATGGCGGCTTCACACCTCCAGGCCTGGGGTTGTATGCTTGATTCCCTGGCCCTGTGTGTCGGTGAAGTTGGCACATTCGCCTTGTGTCCTTGTGGGTTTCCTCCAGGTACTTCATGGTGCTCCAAAAACATGCATTTCAAACGAACCGGCTTCCCTAATTTGCCCTTAGTGTTTGATTGTGTGTGCATACATGTGCCTTGTGATGGGCCAAAATCCCATCCAGGGTGTCCCCTGTCTTATATCCTGTGTTTCCTGGGATGGGCTCCAGGCCCACATTTACCCTATATCAGTGTTCCCAGTCCGGTCCTCAGGGAACCGCAGACAGTCCATGTTTTTGCTCCGTCCCAGCTCCCAGTAAGGAGGTGGACCCGGCTGGGACACTCTACCCTATATGAATAGTTGCTTATAGCTGCTTACAGACGATGGATGGATAGATATTGCCTCATATTTGATTTGATATCCACCATTCAATCAATGCCAAAATATCTGCTAGAATCAAAGGACCTTGGGGGGATTTACTGAGCAGAACAGTACAGAACATTGTGCACCCCCCACCCCACATACACACAAATGTGACCTTTCCCTGCACATCAAATGAAAGTGATTCTCTAAAGCTCATGTCTTTCACTTGCTGTTCTTCTTCCACTCTGACTGAGTAAGATATTCAGCTAAAACAGCGCATAACAATTACAAATATTGCTTGCTACTGCAGAACCGTTTTATTTCAGCAGTGTACAATTTTGCTTCCTTTATTCCCCATTTTGAGCACGGGGGGTGGGTGGAGTTGGGGGCAGGCTTCCAAAAATGAGAGCTGAGAGCGCCATCTTCCTACACGTGTGGGTGTGGCCTGTTCCTCAGAGCTGCTGGCGCAGGCACCACTGTGGCGGCATCCACAGAGAGGCCCAGCCAGCCGTCTCATATACAGCTTCCCCTGCGCAATGCTTTCGCTACGGTGCTATGACACGCAGTCACATGACATGAGGCCATCGCGGGAGGCCTGTGGCCAAGTGGGTTAAGGAGCTAGGCTATGAGCAAAAGTCGGAAGCTTCAATCCAGTTATAGGGAAGGCATAGTCACTGTTACAGGCTTCATGATCCTTGGTGACACACGAGAGAAGCAGTTGGATGGATGGATGGATGGATGGATAAACTAGTCTATATGGATGGAGAGGTTAAGGGACAGCCAAGCATAACAACCTCCTTCACTAGATCTTTAAGGGCTTCTGCACTGTGACAGCCAGACCTCTTTATGCACTGTGAGGGACCCAAGTACTGAGAACCTAGCATGGCAAATCTGTAATGTCACCCGTTTTTATAAAATAGCAGGTGATCTGCAGTTCAAAGGTTTAATAATAATAGCTCATATCAAGGGACAGCAGGGTGGCTGAGTGGGTACCTGACTGCTGCTCACACCTCCAGGGCTGTATGTTCTCTCCCTGTTGAGAAGCTACCTACCAGTTACTCTGGTGCCCCCCCCCCCCACACACACACAGTCCAAAGACATACACTTAGGTGAATGGTTGCCCCTAAATTGCCCACAGCATATGATTATATGTGTGTGAGTGTGTGTGCCCTGCAAGGGACTGGCTTCCTGCTGTGTGGCAGTCAGACCTGTTGTATGTGTGATCCTCTCCATGTTGTTCCAGGGCACATGTTTGTCAGCCTACTCCAGCCCGTGTTAGTTCCCTCCCCATTCTGGCCTCCCATTGGCAGAGTTGAGTAATTCAGGTCCAGATAGTTCTGTCTGTCTGAATTGTTTCAACCAACCAGCTGAGCATAAAGAGTCACAGAGTACTCAACTGGTTGGTTGAAACAAAATCCTGGTCTGGACTTTACTCTCTGGACCTGAATTACTCAACTCTGCCCATTGATGATCAGATTCTTGCCTTGCCTTTAAAAAGAACCTGAAATTCATGCTCCCTCCCTGTTCTTCTTCTTCAGCTTCTTTCTTTGCTTATGGTTGTTCATGCTGTTTTCCAAGCCCTCCTTCTCGATTCCTGATTGCTCCTGTATCGTGTACGTTTGTTCCATATGTAAAGCTCACCATTTGGATGGTAGGTCATAGATGCCTATTCCTTTCACACAGTGGAGGAGCCAGTGGAGCAGGAGCAGTACCACCCCCCTAGAACTGATTGGCCGCTGGTGCTTCCCACCCCCTGTTTTCATTGGCTCTGAGTGATGTTGATCATAGAATGCAGAATGTAGTTTTCCCAAATGGAAATCTGTGATGCAGCTTTAATTTTAGTGGCTCCCGGAAATATACACAAATCATGGCTGTAATTAATGTGTAATTTAAGAAAACATGTTTTTGTTTATTATGTGCACTTAGCAGAATGAAAGCAGTGAGAACCTTAATTTTCACACTTTGGACGGCCTGTTTCTTTACTGTTTTCTCCTCTGAAAATAAACCGGAGCCATCACCATTATCACATTCTCTTTCGTCCATGTATTTGGGGGATGCTACCCTAGGTAGACGCTTGTTGCTTTGGCCAGGTCCACATCTGAAGTTACTACCCATTAAGGCTCAAATACACTCCCCTTATGCATGAAAATAAATATGTCATTGTTAAATGATGCCACCGTCAGTGCCCACAAACTTCCATGCGTCCTTTAAGTTGGCATGAATAACACATCTATCGGAGGGCATGAGAGGGCACAGACTTCCTCCTTTTTTCTTTGCTACAATCCAACTGACATTTAATTTCCGTCCAATCTCCTCCCAGCTGCTCTGTGATAATTGTTTGTCACAGTACCCCAGGCGAAGTAACATTACAAAGCTGTTTAAGATTTCACACCAAGTCACACAGTCACTCCATAAGAAGTTTTGCCATTTTTTTATTCCATTAATGTGTCCTGTTTAAGGTTTCTCTTCAAGTACTGGCTACACTGCCCCTCTGATTGGTGGTTCTACTGCTGCGTTTAATCTGTATATTTATTAGATATTCCCTCATGGGAGGTGAACCCATAGTCTTTGTATTACTAACATAACACTCTACTGGTGGATCTACAGGAATAACTATGCACTGCTGGTCACTGTAAGTGAATCACTGCACAAATATCCTCTGCTATCTGCAAATCGCCTCCAGTTACACACACTCACAAATTCTTTGGTGGGCCAACTCTGGAACGAGCTATAACACCAGTGTGCCCCGCGGTTCCCAGGGTAGGCTGCAAGCTGGCTGTGACCTTGTGCTGGATCAGTGATTGGAGGATGGATGCATGTTCACATTGGCGCGTCGTACAAATATCTAGGACTCTGTGCGTGAATTACTTTTGCCCCTTGGCTCTTGCCTGTATTCAATAGAGAATCCTGTTTGAGGCAGCAACCTGGCACTTGACATATATGTTTACATCACTGGGTCGAAATGCACCTGAAGCAGAAGGATACTCGGCTCAGCTGGCCAGCTTCCTGTTGGGTGGAGACTGGCTCTGAGAATAATAAAACAGGAGGGCATTCACAACGCTCTTTGGTCTCATAGACCCACATTACAAACATCATCCCTGGGACACAGGTGCTGAAGGACAGAGGAGAAGTGAGCAATGTGTGAAAGCAGAGGTGAAAACACCTCACAGCAGATAGAGACATGAAAGCCCCACTTGCCCTTTCATCTTTTGATGGTTTTAATGCCTTTCTATTAAATTATTCCTCTGGTTTCCTCTGGTTAGATTAAAAAATTAGACAGATTATTTTTCCTGTTTGTGGAGAAGTAATATTAAGATTTACTAACTAATTATATATGTTCGGTGCTAGATCATAAACAACTAAATAAAACTGGTTAAAATTACAAAAAGAATGTTCTAAATTTAATCTTTGAAAAGTGCTTTTCACCACTGTGGTACTTGACACGATATTTGAGACGTCTCCCGGTGAATGTAACAAATTTGCAACTCCCCAGGCATGCAACATATTTGTCACACATCCCCGTGCCGGTGACATATTTGTGATGCAACCCCATGCAGGCAACATATTTACAATACGTCCCTCTACATGCGCCATATTTCAGCCAATGCACTTCATGGAAATCAAATGCATGTTGTGAAGCACATCTCAGAAAGGTCCTTCAACTTGTGCTCCTGCTGAGAGTTTCCAGGTGCATCCAGCAGTGTAGGGATCCCCTGTCCTTCTTCTCATGGGCAACAAGGGTTTTTCTCACGATTCCCGTAAAAACAGAAATGTGTCACGTCTTTCCCTAAAGGTGGGATGCTGAGCAGAAAGTACACAGCTAGTACGTGCCAACGCTAAGCACATTGCTCTAAGGAAACACCTCGTGCGGGCACACACGCGCACGGACACACGCTCACACACACACACAACGAAGCATATGCTCACTAGAATGCACCAGCAAAAGCTAACACAGCAAATGTATGACCAAGCTTGCAAAACACTTAAATATAAATGATTGTGAAAGAAGAACAACACAAGCAGTGAGATATAGTTCCCACTAAAACAAAAAAAATCTATTATGATACTAAAATGCATAATGTCAATAAAATGTTTTTTTTTCAAAGAAATCTCTCAAACAAATCAAGTTTAAAAATTAAAACTAAAGAAAATGTATGCTTGTGTGAAAGATATCAACTACAATTAGTAGATCATGTGATATGGAAAATATATTCTACCAGCGATAACCCAACACTCACATTGTGACCTTACTGGAATTAATCTGCCCCATCTGTTGGCTTAAGCAATTAAATTATTAATCCAATCTCTCTCACTTACCCACACAGACACACACACACACACACACACACACACACACACACACACACACGAGTGCATCCACACAAACCGAGGTACGTGGCCAACATAAACTCGCAAATGGACAGTCAATATGATTAATGGACAATAACATAAAGTGCAAAGTGCCTTTGACATTTGATTTTTAATCTGGCATCTGGGAAAGTGGCAACAATGGCAGATCAATCTGTAATAAGCTGTAAGGCACAATATTTATACACAAGTTGAATTTTGCTGAATCGTTTTTCTAGAAAATATGCTGTATTCAAGCTGCCAGTTAACAACAATGCACACCTGCCAACAGGGACTTGTTTTTAAATACAGGTCATATGTAGACTGAATGCTATAGAATTTTTCTAACTCCAAATTTATTTCGAATGTGATAAACTGTGCAACAAAATACATGCATCCATTCATTTCCCTTAACTGCTGATTCAGTGCAGGGTCACAGCACATCTGGAGCCTATCCCAGAATGCAAAGGGCATGAGGTAGTGGATACTCTGAACTGGATGCAAGTGGCTGTCTTTTATAAGAGAGTGATGTGCCCCCTCAGGAAATTCACAGGACAAACCAAAGACCTAGAAATATACAACATATATACCAATTTGTAGAAATTCTTGGGTGCTTCCTTAATTCTGTAAAAATATTGCTAATTCATTGGTTTCATAACAATGTTAAAGATACCTGCAAATATCTTCTGCACAGTCATTTTCATATTTTTTTGACTGACCCTTTCAGCTCTTTTGCTGCAATTTTGCTATTAATTGCAGTTGCAATCATCGGCTCCCAAATGGACACTAAACACAGAAGTTTGGTGTTTTACGTTACTGCAGATGTGTTACTAATCACAGAGCACCCAATAAGCCTGCTTGTCAATCAACTTTTTAACTTTTTAGCTCAGAACAGTTATATTAGAAGTATAATGTGGGTTTCGATGTATTGTACTTGAAATGAATGCTGTACTTATATATCCTGGTTGTTTCTAATGTGATAATGAGAAAAACAACAAATTTCCTTTTGCTTTTACTGAATAAAGCAAACGTCCTTAAACTTTCTTTAATCACTTTATATTTAAACATATACATTGTACTTCAGGAACATCAGCTCCTGAAGTTCTCTCTTACAGTCAACGTCTACTGAGGGGTCCTGCACTTCTGAAGGCACCTCCTGATTTTCTTTTATACCAGTTCATACTGCAGCCACTGGACGGCAAGTTTCTCCTACCCCCACGTGAAAAAAGAAATCACCAAGGACTCTCACCCAACCCCCGGGGACCACAGCCCCCACCCCACGAACATGAATCTGGGGCAGACTTTGTGACTCAAAACGTCCCAGGAGCTAGGGCGAATTAACGTATATGCTGTCCTAGGCTATAACCCGGGGCCTCCTGAAACATCAGGGCCACTCCCCACCTGGGCGAAATATCTGGAATTGGACAGGGGCCTCGGGTAAGTTAGCCCCCTGGCCAGGAGTGGCTCATCTCCAACAGCGATGCCACGAACTGCTGTCCTGAGGATAGGCACCATGATTCTGACTCCCTGGAAGAGTTTCATGGCCCAGGATTTGGGCAACTGATTTCCTCTGAAATGAAATGATGCTTTATTTGCCATTCGCACAAGTACAGATACATTGCAATGCTTCTTTTTACACATCCTGTTCTCCCTTGAGACAAACAAACAAACAAGAGTGAAGCCTGGGGTCCAATCATAGGGTCAGCCATTAATCTGGTGTCCCTGGAGAATTTCAGGGGTGGGGTAAAGGTTCTGCTTAAAGGCCCAGCAGACATGTGACTATTCTGGCGAGGACAGGATTCAAACCTATGACCTTCCCTTTACTCCAGCTGAGGCGTACATCGCCCCTGTCGACCCCGATGCTGTATCGTGTTACAGATATCAAACCCTATGTGAGCACAAACATCGTGGCAACGGAGAATGGATGGCAAATTGGGGGCCAGAAAATAAATCTAATGATCCTTTAGGCTGAAACACTGGGCAATAAAATGAAAGTGAGGTATCGTGTTCCCTGGCTGTGGTGCACATGTGCCGTATCCGGCGGCTGCCGGCACTGCTGCTTGGACATCAGAGCTCCCCGTCCCCGTTTGTCCGACCAAAGCCCCCGCACCACATCGCAAAACAGCACCAGATGGCATTCCCCCGAAACCTGTTACAATATTCAATTTGTGCCGCCCGCCACAGCACCTTCAAAACAGGTCTCGTATTTCGTGCAGAAAAGGAGTCATTAACGTAATGGCAGCGGTTACCAGGGCGACCCCGTGGTCACGCCACCGCCCTGCATCCAGAGCTCCCCAACGGGCGATGGCCCCATCGTGCAGGATCAACTGCCTGTGAAAATACAGCGGGATGCTGGTTGCCAGGAGATGCGATGCTGAGAATAGACGCCAACAGGTGACATCATATCTTCCCACCTAACTTACAGCCTAATGGTGAAGCAAGTGTCTATGCTGATTGACCAAGGCAGCATCCATCCAGCAAATAAAGAGAGGTGTGGGCGGGTGGGTGGGGTTCATTTTATTAGCTGGCCTGCAGTGGTTACTTGAGACCCGAAGGCGGTGCTGGAAAGTGGGGCGGGTTTGCATGAAACACTCTAACTGATTAGGTTGAGTTAATCCCTGCATGGGGGACAGTATATCCTCTAACCTCAGCCCATATTTTTCATTTTCTTTCACTCTTGCTCGTCACCTCCTCTCACCCTGAGTCTGAATTCAGCGGAGATGGAGAATTGTACTTTTAAGATCAGCGGCGAGCGCTTGCTGCCAGTGCAGCAAACACTGGGGAGCAGCTGCTGATCAATGATGACATTTACACTCACGGTTCCCATGTGCCAATCTGGCAAATTGAACTGCTGTTTATTGGTATAGAATTGCACCCAACAATGTACTTTGATTTAATCACGTTTATTGTTTTTTATGTTTCCCAGGAAAACAAAAAAAACAGGATAATGCAGGCTAAGTGTGCTGCGATTTGTTATCAAACTCAGATCAAGTGTCAACTCGGGAACATTCATTAACGGTGAATGTTTTTATTACAGTGTGCCTCACTGGCATCCATTATGTTACGCATGCAGACACTCCATGAGCCAATTTAGGCATCTCATAAGTGTGCTTTGCTGTCTATGACATCACTCTCTGCTGCTGGTCCTTACACAGAAATGTCTTATATTTCCAGCAACACTACCATCATAAATAAAGGGCTGAACAGACGTGCAAAATATCGCATAAATATGTATGTATTAATACTTAAAATGAGTAAATAACAATTATTCCAGTTTTCCAATGAGGATCTGAAGATTATAAATTAGTTGCCCCGCAGGAAGCTATTTTCTCCAGGTTAGTGTTTTATGTGTGGCCTGTGGGGTCACATTGATACTGCTCCATTCTGTCCACACTGGTGGGATTATACCAGTCCATACCATAGAGTCATTAAGTAGTTTATTCAGCTGGCAAAGTGACTCCAACTTGCCACAGTTTATAGCTCATTGGCTTAGTGTCCCAAATGTATATGCCCAGATGGTACATGTATCGGTATGGCAGGGATGACAGCAGCAGTAAAACAAAGGGAGTCTGCAATATTTCGAGCAACTTCTTTCTAAGAAACTGAATGAGTCAGGGAGATGTTTAACACATATAAAAAATCTCAGATCAAAGACTTGAATCTTGTGCATACGCAATAACTCCCTGTCACATTTAAGGCCTGAAGGAAGTATTTCCTTGACTTTTTTAAAGCGTGTTAAAAGCAACTGAACCCATTCAACAATTGCCCTCGGTCTCCCCTACACGCATACAGTACGCGGAAAGAATTCTGTCTTGGTTGTTGCCTTCTTCTTCATTTCTTGGCCTTCCGGAGGTTCAGGAGATTATGGCTGAAGGCTGATGAAAGATGGAAAACACATGCATATATGCATGCAATATTCATACCCAAAGTGGCGGAGGCACCCGCAGTCATTAGTGCACTTACAATCTATCTGACAACCATATCTCGTCAAAGAGGTCAGGGAACTTGGGTAAAGTCGAGGGCCTACTACTCCCTGCAAAAACGATGAATCTCCCATCTCTCTGTGAATAGACAGCTCCCCATTTGGGTTTCTGCCTTTTAATATTTCAATTCAGGCAATCTGGATGGACAGCCAAAACTCTCTTAGCAGTGCTACAAGTCACACGCGAACACACCGGACTGAGCCAAAGTATGCGGTCGAAAGAGTGTAACAGAGGCAAAGCTTGTTATCTGTGGGTCGCCATCGAAGCCCGATTCACAGGGAAATATGCTGTGAAAACATCGCCCGGGTACACGAGCAAGGAACGATGTACCACTGGCAGCTCAGAGGATGGACGGAAGAGCAACAAAAAAGGACCCATGTGGACGTCTCAGCCCGCAAGCAAGAAAACCATTAACTCCAACATCAAAGGCCGGTTCTTTTACGTAATTATCTTCAAAGGTTTCCCGAGATGAAACCCAGCTCAGTGAACGACATCCCCAGACTATCCCTGAAGGTAGCATGCAGGTGTAAAACTCCTATGAATGGTCATTCATCGTTAACACTGCACTTTGTGTAGTAGGCAAAGCACCAATCAGCACATGCTTTTCTGCTTCCAAGAGCTAAAAGCTAGATTCATTATATTATAAATGTATTTATTTAGCAGATGGTTTAATCCGATGCGATGCAAATTTTTGAGAAAGCAGAGTCAGACGGTCCCTGGAGAAAGTGGGGGTCAGGGGCCTTTTTCAAGGGCCCAATGGTGACATCACTCTGTCCAACACAGTATCTGAGCTGGTAACCATCCTGTTACAGGAACAGCACCCTAAATCCCTAAGCCATACACCACCCCTCCCCACTAACTTTTATTTTATCCTACGTAATACATCAGCATCCGCAAACACCAGAGTTAGGCCCTTTGACCCATGATTAAAATTGAGCTGTACTGCTTTCCCAGATCTTGACAGGCCACTGCAAGCTACACCACACCGATCTTATGGTTGTGGTCAGGTTCAAACTATTAGCCAACAGAAATATGTGGAAACTAAACTGTGGAAATCGAGAGAAGGGCATTTTTGGAATAGAGGGAGTGGCATTCTGGCATGAGAGGTCTTGGATTCTTCAGTGTTTCAGAACATACTGGGACCAGTAGCATAAGGAGACTGGTGATGGACAGAACCAGCTTTAATTGCTGTGTATCCTCTGGAGGTTTGGAAGACCACCCTGGGGTTATCTTTTAGTCCTGCAGCGACGTGTCATGCTTCCCTCATCCCAAACACGTCTGATTATGTGTTAGTGACCTTACAACATCACGCGACTCAATGTCTGGCTTCCTGCCACGTTGTTTGTGGTTCTGCCTCTGAGTCCTTTGACGTCTAGGAGACCAAAAAAAAACCACTCTCCACAGTGCACATATGAAGTGCATTATTAATCACATCATGTATTTGTCTCTCAGTACCACTGTAGCGGAAACAATGCAGCCTTTTTTTAGCAATGTCCTAACACACTGTTTATTTTGTTTTGTTGGTTCCAGTCCCACAAGGAGCAAATCCGCGTGCAACCTCACAGAGCCAGATTTCAGCTTCCACATCCAGTGCTAAGTCCCTGCCAAAGGGTGGGTTGCTCAATGCCCTTTTTTTTGTACCCCTCACCATCCAACAATCACTGGAGGGGATTTCCATTGGACACACTGCCCCCCCTGGCCCACGCCAGCTCCCACAAATAAAGTGGTGAAAGTCTAGAACAGTGGCCTAGAAAAATGTAGATTTTCCAAATTTTGCTTTCTTGTTTATTTGTCGTATCGAGGTCTATTCATATTCAAGGGTCATTTTCAGCATGAAGGGCCACTAATACAATCTACTTATATTTTTTGAAAATGGGTACGGAGGATGGCGCTGTCATCACTGCAGAGACCAAAGGGAAGTACTGCCCATCCACCTGCACCAGCTTCCTGCCCCACAAAGGCAGCCGGTGCCCCTATTCATCTTTATAATGTGTCAATGTGCACATGGCACGCGACACCTGCTCCAGCCATTACTGCTGTGACCCCCACCTTTGGCCACGGTTCGCTGCAAGCTTGGCAGTGGGGGCTGGACCACACACCACAGGAGCCGATTAGCACCGGCGAAGGCCCATAAATCATCGAAACATCATGCTTATTGTCCCACACCTCTGTGATAATGGGCCTCATCACCTAGTTTGCATCATGGGGGCTCTGAAGGACAGCAACAGGATGAAATATCCCCCCCCCCCCGTCCACCGATTGGTGGACAGAAAAGCAGAAGGAGGGTGGGGTGGAAAATGGAAAGGACAGGTGAAAAGAGGGCAAGAGAGGACAACATAAAAAGAATATACTGAAAAAAACTCGCATGCAAATGTGTCAAGCTTTTCGTTTTTATCCTTGCCCATTAAAGCAAAGATGCATGATCTGAGACAATTTTTGAAATATTTAAACAAATTTCTGAAATCGGTATTCAACCACTATGTCTATATATTTTGTGCATCAAGCATGTACCGAAGTCTTTTCATACAGAAGCAAATCCAAGCTTACTAAGGAATAAAATGTGATTCAGATCTGGTCCAAGGTGTCCCAAAAGGATTTATTTTTCGCACATGATGAGACCACATCATCCGCAGCAGCTGACCTTACAATAAAGCTGTACTTAACGTGGCAACTGTTGCTAGATCTGACTTACTTTGGCCCATATACAGCACACGGGGGGGGGGGGGGGGGGGGTAGTTATTTTAAATTTAAAGTGAAAAATTTTAAAAAATAAACAAACCCAAGTTAACAATACCCAAG
>JABFEA020000119.1:4288226-4305470 GCA_019775915.2 Cyphomyrus plagiostoma | reverse complement strand
CCCCCCCCCCCCCCCCCCCCCCCCCCCCCCCCCCCCCCCCCCCCCCCCCGCCCCCCCCCCCCCGCCTCGGTATTTTCTCTTTAAAGTGAAAAGTTGTACAAATGAACCATCCCCACTTTACGATTACCCATGATCCTACGCTAAGAATAAGGCCCTGTGCAGCCAAGATTTCTATTTTTGTCCAGGGTTGGGAAAATCAGTTCATATAGAATTAGAATTTCATGCCCAAATTCCTGCCACATAGGTACTTAGAAGATTCTTTGTAACTGCTATGATCGAGTTTTGAAAGGAAGGGTGTCTGCCACATTGAGCAACCTGAAATAATGGTCTTACATTGTTTTTTAATGAAACGTTTCTTTTGTTGAAGCATCTGCAAGACATCAGAGTCTTTTTTCTTAAGAGCCAGGGTGGACACACATGGAACGCATATCCTTCCTTGCAAGGAAGTGTCTGTTTCCTTTTTTTTTTCGGATCGCACACTTAGGGGTGTGAATGTTGCTAGTTTACTGCTGACTGAGCAGTATTTGCTGGAATCAAAATTATGCACTCAAATGCTGGCTTTCCAGAGAAGTACCACGCCTAGAAAAACACAGTCTTGGGCTGATTTCATGTCAACTGCATGACCCACTTCATCGCAATCTCAAAGTTCCTAAGGTGAGCTGGCACCAGCGTGAAGTTCTGCAGGATCCCCTCTACGTGAAGGGTTCTGAATGTCATCCGACCCAGTTAAACCCACAGGCATGGGTTTAGCCGAAGTCCACGGCCTCGACAGATTGCCTCTCCTCCTGGAGATGCGTCCGACTGTTTCTGTGACCGGTGTTGTCTTCATCATCATTGGTTCTTTTTCTTAAGGCATTGGAATGTCCTACATGTAAATGTTGTCATAGTTACACACATAAACACTGCATTTACTGGCCTCATTGACACAATGGTTAAATATGAGTCTCACAGACCAGTGACACACAATGGAATCTATTAAACATTTGACACGTCTACCAAAGCACCTGTACTTTCTCCTTGGCAGTTAGCCCTCTTCATGTGCAGATAGCTAGCCACTCATCAGTGAAATCACGTATACCCCCCCTCACCCCACCCCCCCGATTAATGCCTTGAGTGTCAGAGGCCTTCAGACAGGATGAATGTGAGTGTTTGCGCGTATTCGTATAATTCTGTCACCTGTCAAGCCAGCCACACATCGCCCCTTCGCCGGTGGAGCATAACTGCCGTAACGTTGCTCTTTGCTCCCCTTGGTGCTGTGATACCGCTTTACCTGGGCCAGTATAGTCATATACGGGGCACCTATTTCCTACATTTTGGGTCCTTTTTCTCTTAAATTGAGAAATTTCACAGTTGCCATTCAGGGGCTGAGAAATTTCCCTGACAGTGGGAGAGGCAGCCTACTCTCCCTTACTGGATTCAGGGTGCCAGTGGGTGCAGAAGTGACGTGAGGTGAAAGTAAAGGACAGAGATCGGCAGCTGATGCGCATCCCTCTGTATTTGTAGTGCATTTCATTAAAGTTTAATTACAGAGTAATTGGTTTGTAACTGTAACACTTACCAGCCCATTAATAATGACCATAAATGCCTATAAGTTACCTCCCAAGTTACATTGAGAGCCGAGGTAGGATTACGGTGCTGGTATCGACTGATTGGTGTGGCGGTCATACTTAACAGACTCTTATGCAACCTCAAGTTACAGGAACATCATAGGCGCTAGGAGCTAGAATAGATAATGAGATAGGAAAGTCAAAAACATGTGTAACACACTTTTATCACATACAAAAATCTTCATGTAAATATACACATGTAAAAAAAACAGAGGAAAATGGAGGTTGTGAAGATGGTGCGGTCATTTTTACAGCAGTTAACATATATGAAGAAATATTTCTTGAAAGAAAGGTATTCATTATTTTAACAAGTTTAGGATTTAGTGGTGGATTTAATAAACCTTATTATAGTAGTTAATTCTTAGCTTTTGGGAACTTACATACATGTTCAGAAAAACCCTCATTTATGTTATTCCAATTCATGCTGGGTAGTGAGTGAATGTCTTGTACTACTGAAAGAAACTAGAGACCAGGTTAATTTAAGCGTAAAGATGTAAAAATACAAAGCAGCTCATTGCTTTCGACGTCTTCTAATTTTAATTGAAGCGTTTTCCCCAGAAGACAAAGGGACCCATCTGTTTCTGTCCAATTGTGCTGAATATGGAGTTTAAAAGTTCCATAAACTGTGACAGGGCTCCATGTAAGGTACCCCTAGGAGATGTCAGTTTCTTATGTTTCCAAATTCCTGACCGAGATCCAGTTTCCCTGCTGGAATTTCCATCACAGGACTTTATGGTGAAAGGCAAGAATGAAGACTTCAAGTGACAAATGGAACCATTTACTATTTAACGAGCCATGACGTCGCCGTTAATATGGTGAAATAAGCGGTATTAGATCATGGCGAGACTGAAACGAGGACGACATGAAGTACTGCAGCGCTTCCAAACCACACAGCGGCAACTTCCAGCCTTAGCTTCGATTTACCAGCACAAATGTGGGAAGTGGGAAGAAGCTTGGTCTTTCCAAATCAAATTTATCAATTTTTACTGAGCAAGAGAGCTCTGATATTATAATGTCAGAGAGCTAAAGCAAACAGATAGTAACAGGTCTAATGAAGACTAGAGACTGAGAATCCACAAAATCGGTGCTGCTGAGTGCCCCCTTCCCCTAACATACCCTCCCATCAGCACGCAGCTGTGGGGGCCTCACTTTGAACCTACGGTGGGGGGTTGAGTTGCTACGGGTGGACCTGACCTCGTAACTGAACCCCGGGTGGACCTGAACTCTCTGAGATGCGGATGGCTTCATCCAGCTGCCACCGGTAAGCAGATCCAGGGGGCAGATCACCTGAGAACACTGGAGCAGAACACTATAGGCATTCTCAAGTGTCCCGCCTCCTCTGTGGTCACGGGGGCGTGGTCACTGAGCCACCCACAATCTGATCCTCCTACCCAATCACACAGCTGCATACCGTTCCACACCAATGACAAGTGAAGAGGCTCAAGAAGATCCCTTCTCTATCACAGCTCTTCAGGTTCAGCATATGCATATGAAGACACACATGCATTCCCTCAGAAACATGCCACTTTAAACAGTGACAATTCATTGCTGAGAATAAGCAAACAAACCTGTCATTGAAATTGAAGCAGCGCTTGAAGTGGGCCGGAACGCAGCAGAACGCAGTTCCGGAACTTCTGTATCCTAAAGACTTGATTTTTTTTTTCACCGCACAAATGTCAAATGTCGGAAAATTAGAGTTCCTGCACTTATTTTTTCCCACTTCAAGCACTGAATTGAAGTGAAGAATTTTTAAGTGATATTACAGTCTACAATGTTTGCACAGGTAAGGGACAGCCAATAGATCCTGCAATAACAACAGACCAGGATAAAATCTTAGTATGACAAAAAAAACAAAAGAAAGGACACAACAGCAAATGGGTTTTGGCACAGGTAAGTTTTACTTGCCCAAAAATGTTGTGAGGGCAGAAGGAAAAATGATTGGTTCAGAGAGATTACCAATCAGATTGTAGAGGAGGTGGGTCCAAGTAACAGGGGGAGATGGCACCAAGACATCTGATTGGTTGGTCCCGCCTCCTCCAGTTGTAGAAAAAAATTGTGCAAATAAAACTCCTATGAGCAATAAAACGGCTGTTAGTTGGATGAAAAGGTCCAGCTGACGTTTACACCCACCCTCAGTCCCCGAATGACATCTGTGAAGCTTTCTGTCAACAATCCATAGCTTCCCCCGAGTGTGGCTCAGAGACAGGCTGTTGTGTACATGTTTGTGCCGGTGTGTTTATACGATTCCACCCCTATGATTGGGCGAGCAAAACAGACAGCGCGACACAAGTGGGCGAAGGGGCAGAGCAGCAGCTGTTTTCAGAGGGAAGCTCAGGTGGCCAGGTTTAATCATACTGATTGGCTTGTGCTCTGCTTTTCTCCACCCCCAGTAACCTGGATGGGAATACTGAAGCCAGTGGTGGCCAGTGCTCAGTTCCTGTTTTTCCCTTGTCCCCATCTCACAACCCTGTGTTTGATTTTTTCCATCTTTTCTGAAATAGTACTTTCCATGTGTCCTTGTGCTGTGTCTGGCCCATTCCCACCTGATTCCCATCACACCCTCAAATAACAGCATTCGCCCAGCTCGCTGTCCCAGCTCCGTGTTGAGTTGTTCCGTGCACCATTGTGGTATCCCAATGGGATATTAAATGACACAGCCTGAGTAACATGCTAATTTAAAGTGAAATGTTAAATCCCTGTCCCTGGAATGATGGGACTGGACCCCTCGTTCCTGACATCTATACGATGCCTTGCTGTTAGGGAGCTGTTTCATAGGGGAGGTGTTGCTGTGATGTGATTAACACGCAGAATTTTGTTCACATTATTAATTAGGTACTTGCCATGTCTGGGGGGGGGGGGTTCATATGGACCCAAAGTCCATAGACGTGCAGTTAAGCTAACTGGCATCACTAAACTACAGTAGTTAGTGTGTGTGTGGTATGTGCACTGAAACAGACTGGCATCCTGTCCAGGTGGCACTCCAGCCTAATGCCCTTTGTCACCTTGGATAGGTATCAGCCCCTCTTCAAACCCTTATCAGGATAACCAGATAGAATGTATGTATATATGTATGTATGGATGGATGGATGAGCAGGTGTGCTAATTTTTGACTTTGCAGAAGTGAAATAAAACAGAAGAAAATAAGATAGGCATCTATTTCTTATAGCAGTGCGAGCCAAAGAGAAGCTAGAGGACTTCTCTCACTTGTTATGCGCTGCACGCATCAAGGAGTTAGTTATTTCCCTTCCCCTTAAACTCTATAAACCAAAATGATGAAATACAACTTGAAATTTGGAAGCATGTAACGGAGAGCGACGTCCTACCTGGGTAAGTTGTTGCCAATCGGCAGCAGACCTCAGAGACTCCTTAGTCTCACTCACGACTTATCGGATCCACACCTGTCTCTCAATGGGCGGATCGGATTACATTTGCGTTCTGTGAAATCATATAAGCACTTAATCTGAGTCAGCGACTCGGGACGGCCGCGAGGGACAGCCGCGGATTAATTAACAAGCGGTGACTAATCGCTCGCCTCGCCCCAGGGCCGGACACTCGCCGGTCTCCTCTGTTACCGTAGCGCCAATTCTCCTCCTGCCGGTTTATTATGCAAATCATCTCTGCAGTCACTCGTCTGCCGCTCTCCAGTAGCCCAATGATACCGATTAGACACTCTTACGAGGCACTTCAGATCACCGCTGTGCTAATCTTGAGAGTTCAAGCGCTCTGCCCCTCAACTATCCATGCCAGGAAAATCCACAGTGAGAGACATTTTAGATAAAATGTTTTCCCCATGCAGATGATCAAACAAATATATAATATCCAGGTAATAATGTGTTTTTGGGGAAATCCATGCTTGTTAAGGAATGTGACTTGAACGGGGTTTCAGGTTCCACTTGGGGCTATGATCGAGAACCAGTTGTTGAAATGGAAAATTGTAACATGCAACAAGTACAGTACATAAACCCTTACAAACTTATTCAACATTTATGCATCCCTATATTCATCCATTTATCCATCCATTTATTCATCTAAGCATCATCCACCTATGTCATTAAGTGATGTGAATTAGCAGCTGAAATTCTATGCTAATGAATTATTCTTTCAACTAGAATTTTTTAGCAACCTGGTCGACTGTTATGAGACCTTCGTAGATGATAGGTGACAACAGTGCAGGAGGAGCTTAAATGTCAGTCCTGCAGCTGAAATCCCTCCCTGTCTATCTGTGCCCCCGCTTGCCCTAATCTGAAAGGCTTTGTGTGTTCCTGCCTCCTGGGAAGGTGATGTGCTTCACCTGTTCTCCAGGTGGTCATTTCAGACAAAGGGATCCTAAGTACTGAGTTACAAATACTGAAAGCTTCTGAAGGTCCTGCAGCTTTGTCCTTCTATAAAGGCTCAGGTATCTAACGTGGCTTCAGTGTAATTAAATATTACTATACAATTACGATGATCTTTAATGAAGCGATTAAGGCAAAATTCAATCGTTGGGGCCTCTAGTGGCCTTTCCCCCCTTGGGGGTTTTACCTTGCAGACTTTCGGCCACAGGGCAGATTCGTTTAACCCAGAGAGCAACATGTACTGAATTCAACGTGGAGCACCTCAGAATTCAGAAAGTCAGGCTATAACAGGAGAAAACCAGAGGGGGTGGGGGGCAATGGGGGGTGAGTGTACTCCATTCATCATATACAGTATAATTGTAATAACAATAATAGTTTGGATTTATCCATTTCCCCCAATAAATAGACATTTTTGTTTAAATTATGGAGTTCTGTCCCCCATCTCTAGCAAGCCACTATCCTCTCCTGTGGGACTGGGCTCCTCCTGTTAAATGGAAAGAATATTAGTTTCTTTGGAAGCTAAAGAAAAGGGCAACCTTGCCGAGAAGAGAGAGAAGACAGATAAACAGGCAGATAAACACACGGGGTGGGAAATTAAATTCAAGGCAGGCGAAAGGCGGACAGAACAGTGAAACAGGGCTGCCGGGGTCGCAAGGTCACCGCCTTGTGTCCTGGTGTGAGGTGGAACCCAAATGGCGCTGTTGCAGCGGAGCAGAAAAACCGGGACAGCTTAAATGTCAGGACATATATGCCGCTCAAAGACATTTCCAGGAACTGCTTTCAATTCAGATTCCAATAAGCTTTCTTTTGTAAGTAAACCCAACGCATGCTTCCAATTTTCAATTTATTTGCCAGGCAGGCTGGCAGAAAAAGTAAAGGACCTTCATCATAAAGGCAATAAAGGTAGCCTGGCAAAGAGCTACAGCCAGATTTAAGTATTATGGGCTGCTATTCCGAGGTGTCAAGGCAATTTCCTTAATAAAATCTGTATTTGGAAAATTAAGTATTTTAAAGCACAGCTTTGCTCTGACCTTAATTGAAATTCGAAGCACTGATATGATAAAGGAGTGAATAGAATCATATTTGCATGCAAATGAGGTTTGTTTTTTCCTGTTTGTGTCAAATTTACTATGTAGGCCTTCTCTTTACTTGACTTGGGGACGCCAAGCACAGCTATGGTTCACTGAGGGACTTGGAGTTGTTTTTACTACACAAAGATGGGAAATGTTGGCAAAGACCACAGGTGTTTGACATTGTGCTCCACAGATGGTAAATGGCATTCTGGTTTTGAGGTAGTGCTGTGTACACGGCTCTACATTGATAAGCTATTAGTCGGCTAATATTAACTAGGCTAGTGCCAGAATGATTTATATCTAACAACTGCTGCAAGCTACAGATGTATAATTCCATTATTTTGTACTCTCTAGCCTATAAAAAAATCATATTCAGTAATCATTACTCTAAAAACAAATTCTAGTGATATATACTATGTTATTTTTATGAAATGGAAAATGGCTCTATCTATATATCAGCAGAATAGAAGACACTGAAAACTGTATTTAAAACCGCCAATTGTAATTAAGAGTGTAATTACCTTAAATTATTCAGCAGGTGCTTTTAACCAAAGTGACATACTATTCAGAAAGTTTGGGGCAGTCAGTTCCAGGAGCAGTCGGGGTTAACAGTCTCACTCAAAGGCCCAGTAGTGACACTGCCGACGCTGGGATACAGTGAACCTTCAAATCACAGATACAGTGTCCTGACCCACTGGGGCTGCCCCCACCCCCATTAATTAATTAAGTACTCCACTGCAACTCGGGGTCTCCGGTACAGGTTAGAGAGTCACTGGTATGGGTGACCTTAGATAATGGAAAAAGGAAATTTATAGAAATTACTTCTCCATGTAATGCAATCCTGGGCCACTGCATGAGGTGAATCACAGATTTGTACCATATTCTTAATAAAATCTACAGCAAAGTACTGTGGTATCTATAGGTTCAGTAAGTGGAAGGCCTTACCACGGCACATATGCAGTGACCTTAGTTTTTTGGTTTCCACAAGACATTTTGGGCTCACCTTCACATATTTATACTTCTACATATTTAAGCTTCTGTTGTATAATTGTTTCCCCTTTCCAAAATCCTAGATCTTCCTGGTCATTTTGGGAAATAGGCGTGGTTGATTGGAAGATTCAGTATAATTTAATTTTATATAGTGCCATTCGCAACAGAGTTGCCGCAAGGTGCGTTTAGGGTGACCAGATAATCCATGTGAAGGAGGACACTCTGAGCTACGACAGGAATTGTAAATTACCATTTCAATTAAAAGGACCTGGATTTCACTTGAGCACTGAGTTCTTGCTGTGTGCTGATTGGTCAGTCTCCTATAATCATGCACGTGTGACTAATGTTAATGTGAAACAGCTGGATGAGTCTTTCAGTCAAGGAAACAAACCAGTCAAAGCACACGAAGAGCCAAGTGCAGCCTCTTTAGCCAAGTGCAGGAGCCTTTCAGTTTTAAGGTAGTTTATAAAACCTGAAGTAGCTCAAGGTGCCCGGGATGACATGGATTATCTGGTCACCCTCGGTGCATTACAAGGGTGTATTGTGTTACATCACAATATCATTAACACAGGTTAATACAAAAACAGGGAAAAGGAAAAACTGAAATGAAAGAAAGTCAGTTGACAACAGGGGAGAAGAACCAAAAATTCCCAAAAACCTCTGGGGGTCAAAGGTCAACTGGCTGCCCAACTCCCTCGGGCATGGTAACATTACTGAAAAAGAAAGAGTGGGCTTGCTTGCTAAAAGCAAGGTGTACATGGTAGCGGAATCTGTGATAATGGCACAAAGCGGTAAAGTTGGCCAGCCTGGGTCAGCTTACCAGATATTTCTGCAACATTGAGGTGACAGAGCCACTGTCCTGTCTATTGTGTGTGGGAGGGGTGGGGGAGGCCAGGAGTGTGACTGCAAAGGAGTGTGAAGAAAAGTACGGCGAACTGTAGAGAAAGTACGGCAAAGCTTTCAAACATGCAGAAAAGTTCTACCGCAGCGTGCTAAGAAACGCTTCCTGCTGCCACCAGGCACTTTAATATCTCCTCCCAACAATCCCATTGCCACCCCCAGCCATAACACATGCCAAGAGAGCGTTTAAAAACACATAATGACACCCTGCGTCAAGTCGAGTCAAGCCTGGCGGGCTTTATTGTCATACCATCCTTATACGAGTACATACCGGCATGAGATAACTCTCTCCAGGGAACGCGGCGCGACGTACAGGCAGCTAGTGACAGGAAAAGAAGGGATTCACAGCTGTGAAAAAAATGTGCAAAAACACAGACCTGGGCTTTAGACTATATATACATGGTGCCTGAGTATGTAATCAATGGTAATAAATAATGTAGCAGCACAGAACAGTAGCAGCATAGAGCTGTGAGAAGTACATTACATAATCTATCTATCTATCTATCTATCTATCTATCTATCAAGCAGTCTAGAAAATATTTTTGTAATAGATAGAAAAGGTGTGGGGTACAGATATGGGAGGGAAACCAGATGGAAATGTTATTTTTCTCCTCTTAAGTCCTCATGTAACAGCAAACTCACAAGAGTGCACTGGTCTAGAAGCATAATTTTTGTCTCCCTTGTGTTGTAGCTGCTGTGTTGAACCCAGTTTTAGTCCTCCCCAGACATCGTGTTATTGCGATAAATATTCATGAGGACAAACAGCCTTCGGGGAACACCGGTGATTTAACAGGCTGGCTTGGACAGGAAAATGTCTCAGTCCTAGACAAGTTATGTCAGAAGGCTCAGCAGGGAAGCATTACTCTTAGTTTGGGAACAACGGAATCGTGCGCTGTCAATAATAATAGCAGCTGCTTAGACTGTAAAAACAGAAAGCCTTTTCTATTAGCCCCTATCACTCCCCCCCAGATCTCCTGAGCTGTCCCATAACGCCAAATCCTCGCCTTTATTTATTGTTCATTGCCAAGCTTTCGCGACTCTGATAAAGCAGCCAGCAGATGACAGAGCTGGATCAGAAACAACATCAGTAATGAAGTTGCAGGAGTAAAACAGGATACAGGAATTATATTTAATAACAATCATGCACATCTCTCCACACCCATCCCCAATATTTTTCTTTTGTACCACATGACAGCTGTACTTGTATCTTCATAGCAGTAAAAATACTTTTTTATAAAGCCATATTAAAAACCACCAACTCTACTCAGGCCAAAAAAAAAAAAAAAGTCACAGACGTTAGACAGGTAGTTGTGTTAACTAATTAAACTAAATTAAACCCCGGGGTCCTTGGACTTGCCTGTGAAGGTTACCCATCCATCTTGTCTTTCAAAACAAATCCAGCTTATAGAATGTTTTCAGTTGCGAGTCCTCACTTGCCCAATAAAGGCTTGTGGGTCATTAACCAAAACTTGCACCGAGAACATTTTTTCTGGAATATCTCCCACCTCTTACAAAGATTCTTAAAAAAGAATATCTCCCAGAAAATTTATAATGTGCAGAGACAGAATGAATATTTACATGTGCCTCTGATTTCCTCTGAATTTTCTCTTTAATAAGTCGACTCTACCGATAGACACGGAAGTCGCCTGCACCGTTCAAGGACACCTCTGCAGATGATGCAGGCTTTGGGGATCTTAAAGAGGTCCCAGGGAAAGTTCCCTGCCAAGGTCGCTCATTAGCTTCGGCAAGACAAACAAACCGAGGGTCCCTTTAATTTCCTGCATCCGGTCTGTGGCAGAAATGGCCAAAAAAAGGGGGGCAAGAGAGAGGGGAGGATGGAGGAGGATTTTACTGCACTACACCAGAACCCTATAAATAACTGCGATGGAAGGGGGAATGCAAACACCTGTCCCCGTTCAGTGTGCGTTCTGCAGCCCCTGCCCCGCAGCGCTGGTGCATGGGGGACTCGCAACCAGCTCTTCTCCACACACGTTGGACTCTGAGTCGGCCCCCATCCCCGGCACGGCTGTCGAGCCTCATTAATGCTCAGTGTTTGGCAGATCGATAACGGGCCCTGTTCTACCAGGAGTAAGGAGTGAGAGAGAGAGAGAGAGAGAGAGAGAGAGCTGTATGCTTCCCTCCCTGTCATTTCTTTTTGCTCAGTGTAGTTGAAAAATTTTACATTTGAGGACTGATCCACCTTAACAAGACATCAGCAGACAGAGAGGAAGCAGACAGGGATTAGCACCGCTGTTGAACCACAGATGCAGGGAGACCGATTTCCATGCAGATGTTGATGTGGCGTCCAGATGATTTTTGGCAGGGCTGACCACACCCTGCCCAAATACAGCCCATGCAGAACACGAGCACGGGAATCAGCAGGATTTTACTCGCGGAGTTGTTTTGCTTATTCTGATTGATTGAGGCGTGCTGTGATCTGACCTGCATATGTGCTGGTATTTCGCTGCATCTTCCATTGTTCACGATGGTGTTTGGCTCTCATCAAAATATCCCGCATGGCCCATTCGGTGCGGTTGTCGTGCGGGGCATTTCTGTTTCAGATGCCAGGCGACGGTCATGCCACCGCCTGAGGCGGGGATGGGGGAGCGAGGTCGTCGACTCTGACCTCCGAAAACGCTCCAGCTTTACAACAGGCCTGCATTCCGGGGTCTTCTGCCAGACCCATTGCAGAATCAATATTGGAAACCCCTGCTTAACAAACACATGAGTCGGCCCCAAAAGAGAGAAACCTCTTCTTGTCAAAACTTAATTTAGTTGTATGATCAAATTCCACACATTTCTGTCTTATTTTACCCAATGTTTGAAATCCACGATTAAAATAAAATAAGTCAACATACCTCTGCCCACGTGCCAATGTGCTGATATACAGATTCAGTGCCACATTTTGCGAAAATGGTGTCTTTCTAATGGTGATTTACTAATGTACTTACTCTGAATATCTTTGCCCTTGTCATGTGAAGAAAACATCTTAGTCTATTTGCTGAAAATATCACACATTCCTGTCATTCACCATCCACGTCTCCGATAACGATCAGTTACATGTGTGTAAAATATAATATTCACACTGAACGTGGAGCACCTTCTGAGTTCCAGTTGAAGAAATAGCAAAAGTAAGACTCACCCATGTGAATGTCAAGGTAGAAGGGATCCATGTTCGGCCACAAGCCCTGGGCACCCGATTGAGTGTGTGTGAATCCCACCGCCAGCGGGTGGCCAGTAGGTCAGTCCTCACTCTCAGACAGCTACTGCAGAACAGAGAGCTTCTCTGGGCACCTAAATAAGGCTTCACACCACAGCATTTTACCACATAGAGTCCTTAAACAAAAGGCTGTCCCCTGTTGCAGATCAATCTGTTGAGAACTCCCGACTTCACGTATTAAGAAATGTTGGCTCTCATGTTCTGGAAAGTAATAATGAAAGCATTGCGGAATGAAATAAGGAGGACTTACTCAAGAGTCTGGCACCTTCAAGGACAGCAACATCGCTCTGGGATTTATATTCCTTTAACACAGCTTACTAACTGTTCTTCACAGTCTATTAAGAAGCCCACCATAAAGCAGTATCTGGAGATTTCAATGACAGACAGTTGGTATTTTCTTTTATATGTTAACAAGGTCTATAATTGAAGTGTATTATCCAGAGAAGACCACGCCTCAAAGTTATATAGAGAAGAAAATATATAAACCTCTTTTGAAATGCACAAAAAATAGAGGATAATTGTGAAAGCCACTCATGACTATATGTTATGGAATGGACATTCCTAATATACTTATACAACATACAATATCAAAGCCTCTCGGTCACTGTTAGGCAGTGATATGTATTAAATACAAACAAAGCTTTGACAGACATATCACATATCCATATGTTTAGGGCCTTGAGAAGCTCCACAAAACCACTCCACAGGTATGTTCCATGGCACAGCACTTGGGCCCCTACTTTTCAGCTCCCCACCTCCTTATTTTCCTTCTGGCAACGCAATAACTTTCCCGACTGTCCAGCATCAATGTGTCTGAAATGCAAAGACATACACCTGAGATTCTATTGAAAAATCATTTTGATTTGTTGAGATTATGTCATAAATCTAGTGCCCCAAAACGGTCATTATGCACTACAGTATATACAGTGCTGAATATTACAATCTATAACTGAGGCCATTTACTAAATCACCGTCCCTGGTGCTGGCGAGATAAATGAGGGGGTCGACCTCACTTCCTCTGACATTGTACAGTCGACCCTGACCGAGGTCTCATTCAGTTCCCTGCCACTCAATGCAACTGCACCCATGACTGGGCCGTACAAATGAGTCATTGAGCAAGAGTGAGTGACGCCTTTAATATACAATGATACTAAAGAACGATATCAAAAACTCATAGAAGGCGGTCGGTAGGAAGAGCTCTTATAACGGCCTGTTTATCTGCTCTTATCCATAGTCCCAATGAGACTTAAATAAATTCAAGCAGTCAGATGAAATACTGCAAATTTTCACCATAGAAAACAACCACTACACTTTCACCCCCCAGTTATATGGCAGATACATAAAATGGATGGATGGATGTTGAGTATGACACTACTTAATTCATGCCAAGCAAAAGATATCGTTAAATGTTTCTCTATTGTTAAATTGTATTAATATGACTGGTCAAAATTATGCAGGAGTTTGGTATTCTGGGATAATGCTAGAACATTCAGTGTTTTCGCTAAACAAGCCATTGACATAAGGCCGTAACTCTGAGGTTGTGCTCACCACAAAAGCACAGCACAGCAACTCATTATTAATGTGCACTGCATCCTGGCATGGCAGTTGAAATGCACATAGACACCACTTCCAGCAGCCACGACGCTCTTTCCAAATAAGCCGAAGCAGAGGACATGGTCTACTCACAGAGAACGTGATCTTCTTGCGAAGGACGTGTTTTGCAACGGACTGGAAGTAAACAAGGGCCGCCACTCTGTTTTAAGCGCCGCGTCCAGATGTGCGACAACAGCGATTCCTAGAATCGTGGGGAGGCTGCGTGTTGATGAGGAGGAGACGGCCCCTTAAGGGCTGATTTCAGACCTAAACAGCTGAAGTTTCTTCCAGGAAAGTCTACAGAAATCAGGCGGCCTGCCGAAGGAGCACGTATGCTACCTATACCATGCAACGGCCGGACCTTCTGTGTTATCATGACAACACAAGGCAGAGCTAAGCATCATAATACAAAATGTCTTTAATATAATATGCTTTTCTCAAGTGTTTTGATTTTTTATTTTTTTTTGCTTTTAAACAGTGATTTAACATTTTTAAACACTATCGGAATATTTAATAATTTTTTTATCCTTTGGAAAGTGACCTTGAGTTTGTGAAAGGCGCTGCTCTTTGGCTTTCGATTCAAAACCGCAGTCTCCCCTATGTAGGACTCTGAGGTGTGTACAACGAAAGCTCAGTTTTTAAGGATATTTGCAAATAACAAATATCAAAATGTAAAACATGCCCCCCTCATAGTTAGCAGCCATAGTAAATAAAAATGTTCTTTTATTTTTTTTTTCATCCTTCAGTTCCAAGAAATAGTTTCATGTGAATTTTATTTTTAAAATTGCAAATACTTCATAATGCATTAGTGTTTCCTAAGCAGAGCAACATTTTGCAGTGCTTTGGTTTGGAAAAAAATGTCCTCTCCCTTTGAAAGGCCCAGATCTACGGGAATATACATGCTATTGATTCCTCTGCACTTCAGCTCAGCCATTAGCAGGAGCTTTAGATAAGTTATTGAAGTGCTGTTTTACGTCAGCGGCTTTTTCCTTTTTTCTCCTGAACTCACGTCTGGGCTCGGGGAGAAATTGTGCTTCTGTTCGGCAAGGCAGCAGGGCGCTGCGGCGATTGGCTCAGATGCATTATCCTCCTCGCATACGCAGCCCTCCATTGCCTGTCCAAATTGTGGTCATAAATGTTTACAGATACGCTTGTCAAAGAAAAACATACACAAAGTCTAGTGTATGTCAGGATCACAAAGCATGGTTTTATTTTTAAATATAAAGGAATATTCTGTCGCTGCTGCTTATTGGTGAAATGCTGTTTATGTTTCACCACTTTTCCATGGGCCCATTTTCTGTTCTATCTATCCTTCCATCCACTTGCTTAGTTTTCCCTTACCTTCAGTTTTCAGGCCTAATAGTTATACACATTGCAAACCAAAGACTCAAAGACGGTTTCATCCTCGGTGGGCAGGGTGACTCATGTGATGAGCATGATAGTTGGAAGAGAACAGGAGCATGGAAAAGACCTGGCAAGTCACAAGTGCTGGCCGAGTGTGAGGCTGTGAAGCTGCCATAGTGAGGCTCTGTAATACGAGGGGGCCCAACCAATGTGGGGGGGGGGGGGTCTGTGAGAAATGGGAGCGTGTGTGTGTGTGGGAGATACCTGAATATCTGGCGTTATTCAAACAGCTCGCAGAAGTACACCCCTGTTTCATTCAGACATCCGTGGCATGCCTTGATTCCAGTTTAAGAGTCTTCCATTCCAAAATGGGACTTGAAGAATGTTTGGGTCTTTTGTTCAACCTCTGAGCCAAAATGGGATTTTAGACAAAATGGGAATTTAGCCAAAATGGGATTTTAGCAGTGTATTTGTTTCCTGTTGTTTTCTGCCCAGAATAGGACTGGGAGAGTCTTTCACTGATTGCTTACCTTTATCTAACACATTAAAGAAATTTAGCATTTCAAAACTGTGGAGTATTAGCCATACCTACGCCTTCTCTTAATTGTTTTGGGACAGCTCCCTGTGCTTGAGGCTGTGCTGGACTCCTCCTCATGTTACACGAATCCTTCCCAGATCTGACATCACAGTTCCGCACCAGGTGGGCTGACAGCACTCAATCCGACCATCTCAATGCCAAAAAAACGATATTCCAAATAATGCTTTGCCAGGATTAGCCTTTCCGATACACCAATTTCTCCGTAAACAAGCGATCACATCGACTGCCCGTATGCTACATTGTGTTGTAGCCGCCCGCTAAAAAACCAGCGTGGCTTGTCAAGTTCTCTCCGGGTGCCGAAGTTAATCAGAGGAGAGTGAAGCTTCCAGTGCGGAGCACATCCTCTCCATAAGGCTGTTTTTTTTTACTCAAGCCCACAGGCACGTTCTTGTCATCTTTTTATGTACATGCCACTACATAGCAGTAGTTCCTAATTCCGAAAAAGTTGGCTGGACATACAGGGCAGCCGTGGCCTCACACAGGACCGAATGTTTGAGTAAATCAATCCTGTGAACCAAAGACTTATATCAGGTGACCCAAGGCATGCAGACTCTGCACTGTGAGGCAACCACATCTGTTTTCACTCACGGCAGCCAGTCTTCATGGTAAGGGCCGCTATGAGCTGCTATAGAAGTTGCTGGACAATTGAGGGCTGGCTAAGCTGCGGAGATTTATACATTCTTTGCTGAGTGCACACATATTTAATACAATGTATACAAGTCTGGAATTTCATCAGCTGTGCAAGAGAGATTTCTCAACCAAAAGAATAAGACAGCTGGACATGTCCAATTCACAGTTCAGCTGCCCAGCTTTGAAAGGGCTTTCCCATTTAGTACCTATAACAGAATGATTTATAGCATAATCAGCATAACATCCATGGATTCCATCTACATTTATGTCTTTATTATAGGATATGTAGTCAAAACTGTGCCTAATTACACTGATGTACATATAGACTGTATAAAGTAGCAATATAAATTTATGACATCATAAATTTATGAATTCTCATCAACTACCGGCCTCACTTCCATGAAAAGAATAACTCGTGTTTACCATGTGAGTTAATACTGTAGGTGCGGTTCATAAAAAAAAAAAATCACTTGTCGTAAAATCCATACATCCATCTTCCGTAACTGCTTATCCAGTACAAGTTCATGGAGAGTCTGGAGCCTGTTTCATGAATCATGAGGCGCGATGCAGAAGACACCCCAGACAGGATGCCAGTCCATTGTTAAATGATGGTTAAAAAAAATCAGTCTTGGAAGATGAGCAAACAATAATCTATATGAGCACAACTACGTAGGAGGGAGTTCTTTATAAAAATTAAGTAGAGTTCAATAAATTATTGTCCTGACTGTGCGTGCATTGGGTGAGAGTGTGTGGTGAAGCCCATTGGACAGGGGTTTATGCAGGGGCGAGGTCACAGGTCCCAGCTGTAAGATGATTGGCTGTTGCAGTGCCCCCTCCCCTGTCAGTCACTGATCCAAAACAAGTCATTGGCTAATGTTAAGATTGGGGGGGGGGGGGGGGGGGGGGGGGGGGGGGGGGGGGGGGGGGGGGGGGGGGGGGGGGGGGGGGGGGGGGG
>JABFEA020000119.1:4261761-4278347 GCA_019775915.2 Cyphomyrus plagiostoma | reverse complement strand
CCGGCCCGTCTGGCACCAACAACCATGCCACGCTTAAAATTGCTTAAATCACCTTTCTTTCCCATTCTGACATTCAGATTGGAGTTCAGGAGATTGTCTTGACCAGGACCACCCCCCTAAATGCATTGAAGCAACTGCAATGTGATTGGTTGATTAGATAATTGCATTAATGAGAAATTGAACAGGTGTTCCTAACAATCCTTTAGGTGAATGTATATAATAAATTCAACAAACGCCACATGAATATGAGCATGGCTGGTGGATATGGATGACAGAATGGTCCAGTGATCAGAGCTCAGCGGCTGATTGGTCTGATGGAGCTCAGCGGCGGATTGATCTGATGGAGCTCAGCGGCTGATTGGTCTGATGGAGCTCAGCGGCTGATTGGTCTGATGGAGCTCAGCGGCTGATTGGTCTGATGGAAGACACGTCCCTGAGTCTGCTGGGTCAAGGCCACATGCTTAACAGTAGCAGTTTGAACAGTTTGTGGCTCCAAAAATAAGAAGAGAGCAATTTAAATCAAGTTAAAGTATCTTTATCATGATCTTCAACTATGTCATAGTGCATCCTGAGACATAGACATTGAGACATGAGACAGAAATATACAATACCGAAAAATACAAATAAAAATACAATTTAAAAAACAGTTGTACAAATGGGCAATGGGTTGTAGGACCATCCATCCCCTCCCTCAGGCACATGGTGGGACGTCCTCGAAGACACCTTGAAGACACCAAAAAGGCCATTTGCTGGCCTGACCATGTCCCACCTCTGCCCCTCTCCCCTTCCTCTTTACACTTTCGCCTCTCCCAGTTCCAGTTTGCAGTGGAGGGTAGGCATGAGTGGCACTCACTCAAGCGCATCGCCCTATCACTCACGCCGGGGCCCCATGAGCGAATTTGGCCTGAAGCCCCAAATATCGATTTAAATTAAAGTGATGTATGATGTGGGATTATTTTAGCATTAGTCTTGGCTGCTGATGGGATTAGGGGAGACACCATAGATCACATTGACGGTCCAATGTAGAATATGGGGTGAATAATTTGTAGTCATTAATTACACTACGGGTGACATTATTACTGAGTGAGAAACAAAAATCTGCAAAAATGCCTTAAATAAGCGTTCCAGGAATGAAGGCTACAAGGGTTCAGTGTCCAAGAAAAAAAAAATAGTGGCTAAACTGCCGGTCCAGGATGTTTTAGGAGTATGAAACATATTGCAAACAAACATTGACGATTCAGCCTGTCTTGTTTATACAGATATTTATTTATATGTTCATTTGAAAATGTTCTGGGCTGTTTTCATTTTTGCTGAGCTGATTCACAGGTTGTTACGCTTCCAGATGCACAGTTTTTGGTTAATATACATTTTCGTATTCGTGGAAACAAACAGATTCTGTTACGCGGGCTTCATTCCTTTAACATAAAGTTAAAAATCACAGCAGCCCCACATCTCAGCCGTTTCGAAAGCAGAATTAAAGCTCCGGACATGTGGACAGAGACGAGTCTCGTTCCGGCCAAATCGCAGCTGACGTGTGGCAACTCTGAGGTTTGGCACAGACACTTTGAAACCAGCAGCGACAAAAACCAGACAATCACACCTTCCTTTGTCTTCCTGTTTTTAATTTTATTGTTTTTTTGGGACAGAAACATCACCCAGCATAGGCAAATGCTACCTATAGTAAAAGAACACACTGAATGGCATCCATTCTCATACTTTGGAAAGGCATTTCATCTGATGCTGCAGATTTGGGCCAGCCTGCAAAAGAAGCCATAAGAGATAAATAGAGGCCTATATTTGTTGTCATATCATCCCTGGGTGCCTCTCTCACAAATAGCAAAGATAGATAGATAGATAGAATGCCCTTGGTTAGACGCACACATTTAAGCAGTAAAAAGACAAACATTATTAGACAGTAAAAATAATTAATAGACAGTATCAGTGCAAGGAATGTCAGGAGAAATATTGCCTGGAATTCCATAGTAATAAATAGTATTTCATATATATTATTGGATTCAGTGGGTTTTGCAAAGTTAATGTTAGAATGTTCTGTTACTGCCTAAGTGGTTCTGTTCCATTCATACGGTCGGTACCCCCCCCCCCCCCCCACCATCACAGGAAAGGCCAAACAGGATGGAGGACCTCAGACTGGCGGCCTCGTTATGCCGTGATTTAGCGGATCTCTTTGCCGGCCAGCACCGCGAGAGCGCGGCCCGTGTTTCCGCGACCCCGGCGACAGCTGCCGCCAATAATTGCGTATCTCTGCAGCTCAGTCGCGGCACGATCCACACGTGGCTGCCAACGCCAACCCACCGACGCCACACTCGTCCACAAATAGCACTTTGTCGCTAACCTCTCCTTCACCTATGCACCTCCTATTCTGTCTTTCCCCTCTGTCACCAACGGGGGGCCACGTCCCGCTGCCGCATTCTTTTATGTCCAATGACAGAGGGATGGACAGGAAGCAGCTTCTCGGAAAGGTAATCTGATCCACCACTGAAAATGCTACAGCCCCTGTGTCAGATACACAAATGACTATGACGATTGTCAAGAAACAAATACTAATAAAATAAATAAATTAAATGTAATTAAGCAATGGCCACGCAAAAGGGAACGATGTCCATATTAGGCACGAACGGAAGCAAGAAACTGAAGAGCAGTTTGGTGCAGCAGATGACAGGTTCTTGTTGAAACTTTTGACTTTTGACAAAGTGGTCCACTTGTGTGAGGATGAGCTTCTTAAGCAGCACCCTGCAGACTGTCTCCCCTGGGTCTTATTTCACTCCATATTCTTTCTACACACTCTGACACGCTTGGAGTACATGCACTTGGACTACGTTCAAGCTCAGGAGAAAAATATGAACAAAAAGGTTCAAAGTTAATCTACTGTTTGGGAGTAAACATAATGGAAAAATAAAGTTTGGCAGCAAATGGCAGAAAAGTTTGAGGAAGGCAGAATTAAATTCCATGTCTACAGTATTTGTTTTGACAGTGTATTTTGGTTTAGGTTTAGTCTTAGACAAAAATGCAATTTAAATTTAGTCATCTTTAGTCATCTGATGTCTTTTTTAAATTTTTTTTTTAGTTTTTGTCTAGTTTTAGTTGTTGAAAGTGACAGGGTATTTAGTCAATGAAACTAACAGGTTTAGACATAGTCTAGTACATAATTTTCACATTTCACGAAATTTTCTGTGTACACACATACATACACACACACGCACACACATGTCGGGTATACCTATGCTTATAGGGCCCGCTCTTTCACTTCTATACGAAAAATACTAACGCTAACTATGACAACCTTAACCCCCACCCCGCCCTAATCATAACCATAAGTAACCAAACAAAAATACAAAAATACTTTTTTAGATTTTTCATAGCAGTCACTGATTTTTATAAAATAGTTTTAACTGATATTTATCATGTTATGGGGACATTGTGTCCCCATAAGGATAGGTATACCTGCTCGCACACACACACACACACACAGATTGGTCTACCTCAGTACCCTCTATATTTCTGAAGGAAACATCTGTAGATCTGTTATTATGGAATGGCATTAGGTTTGATCATTAAGGTCTTTAAGGACGCACAATGTTGTAAATGTTGTAATACGAAACATTGCGGTAATTCAAAAATAGCTGTATATAAATTTTATTTACGATTAAATAAAATATATATAAAACCAAAATTTTGTCGTAAACAAAACACTTGCATATGATGCATCATCATTCAACTTATAAGAAAAAACAGTGCATAGAACTTAACTAAACAAAATTCAACTGTCGTCTATCAAAAAGGTAAACAAGTATCAGACTAGTGGAAACCAACTGCCTAGTGCTTATTTCTACACCTAGTTCAGTTCACGACAGTGAACTTTTCAAAGACCATTAATGTGGGTTTGGAGGAGAAGGCTAAAGCACTAAAGATGTCTAATACTCCACTCGCATCTCATTTCAGAATTTATCTTGTTGAAACTATGCAAAAAATCTTCTATGATCTGTGTCCTATACTACATAAACCATGATTAAATCATTAGCATGGCTGAATTGTCTTAAATATGTTGGGTTAAAACGTGTTACATATATCCGCCCCAGTGGCCTAAGGTATGTGGCACTCCCCCCCACCCCCCAAGCCAGAGACTGTGGGTTTGAGTCTCATCTGGGTGTTTCTTTCCCCTGGGATCAATGAAGTTTATCTCACCCTGTTTCATTGTACTCCCTGTGTGCAGTGTGATTACAAGCCAACCTGTTGAATCGGTAGCAAAATGATTACAGTTCCTACATACATTTGCAGAATGATCATTTACTTTCTGCAGTTCCTTCTGTTGTTTTTTCTGGTATTTATGGGTCAAACCATTTCTCCCGGGAACATAAAGTGCTCTATAATTTCATTTATATTTTAACTGCTGTAATACTCCTAAAATGTGCTTTTGTGTTTTTCCAACTAGTTAAACGATTTCCATCAAAAGCTTATGATGATGACCATTACCTGTAACTAAATCTCACCCTTTAATAACCAGCAATTACCCAAATATGAGCAATAAAACTCTGAGCGATTACTGAGGTTACCATCCTGGCTCAGTTCACCATGCCAAGCATATTCATATTCTAACTTAGCCAAAGTAAAATAAACCCCATAAACCCACACACACAAACATACCATCTGTGCACATTTTCCCTAAAAACATTTCTGCATTTGCATTTCAACTAAAAGGGTGGCATGGTGATACAGTGGTTAGCACTGTTGCCTCACACTTCTGGGACCCGGGTTGAGTGTGTGTGGAGTTTGCATGTTCTCCCTGTGTCGTCGTGGGGTTTCCTCCAGGTACCCTGTGTGACAGGGTTGTGCCCGTTGCTTCTGGGACCCCCTATGGCCCAGTAGGATAAGTGGATTAGAAAATGGATGGATGGTGTTTCAATTACTGGCAATTTCTTAAAATTATTTTCCAGTATAAATCCTGTATGTCAACACATCGATTTACTAGTGTCCTCCAGGGCTATTCCATTCCAAGGCTATTCAGCGAAGGCCTTTCTCTTGTCTTGCTTACCTATCCTCACATCAATGCTTGTTTCTGTTTTTTTTTTTTCCCTCTCCTGATGCGTGCCGGTGCTTAAGCTGTCGCTTCGGCCTTCAGTCCAGGAACTACATTGCCACTGCAGATGAACCTCACTGGGTTAGGTACTAATGCGCTAGCGTGGTAATATGTCATTCCTTTCTTTGTATTACGGCAGCAGTTTGCTAGGGTGCTCCTCTATATTTCTATTCTACATTTCTGCTGACTTATTTGCATTTCTGCCAACTGGTATATTGAAAAGAAAGTTTTCAAATGCACACAGAGTGACAGATATCACGCTCCCTCGCAAGAGGAAAAAAAAAAAAGAAAATACAAGACAGGTATCATTTCAATAAAAAACTGTAGCATTAAGGGCAAAAAGGTGAGAAATTAATGCATATGTGTATTGTGCATTTGGGGAGCAGCTTTAAATGTAGGACATCACCAAAGCAATAAGAACTGGGGCAATATACACTTTTATTTCAAAGCACAGTACAGCTACCCACTGTTCTCTTAATATTGAATATCATAGAAGAGCTTTTATGTCTTCTTTATTAACAAGGCCAGCGACTGCGTCGAGGAGTCAGGGTTTTAACTGAGACTGGGAGCCACATCCACATGTGCCAAGTCTCATTGGTCTCACACAAAGGTCCTGTTTCATTGCCTCCAAAAAGCTTAGTGCTGCTAGAAGGCGTTTACTGCTCTCGATGGAAACATGCGAGTCTGCGTGTTGCAAAATTTTGTGTTAGATCTGCGTCACGTTAATATTATAAAACAAATCGTTGTACAACCACGACTATGATCTTATTGAGCCCCTACTCAAAAGGGCCACCTCTGCACCCCCCCCCCCCAAGTCAATTTCAATGCTATTTCCTCGTGCATTTCTTCAGGATTCAGTTGACATGTGTGCAAGCCGGCATCATAGGATTCCCTCAGCGTCTCCTGAGCAAATAGACATCTTTATAGTTGACCCTGGAGTGAATCAATTGCACAAACACAATGTCTTATGAAGGCTGGATTGTAAACAAATGTAAACCTTTTGAGTGCAACTTCAACACAAGGCTCTCGGGGAAATGGGGGTGGACAGCCAGGTTGAGGGATGCATTGCTGGTGCATTCAGCAAAGTGACATCTAGCTGCAGCTCAGCGATAATCTTAGAAGGATCATAGTAATTATACCATCTTTTAAACTATGCTTGTTCACTAATTGTCCAAGTGCTTCAGTGACAAGATGCTGGACAGCATTTTATATTTTGGAAGCGCAACCTCTTGCGAATCTTGTTCTCAGCAGGTGTGACGTTCTGTCAGCTTCCCTTATTTCTGTTCCTGTCCAGTGACTGCGTCAGCACTGCTGGTTTGTCAGTAGCCAGCAGAAATGTGGTTCTGGGATGATCATGTGTATTTCGCCCTCCCCACCCCCTGGACCTCCACCTTGGTACAGTCCACAGCATTTTAGACAACCAAATATTCAGAATCTCTAAAAACAATGGCATGTGACTTCTCCCTCACCCCCTCACTTCACTTACGTTACAGGACAAAAAAAAATTGTCTCAGCTCCCCAACCACTTCCCCCAGTGAGCATTTGGCTGCCTGCCTCACCTTTTTAACCCTGCCTCCCAGCTGCATGTGAAAGTCAAACCAGCTGCAGTTGCCTAATGATCCAGGAGTGCAGCTTCTATTCGTTTGTTGATAAAGAGAAGTCACTGTTGATATCCCCATGGAGGAGGAATAAAGTCACTACTGCTTATCCCTGTGGAGGAGGAATAAAGTCACTGCTGTTATCCCTATGGAGGAGGAATAAAGTCACTACTGCTAATCCCCGTGGAGGAGGAATAAAGTCAATGCTGATATTCCTATGAACGGTGAATAAAGTCGCTGCAGCTAATCCCCATGGAGGAGGAATAAAGTCACTGCTGATATCCCCATTGAGGAGAAATAAAGTCACTGCTGATATCCCTATGAACGATGAATAAATTCACTGCTGCTAATCCCCATGGAGGAGGAATAAAGTCACTGCTGCTTATCCCTGTGGAGGAGGAATAAAGTCACTGCTGCTAATCCCCATGGAGGAGGAATAAAGTCACTGCTGCTAATCCCCGTGGAGGAGGAATAAAGTCAATGCTGATATTCCTATGAACGGTGAATAAAGTCGCTGCAGCTAATCCCCATGGAGGAGGAATAAAGTCACTGCTGATATCCCCATTGAGGAGAAATAAAGTCACTGCTGATATCCCTATGAACGATGAATAAATTCACTGCTGCTAATCCCCATGGAGGAGGAATAAAGTCACTGCTGATATCCCTATGAACGATGAATAAATTCACTGCTGCTAATCCCCATGGAGGAGGAATAAAGTCACTGCTGATATCCCCATTAAGGAGGAATAAAGTTAATGCTCATATCCCCATTGAGGAGGAACAAGTTAATGCTGATATTCCCATTGAGAAGTAATACAATTATTGCTGATACATCCATGGAGCAAAGAAGGTTACTCGTAAAAGTAAAGTTACTTGTGATATCTGCATGAGGCAAGAGATACATGACTGAGGATATCCAAGTCTACGTAACAGAGATCCAGGCTGAGATCTCTGTCGAACTAAAGCTTACCAGAGATATTGTAGTCACTAAATACCTGTTCCTCCATCTTAATGTTACAGGAAAATTTCACTTAGATTAGTTACAAAAAGTGAACCTGGCATTTCTCTTTACGTGAAAACAACTTTCTTGAGGAACTTACTGCTTGTGTAGCATCAGCTGTTTCTGTCAGTGCTACTCTGTGTCATTGTAGTTACTGAACTGGTATGTCGATTCAGGGGCTGGGTAGCAAGAACATGATTTATTTATATATTGAAAACACATTACACTTCATTTATTTATGTGTGGCTTGTGTGGTAACACTTATGTTAAGGGTTATGATATAGTCTTTTTTTCTTGTTGAAATAGGTCCTGCTCACATTGGGAGGTGATTCTTGGCACCAGTGTGCTTTGACATCTAAATGCAGCAGATGTTTACAGTGTAAAAGTCACGGTTATTCTACTTTTATCCGTTTCCTCCACCGAGCAGTCCAAAAAAGGTATCCTGTGGTTTTGTGCTAGTCTTCTATAAGTCACAATGTACTCTGTTATTTCAAGGCTCATTACAATACATGTATGAGATTAAAAATGCACGCGAGAACGTCTGAAGCCATTCGCATATGCTGCCAATAGACAATGGCAGGATTCAGACGTAATTTCATCTGCCAAACCACTAGTGCCAAATTCCCCATATTTCTGCCCTGCCAGGCATGGGAAGTGTGAATGGTTTTTAAAAAATATATGCTTTGTATAGATTTTGTTCATCGATCAACAACAAGAACACTGTTACTGGGACAGAAGCATTTGACCTGAGGGAGGGGTTGAGGGGATGGTAAAGGGATTGGGTGTGGACTGGGGAAGAGAGTGGATGCATGGGTGTAATGATTGTGGCAGAGATGGACATTTCAGGTCCAGAAAGTAAAAATCCAAACCAGGATTTTGTTTCAACCAACCAGTTGATAATAAAGAGTCACAGTCACAGAGTAACTCAACTGGCTGGTTGAAACAAAATCTTGGTCTGGATTTTTGCTTTCTGGACCTGAAATGTCCGCCTCTGGATCTCTGGGGGAGTGAGAGTGAGCTCTGGTTCACGATTACAGGCATCAAAGAAGAAATACGTGGTCATATAAGGGCTGGGGGTGGGGGGTGGTTAAATGCCAAACGGATCAGGCCAGATCACATGACAGACAGTACCTCACCCCCCACTTCTCAACCTGCCCTTTCAAGTAATGAAAGAAAAACAGGAGTGTGATATCTTTAACGCTGCAAGGATGGGGTGGGGTGGTGGGGGGGGGGTGTGGTGGGTAATAGGGGGGAAGCAGGTGACCCAGGGGGTGGAGATGGGTTTGACCGTGCATCTTGGAAACTGTGGCAAAGCCAGTGCTGCCTGACATGGATGTTTAACACCTGCGTCTGTGGGGACAGCCAACAGATCCGCACGAGGCTGCAACAGGGGCTTCATTTTCAACCTTGGGAAGGGCAGAGCAAAGAGCTAAGAAACCCATCTGAGCTCTAACAGATGGAGAACTAAGAGGAAAACTCAGAGGACCAGAATACAGCTGGTTCCTCGTGCTCCTCTCCACAAACTATAGCCTGCTTTACATCCTTATGAATTAATAATCGATTAAAAGTATAGAAAGGGTCTTGTCCTTCGACTTCCCCTCCCAGAATATCTAAGCCCTATGCCCTTCTAGCAGGATTTATACATTTAACTATGAGGAGAAATACAGTCCTTTCATTTTTCAAATCCTAACATTTGTTTTAGGCTGGTGGAATCCCAGCCCTCTCTGCCTGTCCTTCTTTAACCATCCCCGTTCCCCCTTATTTTCGACTGACACATACAGCTTAACAGCTCCCAAGTGTTTTGGGGATGTAGCTCTCTGCCATAATGCATCAGAGGTCGATTCCGAATTCAGCAGCGCCCTGCAAAACAACAGCAATTCAGGAAACCAGTCATTTGGAAGAATCATTATTTTCCACCGACGCCATGGCAACATCTCTTAAAAAGCAATGGCAACTAAAAATTATATAAACATGAAATGGTTTTTGACCATTGTGCTGAATGCCACCAGAAAAAAAGGAAAAAAAAAACAGCAAAAAAAGATCTTCTCGGAAATGCATGCACCACAGAACAGGACAGTCTGAGTCTGTTGTCGAAATCTCACATGAAGCAGGACAGGAACAATCTTTGTGCTGGAGTGTTTTGCCCCTGGTGAGGTTTTCACTTTACATAAGAGTTCTTTATGTTGCAAGATGAAGTCACACAGCCAGAGCGGGTCTGATTTATGAAACCATAAATTGAATTTTCATAAATGAAACATTGTGAAATGAGAACATCTGGCAGCTCCACTTGGATTCGAAGAGAAAATATCCCTTTCATTAATCAAATTTGTTGCCGAATTGAGCAACAACTGGGTAGTTTTTGCATTTGGGTGACACGGGTTAGATCTACGGTTGTACACTTCCATGAACAGCCCTGTGAATATACGGTTACTACAGTTACTGGCCCACAATGCACAGGGCAGAGAGAATACAGCACATCAGCATATGGCACACACACACACACACACACACGCGCGCACACAGACACACACACGTGCGCACGCACACACACCAGCGTACCAGCACCCCAGGGTCTGCATAGCCCACCACAGGAGGACCATGGGGGGGGGGGGGGGGAATGTGCTAACTTCAGCTGTTGCCGGGCCAGTTTGGCGGCAGCTCATCCAAACAGCTGAAATATTGATGGCCTGTTTTTAAGAATCACAAAACACAGGTTTCAAAGGGCCCCATTGTTTCGAAAGCCTCCGACAGCATCACCGACTCTGAGGCGCTGCTGCTGAACACAAAACTCTATTCTCTCATGCCGGCTGCATAATGTAATTTGCTTCATTTCTTTGGGGTCTGTTTTCCGTCGCCGGTCGGGATGAACTCGGGCTGCCCCAGATTGCTGAATAAGGGTAGAAAGTATTGCTAAACCCGCCCTTCCCCCTTTCAGTCGACATCCATTGCTAAATCATTATGGACTGGCCTGTCAAGGCAAAGTAGGGGGAGCGCATTCGGCCCCAAGACATTGCTATTTGTCATCCTTACATTTGCGCCGTTGCCGAGCGATGGTTCATGCTCTATTATGAAAAAGAAAAAAACAACAGCAAAGTTTGTAAATCATGCGAATCGACGACAAATAGAAAGACAAGTTTTTTTGTTTTTTTTTTAAACAACAGTTTATGTCTTGCACTTAAAAATTACTCCTTGCTTCTCCACAACCTTACAAATTACATTTTAGCTGCAGGTGTGCCCTGTGCAGATACATCTGACTGTTGTTTTAATTGAATAACGCTTACTGCTGAGCCCTCGGATTAAAAGAAAACAGATTGTCCCAGGCCCTTGTCGAGATATTCACTTGCAGAGATACAGCCCACACTCCGAGACGGATTCGTCTCCGGCTGCTTGGTCTCCGTGGTGACGGCTCCTCGGATGCACCGTCTTGCCGGCATTGGATATTCCGGCCTGAGGAACGGCTGATGGGCCCATCCAGGCAGATAACGGGATTCCACCCTATCGAGGCACACGGTGAGCCATCAGCTGCGCATTAATCTGTGCCGGGGGGGGGACAGATCATCTCATCGCAATGCTTAGCGACCGTAAGTGTTGTGTCCTTTCAGAAGACGTATTGTGTGTTATGTATTCTGCATATACATAGTAAAAGTGTAAAGCACCGAGGTACGAGTTTCCGCGTCATGATCGCGGACTTCCTCCCGCATGAGTCAGCATATAACATGAGGTGTTGAAAAATCACCACGGTACCGGTGGGTGTGATCAGCTCTTTCAGTCTTTTACCGCCACTCCAAATCACGTGACCACTTTCCAGGCGCCTTCGCAAGGTTTCTGTGAGATTTCATCACGCCGCATCACACTTGGAGCTGCCTGCCTTTGATGTGCGCCCGACCGCGGCCTGGATAACACCGGGGCTTAGAACCAGCGGCGGTTCGTTCGTACGATAGCGTAAATGAAGAGGTGATGACAGCACTGTACCGCCGCGCTACCGGAGGCCGTGGGATATTAACGCTGCATGAAGCTTATATGAGCTGCTCCTGCCTCATTGTTTTATTTCTGGGCCCTTAAGCAAAGTGCTTATCGTGAATTTTGGCCTATAAATATACAAGCGTGTGAGGGAAATGGCTAGTTATGCACTAAGCTAGTTATGCACTAAGAAAGCAAATAATCTACTTGTTAACAAATGATCTGCTATGGATGTCATATATGTGCTAGGTCAGTACAGCTGACTTTATAAAATTCAAACCCATAAGCATTGGGTTTTCTAGTTTACTTTCAAGGTGTTCATAGTAGGTGGCGGGGTGTAGACCACTAGATGATTCAGTGGTGTTCCATGTGTGTAGCGATCAAGATGCATCATGCAATAATATACAATTTTTGCTTAAAACAAGACTGCATCTGTTCTGCAACTTTGCATCTTGGGATTTTATTGACCATGAAAGTGATTGATAGACACACAGGTTTGAAGTGAGGTTCAGATTTAAGGAGTAAAGGGAGATTCTATATTTTGAAAAATACATTATTGTGTATCTAATGTTCACTTTGAACTAATGTTCACAATTTGAGGTTTGAAGAAAGAGAGCATTGCTTTCGTTTTCTTTAATAACTGAAATACGTAATATTAATGATAACAATAAATACTCACAATACACCAGGAACCTAACGATGTTGATATTTCAAAAGCGGGCTTTAAGATGGCTTTCCGGAAGGGAGGATTATGGATGCATGCTTCTATTAAGTGATCTCCCTGTGCAGTTTGCCCGTCACTGAACATTTTTCACACATTTGCATTTGCTCATTTCCCCTGATGCTTGTGCGGGGTCCTGAGAGGCAAGGAGGGAATTGGCGAAGCGACGGAGTCCCGCTGAGCTGTGAGCAGCAACATCGGCAATGAGGACGTGCCAGCGGCATGACAGCGTGCAGGAGAAAGTGCAGGGAAAAGTGCAAGGAAAAGTGCAGGGAAAAGTGCAAGGAAAAGTGCAGGGAAAAGTGCAAGGAAAAGTGCAGGGAAAAGCACCGGGAAAAGTGCAGGGAAAAGTGCAAGGAAAAGTGCAGGGAAAAGTGCAAGGAAAAGTGCAGGGAAAAGCACCGGGAAAAGTGCAAGGAAAAGTGCAAGGAAAATAATGGGAAAAGGTGCAGGGAGAAGCACAGGGTAAAGTGCTGGAAAAAGCACAGGGAAAAGTGCACAGAAAAGCGCAGGGAATAGTGCAGGAAAAAGCACAGGGAAACGCGGAGTGTGGTACAGTGCTCTGACAAAGTCCCAAGTGTTAGTAGGAAGGATGTCCGGATTAAGGATGCATGCAGGAGCAAGGGGTGAGAGTCACCTGCCAAAAATACCCACGCAGACCTTTTTAGTAAGAGCGCGGGGGCACTCAAATACACGAGTTCACCTTTACGCCCGGACGAGCTCGAGGGTTTTTCAGGTCAAGACATTTACTTCTTTGTCAGCTTTTAGCAGCCTGCTGCAAGCAGCCACACCTCAGAAAAAGAGGATTTCAAGAGTTCCCTGTGAACTAGGGGCAGGACTGCGGCTGAGCAAAGGTCAGTGAGGACACCATTGTAGATGTATGGTATGTGATGAGGTGAAACATGCGACGGGAATCTGTCCTTGCTGGCTTTGCATCTAATGCAAATAACGTCCCCTTTGGTTTCGTATTTATGCTGCTAAACGCCTTACACTTTTCATATTGGTGCTAAACATAAAGGCACATTCATGAGGATATATATGTATATATATATGTATATATATATACACACACATACACATACACACACACACACACACACACATACACACACAGAGTGCGCGACTTACAAGGACAACAATTCAGGGATCTCTGGGGTCTTCAGCCATCGCCGGTGTGGTTAGGAAGACAGGGCTTGAGTCTTGCCTATGGTGAATCCGTACAAGGACAGGATAGCGTGGAAATCATACAAGCTGCATAAAGAGGCCTTGGGTCCAGCAGGAGAGAAGAAGGTTGAGTCTTGCTGCAGGCCACCCCCTGGCAGACTCACCACAGCCTGTACCAGTTTGCTGTTTGAAACACAACATTTTAATGTAGGCCATTCGCTAAAACTGATGATCTTTAGTTAGCTAAGTATCATATGGGTCATCCGGAACTGATCCTTATAAAACTACTGATTCGACGGCCGCGTACATTTTAATGTATCCATTTAGTACAGGATGCAACTTCCTTCAAATCACTCTATTCATACCCATGGAAACGGAACCTGATGCAACTCTTAGCTGAATATTTCTCTCTTTGCGTACATGTTTTTTTTTTTGTGGCCTGAAACAATTCTAAAACTTATTTGCACCAAAGCCTGGCTTTTTCTGGGAGAATTCCCAGAAGAATTTGATTTATACCAGCTTGTGTGTTAAAAAAACTTTGTACTGTCACAATATGTACAAATTGGCGCTGTGCGAGGTTGACACAGTATATTCGGCGCGGTGACTTCCCAGAGCAGGTTAAAACACATCCTGAGCACTCATCGGGCCTCCATTGGTCTGTCCGTCCAACGTTCCTCAGACGTGAATCGCAAGTGATCCCTGCCTTTCTGCCTTCTCTGTGCTGAGCTGAGCTGAAGCAGCCGCTCCCGAGTCTTCATCGCCCTAATCCCCCTGCTTCTCCCCCACTAATACGGCTGCCGCCGGTGGCAGAAACCTGTGCCGTGTTTGGTCACGTTGAGGCGTGTCGGCACAGGGCAACTGTGTTCAAGGCTATCCGTCATATATCTCCCCAGCATCGCTGGGCATATTATAAATGAGCAAATTGGAAAAAGTAAAACATGTCAGTGTACCAATAAACATCAGCTTCTGAGGAAAGCATTTTAAGGGCCAGTTACCTCGGAAACAGCCAACCAATAAATCAGCAGGCACTGAAATAAAAGATTATATACAGATATGAAAAGCAGTATCATATAACAGAATAAAAGTAACCTAACAGGTGGCATGGGAAACAAGGTCTTGCTGTTGTAGCTGGGAGTTTGAATCTGGATCCAGGCTCTCAATGTGTGGGGTTTGCATGTTCATGAAGTGTTTGTGTGTATTATTTTTCCCACAGCTAAAAAAACAAACAGCAAATTGGAGTCTCTAAATTACCCTCGGACTGCGAAAGTGTGTCTCCAGAGAGGACTGACATCCCATCCAGGGTTTCCCATGCCGAGTGCTCTCTGCTTCCTGGGAACAGCTCCAAGCTCCTCGTCACCCTGCGCTAGACGACCGCTTTTGGAAGGTTGATGAATGCGACTGCAGACAGGAGCTTCGGATGCCATTTAGTCCAAAATTATCAGAAAAACCTGAGAGGGGATCTCTGCTAATCCATTTCTTTATGTTAGCACTTAATGACTCAGAGGCGGGGGAACTGTTTGCACTGGAATTGATACGCCGTGAGTGTGGCAGCCGTTAACGTAACTCTCGATCCGTTTGTGTGACACGGAGCTGCTGGGGAATGTGCCAAGCCTCCTCCCGAGAGCTGGTGCGCCGCTCACACACACACACACACACACACACACACACACACACACACACACACACACACGCACACTTACACGCACACGCACACTCACATGCCAATGAAAGCAGAAGTTACCATGTTGGGGGGAGCACTGGAGGTGTTGGTTCTCTTGTGGCTTGTTTGTTAGCAGTGCTGGAATCCCTCCAATTGCTGATGAGTCAATCTTTTGGTACACCCCCCCCCCAAGTTAGCGGTACACAGTCAGCATTTCCAGCATGGGTCAGTGCGTTATCTCTCTTCAGGGTGGAGGTCGCCTTGGAGGAAGAGGCAGAGGGTTATTCTGAGTGACCATGCCTGGGGGGGGGTATATGCTGGCCTAGCACACAGGGATTCATCTGTTGTGCTCCTGTATGTGGGTTACAGCAGCTTCGCATGCTTAAATAAAGTGGGCCATTTAACAGAAGCATGGGGGGTGAGGAGACACAGTGGATCTGTGGGCGGCACTGTAGCCTCACGCCTCTGGGAACAGCGGGTGCTAATCCCATGTCCATGTGGGTCTCCAGCTAGTAAATGGACTTCCTCCTACCGTCCAACAGCACGGGGTTAACATGACATTCAATTTTATAAAAATGTGTGACTCCAATCAAAAAATTAAAATAGCCAAAATACTTGTATTTTGTTTGGTTGCTTATAGTTAAAGTTAGGGGTTAAGGTTGCCATTGTTGGGATTAGGGTTATACCCATAGGAATGAATGGACAGTCCCCACAAAGATATGAGTACAGGTCTGTGTGTGTGTGTGTGTGTGTGTGTGTGTGTTGCCAATAGTGTAAAGGAACAATGAAACTAAATATTAGCAAATGATGGGGTAAAATCTGCATTTTATTATCGCAAAGTCTCAAAATATTATTTGTCTCCATTGCACTTTCACAGAGGAACATGGCGACAGACTACAACTCACTTAATCAGCTTTCTATTTTCAAAGAACAAACAAATTATTTAAACTGTCGGCATGTAACCCAGACTGCTGGCAAGCGTCAGGAAGCGAGGAGCATTCCGGAAGCGGCTGTCACGTCTGGCCGCTCGCTTGTTCTGACAGATCCCCGTCTTGAAGCACACATGAGGTCCCGGGGCTTTGCTGGAGGAGAACGGCTCCCACTCTGGTTCCACCTTCCGCGGGTCGTCACAGAGACCGAGCCCGACGCCTCGGCCAGCCATCAGCTACACTAACACTCAGCATGTAAAAAAAAATGGAAAACAATCATGAGCCATACGTTAAAGCGATTAGATCGCGATGGGCCTGGGTAATGCCGCTGGTGTCCTGGGGCACAGCAACATGAAGAGTTTATTGTAGCGCACGCTCCTCATCTTCTTGGGGGGGGGGGGGGGGGGGGGGGGGGGGGGGGGGGGGGGGGGGGGGGGGGGGGGGGGGGGGGGGGGGGGG
>JABFEA020000119.1:4242909-4261661 GCA_019775915.2 Cyphomyrus plagiostoma | reverse complement strand
ACCAACACTCACAGTTTATTGTCGCGCACCCCCCACCCCGCCCTGCCCCCCCCCCCCCCCACCCCACCCCACCGATACTTTGCACACAGGTCATTGTGATGGAGACGCGTCCCGGAGGACCCTGCCTGCCAGTAATGGGGGAGTCACAGCGTCTCACTGAGCTTCTCTGCGCCTCTTACATAAATAAATAAAACATTAATGAGCGCTCCCTCTTTTTCCGCCTCTCTACACCCTCTGCCTCTATTCCAGCCTCTCCCCCCACATACAAACCCCCCCCCATCTCCACGCCAAAGCGTTCCACTCACGTTCCTCTACCAGGTCTGGATCCAGAAATAAATTTGGTCAAGGTTCCTGCAAAGGTCCCTCTTAAATTTGATAAACTTGGCAAATTTGGACAACAGAAGTGGGGAGGGGGGGGCGAACATAATTTCAAGAGGGGTTTAAACTCGTAATATTATTACCTGGCAACATGCCTAATCAGTAATAAAAGCATTTCCTAGCTATATGCCCTAAATTCCAGGAACAGGTGTGGCTCATAAGAAGCCAAGTGGGACAGAAAACCGACTGGATAGTAGCTCTCCAGGACCAGAGTTGGAGACCCCTGCTTTAGAAGGAGGCTCCAAGCCCCACAGCCATCTTGACCAGGAATAGCTGTTAGATGATAGATGGATGGATGGATGGATTTTTAGAGCATATACTTACTTATTTATGTCTGACACATCTGGCTTGTTGTCCAAGATACTGCTAGCTTCCGGACCATGCCTCTCAGAGGAGTCAACCAGCACTAAGTATCTTTCACAACCTGCCTGGCTCATATTTCATCTTGTCCTTTGATCTTATTTCATCCTGACATCATATTGTAGAAATTACTATTAGCCTTCATGCATGTTAGATTAATTCTTGGAATCTGGACCTCGATTCCTAATCCAGGTCTTCTTTTCAGTCCTCCCAGGTAGTTAGTTTAATAATTACTGACTCTAATTGGCCACAGAGGCTTCACACTTGGCTCACAGGTAGAGGAAGGCTGGAAAATCAGCGGCACTTAACCCTTGAGGACCGTGATTTGAATCGCCCTGAACTATATCCTTCAGATCAACTTGCTTCTACCCTCTTAACTTACAAGTGTGTGTTATTTAAAGTAATTTTCCCATTTGCCACAAATTGCACTACGAAACGCTTACTTTACACTGGATCTATTGTTGAACAGCAGAAAGGGCCTGCAAAATCCTGCTTGAGCAAACCACGGATTCTTTGCATGCACACAAAGAGCAAGAAGCTCAAAAAAGCACAAAGTGGAGGTCGTCGGAGGTTGGCTGACTGATGTGACAGATGTGGAAATATTCAGACATCCACATCAGCGGAAAACAAAAAGTAATACACATCAGTCCCTTGAAATCTCCCTGAAGTGGAGAGCACCAGCATTAAAGATGCCTCCGTTTCCAGTACAGCATTCGCCAGCCTGGAATTTGCAGCGAGGATGGGCTATGAGACAAACCTGTAGAGATGCATGCTGTCCTTCAAGCCAGCAGGAGGCGAGCATGTGCAAACCAGATGGCCCTCGGCCTGTGCTCAGAATGACAGCCCATTACATGGGATCTGACACACGTTGACTGCAGATATAATAAAAGCAGAACTGACAGATGAGGGAAATTTCCTGGTTTGGAAGAAGTGTTTCTCTAAGGTGAATGGAAAAATCATTGCTTTCCAGAAAAGTTACGGGCACTAAGTGCTGGGTAGTAAAACCTGACAGCCCTGGGATGGAGGCATTTTGAGAGTTTGAGCTGGATTGCCGTTCTCAAGCTCGTTTTCACATCCGATTGTCCCCAGGGGCCATTTTGGGGTCCAGAATCTTTGCCGGACACACCTCCCATTGACCCCTGACCCTCTCCCTGACTCTAAGAGGTGAAGAGTTAAAACATGGTTGTCCCGGCTGCAGGGGTTCCAGTGCTCAGCCACACTGCCGCAGATTCCCTGCGCCTATTGCGCTAACAGCCCTGGTGCTCCACCTGTTGGAAAATGTCGCCATCTACTGTACATCATACGCAACTGCAGCTTCCATCCCTCTGGCAGCAATATCATTAAAACAGCCCTTGGGTGTGTTGTTACTGCTGGTGCAATCATTACTGGGCTCTCAGGATGGTGAGGGTGTAATAACATCACAGAATAAGTACTGAAGACTCCCAGGTCTCCAGGAGACAGTGGCTGAGTCTGTTCTTTAATTGCCACTTTTATTCCATTTTTGAATCACTTAACACCTGAGAACTTCGCTTCTCCTTCTGTTTCAGTCGAGTGTCCGTGATGAAAAGGAACTGTCGGGTGACACCCGACCTCTCATTGTCATACAGTCCGCCAGGAGCGATACACGTTTATGCAAAGCCATGAGCGTCGCTAAATATGGCGCAGCTTCAATGTGCACCCTCTGTAACTGAAGCAGAAAGGAGGGAAATCTGAAATTTATCTTATAGATCATTCTAGGACAACAAACAATGGATGGATTGTTCGTAACAAATATTATATTCAGTATAATATGTACATCAGTCAAGGGTAATGTTCAGTAAACAAACCTGGTATGAAATGTTTAGAAAGTTTGACGTTGTTGAGGCAAACAATTAAGAAATGACTCATTGCAATTTGGGGTCACTTCAGGGGAAAAGCAGGAGTTAAACATTCATCACTGAGGAGCAAGAATCCAGCGAGCAGCAGGCGGGAGCTGAGAAAGCTGCTGTTTGTCAAGCTTGTAATCTGTCACTGCATGTGTAACATACAGAGAGGACCTGCGTGCAGTTATGGAACAAACTTCACTCCACGGGATTTGATGAGGGAGGGGTAACTGGGTTTGGTGGGGTCATGACTCTTAAGTGCTTAGGGCTCAGGGCCCCAGCGTGTGCTTGCTGGGGGTAATGAATCACAGACTAAGCAAACCCAGTGCCTCATGCACAGGCTAGCAAACCTGACCCCTTGTTAATAAGCCTGCAAACCCAAATATGGCCACTCATGCAACCTCCTGCATAGGTTGGCAAACCCAGTCCCTGGTGCACAGGCTAGCAAACCCCACTACTTGTGATCATTCTAGCAAACCCAGCTAGCAAACGCAGCACGGTAGCACGTTTTTCCCATAACATGCTGTAATAAACTCACAACATTAAGCCTTTCTTTGGTTCACCAGCTCAAAGCAGTTAAATGTTCCAGCAGGGACCCTGTAGATACCGCGCCAGAGGGCAACACACAAACTCCATCTAACCAAACAGAAAATGAAGCGAGTCCTTGGCGCGCGACTAAAGCAAGTTTCAAAGGGTTAAATAATTAAGAGCCCTACAGGACACCAAAAAGCCGTGACTCGCAGCTGGGTGTCAGGCCCCTTCTGTAGTCAGAGGTAGGTGTGCCTCTACCACCTGCCAGTAAGATCAGCACTTTCATCACTTCCTCTCTCACACTCTTCCTCATTGGCTCATTCAATTTGACTCATTTGCACAACTGTATATTTCTGTCTATAGACAACTGACCTACCTGCTCTTGTTGTTCTACATTACTTTTTTGTGTAAAAGCTCTGTAACACCTAAATTTCTCATTCGTGGGATAATAAAGGTTTATTCTAATGTCCTATGTCCATATTTCAATACGTCATGTAAAGATCTTACATACTTATATTGCGTTTATTACGCTTTTGTTGTACTACGATCAACAAGACTGAAATTTCACTTTTTGTGTGACCATTTCTATGCAATTTACCACTGTTACTTGTGACTTTTTTTTTTGGGGGGGGGGGGTGTCCTGGTTGGCTGGCTCTATCGTGTCTATGCTTAGGGTTGTTCATGTGCTGAAGAACACATATCAAACAAGTGGGGCCATGCAAAGATACAGGCGAGGAAGGGAGGAGATGATGACACCTGCTGATTCTGTAACTACACCCCCATGACTGACTGAAGCTCAGCTGGGACTTAATAGCAATAATGACTGTGACCCCAAGCAGCCAAATCCGCTTATATCAAACCAGTCACCATTTTGAAAATTTCCTGTGTGAAGAAGAGGTTGAGGTGGGAAGAATTCCAGAAGTATTGTAGGAGTGCTGATGGTACTATGATATATTGTTGTGTATCAGCCTGTATCAAAGATGAGAATGTGACCAAGCATTGTGTTTTGATTGATTTTCAAGTAACCCTGACACCCATCGCCAGGGGATGGCTAAAATAAAGAGAGATGTTGGACCTTATTTCAGGACTTTAAACAAACAAACGTATCAGCATATTTACACCTAGCAAAATCATCCAGGGTACATTACCCATAAGCAACAGAAACGATTTCAACTATGCAATTAGCTAACGGCAGGTCTCGGGAAACGTGCCTCCAGATGCTGCCTTTTTGTCACTATATGTACATTTACTTCCATCCACAATTTGACAAGCACATTTGTAGAACACATGAAACATTAATGGGGGCGTATTGTGACACCCAAAAGTTAGTATTCATCATAAATTTGGTTTTGATTTATCCCTATGTTTGTGTTTTAGGATTTAATTCTCACAGTTCACACTTCACCACTACAGGTGCAGCCTGTTGAGTTCTTATTACGTTACTGGCGTAAGCTCAGCAATCTTAATGTTTGTTATTATTTTTTTAAATTAGGGTTATTTTGAAATTAGGGAATTAATATGGATAAGTGAGCTGTGTCTACAAGCCATTATTGTTTGACTGTAATGTTACTTCCAGGTTTCAGCATGAGGCGACTCCCAACTCAGCCTTACTTTCTATTTCAAAATGGCAGCCACGTAAAATCAGCATATAGGGCTTGCCGGTGCCCAAGGCTGCCATACTGGGTGTCTATCCCATCATAGATAAGGAAAAACCTCACAAACCCCAAGCTATGGGTGGTGGTGAGACAGGAGGCAGTCTGTGTGGATGGATTTTACCAAGGAGACAACTGGACATGACTTAAAGACAGGAGGGGCACACTGGGGAGATGATCTTACTGATGCAGCCCTGGGTAGCACACCTAAAAGCAGGGTGTTTAAAATGTTTAGCTTCAGAAGTCCTGCTGTCTTTCAGCCAACTGCGGTACAGAGGCTGTTCAGGCAGGACACCTTATGTGTGCCATTACAAGGCCAGCACTGCTTTAAAGGCTCTAAATCTAATGCCAAAAGCCTCCTGTTCCATTGCTGCTGAACACCTGTCAGTTTTTTCAGAACATGAAAGGCCGAAATCCACAGAAGAAGCGACATGAAAGCCTGCGATTCGCTGGGGCCTCGATTGCCACAGAAAATGGCAGTGCTCTCAATTGCCTCGCCGGATTGCTGGAGCACAAATTGCTCAAGTAAATTGCTGAACACGTTGCAGCTCCAGTTCGGGGGAAAAGAGTGAGATTGTAAGCTCTGCACTTCACTGCTGCTAAATGCCACTCATCCATCCATAAATCCTCCATAACTGCTTATCTAGTACAGGGCCTATCTCAGAATGCTCTGAAAGTACAAGACAGGGAGAATCCTGCCCAGGATGTAAGTAACTATTTGTGTTAAATTAACAGAAAATGAATTACATTTCACAAAAATACTGTAAGTGGCTCTTCAGATTCCACCTGAATATGGCAGATAGACTGATTGGTAACACTTTTCTTAAAGCACTCATGTATAATGCATGATGCATACCTTCATAATGCATTATAATGTCATATAATTCATAAAGTATTATAAACACAGCTATCATGATTTATAAAGAGGCATAACACATAATAGCAATGTTCATTGTGCATTATGAATGCTCTATAAAGTTCTATAATACACTATAAATACCTTCATAATGCTTTAAGTAAAGTGTTACTGACTGATCTATACATTTCTTCATTGAGTTATTAGCTTGCGGTCTGCTTTCTGCTTTTATGATATTTCATTGCTGTTGTAGACAAAGCATTTGTCCCCTTCCTCCAGCAGAACTGAAAGCTGACTGCACCCCCGGCTGTGTATTCAGCCAGTAATCAGTAATCTTAATGCACTAGTGGTTTGATCTCTTGATCTCAACCTGACCTGAGTTACCTCTTGCTGATATTTAAAATCAGGGTAGCAGGGTTTTGCATGTCAGAGTTAAATATGCAATTTTTATACTTTTTCTAGTAAGAAATAACCAAGTCATTCCTTTGTGGCCTAGATTCAAACACTCCTTACCTCTCCCACAGGAACATTAATTTTGCTTAAAAAAAATGTGGACTACCACTCAATGCCTATGCTTTACTGTAAAACCACCTTTCTTCTGTGTCCTAATGACCATTTTCCCCTTTGCTGGATCTCATACTAATTGGTCACGTCGAAAATGGTTTTAAGAAAACGCTACATGCATTAAAAAGGCAGAGAGACGGCCTAAAGCCATTCCAAGTTTTTACTACCCAACCAAAACACAAGCCCTCACAGCACATAAAAAAGCACATGAGACAGACTTTGATCCATAGAGGTTTGTGTTTCCATGTGCGGGGCACATGCAGGCCTGGCTAATAAAGAAACAAAGTCTGACCCCCACGGCCAGCCACGCCCCACTTTCTGTGCCCTCCACCCTTCAGCCAGCTGCACACTTTGGTCTATTTACTTTCTCTGCAAATAAGAGTTGCCATGTCAAACCTTTGTATGTGTATTCCAGGGTTGCTTAACTATTTTTAAAGTAAATATTGAGACGGTACTAGCGAAGTCCTAACAAACATGAACAAACATTACAAGGGCAGTTCACCCCAAAACTGATAAAAGACATGGGACTTCCGTGCTGTTTATCCATCTGTTTTCCTGGAAATTGCTTAGTCTTGGAGATATTGGATGTGGAAATGTCGTGCTTCTCTCAAATATAATGGGAGCAAATGGCATTCTTTCTGTGGTGTTTAAAGCACCCAAAAAAAAAACATTTGAAGAATTCAACAGCAATGTCTCTTACCAGATACCATGACCCGGTTATTGAGGATAACAACAGATTTTGTGGTGAGCAGTTTAATGTAGGGACTATTTTCTCCTACTGAACTCCACACACCAATCGTATCACTGAGAAGAAGATACGAGTACAAGCACCCTGGCGATATCTTCTGCTCAGTGATATACCTTTTTTTTAGTTTTGGGGTAAACTGCCCCTTTAACAAACACAAGCAAACTGCACCCCTCCTTTGAGATTTTTATAGACAGGATATCAAGGCTCAACTGGGGCCAGAAGAGCATCTGCTATGGGGAGCTAGAGATGATGTCACACTTCTGGCTTTCTTCGACCAGGACCTACAGCATGTACTCAAGTGCTTCAGTGCCTAGTGTAAAGTGGCAGGGATGGGATTCCAGATCTGAGGCCATAGTGCTTTTCCGGGAATGGTGTGATTGTGCCTTTCAGGTGACGGGGAGAGTCAGGTGTTCACAAATGCCAGAATTGAGACTTGGGTGTTAGTGAAGACACCGTGATGGCGTTCACAAGAGCCAGTAATAGGATGACAGGCGGATGAGTTTGGTGGCTGCAATTTTTCAGGGACTGAGTGGGTCCATGGTGGAGAAGCGGAAGCGAAGTTAAAAGACAAATGCTGTGGTTCACTGGTCAGTCTGCACCCAGATCCTCACCGATGGGCAGGAGCTGTGCGTAGAGAACAAGCAGCTGAAACGTGGTTTCCCCTACTACCAGGCCGATGCTCTGTGACGGGGGGAGGGGTTTGGGGGTCCGAAAGAAACGTCCGGAGGAGCTGAGGTAGTCTGGGCATCTTATCGGGATCCCACCTGGTCGACTCCCAAGCAAGCTGTTCAGGGTATGTCCCAGCGGGTGGCTGGGGGGTATGGCATGCCCAGGACACACTGGGGGGATTATATCTCCCAACTGGCTTGGGAAGATCTGGAGATCACCCAGAACATGCGAACGTCTGTAGCCACTGCAGCCCTCACCAGGGTTATCAAGCTGCATACAGATGATGATGATCATATTTCACTAAAAACTATGAAAAACCGGTATTAGACGGATAATGTTTACAGTTTTTCTTGATCGCTTTGGCACATTTCATGAAACATACTTAACATTCCCAGGGCTATTAGAGAATTTCTCAAAACAGTTCATGCATATAGTACAACACAGGTTTAGCTGAAAAAGGCTGTAACTTACCCAAAAAAAATAACTTGTTTCTCAAAAGTAAATAATTCTATCTATGGATTAGTACAATCCAAAAGTACAATCATTTTAACCATGAGATAATGCTTAGATATATTGTCAAAACACAATACAATAGTAAACAAATCAGTCACACAGTCAAACAGCAAAATGGCAATACATGAACAAACAATGATAAAAGCAGGTGCTGCTGCAACCAAAAACACAACAATGTCAAATTGCTGCAATGTATGGAATATATTTTTAAATTATTTTGAAAGCTTGGTTAACTTTGCATGTGCTGACTAACACGGTGATCACATACATATATAGTTCTGGGTGCACAATTGTCACAATGGGAAACTGCATAATCTATTTCGACCAACAAGACTAAAGAAACTGAAAATTGTGCCAAGTGATGACAATTGTATGAAACCAATTGCATACATAACTAAAACATTTGGAAATATGTGTGAAACAATGAGAAATTATGTTCTGCTGTGCAAAGGTGACATTATGGTGTTGGGGATTAAAGTTATTGTTTTGCAAATGTTAACTGTCATTTGGGAAATGCTTCAAAGCGATCAAGAAAAACCGTGATGCTTTAATAGATCTTATTCTTGATTTTCAGACTGATATCTGGAGATCTTTTAGGCAAACAATTATAAGCAGACCGCACATAAACGGAGAAAAGTACAAATGTACTGTTGATTAGTATTTCTTATTAATAACTTTTTGATTAAATGGTGGAGCCCAGTGAGCGACAGTAAAGTAGTGGTGACCTGGCTATTTTTCCACACACACCTTAGTCAGCCAGCAGTAGTCTCATTGCTGCAGCCAAAGCAAGATTAAGCCAAGAACTGTGCACAGGCAGTGCAGTGTGCCCCCACGCCTGTAGGGGGCGCTGTTGCAGAGGTCCGAATCACAGCAGTGGATGCGCATGCCTGGAAGCTCCTGCTGTTGGCAGTGCCGAGATGTTGCACAGCCGCTGGTCAGAGCAATTCCTGAGGCGGCTGTGAGAACAGAAAGGCAGATTGACAGGTGGTGAGCAGAAGTAGTTTTACTGGAGACAGGAAATTCTAAAGGTAGAAGAAAATAATCTGCAGGCCAGACTAATGATAGAAGGCATCTGCGGGGCCATCTCTGGGGAGATTACTGTGGAATTCATGCCCGGTGAACAATACTGGATAAGCTGCTTTCCTCTGGTTGTTGTCTTATCACAGCTGGAAATAGCATAGCATAATGTCAAACCTGTGTTTGGGGATTGGTTTTATAACTTAACAATGTCAATTCCACATAACTCAGTGCTGCTAGGTTTCTGTTACTGACCCCAAAACTGAGAGCAGAGGCTTATGGCAATACTTTTGGCAAATAGCTGGCTCTGCAGATTTTCTCAATTGCTTTGGCACATTTCATGAAACATGCTTAACATTCTCAAGACTAGAAGAGCATTTCTCAAAACAGTTCATGCATATAGCACAATATGGTTTAGCTGCAAAAGCCTGTAATTTACCCAAAGTCTCAAAAGAAAATAATTCCACCAATGAATTTTGAGGAGTACCATCAGCGTAGATTAAACCATGGAAGTCAAAATGCTTAGATATGTCAGTATGTTAGTGTAAGTCTGCTGCTCCAACTCCACAATTCTGAATGATATTCGGTTCTCACTTTCTCACTGTCACTGACTGATCATTTTTCTTTAGGTAACTGATACTTATTAATGTCAAAGACACTAGGATCAACATTGCAAGGCTCTACATTGCAGTATGTAAAGTTTACTGGCGAGAGAAAGCACTTGTATGCACATGTAATGTCTTCAAATCTCAAAACAGAGTACAATAGCAAATAGAAAACAGTCACGCAACATCGTATAACACAAAACAGCAGAATGGCAATACAAGAACCACAGAATCATGTATTGTGGGAACCAAGGACAACATATCACTGCAATTAATGGAATGTATTTTTGAATCATTTTGAAAGCTTGGTTAACTGTTTTGCAAGTGGTGACACAATGATCACACACATATCACAATGGGAAAATACATAATCTAGTTTGTCCAACAGGACTAATGCAACAGAATATTGTGCCAACTGATGACAGTTGTACAAACCATTTGCATATATGTACTAAAACATTTGGAAATTTGTGTGAAGCAATGAGAACTTAAGTGACATGGTGTGGGGATTACACTTGTTTTGTAAATGCTAATTGTCATATGAGAAATGCTCCAAAGCAATCAAGGAAAACTGAAGCAGGCATACAAAGCAAAGACATAAATTAATAATACCAGACACTAGGGGAAGATGAGTGTGTAATACACACACACACACATATATATGGATACATATATGTGCCTATTACAGTGTATGTATGTGTTATTCAGTAACGTTTAAATTAATATATGTCATATAGAAAAAGTGCAGCCTTGTGCATCTTCATCATTGTCATAGTTTGCATCAGAAAAATGTTACACTGTTACACGGACATTGTCTGCTAAAAAATTTCCATCCACATGAAACCGCTAAAATGCGCTGTCAGAAGCATGCCAAAACAACAGGCAGCATTATAACTCTATCCGTACTGCCATGTTAGCCAATCACTCCAACGCCTGTGTTGATCAATATAATGCGAGAGTGACTCAACATTTATCTGTACACAAGTAAGAAGTCCTGTCAGCAAGGTTAGCACAAGCACTATTTCGGCTAAGTCCGCCATTGCTCAAACTCGCCTAATGCATACAGCAAACAGCGCACGCTCTGTCGTTAAATAAAGTGGACAACGGTACACAATCTGACGTTTCAAGCCAAAAACTCTGTTTTCCCTGTCTACGCATCGACACTGAAAACAGAGTTTCTTAATATCTTCACCCTGGATGGAGTTTTGCAAAAGCTCCGTTTTCAGGGACCCGAGATGCCGTTTACATGTGGACAAAAGCCCAAGACGTATAGAAAGAGGAGGTACGTTTTAAAATATACCCGTGTATGTGTGGACAAGGCACTAGTCTGTTAATTGTAACATACCTCACCTGTTCCTTGTTGTTCCGAGTCCTCAATGATTAGTTGATTGGCTGTGGTTCTCACCTGTCCTTTGTCTTGTCTTGTTAGTTGTGTATTGAACTGACTGGCTTTGTTCTGTTCCTCAGTGATTCATTGTGGCTTTTACCACGTGTTAGCTGTGTGATTTTTAGTTATAATTTTCTTGTGTTAGTTGTTGTAGCTTCCTGTTCCTCCCCACTCGGTGTTGCTCCCTGCCTTACTTTGTTTTACCTATCTTATTTTGACCCCTCCTTGTTTTCTGGTTCTCCCTCTGTTCCATTTTCTTAAATAAACCCCATTTGTTGAGACTTGGTATGTGGATCGTCCCTCCTTTGTCATGCTGTGCCATAACACATCAGTTAAATTGATAATGTAAGAAATAACAGACAACTGTACATAATCATTTGCTTGAATATACCAATTTGCAATTTGTCCAAAAGAATGAGATATTCCTTTTATGATGTGCACAAGTGACTTGATGATGTGAAGGTTGGGCAAGTAGTTTTGAGAATTTAAATTCTGATCTAAGAAATGCACCAAAGCTTCTGAGAAAAACTGTATATGGGACGGATGACACTCTATTGTCATGTTACCCAGCATCACCTGTTCCCTTCCTCCGAGCAAAGCGGGAAAGGAATGAAAGGCAGCCGATCAAGAGGCTGATTCCGGAAACTTTGCGGGGTCGTGACTATGCCGCGTTCACCTCGGGGCGCAGCTGGGAGCAAAGTTTCCGTCTCGTCGGGGGTGGAGTGGAAGAAGCGATTACCAGCCGAGCGCTCCCCGGGTCACCGCTATCAATCTGGAAGTTTCCGGCGTGCGTCGGATCTCCCGCCACACGTGCATCAATCAGCGGGAGGCATTCATCTAGCGAGCGCGCAAGCTGCTGTCATGGTAAACACTCCGCTCCGCCGGCTCGCGCTCTTAAACGCCTCGTGAGAATTTCCCGGCGATTTAAGCGCATGCAAAAACTGGGATTACGTGTATGTTCTGAATGACAGTTTTAGACGTAAGCACCGGTTTGTAACACTCAAACGCAGGAAGAAATCAAGGAGGCATATTAATTTCAGTATGCTTATTTCTGTTGTTTGTTATAGCTTGGATGAAATCTGTCAAATAATTAGGTTAACAGTGATGGACTGGCATCTCGTTCATGGTGTTCCCCAGCCTTCTGTCTTGTGCTGCCCAGATGGGCTCCAGATTTCCCTACGACCCAGACCTGAATGAGTGATGAGAAAATAAATGGATGGATGGATGGGTAATTAAGTTAATTAATCGATAAATTAACCATATTTCGATTAAGATGCTTTGGGCAGCAGAGATCCTAACAGTAATCATGACCTGGATTTTTCCTGTGGAAAGACTCAAACATAGGATATTGGCTAGGACGCATTTATGACGCCCAGCGTCCAAGTGATCAAATAGCCTGGTCCCAAATATTCTGGCATCCCACAGCAGCAGCCCTGAGCCCAGAGGTGGGAGCCTGGTGTGGGAAAGGCTGTGCGGCCGGCAATGGACTTACTGTTTTCTGTCTTGATGCAGAAGCGGTGCTTGAAGCCCTTGTGGGACTGGGAGCAGGTGACAACCTCAGGGTGGAAGCAGCCCACATCGATGGTTTTGCGGGTCGAGCCAACATTGCAGGCATAGCACTGTAGGCCTGTGACTGTAATGGAGGCCGGGGTGAAAAGGCGGGATTTAAAAAGCGGTGGCCTGTTCCGTTTCTTCCTACATGTTTGTTTTTAGTCAAAGTTAACTGCAGGGCTTGGACATGACATTTAGTTTTCAAAGTATCTGCTCAAATTGTCCCCCACCCATTTTCCCATTCACAGTGTCTGCATGGGTAAAGCATGTAACCAATCCAGAAAATACACTGCACAGGCAGTCATCTGCATGAGCTATATACCGAAGACCAGGACCACACAAAGACAGGATTCAGCCTCCGAAAAATTCTACAGAATGGGCAGAGGTGGAAATTTTGTTTCAATCAACCAATTTAGTACTCTTTGACTGTCAGTCTTTATACTCAGCTGGTTGGTTGAAATAAAATCTGGCTCTGGATTTCTGGACCTGAACTATCCACCTCTGAGAATGGGCTCCTCCTTTCTCCAAACCAAGGTTACCATTGTCCATACACACACACTCATGGGCTCCTCCTAATGTTTCAGCTTTTCTCCTTGTTGTTGAGTGGCCCTCCCAAAAACTATGGGACCAGCTGTGCACTTGGGGATTTCAAACCCCGAGCCGGTGGTTGTGTGCACCTCGTGATTTCCTGCCATCGAGTGGATCAAAGGTGTGATCCCATCAGGCGTGAGCGTGTCGCCTTATGCACGGTGATGTCTGACACGCGGAGATTACACAGCGCAGTGTGAAAAAAGGCACCGGCTGCCCTGGGGTCTGCCATCTCTTGCTCTCTCTCTCTCTCTAGGAAGAACAAAGGGATGGAGGAAGAAGAGGAGGAGGAAGAGGAGATGCAGCCATCCGGCAAGCTCTGCTCCAGAAGCAGAGGCAAATTAATCCTCCAAAATGCTCTTAGAAAAACAAATCAACGTGGGGCTGAAGATGAAAAACAGTGTTTGGGAAACAGCTGCCACGGAATAGTTACCAAGAGTTTTGGGATCCAGCGGGGGGTAAAAAGAGAATCACAGGGATGACAGATGGACAGCTGCTGATGTGCAACACCAGGCACGTGGAGAGCGGAGGCTGAGGGTGCCACTATCCTCCAGACTATTGGAAGCGTCTCTCCAAGTGCCCCTTTCTGATAACCAATGACCACGCAAAATTTACTCAGGGCCCATCCCCCGGTCAGCAAAATTTACCCTTAGAAAAGCCTCTGTGCAGCACTCTTCACTGTGAAGCAGAAACGTGATACATCTACCATGAACCACGTCTTCCAGCTACTCACAAACACATTAACTCAGTATGCGACAGTTTAAGTGGTGCCAGGAAGTCAGGAAGACCAGTCAGGAAAACACCAACACCACTTTGTATATGGACTAACGGTATCTGATTAACGATATCTAATGCGTCTCCTGGTGGTTTCTCATTCTACAGCGGGTTTTTTGCTGACTCTTCATACTGTCCTATATGGTCCCTGTATGGACTATACGCCATACTAAGACGAAGGGTAATTTTGCAATATTCATACACTTGGTTCCCGCGGCTTCGTTCCAGCGTTGAGGTAGCTGTTGCTAAGCTGGTTATCCTTTATTTCCTGACGCCTTGTGATGTGCGCGGTCTGTGGCATCGGGGATTCAGCACATGCAGCTGTTTGTGCCGCTCTGTTAGGAGAAAATCCCATTCCCGTCATCCCCCACATCGGGGGGTGACCCCAGCCCCAGCGACTCATCGGGACTTGAACCCAGCCTGGTCGCATATGCAGCTCCCAGCTACGCCCCTCACTTCAATTTAATATAAAAATTCGTCCCAAAATAACGAGAGAGTCCATTCAAACAAATCGATACATGCAGTGTTCCTTTAATGGAGCCCCGGTCCCTGAATGGAAATAGTGCACTTTCATACTCTAGAGCTACAGAGAATAAAATAAGGCAGTCAGATGCATCCGCAACAGCATGAAAAATCCTGCATTTGCCAGGTGAGCCCAGTCTGAAAATCAATTCATTCACGTTGCCCTGTTCTGACTCATTAAGCCTGAATATCGTTCATTAAGCCATGAAGAAATTAGAGAGGTGACGGGAATTCGAAATCAAAGGAGAATTCACCCCCCCCCCACCTCTCTCTATGCTTGACCAGCCATAGAGTAGAATGAGAGGGTCAGCGTGTGACAGAGCCCAAGTGTGAGCAATAATGACCATCTGTGCTTGTAAACGGTCCATATTGCATTTAAAAAGTCAGACTCGATAGGAGGACTTAATAATAGCTGCTTACACCTAGATCACATGTTTACAGGTTTGTATGAACACACGCACACACACACACACACACACAGTTCCCCGGGGAACACAGTGCCCCACACTTACCGTGCCAGATAAACAGTTCTGATGTCAGTATGAACCCGAAGCAGTAAGCGGGCCAGGTCCTTACGGTCATGGGTGCGGTGCTGGTGCCCAGGGGCCGGGGGAAGGGGGAGAAGTGCGGCCTCTCCCTGACATCCAGCGCCTGCGGGAGCAGGGATTCCACTCCGGAGCTCCAGCGGGATAAGTAGGCAGCCGCGTTCCTGGGGCGAGCGCCAATGCTCTCGCTCGCTCTCTCCCGCTCACATGCGGGGCGGCGCTTTCGAGTCAAATCCTTGTGGGGGGGCCAGGGGGCACGGCAATAGTGCACACCCGCGTGCTCCTCAGTGGCGAGGATCGATGGAGGAGTCACGGCACCCCCCCCCCCAACATCTGTACTCCACTCACTCCTCCTCCCCACACCCCCGGAGGAGGCAAAGGACGAACAATGCGATGCTTTGGCTCCTGAATAGGGGCAGGCTGATGGCGGGTTTGCGTTCAGGCTGATAATCCACATTGCCCTCGGTTTTTGGCTGTGGGCTTCAGTCAGGGCCTGGCCGCCGTAGTCATGCTAATTGTGCGGAATGTCAAAAATCACAGGGCTTATTCAGTCACATCCGCCCCCCTAAACCCAGCCACCGGACATCTCCCTACGCTTGGTAACAGACATCCTGCTTCGCTTCTGGAAGGGAATTCAATCTAATCAAGATTTAAGGAGTAAATCCTTTCTTTTGAATCCCGAATGCTGGGGATGAGGCCAGCTTGTCTGTAAGCTTCCCGTCCGCTCCCTCCCTGGCAGTGGTGACATATGGTCTTGCTCGATGGATCCCGGCACGCAACTGTTCTTCTTTGCCAACCACATTGAGATGCACTTACTGTATAATACGGACGTACTGCAGACTGAGGCAGCACGGTGCCATTCAGCAAGTAAGAGGGGCCCAACACCCATTGGCTGGGGTTATACCCTCATACCTCTGGAGTCGAGGCTGCAATTTCCACCCCTGCCTGTGTGAAGCTTTGCATGCTCTGTGTGCGGATTTCCTCCAGCAGTCCAGAGAGCACATGGTCTATAAATTGCCCCCAGTGTGTTCCCCATAATAGACTTTTCTCCGCTGCCTCCACAAGCCCCTGCTGGCAGGCAGTTAGGGAATATGGAGACTGGCACATTTCACATATGCACAGCTTGGGTGGGGGGTGTGCTTTGGGGTTTGTAGGAGCTTCTTCCCCCAAGTGGCTGGTTGTCAGTCCTATGTCACTGGTCAGTAGGGTTGCGAGCAGAGGCATATATAGGGGAGGGGTCACAGGGTCAGTGGCCCCAGCTGAATGCGGATTGGTGCCTGGAGTGCCCACTTGCCTGTCACTCACCAATTTCAAACATGTCATTGGCTAACAATAAGGTTGGCACCTCTGTATGAATTATAGCCCCTCATATGCTTCACCATATCTGTCCCTAGTCAGAGGCGGCAGTCACCTCAGTCCCCTCAGTCTTCTATTGAGTGAACACAGCCAGGTCATCCACACGTTTCCCTCCCTTGTCTACCCACGATGGGGGATTTAACCTCGTGTTGAAGGGCGACAGTCCCGTCCTTCATCTACAGAGATCAGTGCCCGCAACTTCTCCACTTTCGTCCCAGGTGTCTCCCTGCCCATCTGCAGGGAGATCACCATCGCTGTCCAGGGGCGTGATCCCGCCGTCGCTGTCCAGGGGCGTGGTCCCACCGTCGCTGTATAGGGGCGTGGTCCCGCCGTCGCTGTCCAGGGGCGTGGTCCCGCCGTCGCTGTATAGGGGCATGGTCCCGCCGTCGCTGTCCAGGGGCGTTGTCCCGCCGTCGCTGTCCAGGGGCGTGGTCCCGCCGTCGCTGTATAGGGGTGTGGTCCCGCTGTTGCTGTCCAGGGGCGTGGTCCCGCCGTCGCTGTCCAGGGGCGTGGTCCCGCCGTCGCTGTCCAGGGGCGTGGTCCTGAATACCACCTTCCGGGACTCACTGGCTCTGTCTACCAGTGGTGTTACTGGCTGTATTTCATTAAACATCCACCTACACTTTGCCATCCAACTCATTTACTGAGCATCCAGGTTCACAGAGGGATTGGTATGAACCCTGTCTCCTTTGGTAAGACACAGTGACAGAGAGCAGCTGTACTGAAATAGAAATGTGAAACTCTGAGGGGCGTAGACTGACATCTGTGCTCTGAACAAAAACTGACACTATTTCTGTACAACTCTTGGTTTCTTCCATCTTATTATTGCCCTTATTATTAGTTGGTGCTGTCAAGTTGATGTCGATATGTGGCAGCCATTGTAGACTGCACTCCTCCGGAACATTCTGTCTCCTGTCTGGAAAACGTTAGTCAAGTATAATTTTTCAAAGTATGAATTATAACTGACCACTTCCACTTTTTTAAAACAAAGATTTATGTCTTAAGCTAATTACATGACCTGTTTTTTTTATCACATAAGAGGACAGAGTTACATTGCATTCAAGGGAGATACAATAAACAGAAATATTTCAAATAAAAGTTTAAAGAAATGCAAGGGAGAGGGAAGAAGGACTCTGAATTTGAGCAGTTTTCCAAAAAAAAAAGTGTGAAAACGTTCATTCCCCTCCTAGGCTGTTTAATCGAGCATCTGCCAATAGCTGCGTCTAGGAGAAGGTTAAAGCAGTTTGTTTTAAATTGTTTACAAGCTACATGGAGTTTTAGCCGCCATCAATAACCAGAATGCCAGGGGCAGCTGACCCAGCATGGAAATCATCTCCAAGCCGTGTGTATTTTTCTGTGCCCCTCCCTGGAGCTCAGGCTGCAGGGCTCCCCCCCTGGGCGAAATCCTATCTGGTCTCATCGCCGTCCTCCGGGGAGACTCAGCACCTTTGCTGACACGCGTCCCGATAATCGGGTTAATATGGCTGCCCGGGGTGAGATTAACAGCTAACTGTCCGATACAAGGAGCTGCCTTTTTACTGCCCGAGTGTCCGATGCCGTCGAAAGGCCATGCGGATGCAGTTCCTGCTGTACTCCGGCACACGCTGATTCCTGCATCTGTGGAATCAGGGGCTTTCACTTATCTCCATGGTGATCAGCTGCCTGTCGTTTACGTTCACCGCTTCAGATCGTCTAATCTATATGCTATAGACATTTACTCTCTGAAAGTCTCTCTCCCAGGACATAAAACAAATATTATTTCCATTTCATTTCAGTGGAACACAGCACTGTCGTTTTGGGTAATTCTGCCTCCAAAATGAAGCTTAACATGTAGGGCAGGGAGCCCAATGTCCCCACATCTCCTCCAGTGTTCTCTCTGCATCTGTACTGATTTTCTCCAGGTACTCTTGTTTCCTCATGCAGTCCAAAAACATGTGGGTTAAGTGAACTGGCAAATAGGGGTGCTTTACAAGGGAGGACGACTCTACTCAACTGCCTTAAAAATTTAGGAACATAATTGTATTGGTCTGAGTTGAGAGCCCAGTATAGGATACTTTCATGGATCCCAAAATATCTAGAGATAAATATCTCTAATTTTTTTGTAACCATGGCCAGATCTGTGCCTTGCCACAATTCTGTCACTGAGCTCCTCAGACAGTTCCTTTGACCTCATGATTCTCATTTGCTCTGACATGCATTGTGAGCTGTAAGGTTTTATATAGACGGGTGTGTGGCTTTCCTAATCAAGTCCAATCAGTATAATCAAACACAGCT
>JABFEA020000119.1:4220611-4233664 GCA_019775915.2 Cyphomyrus plagiostoma | reverse complement strand
AGAAATGGTTGTGCATGAAAATCCCAGTAACTGAGCAGATTGTGAAATACTCAGACCGGCCCGTCTGGCACCAACAAGTGTAAATCAACTGAACCAGATAAGGGAAATAAAGTGTGGACAAGATTAAAAATAGTGAAAGCCCAGGATTCCCCACAGCACTTAATTTTGATTGTATAACTGATGGTAGTGGGGGGGTAGTTAGGACAGTAGCATTGTGTCATTAACAAAAGGTTTTAATTATGCTTTTTCTTTGCACTTCATCTGACCTAATTGCTGCAGATATTAAAAGTGCATAAAAATGTAAAATTGTATTTGCTAGCATTTTTTAGCTTCAGGCTAAAAAAGGTTTTTATGTTTTCTTGTATGATTTCTTTGATTGTGAGGTGCTTTCACATGTGAAAAGTGATTGCTTACTAAGGATGTAAACGGTGATGTTTAATTTCTGATAATTAGGCTTCGGCCTTCTGCAGTATCTACTGTTGGAGACGTGCAGCTGAGGTCCTCTCCACTTGCATGACGAGCTATGCAAGATTTTTTAAAGGGTGAAGGACATGGCAGGCTGAAGTCCACTTGTTCGTTAGTCCGTGTCATTAATCTTGCAGCTTTTGTACCGCTCCAGTCGCTAGAAACCGCCCTGTCAGCAGTGTAACTGATGCAGCACCCCCCCGCCCACGCTGCTATGGGCCCCATTGGATGTGAGTGTGCTGTGTGGATTCCGGCCTCTGTCTGTGTGGCATGTGCCTCGTTCACTTGTTGGATTATCTCTCGGTTGAAAGGAGCAGGGAATGACAGTTTCAGCCAGCTTTTTATTGGCTAGAGATGCATCGAAGGGTGCCGTGCGTAGCAGACAGTAGAGGGACCAACAAAGTGGACTGTATGAACGGTTACTTGCGTCAGAAAATGGCCCAGCTGATTCGATTTTGATTTGTCCATCATGCCCCCCATGGAGTCTCAGCCAGGGGACCCACTGTGAGCGGCGGCCCTTTTCTGTACTGAATGCTCTGTATTGTTGACTGAGAGAGAAAAAAGTGGAGTTGTTCTTCAGTGAACAAACACTGCAAGCTGCAGGGCTCTTTGTTTACAGTCCTCTCGACTGCGGGATGGACAGCACGTTTAGAAAAGTTAACCTTTAAGTGGGGTGAACGTTAGTCGGAGAGAATCTCACCAGGGTGCCATCCCCCTAAGACGGCATCGCACCAAGGGGCGAAAGAGCAAAGCAAATGGTCAAGAGCTTTTGGTGTCGTCTTACGTAACCACAGAACAGAATGGGGGTTGTTCGAACCCGAATTTGCCTTTGTGTGTCGTCAGACATGTTGCTAGCGATGTGTTCGGAAACTTGAAGCGGGATGGGATGGGAAGGGCTGCAGGGACTTGCTCTGGAATTTTGAGTCCCCACCCTTTATACTCGGACCATCTGGGCGTTTTCACTCTGTTTTGCCCTATGGATCAAGCCTTACCAGTATTATGTGGTTTGACTCATCACATCATTTCATTGCTGAAAGTTTTTGAATTTGGCCCCGCCTGTCTGGATTTGGGCATCTTTCATGAGCGATCCTTTGCATGTGGAAAGACGTCTTTTACCACATGCATTTCTGTGACTTTAATGTGATCGCTTTAGGCCGAGGATCTGCCTTGAACACGTTTTGGGTAACTTTTTATTTTTTTTTTCAAGGGAACAAGTTTAAAGCTCATCCTAAAATTATTTCCGGGGCTCTTTTTTGTTTCTATTTCGTTTTTTTGCGGCCTTTTGTCACAGGAACCGAAACTGACTGGCGTGCTGTGCCTCCTGTTTTGTGTTTGCATCTGGGCTTTGGAGGGACACCACAGACCCGTCCGCTGGACTGATCCAGTCAAGTCGTGCCTAATCGCAGTGTCCCGGTGCAGTCTAGTGGCATCAGCAGGCTGTAACCGAGATGGCACTTCTCGTTAAAGGTTAACCAGCTGCAGGAATAAGCCCGCTGGCAAGCTGCCTGACTGGGAAGGGAGGAAATAAACTGAAAAGCGAGAAGCAGGCACTTAAACCAGAGGCAGTCTTCGTATTGAGCGCCCGGCAGAGACTCACCAGTCAGTGAGTGGCACCGAATGCCTGGAACAGCTGAGGTTTCACCTCCTCCCTTTTCCACACTGCGCTGGATCCAGGCTTTATCTTGTAGGTGCCCTCTGTTCCAGTCAACTTGTCATGAGGATTTGGATTCATTTCAAGGTGTGCGTGGGACTAAGTAAGAGTGGATGTTTAAGCAGTATTTTTCCTCGTGTCTTGATGCCTTTTTGAGGGACAATAATTCTGGATTGGCTGTACTCTAACGGCAGTGTGGTGACGATTACACAGAAAGTTCCGGCGATGCAGGAAGGCCACGCTGACATTGTGAGCTTGGACCAGGCCACGTTCCAGGAGGTCCCATTAGTGACCACCTCCTACTGCTTGGTTGTGGGTTCTCTGGGTATGTCGACCACGAAAGTAAAAACTCTCCACCAAAAATGAGTGCTTGGTCATCTTTCTTCCTGATATAAGGAAGCCTTCTCACTGAAATGTCTGCAGATGATGGGATTCTACTTGCTTGTGTTCTGTTGTTTTGACTACCCGACGTCAGCGAACAGAGATTTCTAAGTTCTATCACTGTGTGAGATGTCCTTCATCATCGCAAGGTTGCTTATTTTGTCGTGTTTTTTCTCAGTGGTTTCCATGAAATGCATCGGTGCTGATCTTGCAGCATAAATGTTAAATTTGGGCTTATTAAATGGCATTGGGTGAAGTGCTGGCCTTCATTTTGAATGGTGGCGTTGTCTGTGCGCCTGGGCCACTGACCACCCCAAATTCTCTGTTCCCGTGCAGATGGCGGAGGCTACGACGTGGTCAACAACACGGTCACCCCCACCCCGGGCCCACCAGAATGCCGGTCCCAGTCTGCTTGCCTGCGGCAGAACTGGGAGATGAATTACCAGGAAGCTGCCATCTACCTGCAGGTGAGAAAGCTTCTTAGGTCCTCCGTAGACCCTCCCAGAACTTCAGGGCTGTAGACTGTATATAGGCGTATGCTTTGTTTAGTCACTATTAACAGCTGCTTAAGCTTCTGGAGTCGACGGCATCATCGGCGATGCTGCGTATCTTTCTTGTGTATTTCACTTCATAACTTGCTGAAATCTTATTATAGGAACGTGAAAAAAATGATGACTAAATCTGTAATCTGTCTTCTTTTCAAAATGTCCATTCTCTGAAGTATTAAAGTTAAATAGGCAAAAAAAGTAAACCATGTCACCTTACTTTGTTTTACCTGCATCGGGGGCATATAGTACCATTGTCACTTGAAGACCGCTATTCATGTTCTAAATAGGCACATTACCGCGTATTCAAATCACATTCGCATGGTACTTTGATGAACAACGCAACGGTGAAACGCGATCCAGAAACATCCCCATCAGCGCCATTAAAGTGGGTGGCCAGGTGTCAGTGGCTCATGCATACACTTGAAAGTTCAGTTCAATTCAATTCTTTTGTGTGTACAAGTACCGTGCACAATGAAATGCTTGCTTGCATGTGCTCCTGCAGACAGTGAACATAGACAACAGGATGACAAGTGAACATAATGATAAAGTGAATTATAAATAAGTAAATAAATAAGAGCAGAATCCCAGGAATAAATAGAGACACACAGAAATATATGTGTGGGGTAGCAGTGGAGGTGACACAAGGTTACTGATTGTTCATGAGCCTGATTGCAGTTGGGTAGAAACTAAGTTCAGTTTTTCTTATTTATTTATCCAACTGAATGTTGCAACTACACCATTTAGTCAAGACTTTATGATCCCAGATATCTGATTAGCAAACAGCCAGCTTTGCTTACTACGTACTCATAACTTTTCTGCAAGTGCTCCAAACTGCATTTTGCAATGTCTATACTTTGATGTCAAATTACAAACTTCACATAAATCTGACATATTTACAAAGTCCACTAAGATAGATGTGTTTAATGCCAAAACAAATATATAAGAAATAACCTTAATTCATAGCAAATAAATTATGTTATAATGAAATGTGTGACCATGCCCCAGTCGGCGAATGTGTGTTTCCTACCCCTAGACTCCAGAGGGTCAATGCCCAAAAGGCCATGATTACTTTACTGAATAAGACTCAAGCTTGTAACTCAGACGGCACGTCGCCTGGGGACTGGGACCTGTAATGGATGAGCCCAGAGCAGCTCAGCTCAAGTTGGGAGTCCGTTCATGTTGGGAGTGTAGCTGGACACAGTGTGTCTGACTGTCCTAAGGATAGTCTTACTTTTGCAGGAAGGTGAGAACAACGACAAGTTCTTCACGCACCCACGGAACGCCAAGGCGCTGACAGCCTACCTGCTCGCCCACAATCACGCCTTCTACATGATGGAGCTGACGACGGGGCTGCTCCTCATGGTGCTGTCGATGTGCGAGGCCCCGGCGGTGCCGTCCCTGCGGCTGGACGTCTACGTGCGTACCTCCTCCGCGTCGGCACCATTCCCCGTAAACTAGCACTAGCTGCGTGAGCCTGTAGTGCGACACGTGGTTAAGCCACCCTGTGTAACGCATGTTAGCTGCAGTCGCTATGATCCCTTCGGGCTTCATAGGCCCCAAGGAGGGTCGTTGATGCTGCCCTTTCTTTGCTACAAATAATTAGCTTGTCTAATTGAATGTGAAACACTCATTAGGATGATGCTCAGCCACAAAGCTGCCTGCCTTGGTAACCTGGTTGTGTCAGATAGCTGGCACCCAGGGTGGTGGGGGGCAGGGCAGGGGGTGCTGTGACGTTTGTGTGCTGGATGTCCTGCTCTGATGCCCTGCAGGTCCACGCTCCCCTCGAGCTGTTGGCTCTGGCCATGGTGGCTTTCGAGCTCTGCATGAAGATGCGCTGGCTGGGCCTCCACACCTTCATTCGCCACAGAAGGACCATGGTGAAGGTAGACATGTGCCCCCCCCCTCCATGGAACGTCACTGTAAATTTCACTTACTTCTGCAGGATAGTGTGTCCAGTCAGAGAGGCTGCATGTATGGGACAGCCGTGAACACAGTCCATCTGTGTGTCTCAGTACTTTGTCTTGAACAAATAAAGAAGGCTTAATAGACAATGCATTAGCTATGCTGTGCAAAGACAATATGTAGACTGTGTGACGAGCAAGTGCAGAGCTGGTGTGTGGGTGATGCTGCGTGTGGTGGATGCGGGACTTTATTACTCTGCTAGCACTCGAGCACAGCTGGGCCTTCGCAGTCACTGGCAGCTTTGTGGGGGGAAGTGCGTCCGTTTTGTAGAAATGAAAGCCACACTTTTGGCATGGGCACTCCTCATTTTGCTCTGAATGTGTGGTTATCACGATAAAAGAGAAGGGTGACATGTGTTCGAAAATATGAGCCAGTCTAGAAGATGGCATTTTATTCTGTAATACAGGACAGCCCTGTAATGTTTGTGATGGGTGACAATTTGTCCCGTACCCTGAATCTCCCAGGGTATCCATGCCCCTGGTTAGCCTCCCAGACTGGGCCCAGATCTCCCCTGTGCTCCTCTGTCTCCCCTCCCGCAGACCTGCGTGCTCTTCCTCCAGTTCGTGGAGGCCATTGTAGTGCTGGTCCGGCAGATGTCCCACCTGCGGGTCACGCGGGCCCTCCGTCCCATCTTCCTGGTGGACTGCCGGTACTGTGGCGCCGTGCGCAGGTGGGTCATGGCCTCATGGAGCCCCCCCCCCCCACGTGGGCCGCTGTGGCTAATCCCCAGCCGTCTGCTCCTCAGGAACCTGCGGCAGATCTTCCAGTCCCTTCCTCCCTTCATCGACATCCTGCTGCTGCTGCTGTTCTTCATGCTCATCTTCTCCATTTTGGGTGAGTCCTCTGCCCCCCCACACGATCTGCACCCCTTATATAAAAGGTCATCTGACCCTAACTCCATCTGACCCTAACTCCCTAAAAAAAAATTCTTTATCTTGACAGGATTTTATTTGTTTTCTCAGAATAAGGCAGATCCGGTAAGAGACACCATTTTTTTTTGGTTTACTATTTTTTAGAGGTTGTCTGCGGAACCTTTAACGGGTTCAATTCTGTCCATAGTATTTCAATTCGCTGGAAAACAGCATCGTGAGCCTGTTTGTCCTCCTGACGACGGCAAAGTGAGTAGCGTCTGTTCGCAATGCATTTCACCAGGCAGCCTTAGCCGTTTTTATCCTTAACGTGGAATGTGGTGCGTGTCATAATTTGTGTCCTATGGATATCATAGGACTGTATGGTCACTTTAAGGCTGGGTTTAACTCTGACCTTCTCCATTGGACCTTCCTTCAGTTTTCCAGACGTGATGATGCCAGCATACTCCAAAAACCGGTGGTCCTGTGTGTTCTTCATCGTCTACTTGTCCATTGAGCTATATTTCATCATGAACCTGGTGGGTGTCTTTTGGAGTCTGACGGGCTGGATGCATTAATTGACAGCAGTGTTTCCCAATACGGCCCTTGGGGACCCACAGTCGGTTCATGGTTTTGCTCCCTTCCAGCCCCCTACCAGACCACCACATTTTTGCACCCTCCCAGGTCCTGTAGACTCTCTCTGGGTCCCTGAGGGCCGGATTGGGAAAGGCTGATTTAGAGAATTCATATCTTCTCGCTGTGTATCTTGAACGCTGTGTACATCTCCCGGTCTTTTAGCTCCTAGCCGTGGTGTTTGACACCTTCAACGATGTGGAAAAGATGAAATTCAAATCGCTGCTGCTGCACAAGAGGTCAGCCATAGAGCACGCCTTCCAGCTTCTGGTCAGCAAACAAGTGAGTACCGACTGTCTGTCATCGTCAGTGTCTGTTAGCCAGGTGGGGCCCTGTTTCGGCCTGGTGGCCTTCAGCTAATCCGCAGTCGAGTCAGTTTTAGATGAGTGGCATTCATTCTCTTGGTTTTTATCTGCCGTAAAACAAATGGTGAGGAAATGCTCTTTGTGATTTATTGTCATGCCGAGCAGCTCCCCACATAAGCTCACGGTAAATTCATCGTGAAGATGCAGGTTCCCAGCCGCACATCGTACCCTAGAGCCTTGCGGTCTGACGTGGCTGTCAGTCATCATCTCAGTGCTAATGCAGATTGATGGCTCGCCGTTGCAGAGGCCCAACGGGGTGTCGCTTAAGCAGTTCGACGGTCTGATGCGCTTCTACCGGCCACGGATGAGTGCCCGCGACCGCTTCCTCACATTCAAAGCCCTCAGTCGCGGTGACTCCTCCATGCTCAGGTACATCGCCCCCTACCTGAAACACAGGGGACATACAGACACATTTTGAAATGTGTCTGGTTTAGTGCTTTCATTCTGACTGAGGCCATCCACCATACACTGTGCTCTTTTATTGCAGCCTGGAGGAATTTTACAACTTCTATGAAGTCATTGGCTTAAAGTGGAAGGTAGGATAATATTTGCTTTCAGAGCTCTGATTGGTTCTCTTGTGCTCTCGGGTGCTGACCTGTGTGTATATGTGTGTGTGTGTGTGTCTCTGCCCCACAGCCGCGGCGAAGCGGGGAGCACTGGTTTGATGACCTTCCACACACCACTTTCCTCATTTTCAAAGGTAACTTGAGCTGTGTATCCAGTATATACAAAATTGGTATTAAGAATGCATTGCATTGCTTGTTTTGCGTTGTAACAAAGTGTTTCATTTTTAAGCAGAGAGTGTCTTCTTATCACATGTTATGGAGCTACAGAAAAATTCTGTGTTCCGGGTGTGGAGTATACACCCCACATATATTCACTGGCCACATTGTTAGGTACACCTGTTCAACTGCTTGCTGTAGCAATTATCTAATCAGCCAATCATATGTCAGCAGCGCCATGTATAAAATCATGCAGATACAGGGCAGGAGCATTGAACACCAGAATGGGGAAGTGATTTTGGTTGTTGGTGCCAGATGGCCTGGTATGAGTCTTTCAGAAATGACTGATCTGCAAGGATTTTCCTGCACAACCATCTCCAGGGTTATGGAGAATGAGTGGGAAAAAGAGAAAACATCCAGTGAGCAGCGGCTCTCTGGGCAAAAACTCCTTGTTGATGGCTGAAGGGTGGAGAAGGACTAAGGCAGATCTGAAGGCAAATGGGGGACCAACCTGGTTCTATCAAGGTGTACCTAATAAAGTGGCCAATGAGTGAACTTGGCCTCATGATACCCAGGAACTTTGGTGGTAAGAATGGAAATAGATGGTGGATGGATAGTACAAGTGCTAGTTTCAGTATAACTTTCTGTTCCTTATGTATCATCTATTTATTATATTGTTACTTTTTATGTCACCACTACTTTCACTATTTTTTATTACAGTGGAGTTGACCAGCTTTCTTTTCACTGCAGGTTATTTGCTTATGACAAAATCTTTGAGTCCTTGTATCCTTGAGCGGGGTGTGGGAGGTCCGCAAGCAATATTAATTCTGCTATGTTGTCCTGTAAAATGGTGGAAATTAAGCTTTCAAAATAGCAGTATCTGAGAAACACAGGCTACACACCGGCTGCCAGTTTTAATTATATTTTCTGTTGTGAAGTTGGCTGCATTATGTGCTTGAATTCAAAATATTTTATTATTTTTTTAGCTTGTATCCTGGTGGAACTCGACCGAATTATCATTAACTTGTAAAAATATTGTAAATATTGTATTATGGTTACCTCCATTAATAATGAATACTTCCTCTTGCAGGCATTAATATGCTGGTGAAGTCCAAACCATTCCAGTACACCATGTGTAAGTGCTTTGTTTGTTTAGATGTGGGCATGGACCTTCAGTCCTCTAAGAGCCAGCTCCTTGCTTCTCCCTGCTCTGAGCTTAGCCAGCATACTCACTGAGCTGGAATAAGGCCAGGAAGGTTATCGGCCAAGCCGGAGATCCAAGAATTTCTCCCGTGTAGTGAGCTGGTACTTTCGTTGGGGTTGGTGTGAAGGAACACCTTAAACATAAATGGTTTTTATTCCTCTCCAAAGATTTTGTCGTTGCGGTGAACGGCGTGTGGATCTTGGTGGAGACGTACATATCCAACAGTAAGCCCTCCTCTGGTACCGTGTGGTATCTCTGCCTCTGTGTCTTTGCTCTGTGTCCCTTCTTATACGTGACTGGCTTCCTTTGCTCTGTAGGTGTGTTCACCCTATCCCAGAAGGTGCCTTGGAGCTACATAGTCTTCCTTACCAGTAAGTCAGAAGACTCTTTCAAAGGCGTCCTCTTCCAATGACATAACATATTATGCGAGCATAATGCACGAGTTTTAGTTGATGTAGTACTGTCACCAGTCAATGATTTTATTGCACTAATGCTGTCATGCATGGGAAGATCTAAGGCTTGTGCGCCCCCTGATTTTTCTTTAAGGAAGCATTCACTCTCTTTTTTTTTTTTTTTTTTTTTATGGCCTTTACATTGCAGTCAGTGTCAATGAGAACAACTGACATTCTGTTTTGCATTTGCCATGGATGGTTCCAGGGTTGGTCAGCAGAGGGCATCACCTTATCATACTCCATACACAGCCTTAATGTACGTTATGTCCGTTTTGTGCAGTTTATGGAGTGGAAATGTTGCTGAAAATCACAGGCCTGGGTCCCATGGAGTATTTCAGCTCAGGCTGGCATCTGTGAGTACCTCTGTTATTTTAGGTGTTCAGGAGACAGGGGAAATGCCCCCGTATAGCCATCAGGACTATAGGAGTGCGGTGCGTCTCTGCTTCTCTCCCCGCAGGTTTGATTTCTCAGTCACCCTCTTCGCTTTCCTGGGCCTCATGGCTTTGGCCTTCGACATGGAGCCCTTCTACTTCATCGTGGTGCTACGACCGCTACAGCTGCTGCGGTGGGTGAAAGTGAGAGACGCCGGCACCAACACCCTAGTTTAACTGGCTTTCTGCACTGCGTGGAGGGGTGACTAGTGAATGGAGTCATCCATGGATGCCCGGCACTGATTGGTTCTTATTAGTTAAAACCGGGCTGTCATAGGCTGGTCTTAGTAATCCCACCCGGAGCTGCTGTCAAAGCTTGGTACTCTCCCATGGTTAGATACTGTAGATTTGAGCTGCAAAGACCATTTTCAGGTGCTTGACTAAAATGTTTATTTTTTCACAGGTTGTTCAAGATCAAGCAGCGGTACCGTAATGTGCTGGACACCATGTTCGAGCTCTTCCCCAGGATGGCCAGGTAGCCCTGGCCCCCCCCCCCCCCCCTGATCATCAACCATCCCTTAATGGTGCACTGCAGCTGTTTCCGCCTTTGGTATCAGTGTCCTCATGTCAGTAAGAGTCTCTCTAGTGTTCAGTGTTTTAAGCTTTTGAGTAGCATTTGTTGCTACTGTACAAGATTCTCATTTGTGTTACAACTCCTCCCCCCCCCCCCCTCCCCAGCTTAGGACTGACTCTCATCATCTTCTACTACTCCTTTGCCATCGTCGGGATGGAGTTCTTCGCCGACGTGGTGTACCCCAACTGCTGCAAGTATGCTGCTGTGCAAGTTCCTTGCGAGGAACCTCATGACTCTTAGTCAAACCTGTAGGAGGCTAAATGCTTCTTCTTCCATCTGTTTTGTTCGTATCGCCAAAACCTTGTCAGAGGAAACAACAGTGAGTTTCACAAAGTAGGGAAACATTGACTTTCCACAGGAGTTTGTTGCATGTCTCTTGTGAATTTTCCATCAGTTTATTGTGTCGGTTGCTGATTTTGGGTTTGTGACGTGTGACTCATGACATGTGACTCGGGTTTGTGACATGACACCCAGCACCAGCACAGTGGCCAACTCCTATAAGAAGATCAACATCACTGTGGGCAACAACACGGTTCTGGATGAGGGCTACTACTATCTCAACAACTTCAACAACATCCTCAGCAGCTTTGGTAAACCTTCAAAGACACACATGTCCTGCTCAGGCATCCACACAAAACATAAAGCTGATATTTTGGGGGCCGTGCAAGCACATGGAGAGTCAAAGTGGCTGACAGTTTGTTCCACTGAAAGGTCACCCATGGAAACTAGTTCTACACTGTGCTTGATGTTTTACTTTGAAACAAATGCAAAATTACTAACAGCATTCTACTACTGTAAATCAGCCCTTGAAATTTTTAATGGCTTTCTTTTCAGTAACATTGTTTGAGCTGACTGTGGTCAACAACTGGTATATTACAATGGTAAGTGAAAGAAACTCAATCTTATAAAGATATGCTCACCTTCTGGCGATTTGAATAGATCTGCTAGTTTGTGATAAATATGTGGTGATGTATGTATAAATTCTAGCACGGTATTTACATGACTTGTAATCAGTGGGGTTCTGTAATTGATCCATTGCGGATGGTGCTGCGATAATGCCCCCCCCCCTTCCTGTTAGGAAGGAGTGACCTCACAGACCAGCCACTGGAGTCGCCTTTATTTCATGACCTTTTACATCGTCACCATGGTGAGGCGCTTATACCTTGTACCACCAGTTTGTACAGCTGGCTGCCGGCTGTTTTACTTTTTGGTGGCTAGCTTCTATGCGGTTCAGTTAATACAAGGTATTCCTAAGTGTTTTTCCCCTTTTAATCAGCATCTTATTCTCTCATTGACATAGGGGTTAGCGAACAGCTGGCAGTATTTTTACCAGCGATTTCAGCTCATGCATGACTGACTTTTTTTTGGGTCAAAATGAAATTTTAAATGTAAGACCTAAAGGACATTCTGCAGTGCTCTCCAACAATCTCACTTATTATGTATTCCATAATGAAAATGCATCATATTCCAGACAGGAAAAAATGTTGTGTTTTTTTTTTTACTTGAATGATTTTGTTGTCCTCAGATTACCTGTAAGTACGAGTTTGCCAGGCATGTCACCTTATATGTCCTCCAGGTTGTCATGACGATCATCGTGGCTTTTATCCTGGACGCCTTCGTCTTCAGAATGAACTACAGCCGCAAGAACCGTGACCTCATTGGAGACCCTGAAGGTTGGACACGCTGGAGGCGGGCCGGGGCTCCGTCCACACGACGTTAGCCTCATATCGAGCCCTCCTCACCCGGTTTCCTGTCTTTGTGTAGATGAGAACGGCATTGTGCTAGAAGCTGAAGTGTCACGTGAGGAGGTTCTCCTCACGCTGGAATTGTACAAGCAGATCTGCCCTGGAGGCTCCAACCTCCGCTCCCTGCAGGAGGTGCTGCAGTGCATGGAGCGTGGCGGGGTGCGTAACGGTCCTCAGGGTGGCTTGCAAGTGCAACTGCTCTGACCTCGGCTTTCTAACGTTAACCAGTAGCTATATCAAAGTGACCTTTGGAGTTACATAGCTTTGAAAAACAATTAATCCTGGTTCTGCTGGCAGAAGGCTGTGCTGCACACATGATGCTTCCAAGCTCAGTTTCTAAGACGGTAGTACGCAGGAACAAGGTCAAGCAGTAGACACTGTCAATGACCAAAAACCAGCCAGGTAGAGGGCAGAAGCAACTTCCTAATGGCAGAAATGACCATTAACTTAATCGGTAGTGCCTCATAAATCAAATGATGACCTCAAGTGACCTTCAAAAAGAATGATAAACATTAAGTGGTGTGAAATGCACTGCTAGGACAGTTCGTATCAGGCTCCTAGAAGCAGGACTGGGGTTCCATTAAGCAAGGAAGAAGCCCTTCATCAATGAGAAGCAGGGAAGAGTCAGGCTGGAGTTTGCAAAACAATGTATATATTACACAGGCATATACCCATAAACCGTGAAAAGAGTGAAACTGAGAATTTTGCTGCAGTCACTTAATTTTTTCCGGAGTTGTGTGTCTCGTCTGATAATTTGAGGGGTTTTGAGTGGTTCTCTCTGCTCTCGCAGCACTCCTCGCTGGTGTTTCTGGGCCGGAGGTCCCGCACCAAGAGCGACCTGAGCATGAAGATGTATGCGGAGGAGATCCAGGTGAGATGCTTGCTTAGGGTGGGGCTGGGAGTGTAACATGTTAGCAGGGCCATCACAGAAGCCGTCACTAGCTCCACCTCTGAATGTGAGGCTGATAAAGTATTTATCATTTTAATATCTTTATTATTTATTAGGGATGTCCCGATACAACGTTTTAACTTCCGATACGATACCGATATTGCAGCCTTCAGTACTAACCGA
>JABFEA020000119.1:4143300-4186708 GCA_019775915.2 Cyphomyrus plagiostoma | reverse complement strand
CCAGGCGGAGACCAGAACCCGGGTCCCAGAGGTGTGAGGCAACAGTGCTAACCACTGCACCACCATGCCGCCCCACAGTTAATGAGTCCAAGCACTAAAAAAATCTTTGGTTTAAACCATTTTAATTCATGAAAATGTTGCATCTCTAAAATTCAATTACAGCATACGGGAACATTTTGGGGCAGCACGGTGGTGCAGTGGTTAGCACTGTTGCCTCACACCTCTGCGTTCAAGTCTGCCAAGGTTCCATGTATGGAGTTTGCATGTCTTCTCCGTGTGGTCTTGGGATTTCCTCTGGGTACTCTGGTCCTTCCCCCCAGTTCAAAAATTGAAATTACCAAATTCTCCATAGGTGTGTGTGTGTGAATAACTGGAGTGTGAGTGTACCCTGCCATAGGTTTGCTCCCCATCCTGGGTTGTTTCCTATCCTTTCCTGTTGCCTCTGGGACCACCCCCAAGTGAGCCAACACGTTAAACTTGGCAAAACATCTAGCCAACAGACATCCCAACTTATAAGAATTTAAAGAGGGTCAGGTTACTGAATGTGGTGCATAATTATCAGGCCTGTCCTTCAAATATGTCAAACAAATGTGATTTATTTTAACAAGTGAACTTTTTACCATTCATTATGAGAAACATAGGGCAATGATAGCCTAACAGTTTAATCTGACTCTTTAGGTAATCTTTTTATCTAAGATAATCATGATATGCAGTACATATCTGTAAATATTCTCTATTATTAGAAAATTCTCAATTCCATGCCGACCTCTGCCAAGGCGGTGTATTGCTGGTTATTAAGTGATATCTTGCAAATAAAAAACTGTAAAAGAAATTATGTAAACTCAAGTTACTGGGCAAAGTAAAGTATTTAAGAGCAACTGAACAGAAAGTAGGGGAAATAATCCACTTAAAAAAATAACTTTTTAAATATGTAATTCATTTTCCCATAAAGAAGACAAGTCCCACATATGAAATCTCTTGATATGCATACAGTTTATCATGTACGTGAGTGTTTTTCCCTGTCTAGATGTGTAGCCTCACAGTGCAAATGGGTATCAAGAGGTGTGGCATCTTAGCGGGATGTGTTTTGGAAATGCTTGCAGGGGAGGGGTGTGGTGCTTCTTCATTTCAATAAATGAGGTGTGTGATGTCCCACCCTAGTGATGTCCCTTGAGTCAGATAATATTAAGCATCACTTGTATATACTTTGAGCAGGAGGCAGAAATCCATCTTCGTACATGAGAGATGTGTATTTTACAGAGAACAGATGTTTTCACTAATAGTTGGGGGGGGGGGGGGCAGCCATCATTTCTGTTTGGCCAGCCAGCATGAGCAGATGCTGACTCATGCACAGATGGGTTGAAGCATAGTGAGTTTCAGTCAACTATGAAATGATGGTCCTCTGTTTACCTGCCCAAATTGCTGAAAAGTTTGTTGTATTCTACTGATCTGCTCCTTAAATTAAGTTCTTTTTGCAGCCACGACATATTTTTTGTGGTTTGTTACTGAAAACTGCAGGAATATAATTATGGAACCTTTTCATTCTCAGCCCCAACTTCAGTATCTTTTCTCTTCTGAGGGGGGGAAAGTATTTATTTAATGTCATATAAGATAAACAGTTTACATATAGGGAGCAAATTAAAGCCAAACGTTACTCAGAATATCCAGCAATGAACCTATAATAAATGTGGGTTATATATACTTTACTTTTTAAATGTACATTATTTGAATAAAGGCTATTTAATTCAGCTCCAAAGATAACAGCCTTCTGCTATCATTCCCAGCATGCACTGAGCCTACCAGACAATAAAATGTTTTCAATTTTTAAAAAGTCAAAATGACGGACTTGGACAAATACAAAACGTCTTTGAAAAATTATTCAGTCTTGAAGTTGTACCACAACACACTAATGTTAAGTGCTTTGGAGCAACTGTTGTGAAAGGCGCTATTTAAAAATAAACTGAACTGAAAATCTGGATGTATCTGAAATTACATATTTGCATTGTTGGGTTAGTTAGGAAAAGGGAGTTAAGAACAAAATGGCGCTTTCTGTGTTTTAAACACAACTCCTTAGTTTGTCTGTACATGATTAGAACTGTGCCCCTGTCAAGTCTAATATTGAGAGCATATGCAGTATATGAGATGTCACTGAGAATGGTGATTCCTCTGGAACAAAGTTGACCGAGACCCTGCTCACTGACTCTGCACTTGAACTTCCTCAAAAGAAGAAAAAAAAATCAGTGTAGAGGCTTACAGGAAACTTGGGTGATGTGCTCACAGATCACATATGAATTTCATTTTAGTGTGGGGACATGTGTACCCGTTTCATTATGTAGTACATTTAAAAATATAGTTAGAAAATGGAGGGGTCCAGTCAGTAAGCAGGACCAAAATGTTAATTCGCAGGATAACTTTTAATAAATATTCTTCAGATCTGACAACCAATTATCAGTTTGGTGTGTTTAGCATGGCATAGATTTAGCACAGAGCCAATGTTTTTTTCTCAGCATTGAGTTTGGGGTTTGATGGAACTTGAGACCACCAACATGTATCCAACCCATGTCTCTCTCCCCCATCCTCAATCCAGAGGTCGGCTCTAAAGGTAAAAACTCTTCCCGACACATGAGAGGACAAAGCTGTTACCAAAGGCAAACAACCTGTCACAGATAAGATAACAGCTTCAAGCTTGGTGCGAAGACCTGTAGGCCCTAACCCTGATTATGATGTTTGGTCCTCGTTTAAGGTTCTGTCAGACATGTCCCTTAAACTTTCACACAGTGATTTTTTTCTCCTTTCTTCATAGCGTTCTAGGGGGTATGGGTGTGCCTTGATTCATTTGATCTTAGTAGTTAATTATGGAAGTAACTTAGGCCTCCTTATGCCAAACTGCTGTTATTATTAGCCCATAGGTCTGCAATGCTTTGTCTCATAAAGTCAGTTGGAGATTTGTGATTGATGTATAACACAAATGTCTCAGTAATACTGTGCTGTTTTTAGGGGCATGCTGCATAACATGTCAATTAATTGATAGAATAATTCATTCATTAGGTAAGTTGTTGATTGAGTTCTAGTTTATCTTCTTATATTGGAATAGGAGTCATAAGATACAGGTGACTGTATCTTGCATTTGAGAGAGATCAGATTTTGACCTGAGGGTCAGTGTATGCAACTAGGATCAGCAGGAGGAGTTTCCACTGGGGAGTCCTCTCACCATGATTAGGCCTCAGGTCACTGTTTTATTGATAGCTAATCACACATTGGACTGATAGGTATGAAATAAGATAACCGTCCCCAGTGAAGTGCTTGGAGCATTCTCTTCAAATGCACAGATACGGTCAGGAAACGGTGAAACATATGTATGCAGATACTGTACATTAAATATTATTTTTTACTTTTAAAGTACTTCTGTGTTTCCTGTGGATGAAGAGGTTTGGCATAGGGTTGTGTGTGTGTGTGTGTGTGTGTGTGTGTGTGTGGGGGGGGGGCGGGGGGTACTACAGAAAAAATGCAGACATCACATTGTACATATGTTTTTTTTTTTCCTTATTGTTATTTATTGATAGCATGTTCCCTCTCTGTCTATGGAAGTAAAAATTATACATTATATTATTATTATATAATTATATATTATATAGGCTAGTTGTTTTTCAGTGACAGTTATAACTATGTTTAGTGGTTGCTAAATTAAGTCCTTATCTTTTTGCATGTCTCCAGTGCTTCACTGAACAATGTAACAAGAGCCTAATTGCACTACATACAGCCTAATTGCATGAGTCAAACTTAGTTACGATAATCCTGTTACGATTTTGCATGGACACTGGAAAGTTACCACTAATGTTACTATGTTGCTGTTGATAAATAAGTGTGCGTGTGTGTGTGTGTGTGTGTGTGCGTGTGTGTGATAAAATATCCCACATTGTGATAAAAGCCTGTTATTTTTACATTGTGGGAACCATTATTGAGGTCCCCACAAAGATCGGCAATGCAATCAAAAACCAAAAGTCTTGGTTGTTTATGGTTAAGGTTAGGGCTGGGTAGGGGCTAAGGTTGTCATGTTGGGATAATGGTTTTCCCCCATAGAAATGAATGTAGAGTCCCCACAAAGATATAATTACAAATGTGTCTGTGTCTGAATGGGGTATTAGAGAGTGAGGTGAGTGATGCGCCGTTTCCCCCCAACCTAACAAAATGCCTGCTCTATTTACCTACACCATCTGTTTTTTTTTCTTTTCATTGGAAAATGACTAAGCTCATTTCATTAGAACATTATAAGACTGTCTGCTAAATGTATTGTACTCTTTAAAATCAGCGATTTTTCATTTAAAAATTGTTTCTCTTTTATCCCCCCACCCCCACATGCAATGTCCTCCATATGGTACAACATGCAGGTGGATGTGACCACTCTCTGGTGAAAAGTCTGAGGTTTCTATTCCCATGGTTTTTTTTCTTTTTTGGAGAGGGTGTCCTTATCAGCTGTAGTGATGAGACAGCTGGAAGCTATTTATGGTACATTGTGTCCCACTTTCAGTCTGAAGGCTCATTCAGCTTCTGCGTATCAACTGTGGATGGAACCTCTGTGACACAAATGCCTTATTTTAAACCAATGTCTCTTCCCCGAGATTATACGTCTATCACACTATCTTTTTTTTCTGAGGTAAATTAAAACAGACTGACACTACTTATCTGGGAAATAGTACATAGTTATCAAATAACAGATATTAACCTGTAGAAGTACTGATCACAAAATTTAGGCAAATTTATTCCTTTCACCCTTACGCCTAGCTAACTGCTTATCCTGTTGAGAACTACAAGTCAAATTAATTAGCATGTTCATTACATTGCTGTTGAATACTTTGTACAGCTTTTTCATAATTAGCGTTGTTTGTGATCTTTGTTACCTAATCCAACAGCATTACCCATAGTAATTTATACATAGATTAAACAAGCAAATTTCTTTTAACTGTTTCTCATCACAGTTTGGTGCCCAATAGTGTATTGCTCTATTCTGTTGTCATACCAAAATAATGGCTTCTAATATTGAATAGCATGTTTTGTGGTTAAAGTAGAGAGTAACGGTCTGAATAATGTACAGCCATATTATCACTTTGCAGACAATATATTGTCCTTCGGGATTTATTTATTTTCTTTGGGATGAAAAAAGTATTTGTCTGTCTGTCTGTCTGTCTATCTAGCAATCATTTGTTACAGCTTTGGCTCAAAGACCATCTATTTATCGAGCAATTCAAACACAGTCTGTAATTCATAAAACCTTTCCAGCTTTACCGTTTTATGACAGAGCAGCCACTCTGTTAGGAACATTGAACCTTTTCTGGTTTAGGGTGCTAGATTTGCTGCCGTTCTTAACACTATTAGCACATTAGCAAAGACGTAGGGGCTGCATACACTGTTTTACTTATTGCTTGGTGGCTAAAGGAGGCTGACATAGTTTATTTTTTATTTTTATTTAACAATTGAAAAGAGTCTATAATAATGGCTTGCGGTGTTCAGAGGAAAAGTAAAACCCACTTCTCTACATTTTGCTGCATTAATAATTTCTTTTAATGGATAAGCTCAAAAGCAAAATTAATGAAATACATTAATTTGAACAAATTGGAACATAAATGATCAAGTAAATACCCAAAGTTTATTTCTGTTTTAGTATTTGGTTTAAAAAAATAAATTTTGGTTTCAGTAAAAAATTCATTTCGGTGCAGTACTAGTTTTTACCATCTTTTTAAAAGGGTCTCAGGATTCCTTAGGTTACAGATTAGTTTTAAAGTTACTTTTGGAGAAGGGGTATGTTTATGTCAAACAAGTGGGGGATTTTTGGCACAAGGAAATAGACAGTCACGGGCCAAGAGATGGCTGGAAAAGGACAACCTTGTGTTTTCTGTCACATGTTTGGTTTAATAAACATGTTTAAGCAGCTGACAAGTTAAGGTCAGGGAGATGTATTATTATTTTGTCAAGCCTGCTTCGGCATATGAAAGCTTGAAGACCACATGGCCTCATCAATCCTGGTTCATACACTGTGTTCTTGTGTGAGTGGTGGGTAAAGGGCTCCCCCCACCTTGTCTCTTGAACAGCAGAACTGATCCCCTGGGGGTCTGGGGTTAATGACTTTCTCTTTCTGTTGGATGCTGGAGGGGGTAGGAATCTCTAAAGCGGTCAGATAAGATGGGCTGGGTAGCTTGGATCAAAGGTTCTCTGAGGACCAGGTCGCCATGTCTGAGCACAGAAATCCCCCAAAGAGACAGAGTGGTAGTTTTTCTAAGGGTTCAAACTGCTTTTTTCAGTCATTTTAAAAACCCTTTGAACCACCTTCCAGAAGCAATATACTATGCAGACTGAACATACTTAGAATATTAGGAGGTTGTTTTATTCCAGGGGATTTTGGCTGGGAGCAAATATCTGGATAGCCGTCCTGGGCTGTTAGGTCTTTAAAAATGATGATAAAATACTTTGTTACAGAGAGCTAACTACATACGTAAAACTAAACTACTAAACTAAATAGAGGTTAGCTGGAATTTTGATTAGCCACAAATGCTCTTTCATTTGCTTATGGCTTTAGTTAGACACATTGTAACGTTAGTATTTTGACTAGGCCAAATACGTGGATACAACAACTCCTCTACATTCTGAAGTTTTGTTTGAATGATACCCCCCCCCCTTCTCCATCACAGTGTGTGCTGTATCATGCACAGCAGGAAGATGTGTTGGGTCTCATATCCCGGGGCAGAATGATTAGCAGGGCCACTTTATCTACATTGTTAATCAATTGTATCTTCCTGTAAGTTCCCAAGTTCCTCGGTAGGAGGGACTTTTTTAAGTTTGTATCCCTGCAACAACAAGTGTTTATATAGGATCACAAAGTATATTTCTGAATTGATTATTGGTTGAAAATTCTTTAATTTCTACTAATGATGAAAAACAGAATCAGAGAAATAAAGCCAAAATATTCCTTAAAATGTACTTGTGTTCTCGCTGCATATAGTGTTTATTTACATACATTACAATGCCATTTTTAATAGCCTTTTTCTAATCAAAAAATTTCATTATGTTAAAAGGGTAAATAGGTGGGAACGGCAACTACCAAAACATTCATATCAACTACGATTTCCTAGTGTTTAGGTACAATAAATACTATAAACATTAAAAACTGGTATTTACAAATTGTTGGCATTCTGTGAACTATACTGCTTTATACTTTACATTTTATATTGGGGAATAAGAACATTAAAAATGACTAGGGCTTGATACTGGAATACTTGTTACTTGATACTGGATGCTTGATATTGGAAAATTTCAGACCCGGCTGTGAGTGATTTAGGCAGGAGGGATGAAAATGATTGGCTTGTAGACAGCATGCAGAATTCATGCAAAAGCAATGTAGGTAAACTTAAATTGATTTATTTTCTTAACCTGTGTGTAGGGTTTACAGTGTGTACAATACTATAGATTGTTGCGACAGTGTGTTTATATCAGTGATGCATACTGCAGCTGTTTGGCGGTGATGGGGTTGGATAAAGTTTTATCAAAATTTGATAAAAGTGTTATCAAATTATCATATGTAAAAGTCATTTTTACATTTGTAATTAAATATTATATATAGTAATTATAATGATGATTTATTTGTTATCACTGCTATACTTTTAGCATAGACGTTTTCCCGCATGCATCGTCTTATATTGGGGGCTGTGGTAAATTGGACTTCCAGTACAAATGGGGCATCAACAAGCATGCGCACATGTAAAGTAGATGAACAGGATGGGGAACGAAGAGATTGGGTAGACTGTATGGATCAGGTAGTGGCACTGGGAACACTGACGCAGGGGAGCTTGCCAAGTGGTGGACAGCTATATACATGTCATTGACCAGAGTACCTCTAGTAAGCATAACTGTTGGTTGAACAGAAGTTGTCCGCATGTTCAAGTGGTATACGAAAACATCACATTATAGTAGATAATACTGAAAAGGAATAATCATTAAAATTGAAAAGCTTATTAAATTTGACAATCCTATGACAGAAGAAAAATGTTTAGCGTCACTAACACGTCATGCTAGTATTAATATTGCGCATCGCCCTGCCCTAGTTGTGACTGATGGTTTGCTGTGCATGCAGAGCCTGCATCTAACTCACTAGCTACAAACTCTGTGTATTCAAAAACTCTTAAATCAGAGTAAATTGTTATAGCAGACAGACTACTGTTGTAAATTAATCATGAAAAAGAAAAGCATGTGAATTTTCTTTTTGTATGAAGCAGCAAAGAAGTTGTAGCATGACGTGTTCGTGTTTCATTTGCCTTACTTGACGTTGCACATCCTGTGATGTGATTATTGCACATGTGTACATGATGCGGAAACAAAATATTGTATGGCACTATAAACCTTGAAATGAGCCACCTTGAATCATCAGGCATGCCTTTGACCCCATTAATAACTCTTTTTTTCCCCTTTACTAGCAGTGCTCTTGACAGCCTACCTCAGGATATTTTGATTTGTAGGCATAACAGCTTTTGTATGTAGCAGCTCATAAGATAATGAAAGGCAGCATGGATTTCTTATATGGTTCTGTTTCTTGTATTTGTATTTGTTTGGCATAGTGGCTCAGTGGGTTGCACTGTTGCTTTATATGTCGAGGATTAGGAGTTTCACTCCTACTTCAAATCTGTGTGGTGTTTGCATGTTCTCTTTGTGTCATGGCAGTTTCTTTATACAGGCCAAAAAAAAATGCACTATGTAGCTTGGGTTAGACTCCAGGCCCCAGTGTGACCCTGACTATTATAAGGAGTTAGGAGGATATAGGTATGGATTTTATCAGTCAGTAAACACGATCTCTTATAGATGGATAGAGGGCTGTGACCAAAAAACTGAAGTTTATCTCATGTCACTGAGACCTGTTACATACCCATGTATGCTTTAGAAGTTTTAAAAATAAGAAACATGTTAATTAAAGGGGACATGCAACATAGGAGGGTCATGAACCAAACAGCCGAACTGTAAGTCAGAAAGAATGAGGGCTGTATGATTACAAGGAAAGCATGAGCTTCTTGTACTTGCGCACTATAGTTTTAGGGAAGAGGTCATTTCAGGCTGGTCTTAATCAAGCAAGGATAACATGAAAGGAATTTTAAATATTCATACAAACTTAAAAGTTCAATGTGTCAATAATGTTTTTCCAATGACAACCTTATTACTATTTTTTAAATTGTAGAAAGAGGAGTAAACATGAATTTTTTAGAGCTGATGAAAACTGTACTGGTTTAATTTTAGACTTTGAAAGTACTTTGTTTTATATAGTAATTATTTAAAACTAACTGCATACATGCAACACCTAAAAACAATTCATAAAAATGTGCAAAAACAAACTGCTTGAAAAAATATTTATCAGTCTGGGGAGATTCCATCCTCCATTGACCTTAGTGTCTTGATCTGTCGCATGCATGTCTATCTGCACTCCCGTTGTCATTGCTGAAGTTCACGTCAAGCATGCAAAAGCCATCCTGTAGCTAGCTGCCCTCACTCCACTCAGGCATGATGCCCACAGTGGGAACTGCGTGGTAATGGTGTGGGGACAGGGCACGGGGCATGGCATGAGCATACAAATACTCAGGGCTGCTGGTAGACACGTTTGGGCCACATTGACGGGGTGGAGGCTGATGAGCCGCTGGGTTAGGGTACACAGTGTGGGTGTCCCTGTGAAGTTGAGGTGAGGTATGGCCTGATGTCCCGCTTAATCTGGGCACTAGGGACCCCGAAGTGAAGTGGGCAGAGAAGTGCTGGTAGGGTCGTCGCTCCACGGAGGGCACGGCAGCCACCGTGCAGCTGCCATAAGGTGACATGCTGGTCCAGGTGCTACAGCTCATGTCCTCCAGGTTGGTCAAGGGCTCCATTGCCTGGGATGTGCTGGCATACATGCAGGCCTGCCGTTGGGTGGACTCTGCCCTGTAGGGACTGCTGGCCAAGGCCAGGGACTGAGAATAGCTGGCTGGTCGATAGTAATGCTCATCCTCACTGGCGATGCTCTCAATATATGACTTCTTATACAGGTGATCTCCTGTATGACATTCCCCGTCCACTGTGGACACAGTTGACACATTTTGTCTGTTAAAGGCTGCAAAAAAACACTCTGAAGAATACATGTGAGGTGGTCAGACTTCACCTTATTTAAATATGGTTGACCATCTGTTCATGGGCTATATTCAGAGGGTTACTGACATATCAATAAAGAAATGTATTTATTTACACAAGGCCTTGGAAGGATTCTTTCTGATGATGGGTTGTAGTTTTTCCATCAATTTTTATTCAAAACTGTAGGATTGCTGGAAGAAGGCCTACCTTTCCTTCTTGCGCAGTGGTAGTCTTGGTAGTGATTGTGAGGTACAGCGTAGGAGGGGGGTAGGAGGTCTGGTGGGCCATTTTTAATCTTTTCACATGGATATTGGGATACACTCAGTCCACCTGCTGAAGATGGACCCCGTGCTTCAATGTTGAAGGCGGTTGTACTGGGTGCCAGCCTCTGGTGTATTGTAGTTTGTGGAACCCTTGGATACTCCTTATTGCTGCAAGAAATATACATGCATAATTGACATTTTGAATTTCAATAAAATAGGGCTGGTCAATAAAATCTAAATTGTCTCAGCATAGTTTTCCTCTATCAATATAATTGACTGAAAATTCAGTGTTTAACACCCAATATTTCACTGCCAACACATTTTACATCAAATGAAATAGGCCTGGGAGATAAAACTATCATGATGCATATCACTATTGTTTGATAGAATGTTCAATTTTTTCACTTAAATGCATCAAATATAAACTGCCTGGAAAGCACATGACAAATATGCAGGTTTCTGTTGCATGAAAACACCCCAAGTGTGGTCCCTCTCTGGCTCATAAACACCCTATCATATATCTTCATAATGGAGTGTGATATGGCTCATAAATAGACAATTATGTAACAAGTGTATGTTTGCTTGGGTCACTGACATGATGCCTAGATCCTCAAGCAGTTAACTCTACATTTTTGTATGAAAATGGATAAATATTATTTAAAGGCTTTAATATCACAATACTTTCTTGACCTCTAGTTATAACTGTGTGAATACTAAACTGAGTGATTTTTTTATAGCAATAAAATAGTAAAACTTCATTTGGTAAAATTGCCCTCACTTAGTCATTGAAGAAAATAGCTTCTAAAAAGATCATTTAAAAGTCATGAACTATTCTCTCTGGCATATTTTTTCTAGCATCTTGGGAAGTATTTTAAAGTATTCACAATATATACCTTAAAAACATAACTAAATATCTAAAACACTTTGCTCCGCAAAGATAAATTTTCCTGAATGTCATTCAGTAAAACAAACAATAGAGACAATTTTGAACTAGAGTGATGTGACTTTAATCAGGTGACATGTGATAGCATGACTCAGAAGACCCCTGAAGAGCACCCAAATGGAGGTACATTTAGAAGCAAAATTTAAGAAACTTAAGATGATTTCACTATATGTGGGGTCATGTGTTACGTTAGAAGTGAAATTTGAAGTTTATGAATCAAGATCAAGGTCATTGTTTGTAACAAGTGGTCAAGCAATTTCCTTTTAGAAATGAATGCTTGTGAAATTTGTCATTCAGTGAAAATATTTGTCTGACTGTCATCCGAAAAGATCGATTTATTTCTTGAATGTTTTAATTGTTTAACTATAGATGATAAACTGAATTGATTTTTATCGTTATTAATTTTTAATATTTTAACAGATACCTTTTTTCAACAAGGGATGCATGCTTTTATTCAAAGATAAGGGCAGGTACCACTGCTAAGGAAGGACTCAAAGGAGAGAATAGCAAAGAGATGGGACAGCTGTAATTGTGAAGGTATAAGAGCAGTAATGCCAGTAATCAGTAAAGGCTACATTGTCTATAAACCTGAACTGTATTTCATATTACAAAGTGTATTTGACAGTTGTTTTGGTTTATATCTTCATTAAAAAGAATGAATGAATGAATGAATGAAAATAACTAATAATAAATGTATAAATAAATAGATAAATTTTGGTTTAAATGGATAAACAGACAAATAAGTACTTTGTCAATATCAACAGATGACTTGCATCATATGCACTAAAAAATAAATTTATCACTATCGTTCAGTGTAGTGATGAAATTGAAGCTTCAGAGAATTTTGTAACTAAAAGGCACAAAATGTAGTAAATTTGGCACTGTGAATAATACCTGTTAATTTATCCATTCGTTTTTAATTTGTTATAGTTCTGTAACTAATGGTAGTGATGAAAATTAAACTCAAATCAGATTTTTATGGTTCAAATTTTACTCAAGAATACATAAGCTGATTATAGTCATTATTGTATTAAGAGAATGGAGACTGATGATATGGGACTACTGAGGGGTAGTCTGCTTTTAATGTCAATAAAATGTTTATAGTTCAATTAGGAGGTCTTTGACATCTTATTTTACTTAGAACTACATTCAGTCATTGGATTTGTGTGCAATTGCACATTGCAGTTACAGTATGTCATTCCGTAAAACAAGACATCAGTAAAAATTAATTGACTGAGTCCTCAATCGAGCTGCCTTGACCCGTTAAACCGCCCTCATACTGTTCTAGACTTTTTAAACTAGTTTTCATACTGTATTTTATACCATCACACCCTTAAACTGGTTTTTATACTGTTTTATTGTACTCTTTAAATGGGTTTATACAGTCCTATTTATCCTATTTATTCTGCTCTACACCGTATTTCATGCTGCTACTGTGTTTATACAATGTTTCAGTTTTTTATTTGCTGCTATTATTTCAAGGCCAATTATTTACCTCCTATCCGCTCATTGCACCATTTGCTGTTTGTACTTTGTTGTTATACTACAATGTTTCAGTAGTTTGTCTGATTGTCTTGTCTCAGTTTTGCATTGTCATGTCATGTCATGGCTGCACTGTATGTTTGTCCCACGTTGTTAATTGTCGTATCACTTGCTCTTAGAGAAACGCAATTTCAACCCTCTGTGTGCTTGTATATGGCTGGGCTGACAAACCTTCTAGACCTGAGAATGTTGAAACTGTCTTGCAGTTTCATTTTTTTTTCCGATTTGAAAATCTAAAATGTCACTGACCCAGTTGCACCATCGGCATATGATATAACAACTAGTGTGGAGTGAGAAAATGTTAAAAAAGAAAGCACAACTCACCAGTAAGAAAGTAACCCCCCACGCCCTGACCAGTATCAGAACACCGCTGTGCAGTAGGGTTAGGAGTAGGAGTAATTGAGGGGGGACTCAGTGTGGTGGCAATGGAACACATGCAATAGTCACATCATGAAAGGTTAAATAACTTTAAAATAATAAAGATTAATTTATTTAAAATAAGACTAATACTGTTTAGGGTGCAGTTCCACAACTAAAACTAAAAAATAACTGATGCATATGATAAATAATTTTGTCTGATATAGGACTACAATCTTCATTAAGTAAATGTTTTATCCTCATGCTCTGCAAGCGCAGCAAACTGGCTGCAGTAAAGTGCAGATTCCTGATGAAAGATAGGTAATGCGCTTTTAATTGGTCTTATCCATTATATCTGCATCATGATAGAAATGCATTACATAGCAGAAAGGAAAGGGAAGATCAAAAAGGTGGTGTAGTGGTACTTTGGCAATTTAACATAGCCTATAACACTCAACAGACTGATGCCAACTAAAATTGGAAATATTACAAATGTATTTCATTACTCAAAGCATTGCCATCCAGTAGAACATACAGAATGCAAACACTTAGACATCAGCAATTCGTATTGTAAATTTCAGTCCTGCCCCATATCAGTTCAAAAACGGGACACGTTTTATTTTTCAATACAGTGGTACCTCGGTTCTCGAACTTAATCCGTTCCGGACTTCAGATTGAATCCTAAAAAGTTTGAGTTCTGATCAAATTTTTCCCATAATAAATAATGGAAAACCAATGAATTGGTTCCCGGCCCTCCAAAATTACACCTAAATAATTATGCTTTTTTAGCATTTAAACACAAAATGAACAGGCTAAAACAAGAAGAGCATTTTTTTCATAACGGCTTCCAAAATGATAAAGATGTTATCCCAACATTACCTATGTCCTGCCCTGATCGTCCGCTCCTTTCATGTGCCACACCCCCTCGTTAACCCCATGTGATCTCCATGTGATTAGCTGTTTCTGGTTTTTGTCATTAGTCCTCTGTATGAAGTCCGCGTTTCAGTTTGTTTCCCCAGTCCGTTCATTGGGTGCGTTCGACTTGCTTGTAGCGCTGGCTTAAAGCAATACATTCTAATCCTGACGCAATGCAATACAGTTAGATACATTGAGACCTCTCACCCGGCTGCACAAACTGGAACCACCTCCGTGACGACATACCTTATTGGCAGAAGAGTTCAGTTACACGCATGACATTCGTATCCCAGGCGGTTCCAATGCGTAATCTGCTATTTCTCCCGAATATCACGTAAAGCAATGAGAACTGGTTTTTGGTTAATTTACCGGGTAAAATAAAGTTTAAATAAATTACATAAATGCTCTATTAGTACATATAAGTTATGGTTTATTTAATGTTAAATACTGTAATGTTGCGTTGCTTAATTTGGTTAATCATCCAGTCTGTGAAGAATGCTAAGAATTGCATTGTAGTATGACTCATTTCCTGGCGCGTACAATTTATATTAGGTCAGCGTTCAAGGTTCGACTTATGATATTTAGATCGAGTTTCAGGTCAAACTGGTTTGTTCGACTTTCAAGAAATTTGACTTCTAGTGAGTTAGAGAACCGAGGTACCACTGTATAAAGAGACTGGTAACTAGCAATGTAAAATCTGCCCCTGTATTGAGCAGCGAGGCAGTCACACAAAAAACGGCAATAAACTGTACTATTGGCGTATTACGGATTCATCAAAATTAGACATCAGTTTGCAGTCCATTCAATTTGTCATATTTTTCATGGTCTGTTTATGGGGAATAAAGAAATAATGATTATATCATGATGATTATCAGTACCAACCAATATAAAGAAATTTCATTGCATCAAAATTTAAACACTGCTGCTGTGCTTTGCCTCTTGAATGCGATTATTAGTTAGTGTTTAGTAAGAAGGAGCAAAGGCTACAAAATTGGCTTCACCTCTGTATCTTATTCCACAGCTTCTCATCTGATAAATTGTCCCTAAAGCTGTTAACTTCAGTATAAGGTTTTTTATGCCACACACACCAAAAATGATCAGTTCATGTAATTAAAATGAACAAACTAGTGAGTGCATCATGTAGTATCGATTTCAGTTTAAGTTTTTCATCATGTGTTGTTTGTTCTCCTTTTCAAAACATAAAGTGCTTTGTTTGGCACTGTTCTTCAGACTTAATCTTGACCAGGCCACATAAACCTACACTAGAACGGACCTGCAAGAATAATAATACTCCTGCCTCTATTTGTATTCTCTTATGCCGTTAAGGCTGAAGTACTGAAATATGCAGCTGCTGAAGCTTTTACAGCAAAACACCCAAATTGAAAAAGATGCGTTGTATAGGGGCTTTAGTAGGGCTTGGCAATTAATCGAAAAATAATCAAACCCAACATTCAGAACCTCTAATCGATATAATCTTGCCCATGTCGTTACCTTGTTTTTTTGTTTGTTTCTAATTATGTTAATACTTTTTTAAAAAATAATACTTTCCCTAGTGTGTGTTCATGTACTGTCCCCTTAAAAACAGCATGAGTCATGTGACTCCACCCTGTCCAGTCTGCGACTTAGAAGCAACATGGAGAACTCAAACACCCAGCAGCTTGTACCAAAGAAAAATGCCATGTCCGGCATTTGGACACATGTAGCTTTACTGAAGACGACATCGAACAAAAGAAGTCAAATATAAACACTGCAAAAAAACTGTTTGTTTCAGCACTAGCAATGTTTAAAATACGGTGGAAACCGCTAGTGATCACGGTTATAGTGATCAACTACTGTACTTATATGGATGAAAAAGCTTGGGACAGTATCATTCCTGTACAAATGCAGCTTAAATAATTTGCTTATAGTAATCACATTCCATAACATATGGAAAAAATTAAATTATGAATTTTTTTACTTGCCCACTTTGCCGTGTGGTAACCCCTCTGCTTCTGACTAGCTATCTGAGGCTAATTCTACGTGCACATAAAAATAAATAATTTTCTCTCGGTTCTCTCTTCAAAGTTTGATAAACCCGCGAAAAACGAGTCAACGAGATGCAGTAGCGAAACTACCATGAGCCATATTTTATGTACTGTAGCATATTGCAATTATACACAGTTCAGTCATTTAATTTGTGCAGTACTGTAATTTGAAAAGTCTAAGGTAATCTGGTAATCTCCCTGAGACATAAAGAAAATAACAAAAATACAGTTGTTGTGTGGAGTTTGGTAGAAAAAAATAGTAATAGGAAGATAAGAAAATGGTTAATTGTCTGGTTTTTCAAATGCAATATGTAACAAAAGAAACAAAAGAAAGTGACAAAGTCTGGAGGCTTAATTTATATATTTCTGGCTTGGTACAAAGAACTGCAGAGGAGAAAATATGGATTAAATATTTAGATGGATTAAGGTGATGTTCACCAACTAACAAAGATCAGTGTTCTACACGCATCCCCTACTTTACATACATTCACTTTACGTCACTTAACTTTTACAAAAGACCTACATTAGCCTGTGTATTCATTAACCAAAAGAAATCCAAAGAGGATTTTTGCTTTTACAAAAAAAGCAGAAATAGTAAAAATAGCATTTAATATTTATCAGTGAGCCTGTAATACATATAGTCATGTGCCACATAAGGACATTTCAGTCAACGACCAACAGCATATACAACAGTAGTCCCATAAGATTATAATGGAGCTGAAAAATTCCTATCACCTAGCAACATCGTAACTATCATAACATCATGCATTGTGCACCTGTTTGTAGTGATGCTGGTGAAAACAAACCTACTATGTTACTAGTCATAAGAGTATAGCACATACAATATTTGATAATGATAATAAGTCTTACTGGTTCATATTTTGAATATCTTTTTTAGTCATTTAACGATACCCTATAGCCTAGGTGTGTAGTAGGCTATTCCATCTAGGTTTGTGTAACACATCTCACAATGGTGAAATCACCTAACCATGCATTTCTCAGAATGTATCCCTGTTGTTAAGCAACACATGACTGTATTGATTCTGCTAAGCAAAAAAACACTACACACATTATTTCTAGATTTATACAGGTTGTATACTATTCTTGCTTTTACCCCATGTTAGTATTATTTTAGGTTTTGTGTGTTTGGTAGATTATCTTTTAGGGCTGGAAATTCTCAAAAACTTTCCCATATAATTTAATGGTAACTGCTTCGTCTTCTTTTTTTTTTTTACGCCATTTCGGTTTCTGAAAGGTTTCACAGAAACACTCTGGTTTTGGATAGCATGGAGAAGCTGTATACAGAACTGAACATCTAGAAGCAGAGTTTTTATAAGCATTATTCTTACCATTTATAAAGTGATCTCTGCAAACAGTGGCACTGTTGGTTCTTCTCAGTATGTTCCCGTCTTGAGATGCTTTATAACCATTCTTGGTGGTGCTCACTAGATAAAACTCCATATCTCTTCTCTAGATTTTCACACAGAACATCTGGTGATTGTTCTTTTTTTCTTTTCATTTAATAGTTTTGGGGATCCTAAACGATCCCATACCTTTGTCACAAACACTGCTGTTGCCGGCAACAACAGCATACATGACAAACACAGTAAAACACACATGGAATACATAATATGTATCACACCACACTATGTACCAATATGGTACATGACTTTGCTTGCTGTGGATGGTGCTATGTGATGTCACATGCAACCCTCCTATATCAAAAACTGAACTTAAAATATTTGACAGACTGGCTACCTGCAGGACAAGAGTGTATGCTGCAGCTGGGATGGGATGGCCAAGAAAAAAATTGCTTAAAAATTTTAAGACCAATGTTTAATATTGAAGATGGTCACTTGAGCCAGTTTAATTCAATATGGCTATTTCACTCAGGAAGAGACAGCAGTATATGCACAGCTATACTGAATATAACGAGAGCCTTTCTTCATAAAGCTTTGGATGATTACATATCTTCACAACAATATAATTTAACAGGCTCAAAAACAGAGAAGGTGTTTTGGATGTGCTTCTCTTTGTAAGGCCTGAGCACCACTCCCTTAGACCTAAACCATGGGTGGGGAATCTTATATGCAAAGGGCCGGTGTGCATGCAGGTTTTCGCTGCGACTCCCTAATTAGGTCACTAATTAGAGGACTGATTGGCTGAAGAGTCCTCGCCTGGGTTTGAACAGCTGACCTAAAGGTTACCCCAAAAATCTACGTACACACCGGCCCTTTACAGATAAGACTGCCTACCCAAATCTCTACACAGGGACTGGTAAGACTGCCCCAGTATACTACAGTATGTAGAAACTTGTGTGTGGTCACGTCACTTCAAATGGGGGTCTGTCTCTTAGAACAAGTTAAGCAAACACAAATAAGATTTCTTTTTATCGGAAGGTGCCACTGTACCAGGATGATTAAAAGGACAACTGAGTAGGGGTGGACTATGATCCAAGTACAGACAGTCCAGAGGGGGGTGTTAAGAGTGGTCAGCCAAGAAGATGACTGATTAACTAAGTAGTACTTCAAGAATACAAGACAGGCTAAATAGGGTTCCTCCTTAATCGTTTTAATAATGTTATGTACTGGACTAGATTGGTCCTGAGTGTTTTCAGTGAAGTGTTAACTGCTGTTTAGCAGTTTAAGGGTACTGCTTTGCTCGTTTATTTGAGTGTAGTTGCTTTGGAATACTCTTCCCTAGCTATGAGGACTTGTGAGAGTTTTGGGTTACAGATTTGAATGTCTCAAATCAGTACCTGGTCAAGACTTCAGCTATTTAGACTGATTTCTGGTCTATTGTTAAATCTGATATATTTGGCTATTTAGCAGCAGTTAACAGTAGGCAGCCTGCTTCTGTGGATTCTTTGGGGTATGGGATGAGGCAGAGAAAACATAGTTGTGGTAATGCTAGTCAGCTGGGGACTAGCCTAAAGAAAAACACTGACGTGGAATATGAGCAGGAGGCTCGTTCCAAGTATCTACCTTGGGATTTTGGATATCCGGTGCAGCTCCATGTCATCGCTCCCCCGGAAGCCCTTAGCGAAAGGGTTGTTTTCAATCTTGAGCTGGGTGATCTGGAAGATGATCAGCATGGCTGTGTTTAGTTGTGTGTTGTTGAACCACATTCATAGCTATACAGTAGTTAACTGACGACTTTTCGTTCCAAGTTAATGGCCTCCTAATCTTTAGAAAGTGGGGAGGCAGACATTACTGTTTTGTGAATATTGATTTTCGTTTGAAATTACTGTAAACGAATCAAATTGTTTTTCTGAAATTGTAGGTTGCTTTTCGAAATCAAATTCATCAACATCCTGTTTTCTGCTTCAATGTCAAATCTGCGCAATATCAAAGCTTACACGGTATGATCGATGTCAAGCAAGATCACGGCTGGTTAAGTGCTGAAGCAAACGGTGATGTGTCCAGTATAGCGGAAATTCTTCACCAAAAGCCAATGCTAACGTCTAGAAGTGTGCAGACCACCGATGAGCACTGGGAGCACTTTAATGTACCGGTTTACCCGGGCTGAAGCCCAAGGGACTCCGCTATAAAGCGGCGTCAATCAAAGTTTAGTGAAATTTTAGACCTAGATCGAGTTGCCACCCCTCCTGTATTTACGGGATTGTCCCTTATTGAAAAACAAAATGTCCTGTTTTGAACAAACACGCGATCTGTACCGTATTTGTGTCCTTACTGAAATACAATTTAATCCGAACCTCGCGACCCCTCTCTCCTAACAATCTTATCATTCCCCAAGGAGATGAAGCGATGACGATGGTATACAACTGTATAATAATTATTTCATCAAGTCCTTTAAATTTACCATAAGAAACTGGAGAAAGGTTATTTTATTCTTGTCTATTCTATGTGAAAATATATTAAACGTTATTGAATGAAGTAACCGCCAAGTTTATTCAAAGATGATTATTTTATTTTTGGAAGTTCATAGCTTTTTGATTGTTTTTCCCAACGTTGTCAATTTGTACATTTGTTTTAAAAGCGAAAACTATACCAGTTTAATGCTTCACATTTAATAAAGTGCTGATTTACTAATTAATAGGGAGAGCGGGGACAGTTGCTCCACTTTTTGTATTTCCTACGGTATCTCAGAGACCATTTGCAAAAGAAAAACAAATTTTTAATAAATTAAACCCACATCTGTCACCTATCAACCCATACTGCTATAACATGTGTAAATATTATAACATTAAAGTAAATAACATTTTAATGGAGAGAGAGAAACGTTGCAACCGTCCCACATAGGGTGACGTTTGCAACAGTACTGAGGGGCAGTCGCAACACTTAGTGTAATAAAAATGTAATAAAAATCATTCTTGACAAACATTATTCACTTTTTTTTTTGTTTAATTTGATCTGACAGTGTTCATTGAGTTCACTGAGTTGATAACAAAGTTGAGAAGGAAATAACTGGTATTTACCATAGGCGTACGTAACATCGCTACAAAGACACAATGATAGACTTCTATTACTTGTGATTTTAAGCAAATGATAATGGAAATCCATTTAACTTCCTAAAAATGACTTAGGTCTACACACTACACATATTGATTGACTGAGAATTAGAGTTACATTCAGTAAAACGATGTGAAAACATATTTGGTTCTTTTTATACAACCCAACTGGCATTACACTCACAACTCTTGAGTTAGTCTTGAGTTGCATTGTCTCTGCAGCTAAATTGAGAATGTGTAGAGGGACACCCCTATCTGTTTTTCTCTTCCTGTGTCATGTCATACTGAAAAAAACAGGACATATAATTTGGAAAATATTGCAGCTGAGTCTGACTTTTTCAAAGAGCAAGTTATTGATATACAAGAGGGAGCATCTGACTATTGAAACGTATTCATTATCAAGCCAATAAGACTACATTTTATATAGAATTTGAATACACCTTCTGGTGCTACTTGAACACGTCATCAGAGTTGCAATACAGTGTGGGGACGATTGCAATAAAACGTTGCAACCGACCCCACATGGCCAGCCACTTTTAAGCTGGCTATTCTAGCTTGGCACATTATCTTTGAAACATGGTAGCTAAGTCTGTTAAAAACTAAGAAACTGCAGATTCAAATGATACAACTTTACAATACTTCATGCAAACAGTTTAGACACTATGAGAAAAATTCTGATCATAAAAAATTACTTTCTTAACCTTCTTTTTGGTTCCCCCAGAAGACATGATCAAAACTGGCTGCAATCTTGCAGAAAGATGGAGGGTGCAATTGAGCATTTGCAGTGTGAATGTCATAACTCTAGCTTGTTTCTAATTGGAGAAATCTGCAGTGTTGCAACTGCCACACGTTGCAACTGTCCCCGCTCTCTCCCTATACGTTTTAGCGTTTCCGTGTAAAACTTTCTTGGATATTATTTTTGCGGTCGAGTTTAACAGGTGGACCAGTATTTTTACAGTATTCAAGATAATCCATAAATATGTCCCCTCAACAAATTTATTCACACCTATTGCTTTTGCGATGTAAACGCGCGCATGTCTGTAAATTGTTCAGTTTCATCTCAGGGAGCATAAGGAGGGGGTAAATAACTATAAATGCAGTAGTTTTTTAAAGAGCTAATGACTTGGGCTAGATTTTGTAGAAATTAAGATTTTGTATAGGCTTTCCTACACGTGTACCTATATGCTGTTGATGTAATTTAACTTGTACTCAATTTCGATGAAGCACAAGCATGAAAATGCATAGAATTTAATCTCGAGTCGCATGTAGTTTACCGGACACACCACTACAGATTTATGGTAATGAAAATATTTTACTTTTCTTAATAAGGCTCCCGTAATATCACGGTGACAAAATACGCTACTACCACTTTCTCCCTTCCGGTTTGGTAAGTTTTGAATTGTTCCTCCAATAGAATCTGCGTGAGAACAATGCTAAACAAGTTTTAATTGCACCTTTGTAATGTGAACCAATTTATACTCTTAAATAATTCATAAAACCGTATTACTACCAGCCGAGTATTACTAGGTGCACGTTACCAAAAAGCTTTTTCGTAACATAGTCAACTGTTTAACAAGTTGCGTTTTGTTTGTCATTTTAGAATGTTCGGCTGTTCCATACCGCTGTAACCCTAAATAACTCTTGGCGTTCAAAGCACAGCCATTTATAATGTAAAACACTATGTGGTTATGTTGTGCTGGTATTGATTAAATATTCACAAGAGGAATATTTTGCTTTATGCTGAAGAATCCGTCCCATTTCCCCGGTTCTGGTCGTAAAAGTTAAAGGCAATATTAATTGGCCAAACATGTTTCAAGGACCCTTCTGTTAAAGAACGGGTGTAATTAACGTTTTCAGGGATAGCAGCTATTAAAATTTCCTGCACAGGAAGAGGCAGGAAGTTCTGATTGGCTGGCAAGGCATTAATGATCTTAGCCCACCTCTTATTGCCCTTGCCCCAATTTACTTTGGTCCTTATGAAGCTATAGCAGACAAGTATCCGAGAAAAGAGGATATATGTAGCTTTTAGCAACACCCAGCTAATTTTGGCTTAAGGTATTTCAAAATCGGCCAAATTACGTATGCTTGCAAGTCAAATGAGTGTTTGTTGCTGGGCCCTCACCTGTTTGGGAAGTATCCAGTCCAATAGCATTAATAGTAACAATTTTATGTACCTTGCGTAATAAAAATATACAAATGCCATTACATGGACAAAGTATAATAATCTAAACTTTGACATGCCTTGAGAAAGCAAAATATAGGTTGGTACATGGACAAATAACACAAATGCACCATACCAGAAGTTAACCATCAAGATACGAGGCTTTACTGTTTCAAATCTGGTGAAATCAGATTCCACCACTAGGTCTCTACCAACTTCGATAAGTACAGTATTATCAGGTAAATCAATTTAGCGTGACCGCTTTAATTTTATATCATCACTGATTTTTACACAGGTTCAAAATAAAAAAAGAACCAAAGGCATGCTTTGGTTTTAAAATATAATTATGGACGAAGACCTTACAGACATTACCGGCTGTTCTTATGGGCCTTAGGTGGACCTATTCAGTACCACTACTAATGGAATTATCAGTAATTAATTATGGTTTCACAATATCTGCAGTACTTTACGAATTCCAGATTCAGTAGTTATAAATTCAAATATGTTTGAGCTTGGCCGGACGAATTAAGATATTGCTACGAATCCTCTTTTGGTGTATTCCATTTAAAGTTTATCGAAATACCAGAAAATATTTAGGCAAATGGAATCTAATTTCTTTCCTTAAGTAGCTATTAGATTTCAATAACGCACCAATCAAAAAATGAAAACTATTTGTTACATATTTTCAGACTTTTTGGGAATGCAAATTAAGGCACAGAATGCGACCCGAACGCAGTTTTGCCTAAAGTTAAACGTCGGTTTTGAAATTTACCTTTTGATCGATTTTTCATTTAAATTAACAACTGTATTAATTCAAAATACCGCAATGCTTGTAGACGTTTCTGCAACGTAGAGTTGTCTGCAGTATCGTCAAATGCGGCCACTGAAATCGGAATGATCAATAAACAATTGGTAGCATTTTGCTTTTACTTAAATAGTGTAAACGCATTTTGAATTATGAAAGATTATATATGTCATAACTAAACCATGAGAGAAAATCGCTAAATAAATTAATGAATATAATAAGGCAGTTGTATTTTTTTTTTAACTAAAGTGGAAAAGCTGCTGTTTGAAAATGGATGCTATTTAGTTGTAAGATGGTATGGCTGTATTCAATGCAACTCCACAAAAAAAAAAACATTTGAATGATATACTGTAGCATAATATATCTAAACATAGGCGAGGCTCGACTTTTCTTTCGTGCAAGGTGAGAGAAGTTAACCAGTGATTCATACAGATAAATTGGTTAGAACAAAGTACATTTATAATAAATTATTAGTACATGTTGATGCGACTAACACAAGCTATATTATTAAACACACAATGTGTTCAAATAGTAATAGAGGCGCAATTAAACCCAGTAAAATCATCTATGTGGCTAAATGTGCAATTGCGCCATTTTGGCTTTTTGGCGCCAATATGATCATTCTTTATTTTAACACATGCTCTTTCTGTTAAAAATATTAATATGTATAGACCTACTACTGTTTTAACTGGTTGTCCTTATCACTGAATAGAAATGAAACATTTACAAGTAGGGGACTATTAGTAATAAAATGTTAAATTTGGTTAAACTCTGGTTTAAATTTGTCAGTTATTTAATTTGCAGGATGTTTTACTGAACAACTGTGTACAGTTACACACAACTCTTTAGCTTTCACGTATTCCATTATGCACATATACAATTGAGAGGGAACCTTGGGTACAGACTGTATGGTTAGCCAGTTTTCTGGCACTGATATTGGGTTGTTTTTGGAATAAAGGCCTAACAGTAATGGCAGCTGCTCTGCAGACCAAGAAATTTTTGAATTTTCTAATGGAGCGTATCAGTGTTCCGAATGTCTTCCCCCAAATTCTTAAACAGCAAGCACTTGGTGTCTTGAAATAGCTCACACCATCCAGGGTTTCCCCCAAGGACCCTCTCACATTCCAGGGGGTTTCTGCCCCATTGTGGGACGTCACCCTACATGCCACTTTCCTGCATCTTCACCAACACACGCAGCGGGTTTTAGGTTATGCTGTAATGTGACTTAGAACCGACCAGGGGGCGAGCAACAAACGGAGCAAAGGACATGTTTGCAGTAATGGCTAAATCATCAAATGTCTTTTAGGAATAGGAGGGTATGATAGTGCAATATAGGAGAAAGGAGTGAAAATGCTCCATTTTGGGGGGGGCATTTAGGATTTCTCTCAATTGTTCTTTTTTTAACCATGTAATATGAAGCCTTGCATCTGTTACGCAGTTTGGCAGCTTTATGGTATTATATTCATTGTACATGGATTGGCAAAGGGTTTTTGGCAAGTGTCTTTTTTCCTTCAGTAATGTAAAATTTAGCCTCAAAGTTAATATTATGACACGATACCAATGTAATTTTCAGTGCTGTTCAATAGAGTTTAAGTCAAGTAGGAAAATCAGGGCTGCACTGTTCACAGCATAAGAGTGTGATTTTTGGATGAATGTTAAGCAATATGAAATACAGCCTAATGAATATGACCTTAAGACTTCAAATATTTAAGAGACATGCTCTTACCTTATGATTCTGGTATGATGTGACAGCAATGAACGACGTCTCGGGAAACACGTGTGTACAGAAGGCTGTGTTTTTGGAGCCAAATCCATTATTTTCATCTGCTTTCACAATGTGTATTCTCGGCTGGTATTTGTGCATGGAATTTAAGATAATCTGTTTAAAAAAAAGCATTCACATTAGGAGAATCTGGATTCCATTGGCATCCTGTCCAGAGTAAACATTATTTAACACAAAGTGGAGCTATAATTTCTTTAAGATTACCATGAACACTGGGTATATGACTGGTACTTAAAGCTGAACTTTTTAAAACTTAACCGGGAAATCCATCCACCATATTCACATTTTTCTCCCCCCAGCAAAAATCTCACTTGCATGAATTAGAATCAATTCTGGCTCATCTTTCATATGTGTTCTTCACATGTACAGTAGCAGAAGGCCAGGCAGCTTAGTCTCGACATCTTTGTTTCTCCACTCTTGCACTGACATACTTTATGCTGTCAGCTGAACCAATTTGAAAACATGTTCTCAATGGTGCATTAATTTGGTTTCACAATTTTCTCTCACTCAAGATGCGCAAGTGCACTAAAACCCTGGATCTATAAATTAAATGTTCAGTTAGCAGCCTACAGTTAACAAACAATAAATAAATATTCATAAGTCAGCTGCTGTGTACAGTATCATTCCAGCTACGGAAGATTTTCTTTTTGTAATTGTGCATCTTGCCCACCCCCAGTACCACATATACATTGTTATGCGTAGCTTTAAATCAGCTGAACATTCACATTTTCAAGTCCTCTTCCACCTTCAAAGATCCACAATCAAGTTCAGTCAGACTGGTAGGCTCTGCTGTACACTGGCATACATTTTATCCAGGACAATTAATTTAGATAGGAGTTCCATTACAGCACATTCTGATGACATGCTTTAGTCAAAGTCAGCTTTATTGTCAATTCTGCCACATGTATAGAACACACAGAGAATTTATGTGGGAGGGAGAGCCCAGTGATGTAACAGTATCTAAAATTGATGCACTCTTTGGAGTCCAAACATGAATACTCTTAGCAGGACGTTGAAGGGACTGCCAGCTGAATGCAATATTCTGTCAATTTTGAGTGTTTTTTTCTTTCCCCATTTTTTAATCTTTAAACAAGAATGAGAATAATTGGCCCGATGATTGCACAATTTTCCTGTGATTACCTGTGATTTTCCTGTGATCTGCTTCAAGGAGTCCATAAGTGAACCAGATTTGCTTAAATCCATTTCTTACTATACTAATTCTTATAAAACTTAATCTATTTGTATAGCAGTATAACCTGGTTATATTCTGTCAGTTTCATTCATGCTGTAAATGCTATCCTTGATCCACAAGTGTTAGGGCAATTAATCGAATTTCAATTATGATTTTGGATCCAACGATTATCAAAAGAAAATAATCGTGACAAAAGGTTTATTGTGCCTCATTTTGTTTCAGAATGGTACTCCCATTTTGTCTCGTGTTATAAATCCAGTGCATCCCTTTCCAGCCCCTTCTTATGTGTTTCTCAGTTGAATTATATTGTGATTTCAAGGAAATTCTTTGGAAATCCAAGGATAAATGGATGGTATTTCCAAAGCCAATTAGTAATCATGTTAACGAACCATGACTTCAATATTGACCATATTTACCTAACAGGTGTGTGTGTGCGTGAGTTTGTGTGTGTGTGTGTGTGTGTGTGTGTGCGTGCACGTGTTTTTCTAGATTTCACTTCGGTTCATTTGGAGCTTTCCTTTTTTGTTTCCATGCCATTTGAAATGTTCTGTTTTGAAGACAGTTTCTTACTTTCTTTAATCCTTCAAACATAATGATTGGTCCACATGTGTCTTTGTGTGTGTGTTTCCATATTCCAGATGACCTGTTTTATACTAAAGATGAATACTTTTTAAACAGCTGCAGCTTGGATGTGCTGGGAGCACTGAAGCCTGTTGTGCTGCATTGTGTGAAAGACATTTCAACACATTCCCAGGACTGTGCAATGTGGTGGGGATTATATTCCCTCAGGTGCAGTCCAATGTGCTTTATCAATCATAGTGAGACAGTGGTGTACTTTATATATGTTCCTCAGCCAAAGCAGTACAAAATCAGCCAAGGCCTATCATTTAAATAACCAACACTCTGCCTAATTGGAAAGTGGACTATTGGGATTTGATAGATATAGTACAAGGTAAATTCTTTGTTTTGGCCTCTTGCAAAGCCAACGATCCTGCAAAGGCAGGACTGACGTGTCGAGTTAGATGCAGGTCAATTAAATAACCCAAGAGAACAGGTCCCACTGTCACATGCAGAACTCGTACTGTGGGTCTAGTGATAATATACATTTTCATGCATCCACTGTAAGCCCAAACAAGTTAGGAGAACTGAAAAAAAATTAAGGAAATTAGTTGCCGTAATATTTTTAAACTTTGAAATCAAAACGCATAAGTTTGTAAAACTCAAAAGTTAGTGGTACATATATATTTTGAGAGCATTCCACTTAAATTTTCTAGGAAGCCTACTCAAATTTTCATTTAAAGTAACTCAAAATTAATTATTAACCTCAACCAATGCATTTAAGGCAACTTGTGAATAGTTCAGTATTTTAACTGAGCATTTACTTTTGGAAACACTTAATTTGTATGAGTATCATACTTAAATGGAAATATAGTGAAATTAAACCTCTGATGCAAGTACAACTAAAATTAATATTTATGGAACAAGCTAATGCAATCAAAATATATATGTATCATTAACTGAACATTGGCATTATGTTTGGAATTATAATTTTTAACTTAAAAATATTAAGGAAACTGATTGCCTTTTTGAGTTCATCTAACTTGTTTGGGTTTACAGTGTGTTTTAGAAGGGGTAAAGTTCAAAGGTCACTCATCACCAGCATCGTAAATGCATAAAACATCCTGCAAAACACATCTTAATCAGATCTTACTCTGTATGCATAAATGAGCAATAAGTAACTGATACATATACAAGTCAATGTGAATATACACAGACATGAAGGACAGGTATAAGGAAAAGTATCAGTGGCCTCCTGCGGGGGACAAGCAGTGCGTTGAATACTGTATGCAGTAAATATTCTAAACTTACATGCCCAAAAGGGTCGAGGTGGTTGTTTGTCAGTTTCAGCTTCTGAAAAGAGACGAGTTGCCGCATCCAATGGGCACCCGCTGCTGGTGAATCTGGGTGTACGTACAGCCTCCCAGGCATGGCGGGCTCTGCCTTGCCTGTCACTGACCTATCCCCAAAATACACAGACACATGCATACATGCCATCCTCTCACCGAACAGGCACAGTGTGGCCACCTCGCGGTCACCATGTCCGAATATACCATGTGTATCACGTGCTGTCTTACCCCCTTCTAAGGCTTGTAGATAAATTTAACACTAACACTAATTTTGGCAAGTTTTTTTTTTAAACAAGGGTGTTAAGGGCCATTCATTGTGCATAATTTCCTAAATCATGTAAAAACCAGAAAGACCATTTTACTTAGAAAAAATCTTTTAGAAAACAAACAGCAGAAGTAAAATATGTTTAAGATTTTCACCTGAAAATGAAAGCATGCTGATTGTTGTCTTTCTCGTTTAAGGTCATTATTTTATTATAAAGCATAATAGATACCAAGAGAGGGCTGGGCTGAATGGGTAGTAGTGTGCCCAGTTAAGCTACCATGATTGTTTTACTGTAAGCATGCCAATATGTAACTATATATCAGAAGCTATAAAATACTATGACCTTCACCAGGAAGAGTGGTCTGAACATGGATGAATGGGTAATATATTCTCCTGTTTTCTCTTAAATGCACTGCAAATGTTCTCTGAAATTGTCAAGACAATTGTAGTCATCTGTATCATCGAAGAATTTGTGGCATCTACCTTTTAATGTAATTGATGTGGTTGCATTTTGATGCTCTATACAATAGCCTACTTGTGTTGCACAATAGTGTATTCTGAAGAAAATTAGTTTGGTTTGCTCTTGGCATGATTTTCTTTTCTTATTTTACTATAACCTACTTACTGTACTGCATTCTATTATTTAGCCTTAATGGTATTAATCAATAAAGAATGAAAATAGAAATAGTTGTTTTTTAAGAGAACCTGTGAATTCAGTAAGTAGATGGGACCAGTGAAATGTTCTTGATAACTTTACCCACCATTTGTTGTCAGCAAACTTGTACCGGTGGTCGTCTGCAGGTACTGCATCCATCAAGAGAATGTATTTCGTTTTGGGATTTAATCCAGTCACCTTGACTTTGTAACTTGGAAACATCCGCCTGTAAATCGGGAGATAATACCAAGGTTACCATGAACATGGACATATTGATGACAGTCTGATAAATTTCAAGGCGACGCTGTGTGAAAAGTATTTAAATGATAGGTAAGACGTTTATGACAGGTAAAGGTTAATTGAAAATATGTGTATACGATAACATGGTCCGAATACATGTTAAAGAAATCAGTTTTTTTTTAATTAAACAGATATCAGCCTCCTTAGAGTTCCTATAAACAATTGCATCTTCCTCTTTCGTTAGTGAAACATTTTATTTCCAGCCTGATACGTAGCTTCATCCCTGGTTTTGCTGGACCGTCAGAAAAAAACTTAACTTCAATCAGCTGCACTACAAAGAAGACTAAAATTGTATATTTTAAATCTACTAATAGCAAGTAATTATAGTTTTTTCGTATTAATTCGACTATTAGAACAATTTATAATGTTGATTTTCTTCACAGTAGTGTAAGAATATTTAATTTGATCGTTAATAGTAGGACTTTTCGTTTAACATTTCGAGTGCTGCACCTTAAACGAAACGGCGATTCAAAATCAAAGCGAAAAGCATTACGATTGTAGGATCCAATGGTCCAGACTGAGGCTGACCATATGGCAAAAACTTTGGGGCTTTTCTGATTTTTACATGGAGCGTTCATGTCGGTGTTGAAATATAGGACCTACTGAGATCATAGTTTAATCTAATGAAAATTAATTAGTAATCTCTGTAAAAGGATATTAGGGATAATATGGCGACGAAAGAATACAAAGTAATTTAATTTTTCCGTAAAGTTAAATGTATTCTGCGGTATTCACGACACAAGTGTGCGTTTTAAAATATTAAAAATTGCGTAATTCAATTCAGTTTCGCTTTTCCAAATCAGGATGTCTTTTAAAGTATTTGAAAACTATACTTGATTTCGTCCATTTACCAAATATGTATACACGTTTTAATCGAGTTGTACTCGGTCTTAGATTTCCTTGGTAACATTTTTAATGGCGTAGTACATCAATTAAGCGATTAAATCGATCGACAAAAAGCATTTATATACAGAACGCTGGTGCCAAATTAAACCTTGGATCTCGGATGGGGGACCGCTATGAGCTTGATTTGCAGCGCATATAAACCAATGGGAAATACACGCAAGTAGGAAAATAAGAGAAAGCTGCGTCTATTTTCTATACACCCTGAAGCCGCAATACCAAAACTGTTTAAATGAGCAAAAAACGTCAATGCGCCTATTCAAAGTTAAGCCAGAAATTACCAAAAGAGAAGTAATAAAAACGAGGGCTGCTGAATTATTAAAACTTTATTACTAATTATTATTAAGTTTAAACGTCTCCGTAATTCTGTTAAGATTTTCTCAACCCAGTGAATTAAACACAACATATTTTGTTCTGTTTTAATATACTCCAGGTTTATTTTTTGGCGCTGCGTTTCCTATCTGATGTAAAATTGGAATACAAACATAAAAACTCTTACCTCCCAGCTTTGGTAATAATCATTTCGGTGCCCACTTCGTGAAATTTTGTCCATAGCTCTCTTTCGTGCAAGTGAACTTTAATCCCTTCCATGCCCTGTTAAAAGACACACCTTTCAGAATTTAATGTCATTGCATGGCCTTACTACCCATTGCCCGTTAGATGGTTTAAACACTTAGCCTTGTATAATATTGTGATTTTTCTTTATAGTGTATGTAGAAGACCATGTAAATGTTGTTATAACTATTCAAGAAAATATTAGTTCTATTGAGATTTTATTTTATCTCACGCTGTATTCATAAAGGAGTGAATGTTTCTGACTTAAAGTATTCTTTATTTTTTTCGACCAAGTATGACTGATGCTGGCTATGCAAACTTTGTAAAGTTTTATAAAGTCATTAATAATAATACTGCTTATAAGGCGCATTGCTTATGTCATTTAGAGCATCATTAGAATATAGGCCGTATAAGTTATGCAGTAGCCTATTGTATATTCTTAGTCGCGACTTAATTCAGAATTATTGTATTAGTCATTTTTTTACCTTAAATTCCTTGTGTCATATATAAATTCATTTCATAAATTAATTTATTAAATTAAATTAAATGACATTTGGGTAATCGCCGCGGGAGCTCACCGTTACATTTGCATCGTTCTATCTAAATTGACATTTAACAGTTGTCAAGAGCGCAATTTTGCTAACCTGTTGAATGTACGACGTCTTCGCTGACGGTGACTTGCAAGAAGTTTGTATCCGATTCTCTTGTCCACCTTCATCATTTAATTCCTTTGAATCAGAATCACTCGGCGTACTTAAAAGCCCAAAAACCTCCTCCGCATCAGCCATCTCTGGGATGTAAGCAGGCGAGGCTCCAGCTGGGTCTAAACAGTAAAACGAAGATAATAAAGTACCCGTGATTTTAAGCCTGCAAATGTAGCTGAACATACCGAGTCATTCGTTTGCCAAACCTTGTATTTAGAGAAACTGAAGTTGGTGATCTGAAGCAAACTGGGTGACCGACGGGTCTAGGACGCAAACCAAGAAAGCGATTCGCTAATGTAACCTTCGCTATGAAGTTTCATTTTGTATGCATATCGACTTGGAATTATAGTTTCTAGCTTTCTCTAAACTTTTGGACTTTTTACACATTTATTTTAAAAGTTAAACGTCAAAATTAGTGAAGGTTATTTACTTGTTTCTGACATCACAAAGACAGGGGCATTACTTGCCAGTTGTTAATGACTGCTAAGGATCTTCAAGTGTCATGAGTATTTGTGTTGCGGTTATTAATTGAGTTTCCGTTCGTTGCATTACGTTTTGTGAAACGTGTCATATATACCTGACAATAAAACACAGCCTTATAATACGTTCTCCGTGTACTTTTGAATACGTTTTTCATTTTAGTACTGTGATAACACTTTTATTTGCTTTAAAATATTTAATGTTTAATTATGATCTTATACATGCAGCATACCGACGTATTCTCGGGGGTATATAATTCATGTTTTTAGTAGACGGGTATGTTACAGAAAAGAACAAGTATCTGTTCAAATATACAGTCTATTAAGGTTATACACTATTAAGTAATGCAAATCTTGACAAAGTACGAAAACCAAGTCACTTTTCGCCAAAAGTTAACCTTTTACACTGGATTATTTTAAAATAGGCCTAAATGCATCGGAAGCCTTGATGGGGTCGCGCACACAATGTTCTACAAATAGTCTAAGTGGCTTTAAATCTGTATGTTACAATTAATACACTAAACTAATTAGTGTAATGTTTCGTTAGCGGGTATATGCATGTTATCCACACTTTTGCATCTTGCAAGGAAATCTGAATTTCAAATTTTAATTTAAAATTAAGTATTGATCAAGACGTTCTGACGGAATACGAGAGCCAGCCACAAGGTATGTATTTACCTCGGAGAAAGCCAGACGAGTTGCTCTGCGTTGCGAATCCCTGGCGGAAGAAAATATTCGCTGTGATTTTATTAAATAAAATCTCGATCTATAAATCGATTTTTGGCCGTTTACTCTTAAATGGCGTATTCCAGAGGCACGGCCCTAAAGATCTGTCAAACATATCCATTAAATTGTCCTTTTCTTCTGGGCACTGATTAGAAAAAATCTTCTTTAATTTTAAATACTGGTACAGTGATTTGTCAAGACTACATAGACCTGAGCAGAAAGGGTAGCCTGTTCTCACAGAAAGTAGCAGGTCTCTCTCCGGTTCGCTTGCTCTTTCCCTCCTGTGCCTCTCTCGTTCTTACTCTTGTTACTACCCAGAATCTCTTTCCTGTTGTGCCCCGCCCCCTCTATCTGCCCCCATGATTCAATTGACATACCCAATTCCACGTTATCTCTCTAACAAATGCAAGGGAACGCGCGCAGATACTGTGCGTAGTAAAAAGTACTGAACGAGCAAAAGAACATTTTATATAGTTACTCTAGTCAACCCATCATCCAAGTATACTCATGCCTATGTTCTCTCATGCATCAAACCAGGGTGAGTATTGTTAAAAAGGGAGACTTTCTGAAAATCTGCTTTCTAGAAACATTTACAGAATCATCTCAATGTCTTGAATCCCAACCTGATCTGTATAGAAGATACAATAAAGTATTGCTGAACACATATTCTAACTGCAAAGTTTACCTGTCCCATTTCGTCAGGTGTCCAATTTTAGCAATGCTCACCCTATACTGAACGTGTATAGGATTGCAATCGGCCTTTTTTAAGTAGTATATAATACACTGAGGAGAGTAAATTATTGCAGCTTTTGGTGTAAAACATTTAACAAAAATTCTGGATGTTGGTTAACTGATATAATACCTCAATTCTAGAACGAAATATCCAAGATAAATTGAGATGAGAGCTATATATTGAATACGCGCGCAAAACCTATAAATGGCACATTGTGAACTAATGGAAGTATCTCTTTTGAAGAGTCGTATATGATAAATACTAATGTCCATTTAAATTGCACAGGTTAAGAGTTAAGGCATAAAATATATGCCATGTTTTCTGCGTTTACCAGTATTCTGAAAATAATGTACCCGAAAAATAAACTGTAATTTTGAAGATATTTATTCTAATGTATTTCAAATGCACAATCATTTAGTTAGAACATCCCATTGTTCACGTTTGGAATGTACATTGGTGACCTGCCATATAATTTGATATATTAAAAACATTATATCATTGTGGTGGCACATGGTACATCCCTGTGGTAGGGCCTAGATTTAAATAAAATAATTTTCACGTTATTATTTTGTAATTTTATACAACTTCCGATTGAATCAATCTCTCACCATGATTTTGTAATGCAAGACTATTATATAACTTTAACTGACTATACAATCATTAATCATTTTAAGGACCATAAATTACATTAATCTTGAAGGTTGGTGGGGCATCTTCCAGCGTTGCTCTTGATTTCATGTCTGTCTACAGCCTGCATATACCTGAAGAGAGCTGTATAACTCATTTTCAAATCATGACTTTTAAGCAAACCATGGTTTTTAGAAGATTGCTGTCCCTTTTGGATAAAATTTGAGGTGCAGTAACATTTTCAGGCTTCCGATTGCACATTTGCGAAATTTAAATTCTCAGTAAGAAAAATAATTTGGTTATTCCAGTTTTATATTTGCCATTGGATAGTAATGCTTTTCTTTTCGTTTTTATTAATATACCATTGTGCTCTTCGTTCTTGTTAATCATTTCGGCTGAGGTTGTGCAAAGTTTGATTCTGTGTCATGAAAGGCGTTATTATTAGGCGCGCTGAATTCATTCGTCGGAACAAAAAACATTCCCATCGTTAGGCGTTTGCAAAACTGCTTGAACTGAATCTGTTTCTAATGTAACGGTTGGTGTCATACATCTTCGCTGAAAATCTGTAACCACATGCAAAGCAAGGGGAATGGGGAAAAAGGTTTTTACTTTTATTTTGTTGAGCTACATTTTCAGAAGGCAGCGGAAATCTCATTTTGAAGAGAAAATACTTTTGAAGGGGTAGGTTCGACGACTTTTAGGTTCTCTATGAGAAATAAAGCTGTTTATTTATTTTTATGTCGTAATATAGTAACTGCTGCAGATAGGACCACGTTCATATTTAAAATATACGTACTTTTTCCTTGGTATCACATCCAATGAGATAAAAGCCAATATAACTAAATAAGCTATTTTCACACGTTTTCCCCAAGAACTCATGCGTGTGCGTGTGTGTGTGTGTTTTATCATTATATTAAACTGTGTATTATGTTTATATTATATAAGTTTAATAAAAACTTATTTTGATCTTGTGGGGACCATTTTTTCAGGTCCCCACAAAGATCTGTGCATGCAATAAAAAAAAACTAAAAACGCCAAAACTTGTATTTTGGTAACTTATGGTTAAAGTTAGGGCTGGGTAGGGGTTATGGTTCTCATGTTGGGATTAGTTTTCCCTCATAGAAATGAATGGAGAGAGAGAGAGAGAGTGCGTGTGTGTGTGTAAACATTTACCTGATAATCTTTTGTCGGTTTACATCAACTCCAAGCAGTCTCATGTGTAAATGAATCCTTCAATTAATATCTGGTCACCAATGCTTTGTAATGATGAAAATGTGTCATCCGGTAAAGGGAGAGCATGATTGATTTTTGGACTGGGCGAGACAACACTGAACTCATGGGCTCCACATAAATTACCCACTGAGTTGTGAGTAAGTCCCGGCGCCAGTGGGGAATCTGCATTTCCCCTCCGATAGCTGAACCACTTTGGACATTCACAAGATCAAATAGAATCTCTTTGAAGGTTGGGCTGCCTTAGCTAAGAATCAAACTATACTGTAAAAATGAAGGTGAGGAGGGGGTTCATGTATAATTATTTGCTAGATTGATGGCATTTAATACTCTTAGCCTTGGCGTCGCTCCATAATTGGATACTGTACGCTGACAACTAATGAATTTTAGGAAGCAATACAGTAATACAATATTACCGTAGCTGTTTATGACTGAAATTTAATTGCCATTTTTACTGACGTGGCGACAAAAAATATACGTACACATACTGGCGTTAGTACCTTATCGTGTAAAGATACATTGTGCTTTTAAAAAACTGCGCGTTTAAAGACTTGATCCGTATTTTCACTTTTAACGTGGTCGATCTTGGAGTCACGTCACGTTTGTATAATATACACATGATTACTGTAAAACAACAAATTTAGTATCAGAGCGATGAATAGCCAATTTGGGTATAAACAGCATGTGTTTAAACCATATATCATTTTCTTATGTTTGGATATTTGTTACAGACGCCAACGCATAACCGATCCTGTCAATCCAAAATCATTTGATTGAATTCAATTTAAAGGTTAATACCAGAAACTGTAGCAGTAGAAGCACTAGAAACAAAATTTTGACTACCTAATTCTTTCAGAATAAAAATGTGCCAGAAACTATATCTGTAATCAGCTGTAAAAAATACCATAAACACTAACAGTGTCTGCACTGTGACAAAAATGTATGGATTGTGATACATATATTGATACAAGCGAATCAGAATGCATCTTCATACCTGTATAAATAAACAGTAAAACAGAAAAAACATACAAGTCAGGTAAATTACCAGACACTCCGAAAAGAACAGCAGGGTACCCGGATACTGTAGTTGGAACAGTTCGAAATTGCAGCTATATCTGAAAACATTTGTAAACAGTTTAATTCCAAGCAATATAGTAACGCTGGTCGGGTCATTTTTATAAAATTTTACGCGATAGCTTAATTTTACAAATTCAGTATAAATATACGTCTATGCGACTTACGATTAAGACAGTACTTGCAGTTCTCCATATAATCAGTACTTTGGCTATGTTGTTTTATAGGCCTGTGTAGTATTTAAAAATGTACTTAGAACTGTGGTCAATTGTGGAATTAATGTAGGTTAAATGACGCTTTCCTTACCTTGACGCAATGCTTGCCATGATGAAGTGATTTGAGGATGTTGTTGTCATTAATACTAATAATTAATAATGACGATAATGAGGGTAAGATTTAACGAAAATGAAATTACACTAAATTTAGATACCGTTTGATCCAACGAAACATTTACTAAGTTAAAACCAGTTTGGTCTTACACGTACTCCCTTTTCCCTTTTAAATTTTATTTAAGTTTAACATGCATTGATACTAGAGGAGTATTATATAATACAATATTTTATATTATAAGCTTATTGACAAACTTTATGCATTTTTTTAAAAAGAGCAGCATTTACTAATAGAAGTCATATAAAATACCACATGGATTATTAGAAAATGTGAATAACCTCTGTTCGTGAGATATATTTCTTTGTATTATCTATTTTGGTCCCAGTGTCTAATGCATCCATGCTTATTGGTGATGTTATTGCAGTCTGTTATGCTTCTACGGGCCACTGCAGACAAATTGTATGCTATATGGTTTAAGGATTACAAACAGCGCTTTCACACTGCAGGGACTTTTTTTTAGGAACTGTTCACACCGCAAGAACTCGGCCCAACTGTAGTTCGTCAGACTGTTCCGAACCCCTTTTCAGTACCTGCTCTAGAGTAGGTACTTTTAGTTCGAACAGGAACTGCTGGGGAGACAGCAATTATATTGCTGATTGGTTAACCATAAGCATCGCTAGTAACGTAGAAGTTACGAGGAAGTGCTGGGAAAATAGATAAAAGTAGCAGAGGAAAAACTGAGAAAATGGATTTTTTTTGTACTTCTGTTACATTCCGTGGATCAATGAATAACCTTTCGCTTGCGTCTCCATTTTTCTGCATCTGAAAATTTAATCGGTAACCAATATACTTTCGTTTAATGTCGACGGTGCTGGCGGTGAAACTTGCGAGGCCTTTTATATTGTTTTTATTATTTTTAGAAATGAAAGATCGACCTGCTGGTCAGGTTTAATGATGAATTATAAACATAAAAATAAAAGGTTGTGTCCCCTTTTGATCAAGATCAATTTCCCAGCAACTAACCAACAACTAACAAAACGACATGTTTATCTTCCATTGTTTTGGAATATAGTTTGGCGATATAGTTACATATTAGATTACCTGTGAAGTTTAACCTATGAGCTTGTAGAGTTTCCCGTGCCTATTTAGCATAAAGGTCCCAGTTCCTGTGTGCGGTGTGAAAGTCATACAGGAAAGTTGCATGACTCACAAAAGTCCCAGGTAGAGACAGCCCAGGAACTTGTAAACAGTTCTGGAACTTCAGTGTGAAAGTGCCCGGTAATACACACATGGGGTTCTGAATGCAGGCCATGGGATCGTAAAGGGTTTTCACAATGAAGCTGTGAGCTCATTTAACTTCTATGGCAACTAGGCTTTCATACACTCTATATACTGAACATTTGAAAAAGGTACCTACTTGCATTGTGACTTGGCACTGCAGCTAGCAAACAGTGATGTTTCTCATAGGACCAAGACCACAGTTTTATGCCTACTTAGATGCTGCAAGTCAAAATCAATGATGGGTGAAAAAACACATTCATTTTAAATGCAAGGTTTACTAGCTTTAATAGCAAAAACTTTATTTATCCCACAAAAAGAAATGTGGGTGTTGCACCAGTGGATACAAAAAATAAGGTACACCAATTTACAATAGTTTACAGTTCTTAGCACAGGCAATAATAAATTAAAAATAGAATAATAATGATATGCATTCTGAAGAGCCTGAGGTTAAAGCAGTGTTCCAAGAGAACCTTCTGAAAGGTTATGCTCAGTCTTTGTCTTCTAGATATAAATCAATAAGCATAACTTTTTTATGTATGCATTTATTTGTTTGTTTGTTTGTTTGTTTATTTATTTACTTATTACATTGAATTGTATCTGGCACCATCTAGTAAGAAGGCATTCAGAGCAATGTGTCGTCTGGTGTCAGCTGACACAGTACAATCTGCTTTCTCAGATAATAGAAGGGCAAACATCCTTTGTGTAAACTAAAAAGGTATTTCTGATATAGTGACAAGAATATCGACATTCTTTAAGTACTGGTAGATACCATATGGCTACGTTTATGTCGGGTGGCTTCCTGTTCAGTCGTATGGACTACGTTTTACCCCCGATGAAGCCAAGTCCTGAAATAGAGAGAAAACGATGACTTTAGATTCAGTGCAAAATAATTGTTTGTAAATAAGGTTAGAAAGGCGAGATGTCACTGTCACCTGTAGTATGATATGCAAACATTTTTTTCCAGATTCTTATGCAAAATATTTGATATAGCAGGGTTCTGTTAATTTGATTCATATTGCCATAAATGTTAATTTATTTTCTACTTTAGAAAATCCCCCAAAATGTACACTTTTGTGTATTAACATGTGCCATCAGTATGAGCAATATTCATCTTAAAATCCCTACTGAATTTGTATTTGGATTTAAAATGTGCATGATCTTAGTCATACACATCTGATGTCACTCCTGTGGTTGGAAGGCTGGAGGTGCAAGGTGGCTAAATGTCTAGCTTTGCCTTTTAACTTCTGCAGTACATATGATACTAGCCAACTGTCCTGCTCCTTATGGTCTGTGTTGGAAGGGGTTAGCAGGACAGGCTTCTGTGTGACGGCTCAGGCTATCCCCTGTCACCAGTTCCAACGCTCGCCGACTTCCCTCACCCACAAGCTACAGTGATACCATATCTTGGGCATAGCTATGCTTTGGCCATTCAACAGTGTCCCCTCACCCACAACTCCACAGTTTTGGGGGGCCACAGATGTGGCTAGCTGGGCAGAGGTTGACATGTTTCTGGTAACAATCACATCACACGCAGGCCTCACATTCCAGCATTGCTCCTCCCCTTCGGCCTAGACTGTCAGAGTGACCCCCCCTCTCCCAGGGACCTTCTGTGAGTCGAGTGACCAGTGTCACTTATTGATTATTATGGTTTGTTGTTGTTGCTGTTTTTCAACTACAGTACCCTCATATATTTATGCATGTATGATAATGAGTGTCTTATTCTGATTACTAGATTTATGGTGCTCGTTTTAATGGGAGTGAGTGGGAGGCTATTACAGCAGATTCAAGTAACACTTGCCATAAAAGAGTTTGTCTTTGTCATATCCTTTGGGAAGTTGTATTCACTTACATGAAATCCTTTAGTTAATTGCATAGATCCATTGGTTGGCTTCTTTCAACTAATATTTTTATGTTTATAATTTGTTCAGTTTCAGAAAAATGTTGCCATAGAAAACAGCGTAAACGTTTTCCTTCAGATGCTCTGCGTAAACCTCATAACAACAAACGGTATGCTCCCCTATTAACAAAACAAAATATTTTTGCGATTAAATAATGTGGTGTTTATTGATTTCTGATTTTTACTTATGTGAGTATCTTTTTCCACACATGAACTTCAGTAGATTAGGGTGCCCTCTTTTGGCAAAGTGAAGTTATTCCTGATTATCATGCAGTCCATTGAGATTCATTATTGTTGGATGGTATTCTCATGTTGTGTAGCACATTGTTTAATTTCCTCTGGTTAATTGCTGGAGCTTGCCAGTATATTATATTGAAATATAATATAATACAATATAGTATAATATTGGGGGAACACAGTACCAGTCAAAAGTTTGGGCACTCCAGGCTGCCTACATAGGAGTGTGATAGTGTTGTATCATATGACCTGCCCATCTGACCTAAACCCAGTGGAAATGGTTTTAGAGGAGTTTGACCAGAGCATGAAGGAAAAGTGGCCGATAAGTACACAACATATATGTGAGACGACCTTCAGGACAGCTGGAAAAGCATCCCAGGAGGCCACCTCATCAAAATGACATAGAGGAGACAGTAGGTCAGCCAGTCCCTGGAGCAATTGGGGTTAAGGGCCACACTCAAGGGCCCGATGTTGGGATCACTCTGCCGACCACGGGATTTGATCCAACAACCTTCTGAATCCCAATCCACAAAGCTGCCCTGTCCCCTAAGTTATATTTTTAAACATTTTTTTTCACTGCATAATTCAATACATGCTATTTTATAGGTTTGATGTCTTTATTCTGAACTGTGGAGAATAGTACAAATAAACATTTTAATATCAGACCATTAAAGTCCCACTTTTGTTTAAAATGATTATGGAAAATAGGATAAGCAAGTTTTTAAACAAGAACCTAGTGCCAAATTTGTAGGAAATGAAATGCCAGGCCTAGGCCACCACTGATTTTGAGTAGGACTTAGATTCAAGAGACTTTCAGCTGTTTTTGGTAATTAATGAGTGAAATATTTCCCAAGAGCCTGCACTTGCCAGATTTGTTTGTCTGATATTATTCAACATGTTGAATTTGCTTTTTTCTCTTCTGAGAAAAAAGTTTTAGCATACCGTGTACTTAATACTAGTCTTGCCCAGATAAATGTCTGAGTCTGTGCTCAGGCCACAAACATCACTATCACCTGTGTCTAGGTCTCAAAGGACAAAAGATGGGATATGTGAAACGAGGAATTCTGATGTACTTGTGCAAATGGCAAGTGAAACATTGTTTCATTTTAAAAGTGTGTAACTTCATGGGAATCTTTCCTTCAGACAAAATAGGTTCAAAGGCCTGTGACTTCAGCATCCATCTCTGTGCATTTGGAATAAAAACCTCTGTATCACTATGCATCATCAAGTCTGAAACTGTTAATTATAACACCTCTAGCTAATTGAGTTATGTCTTATGTACAATACAATAATTTTAATGATTCTGTTAAGGCTGCATATCTGAAAGTCTGAAAACTCATGGACCAGCACTTTCAGCATGTAAGTCAACACTACTCTTTTTTTTTTCTCTTTTTTCATACCCCTTTCATTATCACCACAAATGAGGCTGGTGTCTTGGCTGCCCCTGTTCTCTTCCATCCCTTTCCAGGCCCTGCTTGTAGCTCGGCTGGGCTCTACTTAGTATGGTGTTGTTGGTCTCATCAGTTCACTGTCTGACTTAGTGAATTTCAAAACTGGTCTTCTTCTGTTTCTAACAATTCTGTGTCTCTGCTGATCACCATTATCTTTCATTTCTGATTCTGAGCTTGCCCTGTCCAACTGGCTGCTCACCTGCTGTACATTTTCTTTGAGATTGTCGTCAGCTGGACAGTCATTAGCCAAGTCATGGCTCACTTCAGCCATGCAAACTATTTCACTCTGTCTTTGCCTAGTCTTTCTCAGCTTGTTAGTCTTTCTGCCACTTCCTTCTCTGTCACAAAACTAATGCAACTGAAAAGGCTGAGCTGCTCTATCAGCAGTGTCTCCTTTGAAATAGTCACTAAGAATGAAATATGAAGGTGAAATTTCTCTATATAGAGAATCTTCCTTCTATGACATCACTGAACAGTCAATGATGTCATCTGCCATTCCAAAAGAACATAAGACATTTACAAACGAGAGGAGGCCATTTGGCCCATTAAGCTTGTTTGGGGAAATTTCAACTAAGGCAGCAACGTCCTTTTTAAAAGTAAGGTAAGGTGACCAGAATTGCACACAGTATTCTAGGTGGGGTCTTACCAAGGAATTGAACAATCTTAGCATCACCTCCCTTGACTTAAACTCCACAAACCTAGAAATGTAACCCAACATCCTATTGGCCTTTTTAATTGCTTCCCCACACTGGCAAGAGTTGAATATGGAAGCATCAACATACACACCAAGGTCTTTCTCATAATCAGTGTTTTTTATTTCAATGGAACTCAAAATATCTTTAATTTACATTTCTGCTCCCTACATGAATTACCTTACATTTGCCTACATTAAATTTCATCTGCCAGGTATCTGCCCAATCACTAGTAGCCTCTAGTAGTCACTATCCTGCTGTAGCCTCTGTGCCGTTAGTTCAGTATCTGCTACACCACCCACCTTGGTGTCATCTGCAAATTTTACCAATTTACTGTATATATTGGTGTCAATATGTTTAATGTTTATTAGGAATAATATAGGTGCTAAAATTAAACCCTGGGGTACCCGCACTATGAACATACTGAAACATTGTGAATCTAATAACTACCTGTTGCGTCCTGTCTATTAACCAGATTTCAATCCAAGCAGCTACAGTTCCTAAAATCCCTGCTTTTTTGACCTTAAGCAGGAGCTGTTTGTGGGGGACAACATCAAAGGTCTTCTTGAAATACAAGTAGATCACTTCTATTGCCTTTGTGTGATCAATTTCTTTCATTTAAATTTTTCAATTAAAAAAACTGGGGGCGGCATGGTGGTGCAGTGGTTAGCACTGTTGCCTCACACCTCTGGGACCTGGGTTCTGGTCTTCGCCTGGGTCACATGTGTGTGGAGTTTGCATGTTCTCCCCGTGTCGTCGTGGGGTTTCCTCCGGG